>JAREIK010017820.1:297500-957500 GCA_029783825.1 Sapria himalayana
TTGCCTATACATATAGGAGCATATGGAGTGCGCCTGTAGTGCTACTGTGCTAGTGTAGTGTAGGTGGTGACTGATGGGTTACTTTCTTCTCCTTCTCGCAAAGTCGCTCTCATTCGGCCTTCGGGCTCCGGGTCGAATCAATAGTTTTCTGATCGGGTCTGCGGTGTGAATGTGATTGGCAGTGGCAATGTTTTGCCTCTTACCAAGTATTTTAATAATATTAAATTTGACAAAAAATAAAAATTAATTGTGTTTTGAAAACTCAAAATAATAGAAAAATATATATTAGATTTTAAAATAAAAATTATATAAATAATAATTATATAATAATTGTGTTTTGGTGTCACTAAATTTTCATAATAAAAAAAATATATATTAGATTTAAAAATAATTAAGTTTTGATGTACTAAAATTCATTAACTCAAGTTTGTACTCCAAAATTTAGAAAAAAAAATAAAATTTAATTTAATTATGTGATTAATTAACATTAAAAACCTTGACAAATTAATATTGTCATAGTGGGATTCAAACCCTCATCCTCTATTAGCCAAAACCAAGCGAGCCACTCAATCAAACATATATTATCAAGTATTAAACAAATTGAAATATTTATATTTATAAAAAAAATGAAAACACATATAAAAATATAGTTAGATATATATATATATATATATATATATATATATATCTAAAAACATATATAAATCGATAAATATATGGATCGCAACAAGAAAAAAAGTAATTAGAAATATAAATTGCACATATCCAATTCCATTTCTAAAATTAGGAACATAATTGAAATAGATTAGAAATATAAATTACAAAAAATGAATTATTAGAAACGGAAAAAAATGTCGCAATTAGCGAAGGATTATTACGTGTAAGTTGATTCTAAAAGTAGGATTATCACTAAAAATGATATTTAGTGACATAAATTTATGTGTGTGTGTGTGTATATATATATATATATATATACATATATATATATATTAGAAATGAAATACTTATTCATTTCTATATTTAGCGACGGTAATTATTTCCGTCGCTAAATGAAAAACAATATATATTTAGGGGAGGTTTTCATTTAGATTATAAGTTTGTCCGAATTGTTTGTGAATTTCATTTTCTCCATTTATTGATCGAAGCACATTTCATCTATAATTGAGGTATTAATTATAATTTTCATTTTATCTAGTATGTATTACAATTGAGAATATCTATATTTATGCATTTTGTTGTTACATATATTTTGTTTTCATTTTTAATATTATTATTATCTTATTTCTTATTGTTTTGTGAAATGATTATAATTTTACTTAATAAATTATATATTTTATATTTTTTTCACATACTTGGGTTTTATAAATTTTTATGTTACCTATTTGAGATATGATTTTTTTTTTTTTTGCATTTTATTATTAACATATACTTTTGATCATTCTAATTAATTTGGACTTTGTTTGGTTACTAGAATTAAATGAAATATAATAATTTCTATAAGAAAAACTAATATTAATTAATAACACAAATTAATTGTTGGGCACTTGTGCTTCCACGATTGTAATTCAGAAAAAGAAAACAACAAAGAAACGGCAACAAACAATATATATACAATTCACAATCACAATCCAACCACGACAGAATCAAAAAACAAAACAGAAACACATGAATAACGTGGTTGACTAGTCGTTCAACATGACTAACTACATCCACTAGAAAAATATTTATGCATTTACAGTTTAAACCAAAAACGTCCTCTTATAATTTATGCAGCAGAAACAATTATGATAAAATCGCGCATAAGAGGAGAAAGAGATGAACAGTTCTATACCCCAAAAAAACAGCAGCCCAAAAACATAAAATAAATATAATTTATATTAATACAATTTCTAGTTTAATTAACCGTAGTGGGTCGGATCACTTGACGGGCCAGGTTCTGTTCCAAAAATTATTCAGCCCGCTGACCGGTCAACGGAACCTCTATTATTGTGCTATTGCTGATTTGATATGTTCAACAAGTCAAGATAGTATCTTAACTTATTCAGAGTAACATGTTTAGTAAACTTGTCAGCTTGATTATCAGAAGTTTCAATCTTTTTTACTTGTACATTCTTCTTAGATCGAAAGAAATGATATCGCGCATACAGGTGTCAACCAGGTCGGGCCGGCTCGGTCTGAAACGAGGCACGACATTATTCTGCAATGCCTGGGGCTGCCCGGCACCGGAATTTTTTGTGCCCGGGCCCATGCCGTGCCCGACCATGGCACCAACCGTGCCGTGTTGTGTCGAGGCCAACTGGGCCTCGTGCAGTGCCTGACCCGGCACGGTATTGTGGCCCGTTGGCATGGTACATCGGCATGAGCCGAGAAACCCCAATTTTTTTTTTTTAATTAGGGTTTTGGCGTTGCGGATGCATGACGACACGTCCGTAACCCTAATTTTTTTTAAAATTAGGGGTCGACGGGCAACGGCGCGTGCCGAAACCCTAATTTTTTTTAATTTAGGGTTCGGCCCAACCGGGCCGAACCTAGCGGATCATGCCACGGGCCTGTGCCGGGCTGAACTCCACAAAACCATGTCAGGCCAGGCACGGCACGGTCACAGTACCATGCCGTGCCTGGCCCCGCACGAAAGCATGGTCGGACCTGAAAAAAATGGGTTGGGCCGACCAGGCATGTCCCGTTTGACACCTCTTATCGCGCATCAATGTGTTTTGTCCTCTCATGGTGCACTTGGTCTTTTGCCAAACAAATAGTACAGAGGTTGTCATATAAAACGGTTGCAATCTCTTCATAAAGACCAAAGTCTTTGAGAAAATCTTTCAGCCATATTCTTAACTTTGCAGCTTCATTCAGAGCCATATACTCTACTTCAATAGAAGATAAAGGTAACAGAAGATTGCAATGTGGCTTTCCAGCTAACTATAGAACCACATACAGTGAAGACATAAACAGTCATAGACCGTCTACTATCAACATATCCTACATAGTTAGAAGCTTAATATATTACTAGCATGAGTTTAGATTCATTACCAAATATCAGACCAACATCAAAAGTCACATTCAGTTACATAAGTATCCTCTTAATAGCTTTCCAGTGTTATTGACTAGGGTTTATCATAAGCCTACTCATTGTACTTACTGCATGAGCAATATCAGGTCGTGTGGACACCATAAGATACATGCATGAGGCTCCCGACAACACTAGAATAAAAAATCTTAGATATTTGTTCCTTTTCAGATTCAGAGTTGGGGCAAAATTCTAAAGTTAGATGGAGGTTAGAAGCAAATGGTGTGGACATAGACTTACAAGAAGTCATTCCAAATCTAGATAGAATTATCTAAATATATTGTTTCTGTGAAAGAAATAAATTTCTCTTAATTCTATCTATGAATATTTCCATACTTAAAATTTTTTTTGCTCCTCCATAATCTTTCATATCAAATTTAGAATTGAGGAGATCTTTCAGTTCTTGAATATCAGATTTATTTCTGTCAGCAAAAAGCATATCATCTACATACAATAGCAAGTAGATAAATGACTCATCCTTATGCCTTTTGAAATAAACACAACAGTCATGGTCACACCTAATGTATTCATGACATGTCATGAAATAGTCAAATATCTTGTACCATTGACGAAAAGACTGCTTAAATCAATAAAGGGACTTCAGAAGCTTACACACATGGGTTTCCTTACCTGATACCTCAAAACCCTCAGGCTGGCTCATGTAAATTTTTTTCATCCAGATCTCCATGAAGAAATATAGTTTTAACATCTAGTTGCTCAAGTTCAAGGTCCTGATGTGCCACTAATACTAGAAGCACCCTGATTGAGATATTTCTAACTACAGGAGAGAATATCTCATTATAATCGACACCATCTTTCTGACTAAACTCTCTTGTAACTAGACATGCCTTAAATTTTACACCACCATCTATAGATGCATCATTTTTCTTCTTGAAAATCCATTTGCAATAAACTATCTTTCTCCCTTTAGGTTTAGGTACAATAAACCAAGTACCATTCTTATTAAGAGATTCAATCTCTTCATTCATGGCAACTAACCATGACTCAAATTCAGGACATCTAACACCATTCCTGAATGGGGATGGTTCAGAAATATCAATCTCTTTAGTAACTTGTAGGGCAAACCCTACAAATTTATCAAAGCCAAATCTTAGAGGAGGACCTACATTTACCCTCCTTGGTCTATCCCTTACAATGCAATAGGGAATAGACTCTTTAGGTGCAGGTTTAGGATCAAGTTCATTAATAGACTTAACATCATTTTCATAATTAGGTATTATTTGTCTAGAGACAACAGACATCCTTCATGGAGCTATAGATTTAGATTTTAGCTCCACCTTAAGTTTAGTTTGAAGAATATTAGGTAATTAGATAGGATACGGTACTTATCTTAAGATGACACTTTCATCAAAGGTGACATTCCTAGACAGAATCACTCTTTTTTCAGATGGTGACCAGATACAGAATCCCTTGACTCTATCACCACATCCTACAAATATTCATTTTCTTGCTTGTGGTTTAAACTTATCATCATTTACAAGATAGTAGGCAATACACCCGAACACTTTCAGATTTGAATAATCTATAGGTTTAACAGTCCACACATCAAATGTTCTTTTAAAATTAATTCCACTATGTGGTGATCTATTAATTAGATGACATGCTGTATTAACAGCTTCAGCCCAAAACTTTTTGACTAAGTCTAATTGAGAGAGCATACATCTAGTTCTCTCCAGAAGAATTTGTTTTATTCTTTCATCAAAGTCATTTTGCTAAGGAGTGTCCCTATCAGTTTTGTGTCTCGCTATTTCTCTATCCTTACAGAATTCCTCAAATTCAGACGAACAAAATTCTAGATTATTATTTGTTTGTAACAGTTTAACCTTACTTTGTGTTTGGTTTTCCACTAAGCTAACCCATTGCTTAAACTTTATAAAAGTCTCAGATTTATGTTTCATCATGAATACTCAGGACAACATGGAGTAATCAACTAAACATAAATAAAATTGAGTACTTCCAAGAGATGTGACTTTATAAGGGACCCAATAGGCTGCATGGATATAATCCAAAATATTATTTGTATAGTATATGGCCATACTGAACTTATTTCTATGTTTCTTACCAAAAACACAATGATTACAGAAATTTAATTTACCGACTCTATGACTAACAAGAAGATTAAGATTAGAGAGAATTTTCATAGCTTTCTCTCACATATGTGCGAGCTGCATGTGCCACAGTTTGGTAAGATAACCTTCATCTTCAGATGCTGGCATCTGGATGTGACAGCAATAGCTCTTGTCACTGTGGAAATAATTAGTGTGTATAGCATTCCACTCTTCTACCCCTTTAGTATGACATTATCTTTTCGGTGAACATTCAGTATTTCCTCACCATCAATGAATGTGCATCTCTGATCATCTAGAACACCAAGAGAAATAAGATTCATTATCATTTTCAAAACATACATTACATTTGAAAGTAAGACTATTCAGTCATCATATGTTCTCAGTCTCACTATGCCAATTCCAACCACCTCACATGGTTGGATGTTCCCCACAACATCATTGCATGCTTCCTTATATGGAAGGAAGTCCTAGTATCCAAGATCCAAGAGTCTAATCGTGCGATCATTGTGGCGGTTACCAGCACAAGGTCTTCTCCATCATCCAAGTCATCAAAGGCCACGACAGCAGCATGTCGGGGATTAGGCTGACCCTACTATTCTAGCCTTGCTTTTTTTTTTGGGGATTTAGTTTTTCAATGCCCCTTTTGTTTGCAGTAGTGACAAGTATCACCCTATTTTGACATTTTCTATAGCTTGTTCCCCTTCTTGAATGAAACAAATTGTGGCCTCCTATTTGTCACCACCAATCTAGCCGAGTGTTGCTCTATTCTTTCAATAGTAGTTATATGTCTCATCTCTTTGGAGTGTAGGGTAGATCTGACATCTTCAAGGGTTTCCCCATTATGAGAGATTCAAGAAAATTCTCATATGAAGTAGGAGAGAGACTAAGAGCAGAATGGCAGTATCCTCATCTTTCTCCTTAGCATCTACACGTTAAGATCCATGAAAATGCTGTTTAAATCATCCAAATGCTTCTTCAAAGAAGTTCACTCTTAAATCACCCTCCTCTTCAATAGAAGCTTGTTCATTAATGTTATAGTCATATATAGTGACTCAAGCTTGAGCCACAATCCTGTAGCAGATTCTTCATCTGCTACCTCAACAATGACTTCGTCAGACAAGCTTAACAGAATGGTGGAGTGACCATTTTCTTCACATCTCCATGCCTCAGCCTCTATTATTCCAAGAGCAGCAGCAGTATGAGGACCGAAGCCTTGAATCAAAGGACTCCAAATATTAACATTCTTTAAATGCACCAACATTTTAATATTCCACATACTAAACCTATTTCCACCATTAAATTTCTTGATCGTGGTGTTTAGGGTTCCAGCCATTTCAAAAGAATATCATTTTTACAGAAAAATCACAAAATCCAATAGCACGGTTGCTCGAAAATCTCCAAAACTCACTTTAATACTAATTGTTGGGCAATTGTGCTTCCATGATTGTGATTCACAAGAAGATAACAATAGAGAAATAACAACAAATGATATATATACAATCCACAACCACAATCCAACCACGACTTAATCAAAAAACGAAAAAGAAATACAAGAATAACGTGGTTCACTAGTCTTTCAACATGACTAGCTACATCCACCAGAAAAATGTTTATGTATTTACAGATTAAATCAAAATTGTTTAAAATTCTTACAGTTTATGTAGCAGAAATAGTTGCGATAAAATCACGTAGAAGAGGAGAAAGAGATGAACAATTCCATACCCTGAAAAATAGCAGCCCAAAAATATAAAATAAATACAATTTATATTAATACAATTTCCGGTTAAATTAACTGGAGTGGGTCGGATCACTCGGACGGGCCAAACTCTGCTCCAAAAATTTTTCGGCCCATTGACCGGTCAGCAAGACCTCCATTATTATGCCATTAGTGCATTCCTGGCCTCTTAATATTTTATTTCCTGTACTTACATGAAAATATTATAATAGAAATAATTTAGTTATACAAAATAGATAATCAAAACAAATTATATACAACATTAACAATGAACAATTTTAAATTTTATAACAAATACTACAAATTTATTTGTAATAACAATGAAAATCATAAAAAAATTTTGAGGGTATGTAATTGGAAGGATAAAATAAAACTAACAATTATAAAACTAAAAAATATATATAAACTCGTTTCAAATTTTATATTGATGCTTGATCTATATTTCCCTAAATGTGCAATACAATAAGTAACAACTCTCTTTTATTTAATATAAAAAAAATCATATTACATGTCATAAATAGTAGATGACTATTTATACTACATGCTTCATATATATTAGTAAATATTCCTATTAATTTATTAATATTATCTATCAATAGTCGATTTATTTTTGTTATTTTTTTATTGAAAATTTTAAATTCTTTGACATTGTGAATTTTTTTTTATTTTTATTTATATAAAATGTGGTTGTATAATTAGTTAGTACTGATTATTAATTTAGAAATCAAGAATCATGACATTATAATTTTTTTTTGTTTTAATGCAATTTTATCCAATATAGATAAATATAAAATAATTCGTTTAATATAAATGACAAAATTATAACTTATGTTTTTTTTAAAAACATCTAAGACATTGAAGCAACTCGCTTTATCTGATTTTAATCCAAAATTATCTAATAATGATGTAACTACAAAATTTGTATTAGATTTATATAATGTCGTAAAGATGTTACTACAACTTTCTTAAAAAAATGTATCTATTTTATTCTAATTCATAAAATATGTGTTATGTATTATGAAAATATAAAATATTATACTACTTGATCACTAATGGATGAATGTAAAACTAAAAGATTAGTTTTTGACTAATGAGTTTATGAGGGGGATTGAGAAGTTTATTGGATTTACTAAAAAATATATTGAATTTATGGATGAAATGAAAATAAGGTACTCATGTAATAATCATTATTATCAAAATCAAAGTTTCCAAGATGTAAACATAGTGTAATATCATCTTGCAAAAAATTAATTGGTTAAAAACTATTATATTTGATATAAACATAGATAATTAGTTGTGCAAGTAATAACTAAGCATGATATATATAAAAGTATTGATTCAAATATTACAATGGAATATATTAATCCCAATGATGAACATGAAACAATATTGAAGAATATTATTGGTCTTTCATAAACTCCGAATGTCGCTGATGATATCCCATTATCATTAGCAAAACAATTACTTGAAATGCTAGAAGCTTTAGAAGAAATAGTTTGGTCAGGTAATTCGTATGTCCACTCAAAGTTATATATGGTGGTCAGACTCTTGAATTTAAAGGCAAAAGATCATTTTTCAGAAAGGTATTATGATGAAATATATTAGTTTTTATCTAAATTATTACCAAAGAATAATATCATAATAGATAGTTTTCAAGTACACAAAAGTTAATATGAAATTTTTGTTTGTCTGTGAAAAAAATACATTGTTATAATAATGGTTTCATGATATATTGAGGCATAGGCAGTGAAGTAATTGCATGTAATTTCTATAATTATTTCCACTACAAAAGAAATACAACATGTAAATGGTAGAAAATAAATATTTCTTATAAGAAGCTAGTGCTCGTTTGTAAAGATTATTTGTATTATTTCTCATTGACTCCTCATTTGTAAAGAATATTTGTAAATGAAGCTACTGCTAATGATATGAGTTGGTACAAAGAGCATGTTATTGAAGATGATATGATGCAAAATTACTCTTAATCTCTTTTTTAGAAATATTTTGATGATTGTCATCCATTTTTTCCAGATGAAAATCAAAATATTAGATTAGGACTGTGCATAGGTGGATTTCAGTCATTTGGAAAAATAGGAAAATAATACTCTTTATGGCCGGTTATTGTTATACCTTATAATTTACTGGCATAGATATAGATGAAAGATAAATATATATTTTGCATGTTATCATGTCCGATTCGAGAAATTCAAAAGACAAATTGAATGTTTTTTTGTAGCCCCTCATAGCGGAATTCAAAATTTTATGGGAGGATGGTGTCAAAACATATGTTATGTCTACAAAGTAGAACTTCAAAATGCAAGCATCACTTATATAGAATATAAGTAACTTTTCTGCATGGTTAATATTGTTAGAATGAAGTACTGTAGGCAAATTACCATGTCCTTATTACTTGGATGACTCGAATGTATTTTATTTGAGCAAAGGATGAAACACTTCTTGGTTTGATAATCACTATAAGTTTTTACATGTGGAACATCTATTTTGGATGAATATTAATAAATTTAGGAAAGACAATAAAGTCATAAAAGGTACACCACCTTTTTTAGTCATGTGATGAAATATTAGATGTGATCATTAAATATTATGAATGTTAATGCAGATTACAATAATGTATAAATTTCAAAAAATTATTACTATGTTTAAAAGAAAAGAAATATATTTTGGGATTTACCTTATTTGAAAACCAACCTAATTAGGCACAACTTAGATATGATACACATTGATAAGAAAATTTTTGATGATATTTTTAATACTATCATAACTATGGAAGGATTAATAAAATATAATGTCAAATCAAAAGAGAATTTGAAAGAGTTTTGTTCACGTCTAAAGTTAAATAGGGACGAATCAATGAATAAATTTTCTAAAGCTTGTTATAGTCTTGATAAGGATATAAATGAAGTTTTGTAAAAATGACTGGTGAAGCTTAGGTTCCTTGATGGATATGCATCTAACATGAAAAGATGTGTTGATATGAAGTAGCTTAAGATATTTGGGATAAAAAATCATGACTACCATGTGTTTATGTAAAGGTTTATACATATAGTATTTCGTGAATTACTTCCACAAATATTTGGAAAATATTGACTAAAATAAGAATTTTTTAAAGAATCTCACTTGTAATATCATAAGGAAGGAAGAAATGAAGCAATTACAAAATGACATCGCTATTATTTTATGCAGACATGAGCGTATTTTTTCTCTTAGCTTCTTTGACTCTATTAAATATCTTTCTGTCCACTTGCCTTATGAATCTATGATAGCAAACCCTGTGTAATACAAATAGATGTATCCATTTAAGAAGTTATATATTTTTCATTTGTTAATTTAAAATTCTAAGTATATCCGATAAATATTTTTTTCTAATATATATCTATTTTAGAAATCTTAGAAAATTAAAAAATAATATTCGAAATAAAGTCAAAGTGGAAGTATCAATATGCAATGCTTACTTAATTGAAGAGGCTTCAATATTTTATATGCACTACTTTTGACCATAATTATATAATCCAAATAAAAAATTGTCACCAAATAATATATATGGTATGGGAGATGGATCAAAAGAAACTGATATGCTTTATGCTTTATATTTTTAGACATATAGGTCGATCAAGATATTTTTTGGATGACCAAAAGTATCATGTTGCATAGACATACATTTTGTTGAACTGCAAGCCATAATAAATATTTATAAGTATGAGCCATTTATTATTGTAGTACAAGTCAAACAAGTGTGTTATACCCGTTATTCAATCACAAGAAGAAATTCGTGTCACAAGTAGGCAATATATAAAATAACACCAAGATCAGTTGAGGAAGTTGTTGAAAAGGATATTATTGTCATTCCATCATGTCTATCAAGATTTCAAGAGAATAATGTAAAACTTCATTCAATTATTCGTGGGGTAGATGATGGACTTCAAACATTGCTTGGTGAAGGTGGTAATTATTTAGACATCGATGATGGTCATGTTGAAAAAGATAATGAAGAGGAATTAATTACTGAATCAGATGATGATGGATATGTCAATAAAGATTATTTGTTAGAAATTTCTAATGATGAATAGAATTTTATTGACTGCCTTATTATGTTGTCATGCTTATTTTGTAATCATCATAATTTGAATGTTAAATGAATTTTTTTTATATTTAGTTTTTTGAATGTCAATATGTTTAATATTATGTTTTGTTTTTATAATATTTTCATTATATATTTTTATTACCTCTGTATATATTGATGTTCTTATAACTTGATTTAGGTATGAGAGATAACCATTCAAGTGGCTGAGGATCTCAATATATAGGTAGGGGAAGAAGAAATCAACTAATAGTTTATGCATGAGAAAAATCTACATGTATTCAATGATGACAACACTACGAATATCTCTCTGTATTTTCTTACAAGTACGAAGGTAACTTTGGCATCATCTCATCATGACATACACGGATTGATTGTCACATATATTTAATCTTTATCTCTTTTTGCACCGAAAGATATTGATAGCTCTATCCCATCTATCTTATGAGGCCCATACATTAGTACTATAGCATTGACACTAGCAGGATATTCATAATATATAATTTTCATGCTAAGTTATGAAAAAATCTTCATTCAACATATAATTGATAATAAAAAGTACATAGCTTTTTAAAATTTACTACATGCATTCATTATCATTTTTCATTTTTTCGTTTTAATTAAATATAAAATAAAATATGAATGAAATTATAAATATATTATAATATTTGAAATATAGTACTTTAAACAATTAACAAAGTATGATATTTCTACTTATCATACATTATCATTTAGACTTTAAATATGATTTTCATTACAATGTTTTGGATAATAAATATAAATAAATTAAATATTGACTTGGTAGCAAAAAAAATTGTGCATTTTGTATATATGTATGTGTATGTGTTGATATATAATTACTTATAGGTTTATTCCTTCAACTTCTCACACAATCTATTAGATATTAAAGTAGAAACTAACTAACTGTGGAAGGTATAAAGTGGAGCAAAGTGCTTCGAAGTATGAAAAAATTTTATTGGCAATAATTTGAGGTACAATTTTCATACATTTACTTATTTTTTAATTTGGTCTATTATGATACTTTAAAAATAAATAGATTACAATCTATGATTGTTTTATTTGGTTTTTGCAAAAAAAAAAGTACAAATGAAATAGTAGTTTATTGGTCTAAATGAAGGATACATGGAAATATGTGGCAAATGTAAGATACAATGACAAACTTAGAAAATGAAGAAAAGAATATAGTGAAGATATGAAGCCTAATAGTGTCCCCCTTAGTATTTAGATAAAGTGGTGGGAATACTAGAAAAGTGAGGAGTTTAAGGTCTTACCCCATTTGGCCTTACACAATCATTGATCAATGAAAGCATGTGAAAGATCAGGACCTTCAAAACATATTGGAGGATCAAAGGCACCCTACTAATATTTAGAAGATTTGGTGTATATTTTTTTCATTTATTATTATTATTTAAATCTTTTAATGCAAAGTATAATATATGTGTGACAATGTTTGATGTACTTAATAGTAACTATTATTTATTTTCAAAAGGCTGAGTTAGGACATCAACCAATATCATTTAAGATATTCAAGCGAATGCATAAGAAGAAGGATGAATCATTTGTGGACAAGCGGTCAAATGATATTAATATGAGTTTCTAATTTTGTACTTATAGTTTCATATGTAAATTGCAATTAATAAAAGAAAAAAAGATGCTAAAAAATTGATTATTTGGCATTCACTATAAATAATATGCAAACTCAAGTATATTTTTTTACCATAATTGATAAGTTATTATGTATGGAATAATTAAATATAATAAAAACTTCATTTTTATGTTATTTTTTAGTAGGGAGATGATAGTTTTTTTTTCTTGATATAAATTTTATATAAATATTTTAATGATGCATTATGTTATATTTTAATAATTATAGAAAGCTGTAAAAAATATGGTTGAAATTTCTTCATAATTGATAGATCATTCTTCAGAGACACCAGAGATTGATATTGTGTATATTTACCTTCTGGTTGTTGGAGTGGAATCGAAAAAATGGTCAGTGTATGGCTTGGTACCCATGCATCTATATTTTTTCTAGGTTCTGTTTGAAGTTCTTCATTATCATCTTCTAATTACAATAATATGTTTGATGATAGGTTATATGGGGAGATGCGGAAAATTTAGGATACATTGCAAAGAAAAATTAGGAGATATAATAAAAGAATAAAGAGATGCAATAAAAGAATAAAGTAATGCAAAAAAAAATTGAAGACAAAAAAAGAGAGACTGAAAGAATAAAAAAAGAGTGGAGGAAAGAATAAAAAGAGAGAAGGAAATGCAACAGAAGATTTTAAAGATGAAAAAAATAATGTGCAAGTTGGCAGATACATCATTTATTTTTCATCATTCTAAAGAGGATCCATCTAGATTTCTGGAGGACAGTACAAATCAGAATAAGGACTAATATTTGTTTATAATGTTCTGTAATTATTTTTTTTTGTAATGAATATTTTGTTATGAAATTATGGTTCTTTATGTTATTGTGTTTTTAATTAAGTTATTAATTGTGCATTGTTTTTGATGTACATTTATGTTTTTTATTTGATTTGTTATTCTGTAGTGGATGTTATGTGAATATAATTTGATGAAATAATATGTTGATGTGCTTATTTGATTATAGGTTATATGGTTTTTATATGTGTTTGTATTTTACACACATCATACTGAAAGTACACAAATAGGACAAGTACTTGTATTTTAAATGGTTTTTATATTTCTAATTCCATTTCTAATATAGAAATGGATGATGTGTCACTAAAAGTAGCAATTGAACCTAATATCCTGTTGTCATCGCTGATTTTAGTAATGAAAAAAATTCATCGCTATTTTTATAAACTCCTTAGTGTTATCCGTTTCTAAAATTTAGAAAAGAATACTTTAGAAATAAAATAATCCATTTCTAATTACTTCGCTATTTAAATATTCTGATTAAATTTAAAAAGGAATATGATGTTGTATATAGTTTGTTTTGATAATATGTTTGTATAACCAAATATTTTTGTTTTAATATTTTTGTGTAAGTGCAGGAAAGGAAATATTAAGAGGTTGGGAATGTATTAGTAGCACAATAACGGAGGTCCTGCTCCGGTTAATTGAACCAAGAAAGTTTTAATATAAAATGTTTTTTATTTTATTTTTTTCGGGTTTCTATTTTCGTGATCTGGAACTGGTCATCCTTTCTCTCTCTCTCTCTCTCTCTCTCTCTCTATCTCTGCGTGATTTATCGTTACTATTTCTGCGATGCACATACTGTAAGATTTCTAATTTGGTTTAATCTGTAACGCATAAGTATTTTCTGGTGGATGTAGCTAATCATACTGAGTAACTAATAAACCACGTTATTTCATGTATTTCTGTTGTTGTTTCTATTTTGTTTTTATTCTCTCGTGCTAGGACTGTGGATTAGGTATATATTGTTTTTTGTTTTTGTTATTATTTATTCTTCTGTATCTTAAAATCATAATTGTGGAAGCGCAATTTCCTAGCATAGGATATTTTTGATTCCATCTTTTCTTGTAGTGTGTATGTATTTGTATGTATATATATCTATATAAACAAATAGGTATAGATACCTATATAAACATATAGCTATAAATACCTATATAATATATATATATATATATATATATATATATATATATATATATATATATACACACCTATATAAACATATACATATATACATATATAAAGATATATAGGTATATATATGTTTACCGAGCATTTATATATATACCTATATAAATATATATGTGTGTGTGTGTGTGTTTGTAATTATGCATAACTATATAAATATATTTATATATAATTATATATCAATAAATAAATAAATAATATATATATATACACACACACCCACCCACACATATAAACATACACACAGACACATATAGACACACACACACACACACTTAGATATATATATATATGTATGTATGTATATGTATGTGTGTAAATATAGATATTTATATGTATGTACATATAAATATGTGTGTGTGTGTGTTTGTTGATTTATATAGGTTTTTATATCTACATATATTTATGTATATTTATATGTATTTCCATATATTTTTTATTTATATATAAATATTTCAATTTGCCTACTGCTTAATAGTATATGTTTGACCGAGTGGCTTGCTCGATTTTGTCTAGCAGAGGATTTGGGTTCCAATTTCAACTTTTCCATGCTAAAAAAAATGTTATGATTTTCTTTGTTGATTAACCAAATAATAAAATTAAATGTTATTTTTTTTATAAATTTTAGAGGTCAAAATCGAGTTTATGAATTTAGTGTGCCAAGACTTAATTATTTTAAAATTTGATATATTTTTTATAATTGTATAAAGTTTGGTACACCAAAACTTAATTATTTTAGAATTTAGTATTTTTTAAAAAATTATGAAAAGTTTGTTGTACCAAATCATAAATATTTTATATTTGGTATATCAAATACAATTCTCCCAGTCAAGTAACCAATCACAAATATTTTTGAATGTGATTGGTTGTGGCACATTTTTATCTTTTACCAAGTATCTTAAGAATATTAAATTTGATAAATTAAATAAATATTATAAATCTGATAAGTTATAACTATTTGATGAATTTTTTTAGGTTTGAATATAAGTGTTTAATTTTTGTGGCCCGGTCGGGTCACCATGCTGTTCCTAACATGGCATGAGATGAGTTCTCGTATCTTGTCGTGCCAACACAACCTCATTAATGGTCATCCCAGCATGACCTGATTGGCCTGCTTACTAGCACTTCCATGTTAGGTTGTTTTTGGGTCAAAATATAATAAAAATTACATTATATTATAAATTTAAATGAATTAAATTAATTAATTTAAAATATATTTTACATTTGAATTAAGATATCATATAAAAAAATAATATAATATGAAATTCTGAATTATAAACTTTAAAAAAATCAATAATATAAATATAAAAAAATAACTTAGTAACATAAAAGTATGACAAAATTATATAAGTAGGAGCAAAATAAAAAATATATATATACATCACATTTCACATGTGAGTCATCTAATAAATGTGATTAATCTGTCTATGGTATAATATTGTTAATAAAGATCATTATTATCATATATGATTCTGAAGATAATGCTAGCTGTGATCTCAATATCATTGATACACCTTGAGTCATCTTCTGTCAAAAACTCTTTTGCTTTACCTTGAATTTTTAATCTTGAATTTTGCCAATCCTTCATTCATGCAAAATTTTTAATGATATCTGACTGCAATTTATATCTCATATCTAAATTTAATATTAGATGTTATATAAAAAGTAGACTCGATGTCATGTTAGACATCAGATAGGTCAATAGATCATGAGTCATCTTAGATATCACGGGATAGATATATTCGTATGATTTTTATAATATCAAAATATCTATATTATTATTATTATTATGTGATATGATGGAGTATTAATAGATATTTAAGTACCGAGAGAGTTCACTACTATTCGACGAACCACTCAATTATTTGCCCATAGCTAACTAAATAGAATATCTACCATTTTCAAATATTGTGCCAATGCTTATACTCGGAGTTTTCCTATAACTACTATAATAATTAATATCGTAATATGTAAACATATTATTCAATTTTTTAGAAATCCAACCATCATATTCTCGTTCATTTGTTTGATTCGTGCATATAGAAATATATGTTAAAATATTTTCTATCTTTTCTAGCTTAACCCTATATTTCATACATGCAGCCGATCAATAAAGAATTGGAATATAGGATCAGTATTTTAAATAATTGGTTTTCATCTCAATAGTCATAACATTAAATATAGGATGCCATTTATACTTGTTAAACATACAACTAATATTTTATATGTACTAAAGCACAATGTAATTGGTGAGATTGTACATACACGAATATATGTTTATCGTAACATAAAAAATATTCGGGAATTTCAAAAAAGAAAATCTTGTATCCCAGTCTGAATCATCAATAATAAGTTTATCACTCTTATTATTGAGATAGTCGGATATTATATGTTGGTAGCCAACACATGACTTTAACACCTTGTAGGTATAATTCTAATGGTGTCTCACATATGTTTGAAATTTTTTCTTTTTTAGAGTGGTTGAAAAATATAGTATTTATTATATTATAGGTGTTGTGAGGCATTTTAGTGAATTTATTATTTTTTTAATATGTGTGAAATAACTTTTATTCATCCTTTCACTGTTTTGTTATTGAGACTCTCTATCTTTATGATGACAATGTTATATATGAGTATATATTGAGGATCATTGGAGAATATAATATTCAAAATAAAATATGTATTATTATATTTGATAATACTTTGAATAATGATGTTGTCATTAATATCATTGTCATAACTATTAGAGATAGGTTATTAAGTAAATATTTTTACATTAAGTTTCAAATTAGAATCTATATAGTAGATGATGAGGCATACGGTTGATGTATTATTACGACTAATCCAGATATTCGACATCATTGATACAGGTCTACTATATTTCCTGAATTTATTAATTATTTTTCTAATTTCTAATTTTTTTATGTCATTCCTACTAGTTGCTATATGAATTACACGATAAGAAAATATAATGTATGTTTGCATAAAACTTACTATACTTGTATCATTTGAAAATCTAATTGGAATACTAATGATAATCATTAATTTAGTCATATAATCTCTCTGAAAGTCATTATAGTAAATGAAATGGGCCAATGACGGTGAAGTTGATCTAACTTCAAATGCTTCACCTCTCTGTTGGATTTACTTTTAATCTAATATACCATATTTTTTGTGTGTATTGATTGGCATTCTTATTAAGATGGTCATTGACATTAGTTATTCTACAAGTATATAATTTTTTTATAATATATAAACTATGCTGATTATTTTTTGAAACCCCTAAAATTTTTATTTTTTATTATATTAAAATGAGTCTAAACTACTAAAGTTCACATATTTTTAGGTTTTTATGCAAATAAGGTAAGGTATTTGGAAAGAACCTAGTTTTCACTCCATGCCTTTCATTGAGATTATCATTATTATCTATATCTAAGTCAAAATTATTATCATAAAAATAATTATTTATTATTTTTTTTCTAAATTAAAAACATTAAAATTTTTATTATTATATCACAAAAAAATAAATATAAATTAAATGTGTATCATAAATTTATATATATTGTAGTTCATATCTACCTCTATTTCTAAACTCGCACCAGAGCAGACAATAGAGTTGAGGAGGCATAAAAAATCAAAAATGAGAGGTGAGAGTAGATGAAATTAAATTGAGTGAATTTGAATAATTTTCATTTCATATTTATAGAAAATTTGTTTCGTTAAAAAATTATATATTTTTTTAATATATATATATATATATATTAGGTAGGAATCCAATAACCTTCCAATTCCTACCCAGTACCCAATAGTCGTTAGAAGCAGATCTGGCACCTAAAATGTAAAAACAATTTAATTACTTATAATGTTTCACAACATCGACGACAACAGGATAGTGCCTATTGTTTTTGTTGTTGAAACAAATTTTCACCCATTATGTTTAGCAAAACATGTGAGGGTAGGCATAAGAAGCTGTATGTATAAGCTCATGTAGCAAGGAGTGCGAGATTTTTGGAGTGTTTTTTTTTTTTGTTGATTTTCTTATGTACATGAGGGTTTACATGAATTCATGTTGTGCTCGTGTGGAAGAGATTATTCATCTTGTACTCGTGTGGAAAAATTTTTCATGTTATGCTCATTCAAGGTAGATTGTTCATGTTGTGCTCATGAATTCTCGAAAAACTTTGGAAGAGTATTGAATCTTGAAATCAAATCTCAATTTTAATTAAGATGTTTTTAATTCATCTTGCAATTCTAATTTATTTTGTGAGTTTTTATGGAAATTAAACTTAATTAATTTATAGTTTATTTTGTTTAAATATAAATGGCCTTGAAACATAATTAATATTCATTTGTGTGGGCTTATATATATATTGGACAATACATTTATAAAACCCAAAAATTGATTGGTATCCACAATTTTGGTAAGATATTAAAATGAACAAAATTTAAATGATTTAAATTATATTGCCCGATTAATTGATTTTGTTGGATCAAAAATTTTGTTTCACAATCTTTTTTGGTTTTTGAGTTTTGTCTTGGTCAATGATAATAAATAGTATAAGAGCATTAATTAATTTTTTGGCATTTATATTTTTTAAGCTACTGGATTATTTCTTCCAGGATTCATGCAAACAATAATTCATTCGATATGATAAAATTGGAACCATCCAATTATAAAACCTGCAAAATAAAGATGATTGATTTTTTCATGATGAGGAACTTACTTGAACTAGCTCTCGATGGTCTGAAATCATAAAGAATGGATGACCCAAAAGTGAAAAAATATATATACAACAAGGTCTATAATATAATGTAAATGTTGGTTGGTAAGGTAACGTCTCATTACATCTTTGATATCACAAAGGCATATGAGATATAAAAAAAGTTAGAATCAAAAATCATTACCATATGTATCATCGCCGATAGCCTGCCAAGCGAGGTTGCAAGACGGAGTGAAAAAAAAGAAACTCCTCTAAACATCTTTATTTTCAAGGAAATAAGATGGTGGAGAGTGAGTTCTATTTTCATATTGGGAGACGGAAGTGAGAACTCTTATAAAGAGAAGTTTATTGTTAAACCCATGTTGAAGTGTTGAATGAGTCGGGAGGATCGGGTGGGTCGGGTGGGCCGGGCATGACATGAGGCACGACACAATTCATTCATGTCAAACCCAACCCAACGCAAATCAGAACCATGCCTCATGCTAGCCCTGGCAAGGTGGCATGACCCGTTATTGTGATTTTTTAATGGCTGGTGCTACCTTATGCAGCTAAAATCTTTCCACCCACTATGGATGAAAAGTGACAACCCCTGACAGGGCAGTGCTTGTCGGATGCTATAATAATAATAAATAAATTCAAGATAAATTTTTGAGTCGTCGGATGCAATCCTTTCCTTGCTCTTAAATTTTTGGTGTCTCCTATTTGTGCTATTTTTTAAATAATTTATAATTTTAATTTGGCAGAGTGGCAATGTTAGTTTCACGAGAAGTTATAAATTTCAAGTATAAAATAAAAGTTACACATCAAATGTATATATTGTACACATTAATTTAAGGTATAAATTTTACATTTAAATAATTAATATTATTTAGTAAATTTTAGATTAATAAATATATTTTAAAAAGCAAATAATAAAAAAAATGTGTGCTCTCATTCTCCTTCTTTCAGTCAGTCTCATGCATAAAAAATGATAAACAATGATTTAAATAAATTTGAATTAGACATATGCATAGTTGATAATGACAATCCGACCAAAAGATCTGAAGATAAAACTATATTTATTCTAATAGTTTCCAATCATTTACCTAAAACATCTAAAAATAAGAAAGCTTAAATAGTTTTAATGTATTTTAACATAATTAAAAATAAAAAAAAAATTGAAGATATCAAAAAAAATTCAACACAATATAAATATTATAAACAAATATAAATATATAGGAGCAATGATGACACTAATCACCTAAAGAGACATGCTTAGAGATGTCAATGACATGACCTGATTTTTGATGGCCCAATCAAGCTATCGTGTCATGTCGAACATGACATTAGGTGGGTTCCTAGGCCTTGATGTACCGACACTGACACATGATAAGTTAGCCGGGCACAACCTGATGCTCAACCTTTTTGAACCGAACATGCTGGGTCATGATGGGTCAAACCAAGTGGTGTTAGAAGTGGCAAAACATTTCCATTGGCCAAATATGTCACCCCAATCCCTAGGACCCCATGATCTATTGGCCACTACCTAGCTCAATGACCATTGACCAATGTATTGTGGGGAATGATAGGGCAATGGTAGTGGCACTACCAAGTGCCATATTGAACTCCACACCACACCCACAGTGGCCAGTGAGTAGTCAAATGGGGACTAAGTTGTGGCTTGTGGGCATGGGGCACCTACACTATGGAGTGTAGTGTCGGTAACTATGTCATCGTGACACATGCTTTTATTTTTAAGTTTAAGATGTTAGGTAAAATTTTAATTTTTTTAAAATATAAATATATATTTAATTATATTGCACTATAAATTAAAATGAATGAAATCAATAACTTAATAAAAAAATTTATATGTTTCACTTATGCACATTACAATATTGTATGACAAAAAAAATGAATTGAAATACTTTAAAAGTAAACAACATCAGTACATCAGCAAAAAAAATATTCACTGCACCTTAGACCTCAAATATTTTAGATCAATTCGTGTATATAATATAGTCAATATCTTCTATATTAAACATAATATCTTAAGTTAACAATAAACTCAATATCTTCGATATAGTGCGAGTCATCATCTAACAATAGATCTTTCACTTTATCATGAATATTTATCTTTAAATCTTCTAAGCCCTTTAAGCTTGCAATTATTTTTATGATATATGATAATTATTTGAATTTCCTTTCTGAAATAATATTTATAGTCGTAGAAAAAAAAGACTCTCAACTATACAAGACACCGAAAGGGTTACTAAATTATATGTCATCCTATATAGTATAGGATAGATGGATTCATATGATTTCTACTAGCTCATTATATCGAAATTCTTATTATCATTGTGATATGATAAAATAATAATCAACATCTAAGTACTAAGATAACACGCTTATATTCGATGTAACACCTCATAATTTGCCTCTAGCTAACTAAATGACATCGTTATCATATCCAAATATGATAAAGATGTCCATACTCAGAGCTACGCTAAAACTACCATACCTAGTATCTGGATATGTTGTCAATGCGATGGATTACCAACACATGACTCTAACATGATGTTGATATAATTTTTATCATTTCTAATATTTGTTTAGGATTTTTTTAAGACTTTTTGACATGTATAGAATTTGGAACTCTTATTGTTTGCTGTGTATCTTATGATATTTTAGTAAATTTTTTATATTTTCTAATGCGAGATAAATTACTTTCATTCCCACTTGTGCTATTAGTTTCATTATGTGAAATATATACATAACTTGAAAAATATTGGTACGGGGCTATCTCTAATAATTTTAATAGGAATTATTCTGTCAACTATTTCTTTCCACATAGTTTGGGTGGTAATAATATAGCATCCATTAAAAATTATTGTTTTTTTAAAAAAAAACTCATGCCAATTGGTCATGCCATGAGACCCATGTAGCCTCGGCCTAGCACGACATGAATAGTGCCATGGGTTGGCATAACTATGATCTAGGCAAGGTTGTAGACGATGCCATGTCTATGTAGGCATGGCTGAATCGGGCCGTGCCTCGAATCATTCCTAAGCTGCCCAACCTATTTTATACCTATAATTGAATTTAACCAGTTTGGCTATATTGTGGAGGAATTTTGCACTAGGATTTCACTTTTCGCAAGTTACAACCACAATAATCTTTACCCATTGATGATTCCTCATGCTTTTAAGAACTATGTTGCCTTTATTATTCAACACGTGTCTTCAAACTGTGACACCAATGCATTGGTCATCCGTGTCAGTATGTTATGTCTAGATCATCATTCTTGATGAATGTAATAAAACCTTATTACTCTTGTTTAACCATTACCCACTCATATTCTGCTCATCACCCCATTTCCTTCTCTCAAGCCAACAAATGTTCTCAATGGCATTCAGCAATGCTTGGCAAATTTAATGCTCATCTACATAACAAAATTTGTAAATTTGTTCATTTTACCTCTTGATGTTAAATATTGTGGGTTGTAAGGGGGTATTTGAAAACCAAACACAAATCTAATGGTTCACTTGATCACCATAAAATTGATCTTGTTGCCAAAGGCTACCATCAATCCCTTGGTATTGAATGTAATGATACCTATAGTCTCATAATTAGTCTATTAAAAAACTTGATATTAACAATGTCTTTCTCCATGATTATTTTTTTGAACCAGTCTATATGGCTCAGCCTCTTGACTTTGTTGATCCTCACCACTCAAATTGTGTTTCATCTACAAAAAGATATCTTTGTGATCTGGAACAAGCCTCTCGGCTTAGTTTCATCGTCTCAGAAAAAAGCTTCATGATTTTTATTGTCTCCTACAAGTATGCCTCATTTCGTTCTATCCATTCCACAACTACACATACCACATTTATTTTTGTGAATGTGGATGACATTCTAGTAGTGGGATCCTTCTCTCAATATATCTATCCTCTTATACAATACCTATACCATACCTTTTTTTCATTAAAGACATATGGTCATTACACTACTTTCTTTGTAATAAGACTAACCCTACCACATGTGGACTTCTTTTATCCCAACCTAAATGCACCCATGATCTCCTCACTTGTACTCATCTTGATCAATCCACACCTACACCTAACCTCATCACTTAAGATTTACTTCTTATATAAAAACCACGGCACCCATCTCTCTAGTTTTTTGCTTTGTTTCAGTGAATAAATAAGCGGCTCAATTTTTGCTTTGTTCGACCGATGTTCACTGGACCACGGTTAAGTGAATTATGCGATACCTTCATGCCACACCAACCCATGGTATTCATCTCACTCAAGAACCTAACCTCACCTTCAATGCCTATTCTAATGCTGATTGAGCAGGACATCATGATGATCATCGCTTCACCTTTGGTTGTTTTATCTTTCTAGGTCCAAACTTGATATCATGGAGTGCCAATAAATAGCCCACAATTGCTCGATCTAACTCTGCTCCTATTTTATGGCGTGACAATATTTGTGCCACATATCTTACAACATATCCAATGTCACACCAACACACCTAGCACTTTGAAATCATTATTCATTTTGTTCCAGATGTTGTTGTGCAGTGGAATCATTTTATCCGTCACATTGTATCTTCTTTGCAGATTATTGATGTCCTAACCAAAGCATTACTTCTATTCAGTGTGCATTCATCCTCCAAACGATGAATAGAGATTTACGCATACAATAGAAGTCCTTTCTCATCTTATGTGCATGCACAATGTATTTTTAGTCAATGGAATGATCGATCTACATTTTATGCTCTTTCTCATTATCTGGAACATATCATTATATTCACTAACTTATTATTATGTTAATCACAAATTTAAGAATGTAGTTCATGATTGATCAAACCAAATGTTTGAACATATCCCTTCATTATTCCATTTAACTTGTTGTTTGACATCTTAACAATGGATATATATATATATATATATATATATATCTTTCTCTCTCTCTCTCTCTCTATCTCTCTCTCTCTCTTTCTCTCTGTCTTTTTGTGTATGTGTGTGTTGATATCTTTCTATAACAAAGTTAATTGTGCTACGTGCTATGAATGTGATATTCAAGAAGATTCAACTCTAAACCTACAAAATCCAATAAACAAGAAGTGATGATAGATAAATTATGATTATCAATTTAGCTAGATTTTGCATTTCGAGAGCGTAGTAGAATGAAAATATCTTTGGACATATTGTTAGATAAACATGATTGTTTCAGAAAATATGTTTCCATGCAAGAGATGAATTGCAACATTGTTTTATTTTTTCATAAGAGTAGAGAGAACTTTGCTGTTATGCATAAAACTTTTCTTGAGAAAATTATTGGGTGGTTAATATTAAAGGGTAAATATGTTTTTAAAATTTTACCTACCCTTATAGAGTAATTATTTTCTAGCCCTGTCCTTCCAGGTAATTATCTATCCCCACCGAACATTTTTGATAATTTTACCCTTTATTTTTTTTAAAAAGAGCTTTTAAAAAAAAAAAATTAAAATCAAAAAAAGGAAACAAAAACCATAAAAACTCTTTTATGTCTCTCTATCTACCAGAATTATCTCATTCTCATCATCTTCGGTGTCTTCATTTCTAGAATTTTTATATGAACATTTTTTAGATTCATATTTTGGTTGCATTTTTAGCATTATAATCTTCTTTAATTACTATATTTTGAGTGTAAAGAAAAAAAAAGGTTAAAATGAGATATGGATGATTAGATTTTTGCCCATTGGGGATTTTTTCTTTTATCTAAGAGATCAATTTAAATTTTTTTTTTTTTTTTTTTTGAGTTCACCAAATAATCATGACCATTAAAATCAAAGAAAAAAAATAATAAATTTTTGCATGAATCTTAATTGTAGCCTACAACTTCACACCTCAAACAACTAGTGTGCAATTGTGGACTAAACTGGGGCTATATTTGATGATGTAGAGGCCTTCTGAGTGACCATTTTGAGCTTAGAAGAAGAGCAAGAGAAGAGAATAAGCGACCTACCAGCATCACAAACATATCCATAGGCATTAATTATATGCAAATTGTAAGTTAGAAATGCGTTAAAATGACTAAGATAAATAATGTCAATTATACCCTTAGTAATGAAAAAATAAAAAAAAAATCCACATTGAAATGTACTTTTTCATTTCTTTTTTTTTCCAATTTTGTCCTTCTCTTTTTTTTTTTCTAACTTACAATCCTAACATAACAAAAAACATATAAATACACAACAACTTGCAAAAACAACACAAGGCTTCCAACTTTCGAATATATTATTTAGTTGGCCATTTATTACTTATATATATATATATTTTTATTTATTTATTTATATATATTATAAGAGCTTCACACACACACACACACACACACACACATATATATATATAATCAAATGAAGTAATATTTTGGAGATTACAATATCACAAAGTAGCTAATATTTTTTTTATAATAAAAACACAAAAAAAATGACTAATTGTACGTACAAGATGTAAGCGCACACACACACACACACACAAATATAAACGTGTGTGTGCATTTGTGTGTGTGTGATCAAAAAAAAAGGAATAGTATGAGGATTTCAGTAACACGAAGCAGCTAACAATTTGTGTTTAAAAAAACAAAAAGAATCACTAAACGTAAATGCAAGAAGAGATCAAATTAATGGGATGACCCAGTTTGCTGCCACTCATCGTAACAGGGCACCTCACGTGTTTATAAAACTTGGACCTCACCAGCCTTCCCAAGATGTAGGCACGCGATCTCACCACGAACGTGAGGTTGAGGGGGACGTAGAGCCTGTCAGCGTGCTCTTTAGCATTGCTAAAGAGAGGCACTCCGCCGTAAAGAGGCACTTGCCGTGCCTGCGCCACCACCGCCACCGTCCTCTGGCTCTTCCTCAGCTGAGAAAATTTCTCCATCTGTTCGCAAAAAATGGAAGCACGTGAATCCAGCTCGGCTCCAATTAATAAAATATATATTTATTCAAGTGCTCACTAATGCATTTTTTATTATTTACATTTTATTATTATTTCACAAATATATTTCTGTAGATCATTTCACATTTATTTTTATTCCATCATATTATATCAATATTAAATATATATATTTAATAATTATATATAAAAAAAAACAACTCTGGTGGCCCGGCCTATTATGAAGAATATGGAATAATAATAAATATTTAATTATCTCGATAATTCACTCATATTCGATATAGAGGTGTCAAACGAGCCGGGGCGGGCCAGCCCATTTTTTTTGAGAACGAGCGTGCCTTCGTGCCGGGCCAGACATGGCTACTGTATCATGCCGTGCCTGGCCTGGCACGGTTTAAAATAGCCAGGCCCGGCATGGCCCATAGGCATGGCAAGCCATGCCTTGCCAGGCCCGCTCGGGCTGGCTTGGCCATGCGGTTCAGAATTCGGGGTACCATCGCGGGGTCGGGCTCAAGGAACACCCGACACGGGACGAACCCGTGCCGGTGTGTCGTGCCACGGGCCGAATCGTGCCGAGTCAGGCACGGCTCGTGGCTAGCCCGAGCACGGAATTTTCCTGTGCCGGGCCGGCTCGGCCCGGCCCGATTGACACCTATAATTCGATAGACTTCTTCATTATTTACTCCTAACTAACTGGATAAAAAAATCATTATCTCCAAATATGATATCAATTTTAATACTCAAAGACTGACAATAGCTATCTGACTTATTTTTGTAATATTTTAATAAATTATTTAATTATTCATAAATCATACTTTCTAATTTATATAAGTAAATATATATATTTAATAATATTTTACACATCTTCCATTTAAATCATACGATTCATACAAATAGCTAATAATAAAAAAAATTAAAAAAAAAATCAATATTTTATATATTTCGCTCATATATCAATAGTTATACCATTAAAATACAAGAATTTTTTAATTTAAAATACAAAAGCATAAAATAAAATGTTTTTGTGTTCGTGATATGAGACGTAAGCCTTGAGTCGTTAAGGCATAAATTTTTTGTTACGTCATAAAACATAAATTTAATAAATTTTAAATTTATTAAATTCTCTTTTTTTATTTTATTTTTAATTTAATACCATTTATTAATTAGTATTATTATCGAATTTTAATAAATTTTAATAATTTATTAAATACATTTTTTTTATTTTCCTTGCCCTTGCCCCTCTCCTCTCTCCCCTCTCCTTTGCTCCACGGAAAGCTCGAAGGAGCTCAGTCGAGCTCAACAGAGCTCGCGTGGAGCTCCATTGAGCCGATATTTTTTTTAACACCTTGAGGCATGCATCAAGGCATTAAAAAAAACCTTTAAAAACTAAGATACATAAATAGGCTAGTGTCGAACCCTAATTTTTTTTTAAAATTAGGGTTTCTACCTGACTTGAACAAGGCGCATTTCTGGCAGAAAGGCCGTGCCGAGCCTGACCTCCAACGAACCATGTCGTGCCAGGCACGGCATGCCAGCCCAGTTGTGCCTGAAAAAATTGGGCCAAACCAGACTAGCCCATTTGACACCTCTAGATATAGACTGATAAACATATACTAGCCTGATCACACGACTCAGTTTAATATATTAATTATTATTTAATTAGTTTTATTATTTATGAAATCAGATATCACAAATTTATAATCAATATATAAATCCAATATCAAATATTTAAAGTTATAATGGTAAGTGAAATCTAATTGAAATTTCTTCTTTTTTTTTTAATATGAGTATTTATAGTATGTTAGATATAACTTAACATGTTTTAATATATTACATATTTATTATAAAGAGAAAAAAATAATTTTTACGTTGATTTATACTATTAAATTTATTATAAGGATATTTAACGTAAAAATTTTCACAAATGGACCATCACTAAGAGTTATCACAAAAAAAAATTATCATATTATTATTTAAAATACTATCATGAATTATATTAAATATTTTATTTTGTATATTATATTTCAAAGATACTCATAACAGACAATCGTACATGATATTATCATCACAAGGATAAAAAAAATTCATTAAAATTTTTAATATTTTTTTATTTAATTTTTAATTATGATCAATAAAATAGGCAATAACACATGCTAATGCTTTGTCATTATCACTAATCCAAATATAAGATATCACCAAAACCATTCCACTTTTTCTTTTAAGTTTGTTAATGACTAATTATTTTTCTATTTCAGAATTTTTTTTTTATTATATTGTTTCTACAAATCATATAAATCCTACCACTTAATTAGATTTATTTTTACTCGACATATAATATAATATGTGTTTTGATACATTATTTAGCATATTTTCTAAGGTATTTAATATCACAATTACTCTTACAAATATATATAATTTTTTATAAAATATATATTATGATGAATCTTCCTCGATGCCATTAAAATTTTTATTTTTAATTATTTTAAAATAAATACATACTAAAGTAATTCATTTATTCTTTATGTTTTTAAACTTCTAGAGTCAGACTGACCTATGACTAGGAGATAAGCCAGTCTTACACATTTCAATCGGATTGTCATTATCTAAATAAATATTTAAATCTACCTCATTTTTATAATATTCACTAAAATTATACATTTGAGAAAGATATTTAATTTTTTATTCCAAAATTATGTAGCAAAAAAAATTAAAAAAAATTGAATATGAAAACTATACACATGAACATTTTTTAAATAATTTTTTCAATTAAAATAAATTTTTTTGTTTAATTTATTTAGTCACAAATCCAACAACTATTGGATTTCTGCCCACGGGCCATAGCCATTAGAATCGAATCCAATGATTGCTATATTATTATTTTTTATGGTATATACATTTATTTCATAATAAATTATTATTTTTTTATATTTTTAAGGTATTTGATAAAATAATAAAAATTTAATTTGATAAAAATATTAAAAATTTAATAAATAATAAATATATGTCATACCAAAATTGAGGCGTCCAATGGGTCATGTCAGTCCAACACCTCCCAAATTTTTAAGGCCCAAACAGACCTACATACCATGCATGAGCATGACACGACACGGTCCATCCCACGGAGCAACATTGTGCAGATAGAGGTGTCAACCGGGCCGGGCTGGCCCGGCCCGACACGAGGCACGGCACGGTTCAGCCATGCCTAGGCCGGCCCAGCACTGGAAAATTCCGTGCCCAGGCCCGTGTCGTGCTCGGGTTAGGCACGAGCCATGTCGTGCCGTGCCTGACCCTACACGGTTCGGCCCGTGGCACGGCACACCGACACGGGTTCGTCCCGTGTCGGGTGTCCCTTGAGCCCGACCCCGCGATGGCCCCTCCCGCAAAAAAGAACGCGGGTCTGGTCTGATTCGACCCGACCCGCGATCCCCCGAATTCCGAACCATACGGACAAGCCAACTCGAGCGGGCCCGTCAAGGCACGGCATGGTACAGTAACCGTGCCTGGCCCGGCACGAAGGCACGCTCGTGCTCAAAAAAACGGGCCGGGCCGGCCCTGCCCGTTTGACACCTCTACGTGCAGATGACAAGCAAGTGAGGCCCAGCACAGCCTATTGGGTTGGCATGCAGTACAACATGTGCTAGAGCCATGTAGTGTGGGTTAGTAGTCGAGATCCAGCAACCTACCTTAGGCACTAGCAACAACTAACTCATGTAATGCTAGGTAAGAGATGAAAGCATGTCGTGTCGTGTCCGGCACCGCACGATAGCATGCCAGTGCAACACTCAGATGGGCCGTTTGACACCTCTAAGATGATGAGACATATGAATTATTATTTCTGGTCCATCTATCAGATGACATGGATATCACTCCACTTTATTTTTTAAATTTATTAATAATTAATTATTTTTTAAAATTATAAAATTTTATTATGTTATTTTTACTAGTTGACCTAGAGGTGTTAACTAGATGACAATGTTTGGAATCGTGGATGGACATGACGCAAGCCATCATGCCATGTTAGGCTAAGCTTTTGACATAGGAGGCACAACATGATCGAGCACAACAACCCATTTGGGTTGGTTCTAGCCCGACTGGCCAGCGGCATGTTATAAGCTAGCCTAGACCTAACCCAGGCTTGCATGGCTAGGCCTGATCCAATTTGGCACAACACGGCACAACCCAACCAAAAGTAGTGCCAATGGGATGTGCCAAGTTGCCCATTTTCAAAGGTGTGCCAGCACAACCTATGATAAAAACTATGTCATGCTCAGCACTATACAATATACCAAACAAGCCCAGAATAATTAGCCTTGCCAACATAACACAGCTCATATGACACCTCTAAGTAAAACTAAGAATTTTATGATAAACAAATTAAAAATAAATATATATAATATTGACTATCTTATAATCCGTTAAAAATGTAATCAAATTACTTGAAATAATAATAAATTTGATAATATCTTCCCTCTCAAAATAATTATGATAAATAATGAGAATCAATAAATCACAAACTAGTGAGCCCAAACCCAAAACAAATATTTAAGTAAAGCGGAGAAGAAAAGGGAGATAAAATTAAAAAAAAAATTAGAAAAACTAAAAATATAAATTACAAACTAAAAGAGAAAATTGAGAGGAACTGAATTTTGATGAATATAAAAAAATAATGGGCATCTAGATCTACCATGGCATGGTCACTAGGACCACAAGTTTTTAAAAGAAAAAGCTAAACCATGATCTGTGACCCATGAGGAGATCATGACCTAAACCATGTGACACGATTAGCCCTAGCTCAGCACTGCATAACCCGGTCTATTTTTTTTTCAGGCCCAAACAGACTCGCGTGCCGTGCCTGGCATGGTTCACGGTCAGGCCGGATCAGGTTAGGTCGGACATGTTTTAGGTTAAAATAAAATGAGAGAAATTAGGGCTGTGCCGCCGCGCCGCCGTGCCGCCACTGCCCTTCGACATGCCGAACCATCACTAGTCGGGCATCGCTGCTTCGGCCATCATGCATCTCTCGGCACGTCGTTGCCCATGTTGTTCCCACGTGCCAGTAACCCGAGACATGCCTGGTACAGCACGCATGCCGAAGACCCTCAACATGGCACAGCATGAATAGTGCCTAGGATCCGCCCAACACGAGCCCAAGCATGGTCTTGGACCGGGCCGTGCCGGATCGGGCACGCCTAAACCATGCCAGGCTCGGGCCACCCGGCTTGTTTGACACTTTTAGACTCATCCATATATCCCCTCATAATCTTTTAAGCATGATAGAATTTTAATAATATATAAATATAATATATTTTTTTATTTGAAATCAAATTCACAATTATCAAAAAAATAAACATTGATGTAATTCTATACACATAAAGAACTGATAGATCACATATCATTTTTTATAGTATAAAAAAAATAAATTTATATAATTTTTACCAACTCAATCTTATGCGATGAACCAACTATTTGTCAATCATGCTCGATGATTGATATGATTAATTCAAGTAAATAAATATATATTTAATAAAATTTTTCTATTTTTAGATAAATAATAATAAAGTAAAATAAAAGACTAATTTTTTAAATATTTTTTTTCTATCTTAATAATTATATTACTACAATATAGATATTATATATATTAATTAAAATTATTACTCGTGTTGCATATGTACCAAAGTATAATATAGGTGATGAGAGTGTAGATCGACAAACATATATTCATCATAATATTAAAAAATGTCATTAATTTTAAAAACAAAAATCTTTTTCGACACCTCTAAAGTTTTTTATAAATTATTTTGAACGAATTCATACTACAAATATTCATTTATTCTTAAATTTTTTAAATATCAAAACCAAGTCTCAAGCCTTTCAATTAGATTATCATTATTTATATTAATATCTATATTATTTTTATAATATTCACTAGTATTTTGTATTTTTTAAATTTTAATTTTTTTTAGAATGGGAGAGATTTAAGTTTTTAATTTTAATTTTAACTAAAATAAAAACATTTGTACCTTATAAAAAATTCCTATCTGACTCACTTGAATCAAAATTTTATTTAATTTTAAATTTATCTCCCGCTAATATTAATTAAATTGATTGTATATTATATAATATTTAAATAAATATAAAAAAAATTAGCAATATTATTCATAAATTATAATTTAGAAAATTTTAGTACATTGAGATTTAGAGAAAAACAAAAATATAATTCAAGTATGAAAATCATAAACATTAACTTTCTATTTAAAGATAATTTTTTCAAAAAAAGTTTCTTTAATTTTTTTCAACCAAAAATCAAATAGTAATTAGATTTCCGACATTAGCCATTAGAGCAAAATCCAACATTTAATGTCATGTCTTTCTTATATGTATATAAATAATTTTATATGTATCCAAAAAATAAAGAGGATACAAGTTTATATACATATATATATTATATATATTTATATATATATATATATTGTATATATATATATATATATTATATATTTTTTATATGTATATAAACAATTTTATATTTATATATATATTTTTAAATGATAATATATCTATATGTCTATAAATGATTATATATGTCTATAAACATTTATAAATATTTACATACATTTATACAAGTATATATATATATATAATAATACAAATCAATGTTTTAAAAATATTTTCAGACAATTTTCCTAGACATTTCAAACACAATTTCATTTTGTATGGAAATGAGGACAATTATGGAGTAATTACAAGTTTTTTATTTAGAGCAAACCAAAATTTAATTATTTTATGTTTTATTAGTATTTTTTAATTACAAAATGTACGAGTCAGTCTTTTTTGTAAATATGTCAATATATCATCATAAATATGAGTAAATATTATTTTAAAAAAAAAACATGATAATGAAATACAAATAACAATTAACTACAAAATACAAACAACTAGAATAATTTATAAATAATAATTACACAACAAAAATAAAAAATATATTTATTTTATGCGTCGTCATAAACCATGGATTTTGTACCAGAAACTGAATTAATGCGGGCTTACCTCGCCAGAGGCGACTTGAAGCTGGTAATAGCAGAGCTGGAAAGGAGTGGACGTCACATGGACAGCAAAAAAAGTGGCGGGATTTCGATAGTGTAGTCGGACCGTACAATTCAATGATAGCATGTCGGTCGGCACTCCCGTTCGATCATTCCCTGCTTGCACGTAAAAGTTCTCGAACAGTATGCTCTGTTTGAAAGGGAGGAGAGTTTTATGATCAGATTTAGAGACATAATTTTAACAACATTTGCATCATTAGCCTAATCAGATAGATCAGGCAGTAAAAAATGGAAGGAAGTTGCTCTGAAAAATAAAATCTAGCAGGTAGCATGAACGAAGAAGAAGATGAAGGAGAAGAAGAAGAATCAGTGAAGGAAACTATCGGAACCTTGACGAGGACTTGAGGAGGATAGGACTTGCTCACGGTCCACAAAATCAAGCAGAATGCGGAGAAAATCACCACGAAGAAAAAGAAGATGCATAAATACAATCTCACGTTGCTGCGATTGGAATCCTGACCGTCGACCTCCGTGTCGCCTTCCTCTCCGAGATCGCGATAGGCGGAAAGCTTCTTCCAGCCGGCGACGGTCCTAGAGTTTTTGTGAGGACCGGAGAAGCGTGATGTGGAGGAGTCACGAGAGTGATGGTGTTGATTTGCCGGCGAGCAGTTGTAGTAGTGATGCGCCGGCGACGCGGCTGGGCTAGAGCCGTAGGACATCTTCTCGGCGTCTTGGTTCGACGGACTCTGGACGTAGTAAAGCGGCCTACGGGGAGAGTGTGGCCATGACACGTCGATGCTCGTTCCCTCCGAGTCGGTCTTGGCGTGCATTGTCCCCGTTGGTCGAAGGTGAGAAGGGGGAGGAAATCTGCCGTTACCGTTGCGCTTCTGTTCGAGGACAGTGCTCTGTCTCGCTATCTGCTTTGATGAGCCTGAGCGGCTAATCTTTTGTCCTTTTGAATTTCCAACTGTTAGTCACTTTTTCTTTCCTCTCTTTTATAATTAATAATTTAAAATAATTATATTTTTTTATTACATATATTTTTAAGTAATTATATATATATAAGCAAACACACACACGCATATATATATATATATATATATATATTTTAAGAATTAATTTCAATCTCAGCCACCGCCCACTCTCCCATTCCATCTCCCTGGTCCCGCTGCCCAAACTCTCTCTCCTTCGTCCCGCTGCCCAAACTATCTCTCCTTCGTCCCACTGCTGACTGCCCAAGCCCTCTCGTCCTTCGTCGCACCGCTCACACTCTCTATCTCCCATCACGGCATCACGCTGCCCATACTCTCTCTCTCTCTTATGTCGCATTGCCCACACTCTCCTGCGCCATCTCTCATTGAATATAATTATGTTGTTACGATATAATTATAAATGATGAAAAATTAAGTATGAATTTTATAAATATTGAATTTGTACTGAAAAACTGTTTGATAAATTACTATTAATTGAATACTGAATATAAATATATTATTTAATAATTATAAATGCTAAATGCTGAAAATAATATAATTTATATATTTATTCTTATTATTATTGTATTATATATTATCCAATATAAATATAATTCGAAATGAAATTTTTTTTTCACTATAATTATTAATTATCAAAAAAAAATAAAATCCTTAAAAACATATCCATAAATAAATTATAAATTCAAAAAAAAATGTTTAAAAAATAACCAATAAAATCTAAATTCTTTAAAACAATTCAAATTTTTAATATAAAAACAAAAATTAATGAACAATTAGTTAATTTTCTATTTCCTCTCTTAAATTAATCATGATAAAGAGTTAAGGTTAGGGTTTGTGGTGGCGGAGAAATGAGTAAGATAAGACAGGTTCACAAACTAAACTTTAGCATAAATGAAGATTTTGTTGAAAATTTTTAGCATTAAGTATATTTGATTTAAAGATGTTTGATTTAAAAATTTTTAAAGATAATTTTTAGCATTAAGACAGGTTCACATTCAAACGGTTTCAACATTAAGTATGTTTGATTAAGATTTTAAGCTCTTAAAATTTTCAAACCACACAAGAACAAGAGGTGGTACAGTCGTACGATTAGTTTTAAGCCGCATTATACTCCATAGGCGACTTTCCAGAAGGTTGATCGACAAGATCCCATGTATGGCTTTTCTGTAGACAGCTCCTCTGCCATAGCCTGCTGGCAATGCGGATCTGATGATGCCTCATAATAAGCCCTTTGAAATCTTCTATTAAATTACCTTGGGATATTGAAACCGTAAATAACCATGCTTTCTGAGATTCCAACTCCTCAAGGAATTGTTAATCGCTTAGCGCAACAGGGCTAAGGAAGAAGTTCCCCTTCTCAGTATCAGAATAAGGGACTAACGGAAAACCAGTTCTTCGCTTCTCTTAAAATTTTAAATTTTCACTTCTCAATATTTTTTTATCAAACGCACCTAAAATTTCAAACTATTAAAAATTTTATTTTTCAATGGTTTAAAGATTTTAAGTGTGTTATCAGACAGCCCCTAAGTCGTGTTACCTTGCTTGAATGTGGATAGTTAACTATTAGGTTTGATTACATACACCTTCTTTGTTTTTTATCATTTATATACCAAATTTGAATGTACAGCCAATACTACCAAGACTTTCATGTAAGTTGTATTAGAGTAATAACTATTTCAAATCTTATGTCAATCATTATCAACCTGATCATCAATAGAAAGATACTTTTGGGAATTTAGAGTGTGAAAGCTATGAGGAGACAAGAGATTATGGGTCTCAACTAATTGTAGTATCTTATTGGATGACTAAACTCGAGAAATTAATAGGAAAATTGAGAAGAGTTAATAATAGTGAAGAGGAGATGATAAAATCATAGAGTGAGAAGGAATAAGTTACAAATTTGGTGAAGTCTGAAGAAAATATTTCATTTGGAATCCGTATTATGAAAGGTATTTGGATTGATTATTCAAAATGAGAATCATTAATTGATTATTTGGATTCCCATAAACAAAAGATAATATGGATTTCAAATCTCTCCACAAGGATACAGATTTTCAAAGCTATCACTAATCTATTGATAGGTGAAAAAGGTAAATGGAGAGTGATGGTGAAAATTGTATATGGATATTTTATTAGGGGAGAACTTATGAAGGTGATTAAAGTATAGTTATATTTCATATGCTCATTTTTATTATCAAATCTTCATGTTTCTACTAATATTCTAAAAAAGTGATATTGATATAAATCATTTTTATTGGGTATCTCTTTGATGTGTGAAATATTTTGGAGAAATCAATTCTAGAATTCCTCAAGGATAAATTTTCTAGCTAAATAATTCATTATTTCCTAGTTACTTTATTGTTCTTGGCAAAGGAAGTTCCGACGGATGAATATGTGAATGCAATGTGTCTGATTTTGTTCCCTTGACATTGTGGAGAGTAATGAGTGAACTTAAAAGAGATAAAAAAGGGAAGAAGACAATGCTTGAAAGAGAAGTATCAGTGGAAATTTGGGAAGAAGATTCATTCTTCATCATAGGTGACACACATGAGATGGAAAGAATGAGAGGGATGCAAAAAGATGAATTAACCTGCATTGAGTATTCGTTAGTCGAACATAGTAGCATATTTATAAATATTTTGCATAAATAGGAAAATTCTCAGTGTAAGTCCAAGACAAAATTTACAAACATCTATGATGAATATGAAAATAATAATGGAGGCAAGAGACATTTTTAGGGAGTACTTATTGAAGGATGAAATAGGAAAAAATAGTGTCGGCTAAAACTATTTTTACTATGTGATGGGAGATCTTGAGGTTGCACTAAATTCTACGAGACAAAGACATGAAAGTTTGAAGGGTCATTCATTCTTTTGCCAGCCTTGAGCAGATGTCTATTGACTTACCTTTTAAGGAGTATTATCCTAGAGGGAAATCATACATATCACCTCCATCACTATTGTAACTTGTGCTATGGTTATTATTATTTCTTAAATTATGAATATGAATCAATTGTGTAGAATGGAATTGAAATATAGAATATTGGGTTGTTTTTTATTTATTTTTATAGTGAAAAAAATTATTGCTCGGCGATAAGTAATCATTTGATTGTGAGAGTTTGTTCGGTGTTTAAATTATAAAATATTTTAATAAATTTGGTGGTTGAGAATAATGTGTATGTATGAAAATGAGACAGATTGGTATTAATTTCATAAGTTTTTGTGTTTTGGAAAAATTTGATGAATAGTTATGCAATCGATGAATTTTTAGAAGTATTTAGCAGAAAAAGTAAATCAGGGATTATATAAATAGTTTAGAGGTGATGAGTGAGTCAGGTGGCCAGGACACCGCCCAAATTAGTCGTGACTGGCCCAGCACTGCAAAGTTTAGAACCATGCCAGAACCTGGGTCATGCCAGCCCAAGGCATGGCTCATATCGTGCTGGGCCAGTGGGTGATGGGCCTCATGAAGGCCCAATCATGACCTAGGTGCCTGGCCTGTAGGCACACTCCAGCGGCATGGGTACTGTGACTCGGGTCTTCCTTATAATTACTATAAATATTATCATTGATGTGTTAGTTTATTATTGAAACAAATCAACAAAATATTCTTGAGTTTACTATTATCATGGATGTGTCAGTCTATCTATTTGTCTATTTGCATGTCTATCTGTCTATTTATATGTCTATCTGTATATTTATCGATGTGTGTATTTCTCTATCTAATTATCTGTCTATCTATCTATCTATATGTCTATCAGTATATCTTTCTATCTGTCTATATATCTATTTGTCCTTCTCTATATTTCTTTATCTCTCTATCATATATGTATTTATTTGTCTATTTGTCTGTCTATCTAATATATTTATTCAGGATTTTTTATGGGTTGTCTACTTATTATTACTACACGTCTACAGATTCCTTGCATATGAGTGACTCTTATGAAGGAGCTCTTATGATACTAATGATTCTATATTTTTTTTAGTATTTTGGGTGATGAGTTAGCATTATTATTATTATTGGTTTTGGGTTTTGGAAAATTTAAAGAGAGTTATTGTTGATAAAGATGTTGTAATTATATCTAATAGACACTCAGCTCTTTTGTGTGATGTTCAATACTTATCTAGTATGAGAAATCAGATTTTTTATTATAACCACTTAAAATAGAAATTTAGTAATGTTTTATGTGAGTACAATACTAAAAAGAGGAAGAAATAAAAATGCATTAAATTGGCTTGATACTATTGCATATACCAGGCTGGATCATGATTATAACATACATTTGGCAGAATTAAGAAAGTTTAGTAAAACTCTTGCATTTTAGGTCACATCAAATAGACCAAAATATTGGATGCTACTGGCCTACTGCTAACATAATTAAAAAATCAATATTAATTAAATTATTTAATCATAAATTTTAACCGAATAAAAAATTAAAGTATATGTACTTTTGACTACGAACTAGATAAGTATTAGTATTTATAATTTAATGAGAGATCAAAAGGTCATCAAACACAAGATCTTCTCTTCTTTAGTTTGTTTGGTTTTTTGACTATTATTAACTACTATTAATATTTTATAAGTTTTTTTTTATATAAATCTATAATAATACAAAATGTTATATAACAAACTTTAAAAAAGTTGTCAATCTTATTTATTTCCAATTAAATCTCCCAAAAAATTAAGGAAATAATTAAGCACTCTTAATTTGATTATGAGAACTAAAACAAATCTAAAATAATAAATTAAATATATTTTAGCTCAATATTTTTTTTTTATCATGCATTGAATTCTTAATTGGAAAAAAAATTTAAGTTTGCCCATTTAAAAAAAAATTAAAAAAAGAAACCAAATTAAGTTTCAATAAAAGTGCAACAAATCAACAAAAATTAATATTTGGTACACTGAACACTCAAATATGGAAATCCAAATTTACTATCATGAAATTAAACTCAAAATATGGAAATCAAGGGTTTGATGTGAATAATTTTGGGTACTTATGTTTATTTTATCAACACACACACACGCGCGCGCACACACACACACACACACACACACATATATATATATATATGGACACACACATAGTGTATAGTATATAAACACAGCCTATAAGCTTAATAGTTTAGAGTTTAAATGCAATAAATTTCACAAACTCAACGAATATTTCATTAATTTAATTATTTGATTTTGTAACAAAAACTTATCTTAAATTTTTAGAAAATTAAGGTAAGCATATGTTATCACAAAATTATTTATCATGAAAATAAAATGCTTATATATTTTCATACATATTAAATTTTTTAGAAAATTTAATTAATTTCACCACCTTACTATTTTATTTTTGTAACACAAAACTATTTATCATTAAAATAAAATGCTCATATTTTTTTTCATACAGATTTATCAAAATATCTCGCTGTCCTCCAACATAACTTATGATTTTGCCTTTTCAAATATTTATTTTAATATATTTTTTATAAAAATATTTCTTTTAAAATATATTTCATATATTTTTTTAAATACATAAAAATACATTCCAGTTAGAATATATATAAAATATTTTTTTTATATAAAATTACGTTCCAGTGTGAGAATATTTCTTTTAAAATATATAAAAATATTTTTTTTTATATTTCATATAATATATATTGCTGGGTCTAACAATTAGGTTGTTTTGGTATTTTTGAGTATTTTTAAAATTTATTAAGTTGCAGTTAGAAAATTTATCAAAAATGCACAGCAGAAAAATACGTTTTGAGATTTTAAAATTTTGTATCAAACCTTTATAAATATGTATTTCCCAAATTGTCCAAAATATATATATATTCTCACACTTGTATGATTCTGCATGAAAGTAAAATAAATAAATAAATTACCATAATTTTTACCCCCATCACAGTAAATATTATGTCCACAAAATCAACAGAATATTAACACAATTAAAACAAAATTAAAATTATTATAACCAACAATTAATACAAATCGAATTAATTTTAAATATAATTAAAAATACTTAAATAGAATTATAATTTAATTAGAGATCAAAAAATTCTTGACGATCTCAGCATGAGCACAGCACGAATACAACACGATCTCAGCATAAGCATAACATGATCACGGCACGAGCACGGTCTGAGCACGGCACGAGCACGGCCTGAGCACGGCACGAGCACGGCCTGAGCACGGCACGAGCACGGCCTGAGCACGGCACGAGCACGGCCTGAGCACGGCACGAGCACGGCCTGAGCACGGCACGAGCACGGCCTGAGCACAGCACGAGCACGGCACGAGCACGGCCTGAGCACGGCACGAGCACGGCCTGAGCACGGCACGAGCCGGGGTCTGAGTGGTTAGCCCAACAGCCCTATTGAGCTGGGGAGGGGTCCCAATTGGTTTGTGGCAAAAATAAAATTTAAAAGAACTTATTTGCATAAATAGAACCAAAAGTCAGCTTTTTTACTTGAAAAGTTAAACTGATCGACAAATTTAAATAACAATTCTCTACACATAGTCACATATATACTACACTCACATGTATTTGGCGTGCAGGGGCGAACCACCGGCTGCGCATAAATGATGTACACTGTATGCTGTTTGGAACTGACGTCTGACCCCTTCGTGGTGGCAATTGGCAACTAGAATCACTGCCTGATCTGCGCAAAATACATGAAGTGAAAAGTCAGATTTGCCCCTGGGCACAACGATAGTATGGACGTATAATTTCTCATGCCAAATCATCTTGATGTAAAAAATAAATAGTAATAATCAAGGTCACACCCAGTCAATAATTAAAATATCGGTTTCTACGGATATATCAGTACTTGGATTTTATAGATATATCGAATATATCGAAGATATATCGGTGTATTTTTGTATATGAGCATTAATAAATGATAGATATATCAGTCTTAATGGATATATCGATACTTAAAATTTATTAATATTTCGAAGATATATCGGTGGATATATTAGAAATTTTTATCCTTGACCCAGTGCACAAGTCTCTCTCTCTTAATCTCTCTCTCTCTCAATCTCTCTCTCTCTTAATCTTTCTCTCTCTCTCTCTCTCACTTTGTCTCTCTCTCTCTCTCTTAATCTTTCTCTCTCTCTCACTTTGTCTCTCTCTCTCTCTCTCTCTTAGCATGGAATAATGATTTGACATATTTACCCCTAAAAATAAGAAAGATTATATCTGATAAGTCTCAAAAGCAAAAGCTATCATTTTTAGAAAAATATACTTATCATCATACTAAGGACCAATTTAATAAAACTGAAAAAATTAAGTACAAAATTTTTTAAGTGTTGAATTTATATTGAAAAACTGTTTGATAATTTGCAGTTAATTGAGTACTGAAGATACATATATTGTTTGATAACTATTAAAGCTGAATACTGAAAATGATGTAATTTACATATATACCCTTATTATCATTGTATTACATATTATATAACATAAATAGAATTTCTAATGAATTTAATCATGACAAGAGAGTTATGGTTAGAATTTATAGTGGCAGAAAAAGGAGGAGGAGACAGATTTACAAACTAAACTGTAGCATGAATAAGAAAATAAAAAAAAAAGAACAAAATAATAACTTTAAAAATAAAATTATTGAAAATTTTCATCATTCAACATTAAGTAAGTCTCTATCTACTTAATATTTTCAATAGTTTTTTAATTAAAATTTTTAATTTTCAGCTTCTAAAATTTTTTTATCACATTAAAAATTTAAAACCATTAAAAATTTTTATTTTCAATGATTTGAACAAATTAAGTGTTGTATCAAAAAACCCCCAAGCCATAGACTCTTAAAAACTAAATTTTAATAATATTGATATTTGATGATATCATGTAAAATTATAAAAATACTCTAAATGTAGAAGTGTCAAATAGGCCAAGTCAGGCTGGCCCGAGCCATTTTTTTCGAGCCTAACTGGGCTGACATGCCATGCATGGCATCATGGCACGACATGGTTCAAAATCTAAGTAACCAATCAAAATAAATCAGCACGCATCTCTAAAAGAAATACTAAGCATAGGATCTCATGAACTAGACTTTCAATGACTACTTTAAATAAAACTATATTCTTCAATGTTGACAAAACCAAACCGGTGATGGAACCAAAAAAAAGTATGGTTCATGGTTCATTGAGTGGGTTGGCAGTTGAACTGCTCCCAAACCGCTATTAAACCGGAGACTTCATAAATAAATTTTATATATTATTAAAATTAAAAATGTAAAAATTAACTCACACATATATAGACATGAATATCAATAAATAATTAAATATAAATATCGACAACATTATAAAAATTATAAAGATAAATTATCGATCGAGGCCAACATATGATGCTTGATGTCACACTCTTCAAACAAATAAAAATATCGATATCAAATATATTTTAAAATATTATCATTTTTTATCATTTTAATATTATATCCAATATACAATTTTACCCTTTAATACAATTTTACAAAAAATAAAAATAAAAAAAAATTAAAATCTTTCTTTAAAAATAGATAATCATGTATATCAAATATAATTACAAATAAATATAATAAAATATATCAAATTATTATGCGTGGTAGTCTTATAAATACTTAAACATTTAAATAAATCAAAAAAGATAAATTCTTACTATTATCCTCTATTGGATCTAGTAGTCCCAAAAGAACAAAGTCTAGAATATTACCCTAAAGTAAATTTAATAAGACCGAAAAGTATACTGACAAAAGATCTAGCATGAGTAGACCCGATAATTTATTAATATTTTTTATTAATAAAATCTTTTTCATTGCGCACAAAAAACTTTCTTCCTTCCTCTGATATCTCTAAATGCATAGAGTTGCCAAATACCCACAAATTAAGTCGTGATTATTATTATTATCTAGCACATATGTATTTGAGACACATGACACACCAATATATAAAAATCTTTTGTAAATTTAAAGCAATAAGAATTAAAAAACATGTTTTATCTAATATATATATATTTTTTATTTTTACTATATATTATTAATAATTTTTATTTATTAATAAAATATAATGAAATAAAAAATATCAAAGAAAAGAACAAAATATTTTTCATTATTACAAGTATTTAGAGTTCTAAAATAAAACAATAGAATTTTAGCATTAAATTTTAACAATAAAAAATAAATAAAAAATAAATACAAACAAAAAAAAAATCAAAAAAAATCAAAAAAAATCAAAAAAAAATCAAAAAAAATCAAAAAAAAATCAAAACAAAAAAAAAACAAAAACAAAATAAAAAACAAAAAAAAACAAAAAAATAAAAAAAAAATAAAAAGATATAAGCATCGTTCACTGTTCTTTCATTTCCACTATGCAAAGAAGAAATTATAATAATCTAACTAATCATCTCAACTCAATTACAGATGAAATAAATTGATACTACCCTCGTTGAAATGGTCCACTAGCCTACTTATTCATGTTTTATTTTTCAAGGCAACAAAGCAGGCACGAGGAACATATCGGCTATCGCCACTGCACATTACACACCCTGTTTCATGGCACGCACTGCGCTATTACATGGCGCGTGCTTACGCAGTGGAGGCGCGTAACGTAGATATTGTTCTCATATTATTCTACTGATATACATACGGCGTAATACAGAAGGTGAGCACCAATTGGGCAATCATACCTGATTGAGAGGATTGTCTGGAGACTTCTTCCATAGCTTCCAGATCATATCCTTGTACTGGGCATGTGTCAGACCAGGCTTCTCTTGCTTCAAGACTGGAAGCTCAGACTCTTCGAAAGACTAATCAAAACAGAAATTTCGTGTCAATCACAATCAAACAACAGATTTGCAGTAAATAACAGATGAACCAAAAAACAGGTGCTTATGAATGCTGAGAGGAAGGTAAATAGAGCTGCTCCTGCAAATCAGATGTGCGATAAAATGTTTTTTCATCACGCCCAAAAACTATGCCTTCCTTCCTCTGATGTCTCTGAATGCATTGAGCTGCCAAATGCCCACAAACCAAGTCACGATTATCAGTAGCGTCGAGCCCATAGTGCTTCGAGACACAAGACACGCTGAGATGCAAAAGTCTTTTGAGAATTTGCAGAATGAAGAAGTATAAAACATATTCTACCTAATATATACATACATATACATATACATACATACATATATATATTATTTATTTATTTTTACTAAATATTATTTATAATTTTTATCTATTTATGAAAGAAAATAAAATAAAAAATATCATCACGAGCATTCAGAGTTCTAAAATAAAATAATATAATTTTAGCATTAAAACATGTAAAAATCTAAAAAAAAAAGATATCTAAAAAAAATTAAAAATTTAACAATAAAAGATATCTAAAAAATAAAAATAAAAAAATTTGGAAAAATTAAAATTTAACAATATGTGGTTTGACACCTCTATCTTTAGGTTATTTTTTGTTGAGCATTGGTTTAGTTTTTGGTGCTTTTATCTTTTCATTGTTTGCAAGCAGAAACACCCAATATGTGGTTTGTCTCAAACCGTGTGTGTGTGTGTGTGTTGTGTGTGTGTGTGTGTGGGGTAATTATTATATTTTAAAAAATAAAATTTTCATTAATAAATATTTTTCTCATTTTCCATTTCTCTCTCTACATTACGATGACCCCTTTTGAAAATCCAAAAGGACTGAAACCCTAAAAGTCCCATTGCACGTGGTATCACACATTATCAGGGGAAGTAACTGTGGCGCATGTGAACCCCTCTTCCTGAAAGAGACGACTGTACTTAGCATGGAACCAGTGAAAATAACTTTGTTTAAGATATTATTTGTAGACAATAAAGTGATACCAGGTGATAGTTTAGCCACTAAATATGGACTAATCAGAATTAATATTTATTTTGAAGAGCATAATCATTGATAAACTTTACATAAATGCGGAATGCCACATAATTAAATGTCAGAAAATAAAATTAATAATTAATATTTTCAAGAAAAATTAAAAAACGAAATTACTTAGTAATTGAACGTATATACGAATAAATGCATAAATAAATGCATAAGTAATGATCATTCCCATCAACTGTGATTTTGTGCTCATAAGAAAAATTATTTATTCTATCACGACATTCCTTGGTGTCACGAATTTTGTACTCTTGAGAAAATTCAATTAAACAATAAAATCATGATCTCTAAGCAGCACCACAACATCTAGCTTAAATAATCATATAGAACCCCAAAGTATAAAAGTCACTATTAGAAAATTTCAAAAAAAAAAAAAAAAAGAAAATCAAATTTCACTAAGGATGTCATTAAAAATCCTCGATTCTACAAAATGTTACTCCAAACATATTACGTGAATTCTTCTCAAATATTAAGCTAAATTAGAGGTGTCAAAATGGGCGTGCCGGGCCGGCTCGGCCCGTTTTTAGCATGCTCGACTGTGTTTCCATGTGGGGTCAGGCACGGTTACTGTACCATATCGTGCCTGGCCCGGCACATTATGTGGAGATCAACACAAAATGGGCCCACAGCAAGGATCCACCGAGTTCGGCCCAGTCAGGCCGAAACTCTAATTTATAAAAAATTAGAGTTTCGACGGTGCGCCGTGCCTCCGCGATTCTTCTTCACTTTCGGGGCTCAGCGAGCCTCGCCCGTCAGGCTCAGCTTCTGCCGCTAGGGGGATTTCTCGGCTCATGGCAAGGTACCATGCAAACGGGCCAGAATACCGTACCAGACCATGCACGAGGCGTGGTTGGCCTCAGCCCAGTCGGTGCCGTGGATAGGCACGGCACGAGCACAGACACAAAAAATTCCCGTGCCATGCCGCTTCAGGCACGGCCGAATCATACCGTACCTTGTGCCGGTCTGGGCCGGGCAACACCTCTAAGCTAAAATGCTAAATTGAGATCTATAGTTGATTTTATCTACTTATATTATGATGATGTGATGTGATAATATTTATGTTTGGAATAAAATTGTGATTTGGATATTTATGAATATAAATGTTTTATCAAACTAAAATATACAATTTTTATTATATTGTAGATTTATGCGTGTTAGTCATGACGATAGGTGGTAGATAATTCATGAGACTCAATCACGTAATACAAAAATAAATAGGTGATAATTTTTCTAATCTTAAGATGTGAGATAAACATATATGTGAAAATATAAGATTGAGATAAATTTAATTATTATGAGCATTATACTTACAAAACCAAAAATATAAATATATTTATGACCAATCCAAATTCATATTCTAGAAAATTTATTATTCAAAGAATATAAGAATTAAGTAGAATGTCTAGCATAGCAATTTCACTATAATGTGAGAGTTATGTATCATCTATAGTGTACGATGACAAGTATTTCACGGGACACGAGTAAGTGGAAAGACATATGCTAGATTTTTAAATATGAGATTCGCAGGAAGATATATGTTAATTGTCAGGAGTGTATAGCACTTATAAAACACAAAGTGCAAATATATTTATTGCCATATTATTTTGTATTTTTAAGATATTAGAGATCAAAGAATAAAAATATTTTTTGAAGTAATAATCAAAAATCATTGGAGCATTACATAAAATGAATTGACATGCAAATGAACCATGAAGGAAATGAAGTGTGTTTTCAATGATTAAGTATGTTTGACAATGACCATTCTTCTCCCCCCTCGAAAATCTCATAACATGTCTAATTTTTTTCTCGTTAAATGTCCGATTATTATCAATCATTCATTCTAAACTTGGGTATCCTTCACGTGCCAAGTTCTAGAAAACTATATTAGAATTTCGTAACATGCACATCAAAAATATATTACTTATAATAATCATAAATATTTTATTACTTTTGAAATTATTTTTTTTCAATGTACTTTAATTCGATTTGCAAAGATATAACTGATATTCTGTTAATTTTATTAAATTTTATGAAATCATAAATATCCAATTTAGAACAAACATTAAAATTCTAATATGTAAAAATATTTTAAAATATGTTACTTATGCTACTTTCCCTTTTTTTATTTAACACAAAATAATTTATCAAATATCATATGTTAGGATTTTAACTTAGAATAGAGTAGCTATCAAAATAAAAAGTATCTAGCAGCTATAAAATATTAAATTTCTAAGAAAGTGAAGATATTGTAGCTCTTTATAGAATTAAATTCAACTCGGACTCTTTGATTGGAGACTCAATCACCAACACTTATGTTACATATGATTTTTAGTTACCACCTCTTTTAAAATCTAAAGTCTTTAATATTATTATTGTTGATAACATTTATGTATGCGTCACACTGTCATGTGATATGACATAAATAATTAATTTGTTTCTGAGCTTCGCTTTCATCATAATATTTTATCGGATTGAATGTATCCATTTTACTCCATAATCAAAAAACTCAATGAATGTATGATTAACATTGATCATTCACTCTCAACTAGGTTATCCTTCTTGAGCCAAATTCTAGAAAACTAAACTATAATTTTATATCATGTACATCAAAAAATATTAATTATGATGATCATAAATATCTTATTACTTTTGAAATTAATTGTTCTCAATGTACTTTAATTTTGATTAGCAAAGATAGAACACATATTTTGTTAATTTTATTAAATTTTATGAAATCATAAATATAAAATTCAGAACAAATATTAAAGTTCTAAGAAGAGATAATATCTTAGAATATATTTCTAATATATATTTACTTTTTTTATTTAGAACGAAATAAATCACTAGGCATTTTGTGTTGAGATATCAACTTAGAATAAAATAGTTAAAAAATAATGAGTATCTGGCAGTGATAAATATGACAACTTTACTCATAAAAAATATGTACATATTTTTGGAGTAAAACAATAATGTTCACAAATTATATAATAAATAGGATATCTTTTTTATAACTTAAAATCATATTTCATACAAGATTATTTATTTATGTAAGATTTTTCACTTTTTTAATCTAGTTGAGCCCAATGCTATCCATTGATACGCTAAAAGTAGAGGTGTCAAATGGGCTGGTCTGGCACGGCCTAGCCAGGTTTTAAACCACCCAAGTGGGCTACCATGCCAACCCGGCACGAAACTGCAGCCAGAAACCGCTGGGTTCGGCCCGGTTCGAGTCAGACAAACCCATAAATTTTTAAAAAAAATTATGGTTTTAGCGGTGCACCACCACACATCTTCACCCGTTTGGAGATCGGCTAGCCTTGCCAGTCGGGCATCGGCTTGTATTGACCACATTAGTGCATGGTCACGTGTTGTGCCGGCACGGCACTGTAGTCTACCGTGCCCGTGTCGGGCCAGCAGGCCCGACCCGTTTGACACCTCTTCCTAAAAGGTGCAGTTTCCTATCCCAAAGATTGATAGTAACTCAAGGTGATTGAACTTGCGACCTCAAATAAGACACAACTTCAACATAACAACTTTACAAATAATAACTTGTATCATCAGGTGATTACCCAAATATTAAAAAGAAATACAAATGTTATTTTGAGTCAAATGAGGAGAGTGTTTGTGCGTATTGATGTAATATTTCTTGAGATTGAATTCTTCATTAATAATTCAATCTCAAATAGCAATTACATATAATCATTCATACAAGAAGAAACTTTACAAAGTTAATTTTTAATTCTATTCAAGATTTCAATTTAACATACTCTTTTTGCTATTACAACCACTAGACTAGAAAAATACTTGGACGTATCTCAAAATGTATAATTAAGACTTGACACTGACACTGTAAAAGCACAAAAATATGAAATTGAAGGAAAAACAACAATTTAGAATATTCCACAAAATCTTTGTTTAAGTTTAGTATAATTTTTAGGTTTATTTTTTTTTTAGTTTTTTTTCTCATTTACATTATATGGGAACATTAACCATTCGGGCTGCCCCAACCATATATATTTATTTATTTTTTGCTTTTTGAAGCTTAAATAAATAATAAATTTATTTTTTAATAATCTCTTACTCATTAAAAATATTCCATACTTCTTTCCTTGGGCATTATGAGCTCTTGTTGTGACACTTATATATCAATGATTTTTTCTTATCACAATCTCACTCTAGATACATGAATCATAAATTCAGGAGCTAATACTCATATTACATGTAATTATATTTATTTTATTTCTTCAGTATAATCTATAATTTGTGATATTTTGTGAACAATAATATTGTTGTACAAGCTAGAAACTATGATAATATCAATGTTATGTCATTTCATTTGAAATGCATTATCATTGTACCATAGTTTTGTTATAATTTATTTTTTGAATAGTTACTTCTTAAAGCAACTAATTTATTATGTTATTTCTTCTTCTTGTAATTCTAATAAGAATCAACAGACAATGCGAATGCCTTTCATTGAAATTAAGACTAAATTATACTTATTTTTTTTTTCACTCACATTAGATGCTTGACAACTATTGATCTATTGATTGTTCATTCTCAACTTGAATATTTCAAAACGAGAACATCAATGAGATGACTTATATTGATTGTGAAACATATCAATTAGCAAAGCATACTAGAGGATCATATTCAATATGTCAAGAAAATATTAAGAGATTATATAAGATGAGAATGCATGATATTTTAAAATATTTTATTATATTATTTATGATTAAGCTAGATATATATGCCTATCAATTTTAAAAAAATATACATTTCAAATTATATCTATAATCATAAAAAAAAATCTAGGGGCATAAATATAAAGTTTAATTGTTGCATTGGAATATTAAGAAAAAATAATATTTTAAAAAATATTTCACATCAAATTTATTTTTTTTTAGTACGAAATAATTTACCATATATATTTTACTTGCACTCATGAGCAGAATGAAAAAATACAAAGAATTAAAAGAAAAACTTATTTTTAGTTGATATGGTTAGAATTATTATACTTCATAAGAGTATTACAAGGCACTCCTCTAGAGAAACTATGTCAACAACTAACTTCCTAATTAATCAAATATTATCTTTTGTCCTCTCGATATGTATTAGATATTAGCTTTTGTATCTATGAAATTTTTTTTTAACCTTTTACCCAATATTACTGAGTGCGATTGTTTTGTTTAGAATTTTTCTCCAACTTAAAAGAATATGGTTAATTTTGACATCAAATGCACCATATCTATGTGCCTTAATACTCTAAAATGATCTTTATGCGACTTATCAGAGATCATAATAGAAAATACTTCTTCAATGACTCAATCCATAAAAAAATACTTTCAAATACTGTAATGATAAAAACATTTCCTTGTCTAGTTATCACTCCTCCCAAATTAACTACTACTCTCGCACCTGTTACTACAAGAACAAATAGTTTTTAATAGAATAGTGAGACTCATCTTACTGGCAGAAGTGAGACTTTACCATAGATGTGTCAAATGGGCAGGACTAGGCCGACTCGGCACAAGAATTTCCCATGCACATGTCCATGTCATGCATGCCACAGCACGAACCGTGCCTTTCCATGCCGAGGCCAACTGGGCCTCATGTCATGCTTGGCCCGGCATGGTAACGTGATCCGGTACCTCGGACCGAGTCAAGGTACCGCTACTGTATCGCCGCATCTGGCTGAGGCTCAACCCGATGGATCCAGAAACCAGGCAGGCCCAAATCCAGACCAACACCAACGGCCTGTTACGGCCAACAATTCATATTTTTTTTTAAAAAAAATTTGAAATTTAGTCGTCAAATTTCACCTCAAACAACTATGGGTCAGAATCCGACGACCCACATTATTTTGCCCCAAAAAAATTATTAAAAAATAAAAAAAAATACTTTTTTAGAATTTTTTTTCTATATAAGCCCCCCCCCCCCCCCCTCTAATTTTTATGTTTTTCAAAAACATAAAATCTCAAATTCTCTCTTTCTCAAATCTCTCTCCTAAAATTCTCTCTCAAAATTTCGACTTGACTTTTCGGGACTCGCAACTCAAGCTCATATATAATTGGTGTTTGCATTGCTTTTTAAAAGTTTGATTTATGGTGCACGTGTTTTTCCTTTATACTACTTTATGGGTATTTTTATTTTTTTCTCTCTCTAGACTCCACTCTTTAAGTTATCCTCTTGTTTAAAAAAAAATAAAAAAATGATAAATACTAACACTAATGAAATTAATTTAAATTTAAAAAATAAAAATCTTACCCAAAGATTCGAGACCAGTGAAATTTTAGTTTCTCTGATCGTCTCAACTCAAACATCTAAAAAAACAAAAAACTATGAGAATTTATGTAGTTTGAACTGATTTTAATATAATAAAACAAAAAAATATAAGGATGAGAAAGAAGAAATGATATTGTGCAAATATTGTAAGAAAATTTTAACTTGTAAGAATACATTTGGGAGTGGGCACTTAAGAGGCATGCTGAATTATGCATCAAAAAATATTGTGTATTAGATTCTGGGCAAACTCAACTTAACACTTCATTTTTTTAGACTGAATCTAGTTCAGTCTCAAAGTTTACTTCTTTCATATACCACAGCAAGTTGGATAGGGAAGGCATGACAAAACTTATCACATTGATAGATCTTCCGATCAGATTTTCGAAAGATCCAAAGATGGTGAGCATCATGTAAACATATTTTTAACCTACTTATCAAAGGATTCCTAGGTCCACATCTAAGAATGACATACTAAAATATTAAATATGATGAAAATCTATGCATGTCTCACCGCCCACAATATAGATTCTAAATGGACTGAATAAAAAAAAATTTAGGATTCTTTGAGATTCTTCATCTTCATGATTGTCCTATCATCTTTGAGTGTATGATGAAAATCTTTAGAGAATATAAAATTCAAAATAAAATTTTTAATATCACATTTGATAGCGTATCTAATAATTAAGTAGCGATTAATATGTTTATTAGGAATATTAGAGACATACCATTAAGAGAGATTTTTCATATCAGATGCATGTGTCACGTAATTAACTTGATTGTACAAGCTAGGATGAAAGTGTGTTCTCCTGCTTTGAAAAATATACGTAACTCACTAAAATACATTCACACGCCTCACAGATAACAAGAGTTCGTAAGTCTTTATTTGTCTATGAATCTAAAGAAGAAGAAATTCTAATTGAATATGAGATATCGTTGAACTTACACATACATGATTTCGGAGTCATGTACTAGATTATGAACACGTGATATCTGACTACATCAATAGTAAGAGTAGAGAACTTTTTATTGACGACGCTGACTGGACACTTACATTGTAATCAGTTTATACTCAATGTAAGATTTTTTATGAGACGACGAACATGTGTTCATCAGTTTATACTCTCATGACTTACATTGTAATCAGGTGCATATACAATATTACAAGTATGTTTAAGAAATATCAAGCTGACCCGACACTTAGCCATATGATTGTAGAGATGAAAACCAAGTACTTAAAGTACTGGTCTACCATTGCATCTCTTTATTGTCTCGTTACATACATTGACCTTAGGATTAAGGTAAAAGAGATAGAAGGTGTTTTGACTTACATTTCGTCGTGCATGAACCTGAAAGACTCATCTGAAGGGTTCATTCACGAGAAATTAACTGACTTTTTTATATACTACGATACTAGGTATGGTGGTGGTAGTAATAAGACTGTGAGTACGGATATTGATATCATATGCGAAAATGATAATTTTTTCATTCGGTTAACTAGGAAAAAATAAAGAGGTGGACTGTCGAATAGGAGCGAGCTACTCGGTACTTTGATACTAATAACTACTCAATCTTATCACATTCTGATACTAAGAATATTGATATATTATATTAGTAAAAATCATAAAAGTCCATATTTCCCGTGCTATCCAAAGTTTTAGAAGGCAGAAACGTAAGGCAAAATATTTTTGTATTCGTGAGAAGAGGCGTAAGCCTAGAGGTGTTAAGGCGTAAGTTTTTTTGTTATGGCATAAAGTGTAAATTTAATAAATTTTGAATTTATTAAATTCTCTATATTTATTTTATTTTTAATTTAATACTATTTATTTATTAGTATTATTATCAAATGTTAATAAATTTTAATACTTTATTTTAATAAATAATTTTAAAATTTTTAAAATTAGCTTTCCCTTATGCCTTTCTCTCTCCCATCTCCCTCATCCAACTTCCTCTCCTCTCTGCCCTCGCCCCTCTACTCTGCTCCAAAAAAAGCTCAATGGAGCTTCGAAGAGCTCCAACGAGCTCCATCATGGAGCTCGAGGAGCTCCGTCGAGCTCCAAGGAGTTCCATCGATGAGCTTCGTCAACTCAACGAAGCTCGCATGGAGCTCAATAAGGTTATACTTTTTTTTACACCTTGACACAATTTACGAATGCCTCGCCTTTAGGCGTGCATCCAGGCGTTAACAAAAATACCTTTAAAAACTATGGTGCTATATAAGATAACACAGAATCTACTGACTCCTCCGGTATCAAGCATAGCATCAAAGTCTATTTTTTCAGTTGCAGTGAATATAATTTCAAATAGGAAATCGAGATTATATTCAGATATTATTGAGGCTTTAGCATGTATGAAATATTGAAAGGATTCGAGGTTTAGCATTAAAAATCATACTGTGACTGAGTAGGATTGCAGCGAAAGCGAAGTTGATTGCTAATGATAATCCATATGATACTGATATTGATATTAATATTGATGATGATATTGATACGCCAATGAATAATTGATGAGGTTGTCATTTGATGCTTGACGGTTGATGATTGTGAGATTGTGATTTGCCGACAGCGACAGTTATTCTTTTGTTTATGAATTATGCTTAATTCTAATTTTTAATTTCAATGTTTTGTATTTATTTTTATTTACATTATATTTATTTTTGTTAAATAAATACAATGTAAATAAATTTTATGTTATTTAATTAAATACACTTACATAAATACACTTACATAAATAAATTTGTTATTTATTTATTTTTAATTTCAATGTTTATGAATTAAATAAATTTGTTATTTTTGTAACAAAAATAACAAAAATTCTATGTAAGTGTATTTATTTAATTAAATACACTTACATAATTCTATGTGACTTTGTTATTTTTGTTAAATAAATTTTATGTTTATTTTATTTTTTTGATAACTAATTTAATTAAAAATTCTAAAATATTATTCTAATAAATTATAATCTAATCTAATTAATACATAATTAAAACAAATAACATAAAAAAATAAATTTTATAACTATTCAAATATTTTTAAACATTATTTAATTTATATATCATAATTAGATTAATATAATAAACAAAAAATAAAAAAAAATAAAAAAATAAAAAAAATTAATTTTTTTAAACCGGCCCATACGAGCCTGTTCTGGCCCGACACGGCCAAAAACTAGCTATGCCAATTGACATGTGTCATGCCTTGCCTGAATAAACCGTGCTGAGCCATGCACGACATGGTAGCACGGTTGGGCTCATAATTTATATATCACAAGACCCGGCATGGCTCGTTTAACACCTCTACTTTACCATGGAGCTTTATACAAAAAAGAGGAATATAATATTAGTGCCCCAATTAACATGGGATGTGAGTTTTTGCAAAAAAAAAAAAAAAGAAAATTTATGAGACATAATGATTCGAGTTTAAATATATATACTAGATGTATATGCACATGACTTTCCCAAACGAGTCTCTGGTCGTGTCAGCTAATTCAATTTGATATAAAGATTTAAACTTTTCAATTGCTTTATGAAAAAAATATGATATGTTTTACCAATTACTCATTGTTACAAGTATTTGCATATTCACATTTAAGTACTATGTATAATAATTTGTTATCCTCTCTTGATAGTTATTGGATCTATGATACTCTTTCGGATATACTTAATCATATAGAATAATAACATAGTATGTTGACCAGTGCAATGTTAAAAACATATCACTTTGTCTAGTTTAAATTATTATAACTCAAAATATTATTATCATCATTTTCATATTTGTCATCATTCACATTATATTTTTTGACTTTTTTTTTGAAGCCTCATATGTGCGTCCTTAAAATCTTTTAAATTTTATAGATCTTTAATAATATCTAAATATTGTGTGCTCCTATTTTAAACCTCCATAAAAACAATAGATGTCAACATTATGTTAGACACCGAAATAATCAATAAATCATGTATCTTTTTAAATAGCATGAGAAATATGAATTCATATAATTTCTATTAACTCAATATATTAAAATATTTTATGTCGTTATAAGACAATATAGAATAGTAATCAATGTTCAAGTATATTGACGATTTACTTATATTCATTGGGCCTTCTTGTTGTTTGTATATAGCTAACTAAATAAAAAATTATCAACTTTGAATATTATATCGATCACCTTACTAAAAAACTCATTAAAACTACCAAATTTATTTTTATAATATTTAAAAAATTTATCCAATTGTTCATAAATTCTATCAACTTGTTTTTTTGTTGATTCATGCAAGTTGATATGAATTTGATAGTGTTTTATACCCATTTAAGCTTAATCATATAATCCATATAGACATCTAAGAAATAAAGTTATAAATGGAAGATCAATATTTTAAATATTTATTTTCATCTCATTAGCATGACACAAAAAATAGGTATTCTCTAATATCATTGACCAATGTAATGTTAAAAACATAATATCGTTTTGTCTAGTTTGGATTATTATAACTTAAAATCTTATTATCATCATTTTCATGTATATTATCATTCACATTAAATTTTTTGACCTTTTTTTGAACATTCATATGTGCATCCTTAAAATATTTTAAATTTTATAGATCTTTAATAATATCTAAATATGGTGTGCACCTATTTGAAATCTCCATAGAAAAAATAGACGTCAACATTATGTTAAGAAATACAGTTTGTTGAGGCCTCCACTTTTTGTTATGACTCCTTTTTATTATGACTCTAACTGATAATTGTGTATAAATAATTCCAAAATGACCAAGAAATACAGGGGTGGCATGGCTTTACTGGGCATCAGTTCGTCTGGGTCTTGGCCTTACATGATTGAATATGCTGTGATGGGCCAATAAATACTTAACATGCCTTTTTCTAACTATTTTTAGTTTTCTATTGAGCCCATTTAGCCTTTCATCAGACAGCAAGTTAAAGATTAATAGTTCAAAAAGGTTTCCAGTACCCTTCAGTTTAATAATAATCCTATAATTTTATTATAAGCCAGATATGGTCACCCACTATATAGGATTTGATGATATCATGTCCCACACAACCCATTTTCACCCATTTCAATAGTCTTTAATTAGTATTATACGAAAGAAAGAAAAATATTTATAAAAATAATGTTTAACAATTTATTTTTTATTTATCTAAATTATTTTTTATGAAGAATATTTATAAAAATTATTTTTATTTTTATTTTATTTTATCATGTCGTGTCATAGTTGTATTCGTATCCTAATTTTTTATAATTTATCATATCATATCGTGTCGTATCCCTGTATACATATTCATGTCCGTGCTTCTTAGGTTGGCCAAAATCTGATGACTATCATGATTCTGGCTATTTTTTAATTTAAAAAAAATCATAAAAAATAAAAAAAATAATGTCTAACTAAATTTGAATTTTATTTTTTTTCCTATAAATAGAAAATAAATTAAATATTTATTTTCAATTCTTCTCCTCTTTCTAACTCTCTTAGACACACTTAGTTCTAACTTTTTTTCTAGTTTCTCTTTAATCTTTTGCAATATAAATATTATATAAACTACTTTTTTATTTTTAATTTATGATTTATGCTTTCGCATACAAGATAGACAGCTCACGGCGGTATTGGTATGTGTATGCCTGTCAGCTTGTGCATCATTGCAACTTGCTTGCCTCAAGATTATAATTAAAACAAAGTGGTCTATGGTATGATACTAATTTTAAAAATTTTTTATTACAATGCTAATTTGTGAGTTTTATTTTTTTTATTCTTATACTTTATTTAAAAAATATAAATAATTAAAAGAATATATTATATAGTAAAATTAAAAATAATATGTATGATATTAACATAGATGTAAATAACAATAATAATCCTACTGAAAGATCTAAGACAGAAACTATATTTTCTCCAATAGTCTCAATCCAGATTCATATTATACCTAAAAAATAAAAAACTAGTCAAATATTAATAGTATGTATATATTTTAAAATAATAAAAATTAAAAATTCTAGAAATATCGATAAAGAATTAGCATAATATATACATCATAAAAAAATACATACATGCAGAATACATGTGTAACAGAACACATAAAGAAATATGTCAATCAATATACTAAAAAAAATAATACATTAAATTGAAAGCAATTTTAACATAGTGATAAAATATTTCAAGCTAGATCAAAGTCAGTTTCGTCTACCTCTTCATATATCACAATGATATTGAGAAGGAAGACAACGAAACTAATTATGATCATGAATCTCCCAATTAAATTTTTGAGGAATACTAGTGTAGTCAGTATTATACATATTTACTTTCAGCCTGCTAATCATATGATTTTGATGTCCACATATAAGAATTATATAATAAGATATAAATTAAAAAAATAATTAATAATTAACGAATTAAAAAAATATTATTAAATAATATCTATAATGTTCAATATATAGATAATCATAATAATTTATCATTTAAATGTCTCACTATTCACTACATAAACTATAAATGAAAACTTAATAAAAAAATATTAAAATTTTCTAATATTATTCATCCTCGTTAAAGAAACACGGACACAGACACAGTCACGAGAATACGATACGGTAGGATACGGGAACACTGCAAATTCTAAAAAACTAGGATACAGTTATGACTAGGATACGAAATGATAAAAAAAATAAAATTAAAAATAAAAATTATTTTCTTTATAAATATTAGGTATTTTATAAAATAAAATAAATATATTTTTTTATAAAATAAAAATATTATATTTTATTTTATAAGATAATATTTATAATTATCTTATTTTATAAAATAATATTTTATAATTATCTTATATTATATAATAATATATATTTTAAATTTTATAAAATAAAAATATTTTATTTTATTTTAAAAAAATCACCCCCCCCCCCCCCAAAATCACAGCCAGCCTCCCCACAGAATCATGCGCGCCCACTACCTCCCCACAGAATATCGCGCGCCCACTACCTCCCCACAGATCGCCCCCGCCCCCTGCCTCCCCACAGATCGCCCCCGCCCCCTGCCTCCCCACAGATCGCCCCCGCCCCCTGCCTCCCCAAAAGATCGCCCCCGCCCCCTGCCTCCCCAAAAGATCGTGCCCGCCCCCAGCCTCCCCACAAATCGTATTTAGAAATAAAGATGAAAAAGATAATAAATATTTTTATATACATATCCACATAAATAAACCAAGTACACCAACATAAAAAATTTATTCATAAAAATAATTGACTTATTTTTATATTATGACATTATGTATAAAAATTATTGTCATGCTCCAAGTATTGACATAAAAATTATATTTAGAAATAAAAACTTCTTCATTTAGTTAGTCAAGAGCAAGCTATGACATAGTCCATTGAATAGGAAAGAAATTTATCAATACTTAGATAACAATAATAGATTCATCTAATCATATGATGATAATAAAGATTTAAATATTTTACTATAATAAAAAGCATATGAATTCATATATCTCATACTATCAAAATTAGCATGTGATCTATTGGATCATATGGTGTTTAGCAAAGCATAAGAGTCTATTTTTTATGTGGCAGCTAATATCATTTCAAATAATAGATAAAGATTATAACTTATATCATAGTGATATTTGCATATATGAAAAACCAAAAAAATTTAAAATTAGATATAATAGAATAAGGCACAAAAGATAATAACAAATAATAATTCATGAGAAATAAAATCAAAGATATTAAGAATACTAGTGATATCATCAGATACATTCATGATGATGACAATGACGATAAACATCTCCAACCATAATACAATACCGTAGACATCGATTAAACATTAATAAATTTTGATTCATGTAATATTTATATTATGTTATAGTACTATTACTTATTTTTTTTTTGTCATTTTATTTTCTATTTTGATTTATACACTATTTTCTATTGAGATATGTAGTATATATTGTATTAAATATTATATTTGATTACACTAAGTAGTTTTTATCATTTTAAATTTAGATATTTTTTTAATTTGATTTACAAATTAATATTTTAATTTAAATCAAATTAAATAATCATAAATTATATTAGGATTAGCTTTATCCGATTAGGATTTTGGACAATAAAAAGGACACTTCATTCTAGCCCAAAATAGCCTAATCCAACCTAAACTAGCACGACCCACTCCATGCCCGACACACGCAGGCCAACCATGTCATGTCAAGCAAGCAAATCGGTTCCCATGCCATGTCCATTTCACATATCTAATAAAATCTAATATTAAATATAACTTTTATATTACTTTTTAAAAGTGATTGAAATGTCAAGATGTGACAAAATGGTTACCAAATCATCTAGTTTCTTGATATATTCATCTCTAATCTAACCAAGTTATGTACGCTCTCTTCTTATAATATAAACTCTAAGTCATGATAGTTAATTCGCCTAATCTTCACCTCATCATGAGTCTCCAAGAAAATGTTACTCTCTTCAATTCCAAATATGTACTTATTAGCACACATAATGACTTTATATTTATGTCATCATAATATGTACCTAGACTCATTTATAAATAAATCATACCTTTAAAAAATAATAATACTCAGTAAAATTATATTTGTCTTCGATGAAAAATATATTGTACCCATTTGGAATACTAGAATAATAAAAAAATATCTACTTCAAAATTCTGAATATCATTTTATTTTATCATACGAAAATATCATAAATAAAATAAATATTTCAAAAATTCTATGATACAAGTTAAATTATGTCTTTTAATGAAGCATGATCTAAAAGAATATAAGTTGAAAAAAAAAACAAAATAAGACAACATATTTTTAAGATAGTTTATGATTAATATCACCCTCCCAAAGATGCTTCAGAATACTCCAACCAAATAATAGTATTCAAATTATATCAAGCAGATATCTATTTTTTTTATAATATCATTCTATGAAAACATACCGACACAAATAAACTAGTATATAAACTCATTATTCATAGATTAAGTATTGAAATTATCGAACATATAATTTAATGCATTGTCAATTATTATTTTTTATTTTTTTATTAAATTTATTTTTTATGATTTATAAAATTACTAAAAATAAAAAAAATATGATCTAGATAAAAAAATTCCTTTATAATATCATTCTATAAGGGCATGCCAGCACCCTTAAATTCTTCTCAATTAACTCTATTATGTCATCCAACAACTAAGCATATCAAATAAAATAAATCTTTACTCATACAAGACTAATGTACAATATAAAATAACTAGTATTTTTTTCTACCTACATCTCACATTTCAGAATTAAAATACTTTTAAAGGTAAAGTAAAATATTCTCAACATGATCAAAATTTAATGACCAAGTCTATAATACTAAAGCAAAGGGTACAACACACTTAAAAACTCAATAGAAGATCCTACCAAAATTTATCTCATTCCAACTCAAAAAAAAAAAAAACAAAATCAAAATTAATTTGTCTACAAATTTTATAATACTTTTAACCTCTTTTTGGAAAAAAATTGCAAACATCTTTCTAACATATCCTTTTTTCAACAATATGTACATTATAAGAAAAATCTCTTATATCTAAATATCAAAGTCATATAATAGGTCTATCAAATTGACACCAACATCAAATTGATATCATACACAATTACGACTCAAAATTATGTCCTCACTTTCTTTTTTTTCTTTTTATTCTTCATGCACCTGTTGCACATGTCTAATATGTATGGTAAGCTTTTAATGATCACAAGCTTCTAATACCATGCCAACAAAAATGGAAAAAAAATTTTGGTAAATTTTCAAGACCTAAGTCAAGTTACTATTTGTCCAAATCATGAGTAATACTTGAGCAAAACAAGGGACCAAGAAGACAAAACAATGGTATTACTTTGACAAAATCAAAGTCAAAAGCATGGAAATTTTACAAAGAAATAAAGAAAAGCAAGAATCCCATATCACCATGTCACATCTTTAGCCTTCTCCATTCCCTCTTCACCCCAACAAAACCCAACACATGCATCGTGCTACCATTGTACCCTCGCTCTCCATTCCATCTCAGTTCTCACCCTCCCATTATCTCTCTCCCCTCTCCCTCCTACCTTATTCTCTCCCCCTTCCTCCCTCCCTCGCTCTCTCTATCTCTAGAAATCTTAATGGTTTTAACTATGATACCATATTGAAATTTAAGCCAAAAACCACAAACTCGTGTAGAAATCCTAGTGAATCAACATGAATAAAAAAGAAAAAAACCCAAAAAAATATTTTGGGTTTTCACCTATAAATTATAATTCAGCCAAAAAAAAGTCAAAATATTAACTAATTGAGAGGAAAGTGACGAGATAGCAATCAACAATGAGCATCAATGCATCCAATTTATTTATTTATTTACAATATCATAAATAAAAATAGTATATCTAATGCATAAGGCTCTCACTTAAAATAAGATCTATGAGAAATTAATATTTCTTCAAACTTATCCCCAAAAATCAAAGAAACTACATCTCATTAGTCTCAGACCGAATACTTGTCATCCTTAAACAAAAATATTTATCATCACATCAAGACATAGTCTCTTATAAATTAACTCAAATATGATATTAAAATAATTACAATACAAGTAAAAATAAATAAACATAGGTCACTCTTGTGACACGAAAACATGGATAAAACATACAAGGGAAGAAATAGATCATAATTATAAATGAAAAACTCACTTGTAATCTACGCATCTTTATCTAAAAAATTACATACAAAGTATTAAAACATGCAAGAATACAACGATCAAATTTTTTGGCAACTAGCATGACATACCTATCCATTTGTGAGACTATATATTTATATTTGAAGCAGCTTCTTCTTCAGATAAATATTCTTAAATGAAGCATGGTATGAGACCATGAATGAACAGAGAAAAAAATTGTCTGGCTCATTAATATAAAAAAGTTGAAAACCCATCAACCAAATGTTGACATGATTTACTGCTCCAGCCATGAAATAAAGCACAGTTCATATCGCAGTGGGTGAGAGCGAAGCCAACAGCAGCAACAGAATCTTTGAGAATGGGTAAAACACAGAAAACAATGTTATCAAAAATTTAGGTGATAGGATGCATGCAATCAGAACACTCTTCCTAGGGTTGAATTGCTAGTTTATTTTTGTTGCGTTCTAAATTCACATCAATGGCCAGATAAGAGCCCGCGCATAATATTATGCCAGGGATGAATCATGTGATTCAAAACATTACTGAGTTACCGTCATCTGTGCCACATGATTATCAAGTAGACTGGAGAAGACAAATACAGCACCTTATAAAAGGCTTTAAGCCGCCTTTCAGGATGGCTGAGAGCAGGCGAGGTGTCAGTTACCGTCATCTGTGCGATTGCTTCCTCCACACTCCTTGCTTCTATGATGGAATCATCTCGATTTGTATTTGAGACCAACACGACTCTCTCATACTCTTCCTCCACCATAGTTCTCTTCTGTCTCATCTTATCTTCCTCTTTCTTCCTCTCCATTTCTGCTTGCTCTTTCTCCCGCATCCTCCTCAGCTCTACTTCAGTCACCTTTGGGATGGGAATTGAAACCCGTTTTGCCTTTTTGTCTCCCTTAGTATTTAATTTCTCTAGCTCTTTCATTTCGCTCTCTGCTAACTGGCGTGCCTCCGCACGACGAGCAGCTGTTTCGGCCCGCTTCTCGGATTCTTCCTCGCGTTTCTTCGCTGCTCGGGATTTCACACCCTCAGCTTCTCGCCAGTACTGGTCTTCCTTTTCGCGAGCCTCGCGGTCCTTGCGGACTGCTTCTGTGGCATTCTTCCGGGTCCGAGCAGCCTCCGACTTCGTGTTCACGCCCATCTTCTTCGGCATTTCGTTCCTCCTGCTCGGTTGGATCGAAGTCGAACAGTTGGTCAAAACTATCGCCCTTACCGGCTTGTCCCTTTGATTAATTGATGCGTGTCTGTTATTTTACAATTTACAAGTAGCCAGACATGGTCATGTCCGGACTCCGGCGAGCCAAACAAAAATTATAAAAAAAAAATAAAAAAGATACATAAAAAAATAGAAACTATTTTTTAAATAAATAATTATTTTTTATTTTTTACAAGCAGAAATAAATAATTATTTTAAAATTTATTTAAAAAAATTGAACCCAACTTTTTTGGTTCAAAATTTAATATATAAAATCACAAGTAATTGAGTTTTGTTGCACTCCAAATCTCATTTCCTATGACACGCTTATATACTCAACATGAAAATGTTATCTCATTAAAAAATATAAAAAAATAGAAAACATAAAAATTTAAATATGAGTCTATACATACAACATACGCATACATACATATAACATATATTGTATGTGTGTGTGTGTGTACACAACATATATATAGTATACAATTTTTGACACATTTTGAAAAATTAAATTTCAATAATATGTGATCGAACATAAAATTGGCAACATGAGCCTGTAAAACAAAGGGAAAAGGAAGAGAGATTGAGAGAGAGAGAGAGAGAGAGAGAGAGAGGAAAGGCTGAGAGAGAGGGAGATAGAGTGAGGTGAGAAACTAAGAGCAAGGGAGAAAGTATATTTTTTTTCAACTAATATATAGTTATTTAAATCTCACATTGAATAGTAGTTTAGTTATTTATAGTTATTAATATATTTTCAATTAATTTTAAAATTTAAATTATCCTCCCACAAAATTTTTATATCTTATATCATTAATTTCCACTAGTTATCTCTATGACATTAAATAATAATAGTTAAGATTGAATATATCTGAGTTTCAGGAATCCAAAAATCTTACTTAGTATTATATGCGCTAGACTTAAAAAAATTTGAGTTCAAGTGTACTCATATTCCAATCCCTAAATACTATCAAATATTCCACTTTAACTGATCAACTCACCATATAAAAAAAGAAAAAAACATCGAAAATTTAAAAATTCAAAAAACATGTGTGTGTGTGTGTGTGTGTACATATATAATGTGTGTATCCATATAAAGAGACGCAGTGTGTGTGTGTGTGTGTGTGTGTGTGTGTGTGTATGAATATGTTATTGAAAGTGTTCATTCAAAAACATTTTCAAATATACACCATATGTATTTATAAGTGCTATACATAGCTTGCACATAGTATCAGATGCATATTCAAAAATAGCATGCACATAGTGTTATATATTCTAAAGTATTATCTATACATGACTACATATTTACACTATATATATATGTGTGTGTGTGTGTGTGTGTGTGTGTATTATTGTATATATTCAAAAACTAAATTAAATGAATATTTTAGAAAATATAATTGGATGTTATATGTGTTATGTGTGCGTGTGAGAGAGAACAAGCTCACACTCAATTTTATATGCATAACTATTATTGTATGTTCAGGTTTAGTTGGTCATTCTTACTTAAAGTGCTGCTGGGAGGGAGAAAATGAGGGCACATGAACTTTATTTATCTCACTTACTATAAGTTATCTCACTTGCCCCTTCATCAATATTCATCCTTTTTAATTATTTTAATAATATCGATGATAATATAATTTCCATAAATAATATTTTAAGGGATGGTAAACAAGTTAATATTTGTGGATATATACTTTGAAGATGAGTTACTCATATAGCTACTACAAAGCTCACACTCGAACATGAGATTAATTTTTTTAGCATTTATGAGCATGTCACCTTTTTTAGGTACAATGTTATAGAAAATTTATTGAGCGAAGCATCTAAGGGAGAATAAAATTGATAAAACTCTCATCATAGTTTTAATTTTGAGACATGCAAAAAAAAAAATACTACCTAATATGATGTGACTCGTCCTTTTTAGGCATGAGAATTAGAATGATAATCAACTATTATCATTCTAATAATATATAATTATTCAGCACTCCACGCTTTAACTTTTTCGAGTAGTTTGACATATATTTATTGGTGTGATTGCATGTATTTATACTTTTATTAGAAATTTTCACAAATTTTATTTTTGAGGGATTTTGATTTTGACAAAAATTAGTGAATAGTTACAACAAAAGCTTGGAAGGAAAAGAGATGTGTTGGAAAGTCCTAACATTTCTCATTTCATGACCTGAGAAATATTTAGTCCCAAAATGCCATGACATAATGCCACGACATGACATTTTGTTTCAAACAGAAATTGTTTTTGAATTGGAATCAATGTTAGCCATGACATGAAAATCATTCATAGTGCCATGACATTTTGCTTCAAAAAGAAATTGTTTCAGCCACAAAATCATGCTTCTGATGAGAGTTACTTTCGCAACAATATTCACTGCTATCATTACTTTGGAACTTCAAAAAATATCCAATGAGACATAAAATTCACAACCTCTAGCCAATATTGCATCTTTTAACATAAAGGAAAACATAAAATTCCCAATTTTTTTAAGTATTACTTAAATAGAGAAAACAAATGAGAATTACATTTCAAGCCAAGATCAACAACAAATCATGATTATGGCTAACATTGATTCCAATCAATGATTAGGATAAATTCAAGCTGAACATGGGTAATATTTGATTAGTTTATATTTTGATACTTAAATCTCCACTTGGGCTAACACTGAGAACCAATGATTCCATGTGATATCTCTCAAAATAGCTAATATGAAATCTTACCAAATATTATGCTACATTGAGATCTATATATGGTTATTTATTGTATGATGGATATATTATTTTTATATGGTTGATGCTTGTATCAATATTGTAGCTTGGATATTGATGGATATTAATGTGTTAGAAAATTAAAAGATATTATTTTAATTATATCATTAGTTTATGCATGTTGACCATGGTAGACACTAATAAGTATGTTATTTGGTACTCAAAATATTAAATAAATGGTATCATCTAAAAAGTAGAAATGTAAAGTCCTTGTATGATTATTTTTGACTCTCAGAGAGATTTTAGTAAAATATTATTATGAAGAATTGATGAATAGTTAGTGGGATTAACAAGGAATTGGATGAAATTAGTTGCCTCAGTGTAGAAAGATATATAAAAAATAAAAGTAATATAGATTCATGATAATTCACTCATCACAACTTATTACTAGCTGTCTCTATATTAGCATCAAGTAGTTGTGATTTTTTATTGGTGATAACTCTACCTAAATACTTGTTGTATTTGTTGTATGTCACAACTCTACCACCGAGTTGATATAATTATTTCATCATGCATCACAATGATCATAGAAATGATTATTTCTTAGAATCACGACCATACTAGCTCTAAACTATTTAATGGCCACGATATTATTTTTATGTAAAGGCAACAAAGTATCTCATTGATACAATTAGTCATGAAACATTCTAGAACCATGACTTTTTCAAAGAGAACTAAAATAGCAATAGATTTAGGTCGTAGCATTATTTTCTACCATGATTTTCCATTCCATAAAGCAATCACTTAGTCGTTACACCCACAGTGCCACGATACTTTGCCCATAAAGTCAACATTGAAGATGTAGTTAATTCACAATATCATGGCTTTCAACTACAAAAAGAGTAATGACTTAGATGTGATGTTCCTAATGCCTTGAAATTTTGCTTCAAAGCCAATACCAAATTTATGGCTAGTTATCACTATAATGGTTTTGTGTTATATAGAGTTTAGTATCAGTCATCGTCATACCTAGCATCATGACAATTGTGGTCTAGAGATGATCCAAAAAGACTACAAAGTTATGACATCAATTTTGTGTCATGACATCCAACTTAAAGTACTGCATGTATTCCAAAAACATAAAAGTAATACTTAGAAATGAGAAAGTAATGAGGAGCAAAAGAAAAGAATGGTACATTACAAGCCTAGATGTCGTGACTTTATCATCAATTAGTCTTGGCATTCATTAAGAACCCTAGAATCTATGAGATGACTTTTCATATAGCTCACATGGTTTTATCATCAATAATTGATTAAATTGAAATACATGGCGTGTGATTAAATTGATGAATATGGATTCATTTGAGAACTAAAAATTAAGATTTTTCCAAACAAATTAGTTTGTGCGTGTGAGTTGTGGTTGACAATTAGATATGTGTCATGGGATACACTCACATTATTTGAATAGAAGAAAGTGACATCTCTTCTGATCATAATTCATAAGATAAACCAACTTATGAAAATTTTATGTTTAGGTATGTTAATCATTATGAGCAAGAAATTCACAAAGACAAAAATATGAATGTATTAAAAAATAATTCATTATGTACTACATAAAAAAACTAATCTCGAAGTAATATGGGGGTTAAATAGAATGTCTTATCCAAATATTTCATTATAGTGTGGAATTATTTATTGGTCATCATAGACAATTACAAATATGACATGGGGGATAGGCAAGTGGGATAGATTCACATGGTATTGATACCCATGTGTATCTTTTTTGCTTATATGATTTATAAAGATAAATTTCTGGAGAATACGTTTGTAGCAAAATATGACACTCATAAAATCAAAGATATTAATAAATTTAATATAAAATTATCTCAAGTTATTGAAACAATTAGATGTTAAATAATAGAAGGACATACTCAAAGTAATCATTAAGGATAATTAATATTTTGCCTAAAATGAGTAGACATGGTATTGACCCTTGCATGGATTAATGTGTTTCTTTGATATTGAAATACTAATAAAAAAACTATAAGGGAATCATCATTGGTGCTGGTAGTCCAATAAATGATGGCCACCTTATATGCTAAGAGAATATATAGATATTTTCATATTAATCAACTATTCATCTAATAACAAAATATAATATGAAACAAATAATGAGAAACATCATTATGCACAAGTATGGATACAAACCCTAAAGTATGCATATATTCTCCAAGACTAAGAATATTTATTCAACTAGTACAATCATCAATTTATTATTGATCAACTAAACTATTTAATAATTCTTATGAGATCAATATCTGGACATATAATCATTTTATTAATTATATAACTCATATACTTACAAAGCTATGATGGTCAAGTGATCTTTGCACAACCAAGCCTTATCATTATGTCAAATAACTGAGTTTGGCCTCCTCACAAAGTAACAACAAATTTTTGGTGCCATTGATAGGGACTATGCTAAAATAGTTTATTTTATTAACTTAGTTTACAAAACTATCATTACAAAAAATTAGTTATGTTTCAAGCTATGTGATTTAATTTTATTTATTATTTAGAATGCATTAATTTTGTTATTGTACTCTCTTTAGTTTTTATATTATTTTGTAGCCATCAAAAGAATTAATAAAGCAGAGTTTCTAGGATTGAGTTAAACTTTATAGACCCAGATTATGAGAGAACAACATGAGTACTTTTGAGACAATATTTGAGAAAGAGATGGTAGAAGAGAATGGAAGTAAAAAAAATAACTAAGGTGGTGAAAAAATATTTGTTTAACAGCTCAATCCTCACCTTACTTTAGAAGATTATTAGAGTGCTACCTTAATAGAAAGTTATTTGGGGATTTGGATGAAACTAGTAAAAACAAATTACTTTGAGTTAAACATAAGTTTGATAGATATGGTATAGAAGATTCAGTATACTAGAAGAATGTCAAAATATTCAAATAAACATGTCACAATTTGTTTAGAGTTTTGTGATATAGTGAAGATACACGAGGTTGGTTTGGATGACAATAGATTAAAAGATATTTTTTTTATTTGCGTGACAAAGCATGAAATTAGTTATTTTGTCTGTGTCAAGTTTTAATTGAGATTTAAAATTAATTGGTAAAAGTCTTTCTCAACAACTTTTTTCTACTTCAAATCATCTCTTAACTAATTGGATAAATAATATAATTTTTACAAGAGGAGCAAGATACTTTGTATGATAGGGAATCATTTCAAAGAACTATTAAGGAAATGTCAACAACATAGCTTGAGTTATGGTTCCAAGCACATAATTTTTATAACAGGCTAAATTATATGATGAGATGCATTATTAATGTAGTCTCAGGTAGTTCCAACACGAACAAGTTGCATAAACAAGTATATTTTTTATTTAAAGAAATAGTGAAGAACAACTATCAAACTCCAAATGATCATGTATTTAGATGGAAACAAGCTGGATAATTAAAGTTGAATAAATTAAATGTTATAGAAGTAAAGATTGATAGTTTTTATAGTAGATTTGAAGCTCAAAATGACATATGAAATAGTATAAGATAAGTTTCAACTTTATAATAATAAGATGAAGTTGAATTTAATTTTGTATATCGAGTGGAGTGAGTTAATATTCTACAAAATACATGACATCTAAATAATTTGATGGACTTGGGCCAATATCAAACAAAATTTAGGAATAATTTGATGGACTACCAAATGTAATGAGCATCAAGCTCCAACTATGCTCATTGAATGGGAACTAAAAAGTTGGTATTTGAAAATAATTTTATGGCCTTACTCAAGGAAATGAAGAGAAGAATTGATCTTCTAAATTCTCATATGGAATAGATTAAAATAAAGATGGAACATCTAAATACAATGATATAAATCATTAAGAATCAACTTAGACAACTAGCACTCTTAATGAAAAGAGAATAATGAAAGTAAATTATCTAGTGATACTGAGATAAAATCAAGAACATACTTGTCCATTATACTAAAAAGTAATAAGAAAGTAGAAGGGTAATAATCAAAATTCAAAGTATAAAAATAAGGTGTAACTAAAGATGTCACTACTTTTCTTAAAATTGTGGCATCATTTTTAAATGAAGCATAAAAAGCTAAAGCATCTCTTTATGTCATGCAATGACATATGATGATATTTTATAAAGTTGATGCATTGCTAGAACTTGGAGCCTAATTTTTGTTCATTAGTAGGATTAAATGAAGAAGCAAAAAAGAAGAAAAAATAGCATGTAAATAGTAAAAATGTGTATCAAAATCTTTCATTTCCACAATGACTTAGAAAGGGAAATATGAAAGAGCAATGGGAAAGATTTTTAAATATTGTATGGAAATTAGAGGTGAGCATTTCATGAAGTTCATAAAGAACATAATGAGTAGTAAGAGGAAGTTAGATATTTATGAGACAGTAAATATGACCAAAAATTATATTATTGCCATCCAATATAAACTTCCAAGATAGTTGAATGATTCAAAAAGTTATACTATTCCATCCTTAATTGGGGAACCTACTTTTTTAAAGCTTTATGTGACTTCTAATCAAGTGTGAACTTGATGCCATTATTGATAGTATTAAATTAAATTTTAGTAAGATAACTACAATAGTCTTCTCACTTTACTAGCCCATTGTCCCATCAAATTTCCAAGTGGATGAAGTTGAATAATTTTTTGTGAAAGTGAGAAGATTTATTTTTTCAGCTAATTTTATTATTCTCGACATGAAATAAGATCAATATGCTTCAATGATTCTATAATAATAATTTTTAGCCACCAGATAGATGCTGATTGATATCAAAAAAGAAAGATTCATGCTTTGGGTGCACAGATATCAAGTAATGTTCAACTTTTATAAGGGTTGGTAGAATCTAGATCTTAGTGATGAAGATTGTTGGAAAATTGATAACCTCTAACATAGCATGGTGAGATTTAAGGTGGATTTCAATTGGAAAAAATATATAAAAGATTATTAGTCTAAAGAAAATATAGTAAATGGATGAAAAATCTTAACCATGGCATGAAGAAAAAGATAATCCTAAAAACAAAGATGAAAATTGATACAAAGTCAATGCCTTATTTAAAGTTGCAACTTCAAGGGTCTCCGAATTATAAAACATTAAATATCCAAAAAAATGGTAGAAAAGACAAATATATCAATATAAAAACATGCATATGCTATTGAAAAGACTCTAGAGATTATGATAAAAGTGAAAGTAAATTTTAAAGTAATCATTGACATGACAGAGAATAAAAGCAAGATTGATATAAAAATGGTGAAATATAAGAAGAAAATTGAGAAAGAACAAAGTATGATGAAGAAAGTCATAGCTTCAATGGATGCTATGACTTTTCCTATAGAAGTAATGAACAAAGTCATGATAGAAGACAAAGCTGTGATTAATATGATCCAGATAGATATTACATAAGTAATGACCACAAAACAAGTTCTGACAGTATACAAATAAGCCATAAGAAATTATGTCTTAGTATTTCTTTCTCATTATGATGAAGAAGAAATCAGAAGAGAACCCAAAGAAAAAGATTCTACCAAGAAGCTAGCTTGAATAGTTGAAGTCCTAGATAGAAATGGAGATTTAACAAAGGTCTTGATACAAACATTGAACATAACACTACATTAGAGATCTAAGGAAAGAAATATTTTTGTGTGCTATATGATGAATAAATACTTTACAACATGAACCATACAATACCTATCAAATCTCAAAACTATATATGAATCTTATTGCCAAAATAAAAGCTCATCATGACACTCAATCTAAGTCCTAGTTATCATATATATATTTTCTATTATTATAGATGCTTAGAGATAGATTAATTTCCTAGGAATGAGAAATACTAGTGTGTGAATTTGTTCAGTATTTAGAATTATACATTTAGGGAGTAAAATATGAAGTATTTACATGAATACTAGTGGGTATTGAATAGATTTAACTAAAATATTATTTTCAAGAGGAAGTGATGAATATTAGTGAAATTAAAATAAATCTAGGTAAAATTGGTTGACTTAATGGAGAAAGACTTACCGGAGAGAGAAATATTAGAGTCGTGATAATTCTTTTGTTGTGACTTATATACCCTCTCATATTAGTGACATGATGGAGTATAAAATAATTTTACTCAATCACAATTATACTAATTTAAATCTTTCTCTAGAGGTGAGGTGGTTTGAGAGCCTCACCCACCAAATCTAGGGTTTAGTATTAATTTTACATCACTATCTTGCTTGTAGAATTACTAGTAAGTTCAAAATTCACTCTAAGATTTGGTAGTTTTCATGGCTATACTTGTTGCTTGATAGTGAAGAAAAATAATATAATAGATTTATCAAAATTTTTCTATCTTACATTTTTATACTCGGGAAACTTTGCATTACTCTATGAAATAAGTCATGATTTTTATAAGAAGGTTACAACTTTGGCCTTTATCTATATGGTTTGAGGTCGCAACTCTATAAAATGACCATGACTATAGTATACATTTGATCTTTCCATAACACAAAGTCAAGACACTGGTAATAATCATAACTTGGGCTTACTATCTCTATAACACAAATTAACGACACTGTGAAGTGTTCACTATTTCATGCCTCTGTTTGCTTGTCATCCATAAAGGGCTATAATCCTAGTAAGTGGCTAAAGAGTAGTGATGACTTCTCATTTTATTATATAGTTACAATAATATGTAGATGCTACGACATTGAAAAATAGTATTTCTTGAGTTTTATAAGGCAATGATGATGAGAAAATGTCATAATACTGAGAAGATCATTTGTGCAATGGTTGTGACCGTAACACTAGAAAATGGCTGCAACACTAGAGTTTCTCTTCATATATCTCATGTGCTCATAATACTATGGGTGGCTATAGTATTGACAATTTTTTTATCTCATATATAATATTATTGTGGTATTGCTAAGATTATGTGATATTGATAATTGACATTAGCATATAAGTCATGACTATTCATTCCTTTAAGGACAATAGGCTTGACCTTGGAAATAATAATATTTGAGGAATATTTTTTGAAACATTTAATGTCCCAAAAGGCATAGTTTTATTTAATTCTTGTGGCTTGGGCATGAGTAGTTAGGATTCTATAATTTTTTATAACTCAAAAGTCATAGTTTTGTTAAAAGTATGTGACTCTGATTTGAGATTACCAAGTCATATTAAAGATAAAGTTGTGACACTTAGAAATTAGTCACGACCTTGAGCACTAATAAAATGCTTGGTTGCTAAGATATAGAATTAATATTATAATTATTTTAATATTCCAATCTAAGTAAGGTTGCAACTCCATGATAATTTCATACTAACTAAGAATATGACATATAGTAGAATGATTGTGTTAGTGAGCTATAGGGTAATGACATATAAAAATAGTTCCAGCCAATTAGGTTGTTTTTTAACCAAGAATGAATGTCTAAAATATATGAGGCTTAATGATATACCCTATCTATTTAATATCTCAAAAATTCAATTAATTTCATTATTATTCATCAAAACTCTCAAAAATACTAAAGTCATAAAATCAATCCAAATTATTTTCATGTACATGTATACACATCATTATAAACTACCAAAATAAAGGATAATTGATAGTTTGAATATCAAATAATCACACTAAGATAATTACTTATCTCATAGCAATAACTTTACCCTTCAAAAAAATCTTTATCATCACTAAAAATTCTATGAATAGGTTTAAATGCAGGATCTATAAAAGGGAAGAAACTTCAAGTAGACATTTTCATAGTCAAAGTAGGGTTTGAGTTTCTCAACTATACGCATGGGTCATTAAATTTATGTATTTATTTATGTGATTGATAAATATATTTATTACATCATATAAGCGAGAAGATAAATTATTGGGTTTCCTTCCAAGAAGCACTATGATTAATATTCATAGCTAGACTATCAATACCTATCTTACTTCATCATAGATCTCTTATGTCCATTATATCTTCTCAGTACACTATTTTATCTCATTCTTTTTGGTCTATTCCCTCGATCTTGCTTTAACCACACTTACCCCATAGGTTATTTTCTCATTTGATGTTGTAACATTAGTAAATGTAGCAATTCCTTATCCACTATATTGTCTCTTTTTTTCTGGATTCATAAAGTTGCATTATTGAGTAATATTGTGATCTGTCTTTAAGCCCTTCCGTTCTCATTTATTCCGATACCTCTAGAGTTGCAACTTTCTCTTCAACCTTTTCTTTGTTATTTTCTTTTAGTTCCTCCAAACTCAGTGTAATAATTGAAGTAGTTTTTTCTAGTACTTTTTCTTTGTCCTTTTTATAATATATCTCCAAAGTTGTGGTGTTATGTATAGTCATGGTCTTATCTTTAAGTTTTTTATTGATTAATTCATTATGTAACCCTAAAATTTTAGTGCTAGACACTATCATGACTTTGCCTTTGATTTTCTCTACATTATTTTTGTCTCAATATTATCTTTTTCCATCAATACTAGATGTGTCATGACCTAGCATGATGGCCAACATAATTCTAAGTAGACTTGTGCCTACCATGCTAAGTCATCTTGGGTCATTTCAGATCATTATAATTTTGTGAGCAGTACCACCATAGGCACTATTTACAGACCACCTCCAACGCCACTATGCATTGATGACTAATCACCATAGGAACATAAGAAAATATATAAAATAAACAAAACAAAGAAAAAAAAACTAATTACATGTGCAATATACATTAGACATAAAGTTAACAAAGTATAAGTATAATACTAAAAATGTATAAATATAAAATATAATTGTAAGTGCAATAAAAAATGGAAAAACAAATTTTATTTCAAACCAATGTACAAGAGACATACATGAAATAAAAATGATAAATAATAATTAATAATAATGACAAAAAAATCTAAAATTATAATTGTAGCATTAAAATTGAATCATATCATATTAAAATAATAATTATAAAATATATTTTATATCAAAAAATAACAATGAATTCCAATGCCAATCAATATTTCTATACAAATCATCATCATCAAATAAGTATCTGATAGTATTGATATTAGTTGTCTTAATATCCTCCAAGTCACATGAGTCATTATCTTCCAACAACTTTTATACTCTTGCTCTATCCCAAATGCCCAACCTTAGATCTTTATAGTCTTTCATTCATACAATGACCTCAATAATATCTAGCCACAATCTTGATCTCTTATCTAAAATGATATTAGCTATAATAGAAAAAGTAGACTCTAATGCTATGCTAGATATTTGATGAGTCAATAGATTCTATACCATCTTAGATAGCATGGGATAAGCAGTTTCGAATAATTTCCATCATTGTAAAATATCAAGATTTTTTATTATCATTTTATGATAGGGTTGAGTAGTAATCGGCATCTAAATATCAAGAAAAATCACTCATATTTGATAGATCGCCCCATTATTTTGCATTTACTAACTGAATAGAGAAGTTAACATCTTTGAATATAGTTTTCATATCCATACTCATAGTCTGGCTATAATTATTACCATACATGGTGTCATAATATGTAAATGAGTCAGTCAATTTTTCATGAATGAACCTTCCGATTGATGGACCTAGTTTATGCACATTGATACATATGTCAAAATATTATCTACCCCTTACACCTTAATCATAGGATCAATACAAGTAACCAGACTATAAATAGATGGTGAAAGAGATATTGAATTGAAAATGAAAAATTATAATTACTTAATCTATATATATAATTTGTTTATTAAAATATTATATTTTTTAAATATTTTTGATTTTTTTAATACACAATAGACAAAAACCTAATAGTCATCGTATACTTCCCCCTAGCCGTTAGAATTCATTCTAAAGGCTAGGATCTTCTAATTTTGATATTTGATTTTTTTTTTTGTTTTTTTCAAGGGCAAACATTGATACATGTGCTCAATAGTGATAGTGATTAATATTGTTATCGGGCATGTGTGTGTGTTTGCCTAATGACTCACCCCCACAGCCACATATCTATTGAGACTTTTATCCCAACTAGATGATCTGCCACATCAATTTGGTAAAATCAAGTTTAATTAAAAAAACATGCCATGTTGATGTGGTGGGTAAAAAGGTGTCAAATAGTTCATATTATGTCAGCACAGTGGTGCAGTCCATCAGCCTGGCATGACATGGTGGACATGGCCTAGTACATTGTCATGCTTTTTGTGCAAAACCGTGAAGATGCATGCGTTATGAATCTTCATTATTATTCAATGGTGGCATGGTCGTGATGACCAATGGGTGGCCATCTTATGGGCTGACCTATTATAATTGGCTGCATGGTCAATTATTTAAAAAAAAGGACAGGCCATGATAGGGTCTCGAGCAATCACCCAGGATAGTTTATCATGGCGTAGAGCCAAATACACGAGTTGTGCCTGGCCCTGGATAAGTCACCACTCATGACTGCCTAGCACGTCACAACCCATGCAATGGGACGGCCTCGCATAGCCCAAGGCATAGTTTTGGACCATGCTGGGCCATCTGGCTCATTTGACACATCTAGGTAAGTACAATTTAATTTTATTAAAAACCCCCAATTTTTTTTAAATAAAAGTCAATGTGCGGGTAGGTCTCTTTAATCCAATTACCAATTCTTTATGACCCATTCCTTGGACCCGATACTAGGTCATGGACACCGTGCTAGTGGACCATGCTAGTAGGCTAGGCATGTGGTTTGTGCTTGGCCAAGCATGAGGCATGGTAGCCTCTAGCATAGCACGACTGAGGTCCAGACATGGTTCTAGACCATGCCATGTTGGGCCAAACATGACCCTATCAAGCCATGCCTCATGTCATGCCCTGGCCATCCAACCCACTTGACATCTCTAATCAATACATCTACGTTTTTAGAGCTATCAACATAAGACTCCTTAAAAGTCATTACTTTGAATAATATCATGACCACATAGCAATCATTTTTCTTTGTTTCTTTATTTTAATAGTTTTGATATAATTCTTCAAATTTCTCATCTTCATCATTTTCATAGCTCCAAAGTTATTCTTCTATTTCATGCTATTTATTTTCATTTGGACAGTAGTCTAATAAAAAATGTTTCTATAAGAAATCCACTTTTTCTTGCATTGTAGTATAGAAGAGTTTGTCGACTCTCTATGACCCTATTTCATCATCATCTAAACCTTATAAATATTTTTAATTATCTTTATTTATTCCTCATCAACACGCAAAGTGAACTCCTCTTTCTTGATGATGATAAGGGCTTGTGTCAGGCCCAAATTTGTTTATCCCAATATTAATGATGTATAGTGATATTTCTCCTTATCCAATATAATGAAATTCACTAAAAAAACAAAAATACTCACTTTGACCAGTACATCTTAGATAATTTCATCTAGGTGCTTGATAGATTGATCAATTATATGGAGTGGATATGATGTTTAAATAATTTTGCTGAGATTCAATATTTATACAATTGACATGGGCATCAAGTTGACTTTTTATCCCAATTTACAGAATACCTTTCAAAATGTATGCTCTTCAATCGTGCAAGATATAGTAAAGCTTATGGAATCATTCAATTCCCTCAAAAATTTTCTTTGAATGATTGCACTACACTACTCAATCATATTCATGGTCTCATATGTCTCTAATTTTTTATTACTACGTATTATATTTTTTATAAATTTAACTTAGTTCAACATTTAGGTTATAGTTTCGATAAATAGTATGTTCACTTTTAACTTCTAATATAATTGAGAAACTTTTTGAATTGTTCATCCAAGTTCCCCTTCCAGGATCATTGAAAAAATTGATGATTCATTAGAAACTTACATTTAGCTTCTTTCTAATCTATTTATTTCTCTCCATAGCTTTGGAGATGCTCAATTCACTTGACTTTTTCTATATTTCCCTTTTCTCATCTTCAAGTAAAATTTGAGTTTATATTTCTTCAAGAGTCTTAGCTTTGCTAAGTGTTTTGATATCATATTTAGCATCATTTTGGTACTTTTCAATTAGGGCTGTGACATTTTGGAGAATTACACATTGTGCTGTATAATTTAAGAAAGTGGTAGCCTTATCACCTCCAAAAAATCTAGAATCTTCACATTCAAAATGCACTTGTTGTTCTATATCAACAACTTTTGGTAGAGTCGTGATATTATGACCTCAAAAAGTTCCAGAATTATTTTTTTCAGAATACTTTGGTAGTTCTTTTCCACTTCTAACCAATATTGAGGAGTAATTTTTGGATTTACTTAAATATTACTTGCTAGTTTGTTTACTCTTCTTATCTTCATTAATAATGCCGAATAACTAAGATAATGCTCGATATTCAATCATCACTAAACTCATTTTATTTATTCTCAATTCAAAGGCTCCATCTGATTGTCCATGGCATTATTTTTTAAAATTCTACTTGGATAGCTTGTAATCTTTCAGTGAATTTTGTCCTTTCTTTTTCTTTATGATGGTTGGTAATTAAAATTATAACAGTTTTGATTAGTGTATTTCACCACATTCTTCTTAATGCTTCTACAAAACATTATACTGATAATAATTAATATGTCCAAATTTTAGGTTTCAACATATAGGTTCATCTCATACATCATAGTCAGAATGACTGTCACTTCCTTCTTGTCATATGTATGAGTGAGCCTCGTGGTTTAAATATTACCATCCACCATGATAATTTAACATAGACCTACCAATAATTGAAATTTTAATTAAAATTCTATTTGATCACTAAACATATTCATTCTCATGCTAGTTTGGTATAATTTTCTGAATCCATCCGAAGAGGAAGGGCTTGAAAGCCATGTCCCCAAATTCTAGGGATTAGCATCAATATTACATTTCTTCCTTACTTGTGGAACTCCCAAGGAGTGCAAAATTCACTTATATAATTTGGTTATTGTTGTGGCTTTATTTGTTGCTTGAGATAGAATAAGTGGAATATGAGAGTTTTACCAAAATTTCTGTATCTTCCACTTTTATATGCTGGGCCAGATTTACTAGGCATGACATGAGAATCATTTGGCCGACCTAGTACGACATGATAACATGGCTGAGTGCAGGGCTATGTTGGATCAACCTTGTGGAATCCATTGAGTGAAAATGCAACAAGTGGTTGAATTATGTGGCCGGCCAATTGAAATTGACCCAATAAGCAATATATAGCTTATGTGGCTATATCATGGCAAATTGACATGTGATCCTTAGCCAGTCTTGAGTCCCCGAGCCAGTGGACTGTGCTACCTTCCAAGCACATAAGTCATGCCAAGCTTAACACGAGGCTTGGATTGTGCTAGCCGAGCATGGCACTAACCATGCAATGGGGCAACATAGCCAAAAACTAGGTATAGTTTTAGATCATGCCATACCTGGATAGGCACAACAGAATCGAGCGATGCTTGGGTTGCCCTAGCCCAATTAACATATTGATAAAATGTCATAGCTTTCATAAGAAGGCTTCATTTTGATGTCTACCCATCATTATAAACTACCATAATATATAAGAATATTTGGCAGTTTGAACATTGAATAGACTTCATGTGTCATAATAATATGAACTGATATGATATTAAAAGTATTTAAAACTTTATAGCTTAGTAAGTACCATATACTAGATAATTAATATATGTCATCTCTCAAATCTCACCAGTAGCTATCATATGATAGAATGTATCTTGCAGGCTTACTTATCATATCAACATAAAGTCACTTTCTCTAGCATATGTATCATGACTTACTTATCAACATCCACCATGATTACATGTGACTCTACTCTAAAGATACATTATTTAAAAAAAATATTCTATAAATCTTTCATATCAACATAAAGTCAATTTGTCTAACATATGCACAATAAATTGACATATAAATACACTCATCATTTTGGATTTGTAAGTGAGATGCTCACAATAATCAAACAACAATACAATCAAAACATATAGTTCATCGATTATATATCCATCATCCATAATAAAATACTTCAATCGTATATCTTAATTTAGCCTAATATTAGAATTAAATTCACATAAGTTCTCGATGAAGTCCTTAGAAAAATCTAACATTCAAAACTCTAATATTATATTTTTTGTGGTATGCCTCGGATCTACTCCTAGTGGGTGTTGAAATTCATGCCCCCACCTCTAGAGTTTAAGATTGTGTCTTGCATCCATCTTTTCTTATAGATCCTTCCTATAATCATTTGGCTCCCATTGATTTTTATCAATATAGCCTTTTGTCACTTTTCCTTTTCTCTTTCTTGGATTTTCATCTATGTCCCAATTTTATACTCATATGTTATTATAACTTTAATATACTACCTAATTTTATCGATTATATAGTATACCAAAAACTTGTTGGTGGGGATCTCTCATCAACAAATATCTACAAGTATATGAGTCTTATACATAGTGAATTGGATAGTTGTCCATATATTGATATCACATGAAATATATTAGTAGTTTGGTTAACTCACAATGAGGCAACACTACTCTAATCGAGAAGATAATTTAAGATTTTGATAAGATTCTTATGTCCTAGGATTTGTCCATTTTATTTCATTTGTTATGTTTAAATAATTCAATTTGTATTGAGTTTGGATATAGAATAAATATTATATTATTGTTAGAATATTCCTTTGCCCTTATGGCATACTAAGTGGTTATCATCATTGAGTATATCCCAATGATGGTTCCCTCATAGTTATCCATTCAATACTTTACCACTTAAATACAAAATTATTTTTGCTTAATGATTATTCATAAGTCTATACTTTGTAGACAACTCATCAATTACTTTTGATAGTTATTTTTATTTGTACATTTATTATACTATAGTCTTGGGCGTGATAATGTCTTAGAATTTGTGTCATCTTAATAGACATCTTCCTTCAAATATCACAAGTAGGAACTATATGAGTAAAAGCAACTCAAATGATTATTACTACCTCATCCATCACTGCTATTCACACATGCCCTATTAATTACCCATCAACATTTTCTATAATGATGATGCAACTCACATAATAAGGATAAAACTCCTAGGTGAACATTCTATTAAATGCCCATATTAATTTAGGGTTAGTTATTTTGAGACATGTATGATGTATTGACATTTACAAATATTCATGATTTAAGATTTGAGAGCTCCATACTAATAATGATTAATATACCTTAATGTTGGGTTTTGATATATATGTTTGTCTCACATATCATGATTGGAAGGACCATCAATTTCTTCTCAAGCTTCATAGTTTACTTATCACCATCCACCATGACAACACACAAACTAATTAATAGTAAAATTTTAATTTTAGTTTTATATAATCACAATTCCATCAATATATATTCCACAACATAAATCAAACATCATAATTAAACATCAAATTACTTATGCACCACATAATTGAAATAAACAAATCCTAGACATTAATTTAGATTTTAACCTAACATTTTGAAGAGATTCATATGAGATATAAGAAAATAAATCTCATGGAACAAGGATTCTCATTGATAGCCCTCATGAGAATCTAGGATTCAAAACCCTAGTCACATGACATTTTTATTGAATTACTAAAATATACCATATAAAGGGGGGCTTGAAAGTTGTATCCCTTGACTATAAGGTTTAGCCTTTATATAGCGTCCCTTGCTTATTCATGAATCCTACATGAAGTATGAAAATCACTCCTAATTTTGTCATTGTGCTTGGAGAGGAGGAAGATGATTTTCTTCTTGGATATATTCATTTTGATTTTCTATTTGTTTCCTTTATACTTCATGAATTTTAGCTATTTTACAAGGAGAAGTTATGGATTTAGAATGATGTCATAACTTTGAAATGCTCCCTAAACTTTTTATACCACAAAATTTGTGGCTATGTGAAGTAACCATAAATTTTGTCTTTGACTTCTATATCAGATGAGCAAAATTGGAAGTGGCCATGATTTTTGTATATCGTCATTATAATACAAAGTTATTGCTATATATGTAATTTGTTTTTTGATAATCTATTTGTATAACCAAATATTTCTGTTTCTGTTTTAATATTTTCATGTGAGTGTAGGAAATGAAATATTAAAAGGCCGGGGATGTAGTAGTAGCACAATAACGGAGGTCCTGCTCCGATTAAATGAACTGAGAGAATTTTTTGTTATAAAATGTTTTGTAATTTTTACTTTTGGTTTACTATTTTTGGACCTGGGACTGTTCATCACCTTCTTCCTCTCTCTCTCTCTCTCTGCACAATCTATCACAACTGCTTTGTACTGCATATTGTAAAACAATTTTTGTTTGTTTAATCTGTAATGCATAAGTATTTTCTGGTGGATGCAGCTAGTCGTATTGAGCGACTAGCGAACTACATTATTTCTGGTGTTTTATTTCTTATTTTTGATTATGTCATGGTTGGATTGCTGGATTAGATATATATTGCTTATTTTTCTGTTGTTCTTATTGTCTTCTATATATTAATATCACTACCATGGAAGCATAATTGCCCAACAATTATGATGTCAAGTTATGACTATAACTTGTGAAATTAGCCTATATATAAAATTATGGAAATTGGACATGGTCACAACTTTGCATGCTCTCGAGGGCAAGAGGTTATGAATTTGAAATTACCATGATTCAACATTATCTTTTGTAATTTTCTATATCCAAAAGCAATGACTTTGGGAAGTGGTGGTAATTCTAGACTTAATACTATTATACTTTAATAAAGATAATGCTGCGACACTTAGAAATGACCATGACTATTAGCCTTAATTGAGTACTTGGTTATTGTAATATGAAATTAATATTGAAACTTTTTAAATCTTATAAGAAAACTATGGTGTGACTCCAAAATAATATTGTACCCAAAAATAATTTTTGCATGATGAAAAGATTATGCTAGTGAAGTAGTAGTATCATGACATACAAGTTCTATATGACTAATTATATAGAGTTTCGGCCAAAAATAGATGGTGAAGCTACTCAAAAAAAAAAACTAACTATTACCTAGTTTCTAATTACTTACAAAAATATTATAATTTCATTTCTATTCATCATAATCTATTAAATCTCCAATTTAATGAAATCATTCTAATTACACATTTTTTTTTGTAATTATATATCATCAAAGACTACCTAAATATTCTAGGAATTTTTGTATTTCAAATACTGAACAAATTCTCATACTAACACTATTACTTATCCCCAAGTAATGATATTTCTCTTAATAAAAAAATATACATAGCATATTTATTTTTTCTATGATTAGGTTTGAATATTAAACTATTTAAAGATAGTGTAGCAATTTCTCATTGTGGACATGTTAAAAATCACAATGGGCTTTGAGTTCTATAACTTTATATACAGTTGAGTTAAGTGCATGTAATGATTCATGTGATGGACATATTGTATTTATTATATCCCACAATACAAATATATTTTTGGATTATTTCTCGAGTAGTGCTATGTTTAATGTCCACAACTAAACAATGAGTAATTTCTCACCTCCTTCAATGATCGCTACTATCCACACAATCTTTTCAATATAAATCTTTACTTCCTTTCTTCCTATATCTTCTTTCAGTGTCACACCATTTGGACTAACATTTCTGGTTATTACCTTTTTGGATGCTATGCCTTCTTCTTCAGTTATAGTCTTTCTATTTTATATCCGTAACTATTAAGACTCTGTTATACTGTCTAATTTTATTAGTTAGATGAAATCCAAAAGGCTCGTTAATGAGAATATTTTATCAACAAATCTTCACAAGTGAACATGTCGACAAGTAGTAAAGCAATCTTGTATCCAGGTATTGATCTCATTAAAATTATACTGGCAGTTTGGCTATTCAATAGTAATACAACTCATTTTCAATATAATATAAAACAACTCATTGAAATTGTTTTTGTGTTGTTAAATAATCTTAAGTCTTTGGGTTTATTTATTTAATCTATATGATAATGTTTAGTTTGCTCGAACTTTAATTATATTCAACATAAAATAGAAATTATAGTATTGTGCAATTATTCCTTGCCCTAATGGCATATAAGATATTTATCACCATTGAGCCCATCCCATTGGTGTTCCCCTTATAACTATTCCCTTGATACGTCACTACCAATATAATAATTTATTTCTACTCAATAGTTATTTACAATCTTATATTTTTTAGGCAACTCCATCAACTATCTTTGATAGTTATTTCGTAATAATACTTTTATTTTTAGGCCCCATGTATCATAAAGTATAAAGATTGACATGGTTTATAATTATTCATACTTTCATTTTGTGAGCTCCATACTCACATAATTATTGTATATTTCCCTTGAGATTGACCAATAGAAACTATACTTATAAAATCAACACATAAGGGTTGTCACCATCTTTGTAGTCACCACATACTCGAATATGCCATAAGGGTTTCATGTAATCCTCCTCCTCTGTGACGTTGAAACTCCCTATCTAATGGTGAACCTCTTGAAAAATATCTCACATAATATTCATTCCAATCGAAAATTAATTCTTTTAAAATAAGTATAGTTCTTTAACATACCTAAATCTTGGATTTTAATATATATGATTTGCTCAGGCATTATATTCGAAGGGTCTATCAGTTATCACTTTATTTCTACTGTATGTGAGTGAACCTCGTATTTTAACTATCACCATCCACCATAATAATTTCTCACAAACATACCAAAAATCAAAATTCTAATTCAAGTTTTATTTAATCACCATCTATCAATATCAATAATACAAAATTAATCAAACACATTCATTAAAAAATAAAAATCAATATCATATTATATTTATTCAAATTACATAAATCATAAACACATGTTATTCTAGTAAAAATTTTTGAATCTACCCTAGAGATTGAGAGTTTTACAACTACTCTCCCAACTTTTGGGTTTACATCATTTATCAAGCTCCTTGCTTTCTCGTGAAACCCAAAGATAGTGGAAAACTCTCTTTTAGAGTTTGGTAGTTGTCATAATTTTGCTTGTGTCATAAAAAGAGAGTAAGGTGAATAAAAGAGATCTGAATTTCTCTATATTCAACTTTTATAGTTATAGTATTTTATATTACTCCAAGTTAGATGTCATGACTTTTAGAAGAAAGTCACCACTTCGGTATTCATTTTTTTAACTCGAGGATGAGACTCTAGAAAGTTGTCATGAATCTGGATTACATCTTAATCTCCATGTAATTCATAATTATGGTATTATAAATGACAATGAATTGAGCCTAATGTCTATGTGACACAAAGTTGCAATACTGAGAAGTGACCATGACTTTGTGTTTTTATCTTATTCTCCTTATTAAAATGGTTATAATGCTGAGACTTGCTCATGAAATGTTGAAAGGCTTCTCGTATTGATATATGGCTACAGTGCTAAGATAAAACGTTAATATTGGTATTGGTCCTTATTGATTATTACATGGCCATAATGCTATGATATAGCCATGCTACTAAGAATATCTTGATTATCATGTGATAGTAGAGATGACAAATGTCAACAACACACCATTTTTTTCTACATTTCTATTCAAGTGTTTGCAGTGTCATGGGTTGCTACGGCTTTAGCCTTTTATTCTCTCATATATTATGTCTGCATGACATTGCAAAAATATTGCGATACTAAAAATTAGATCAAGCATAAAAGTTATGATTTTCCCTACTTATAAAGATAAGAGTCGTAGCTCTGGGAAATGGCTATACTTGAGCAATGTTCTTTATAACTTTTAGTGTCACAGATATCATAACTTTGAATAATTATTATGGTTTCAGCATGAATAATTTTAGCTTTGTCACTTTCAACAACTTAAAAATCATAGCTTAATAAAAAGGCTACAACTCTAACTTGAGCACTTTGAGCATCTTAGAGAAAACAAATCACATTTTTCTTGGGAAATTATCCTATGTAATTGGTTCATTGTGCTCATCACCTTAAATAAAAAAAAAACTAAATAACTAATAACTAAAAAATAAAATATGTTGGATTAAAATAATAATTATATATTATTATTTTAATATTAAAATACTCAAATATGAATACAACAAAATAAAAATCTCAAGAACTCCAAGCATCCAAGTACTCTGAGCATATTCAGGAAAAAAAATCACAACTTTCTTGGGAAATTATTCCATGTTATTTGTTCATCATGAACATTACCTTTAAAAAAATAAAAAACTAAAAAAATAATAACTAAAAAATAAAATATGTAGGATTAAAATAAAAATAATATATTACTATTTTAAAATAAAATACTCAAATATGAATACAGATAAATAAAATTCCAAAGAACTCCAGGCATCTAAGAAGTACTAGCACCTTTAGGAAAAAATGAAAAATCTCATTTTTTTCAAAAATTATCTTTTGCTATTGGTATATCGTGCTCATTACATTAAAAAAAAAAGAAATGACTAAAAAAATAAAATATGTAGGATTAAAATAATAATTATATATTACAATTTTATTATTAAAATACTCAAATATGAATACAAATAAATAAAATTCCCAATAACTCCCATCATCCAAGCACTCCCATCATCTTAAGAAAAAAAATGAAAAATTTTATTTTTTCTTGGGAAATTATCCAATGGCATTGGTTCACCATGCTCATCACCTTAAAAAAAAAACTTAAAAATAATAACTAAAATATATATATATGATTAAAATAATAATTGTTTATGACTATTTTAAAATTAAAATACTCATGTATGAATAAAAATAAATAAAACATGGGTTACTCAACACTTGGGCTTAATTTTGTTTTGATGATATTTGTTCTATTGTTATAAAATGGGTTTGGTGGGCAAATTTTCGATGTATGTTTAGGCTAAAGGTATCTAACATGTTGTACTATATCAGAATGACTCAATTTTGGGATGCCTAGTTGGTCCACCGAACCATGTTGGGAAAGACTTATTTTTTGTGATTTGATTACTATTTGTCTGTCTGGCCAGACATGGCATGACAGGCATGATTGCATGTAGACTCGTGTCTAGCATGTCTGGTCTAGACTCTAAATGTGTCAAATAGGCCGGGTCGTACTGGTTCGACTCGTCTTTTGGTAAGCCAATCGGGCCACCGTGCCGTGCTTGACACGGCTCGGTACAATAATCATATCGTGTCAGGTATGATACGGCTTGAGAACTATTGGTCCGACATGGCATGCTAGCCCGTATCATGTCAGATTGTGTCAATGTGAACGTGTCAGATATATTTGAATAACAAAAATCTAGATTTTTTTTAATGAGTCTATGCATGGGCAGGTCACATAAATTCAATTACTTAGTTTTTTGTGAGCTAAGAGTAGACCCATGCCGGTGGGCCGTGCTAGCGAGTCAGGAACGAGGCACGAATTGTTATAGACCGTGCCATGTTAGGCTGGGCAAGACTCAGCTGGGCCATTTCTCGTGCTGTGATTGGGCTGCCGTCCTTATTTACAGCTAGGGCTGTAACCGAGCCGAGCTGCTTGCGAGCTGCTCGGCGATCGGCTCGTTAGAAGCTCGTTAGAAGCTCGCTCGAACTCGTTTATAAAGTTAAATGAGCCGAGCCCGAGCACCCTCAAACTCGGCTCATCAGCTCGTAAACAGGCTCGTGAGCAAGCTCGTTAACCAGGCTCGTGAACATGGAGAAGACTTGATGCACAACACATTTTTCCTACAAATGAACATGATGAATATTTTAACTCTTGAACTTCAATCAAGTTAATTGAATTTTTATTTTCTTATCTTTTTAATTTAGTTGTATGTTGTCTATTTTAGATGAATATTTTCTTTAATTCCCGAACATCATTCTGAGGCTCGTAAGTTAAACGAGCCGAGCCCGAGCACCATTAAACTCAGCTCGTCAGCTCATAAATAGGATTGTCAGCAAGCTCGTTAACCAGGCTTATGAACAAACTCGTGAACCAAGCTCGTGAACATGTTTGTAAGTTAAACGAGCCGAGCCCGAGCATCCTCAAACTCGGCTCGTCAGCTCGTAAACACGCTCGCGAACAAGCTCAAGCCTACTCCTTTAAAACCGAGACGAGCCTGCATAATACTCGGCAGGTTACACCCCTATTTACAGCCTTAGATTAGACTTTCAAATAAATAAAATTGAATTAATCATTTATTTATCATTAGCACGTGACCCTTAAATACAAAAATAAAAACGGATGCTAATTGCAAGTAAGTAGTAATTGCGGTGAAGTGGTTGTAGTCGTTTAGTCGGTGGGCCTGAAATGTAATTTTAAACTACCACGAGGGGACACTTTTTTTTTTAAAATCTCTGGACTTCCTGGAACATGGTCGGTTGCCGGTTGGTCGACAGTCCCTGTTCGATAAAAAATGTTCGACGCAATTTGTGGGCGGGTAATAGGAGGCCACCCTGTCACGTGAGAATGTACAACTACTGGATGGGGCCCATCATGGGGAGCGCGTGCTGGGTAACTCATTTTCTACTCTCCTGCTTGTACCCTCCGCGGCTGATTTCTCTGATTTTCATGACTAAATGCCCACTTCGAATCTTTCCTGAAAGTTGCTTCTCGAATATGAATAGCTCATCGTCCGACGACGTCTCCGATGAGCAGAGAGAGATGAGTGGGAGCTACTGCTTCAGTGCGGATGTAAGCGAAACGGAGAGTTGCAGTAGTTTTTGGGGTCACCAAGTGGACGCCGAAGGCGCCTCCTGCTCGCTTCCTTCCTCTCCACATCTGACAGAGGGTGATGATTCCTTTTCGGTTCCGATGACCGGAGGCAAAGATCGACGGCCGTTGACTTGGAACGTAAGCTCCGATAAAAGGGGGATCGACTTCTCCGGTACGTTCCTCATCTCGCCGTTACTATTCGTTGTTTTTATTGTCTTCTACAGTGGATTGAAATAGATTCCCGATGAATCACTGTGTGTTTCGTCTGATCTTAATCTTCGCACGTGTACCGTGAAGTCGGAAAAATGTCAAGACGGTTCTAACGCTTCTCTGTGTTGCTTGTTTCTAGTTCCATGTTAAATAGCGTTCGCGTGTTACTGTAGATCTTGACTAACAGCAATACGTAATGAACTTTTACCTCCGTCTCTGCTAGAACACCCTTTTTCTCACCATTAACGTATTTCTCAATGAAATCTCAGTAGGATCGCTGTGCTATATTCTGTTTGACAAAGCTCTAGGAGACGAAAATTTCTAGAATATGATTTTAGGCTGTGGCGATTGATACATCCTCACGTGGATTCTTGTAGACGTCGAAATGATGAAGGAGAAATTTTCTAAGCTGCTCTTAGGGGAGGACATGTCGGGAGGTGGCAAAGGGGTCTGTGCTGCACTTGCCATCTCAAATGCCATCACAAATCTCTCTGGTACGTTGACAATTTAGCATAATCCTCTTTACAAATCTGCGTGCGCTCAAGCGGTCAACCTTGTTTCGTGCTTCTCTCCAGCAACTGTTTTTGGTCAGATATGGCAGCTCGAGCCACTGGAATCTCCGAAGAAGACGAAGTGGAAGACAGAGATGGAATGGCTTCTATGCGTGAGCGATTTCATCGTAGAGTTCGTCCCCTCCATACAACAGTATCCTGGCGGTGGCACGCACGAGGTCATGTCAACTAGGCAACGGTCAGATCTGCATGTTAATCTTCCTGCCCTCAAGAAACTCGATGCCATGCTGATTAATATCCTCGATGGGTTTTCTGATACTGGGTTCTGGTATGTGGATCGGGGGATAATTGTATCTGAGGGTGGCGATCATGGCCATTATTCTCCTACTGATACAAAGCCTTCGATTAGGCAGGAAGAGAAATGGTGGCTGCCATGTCCAAAAGTACCGCCGAGCGGGATGTCTGACGAAGAAAGGAAGAGCTTGCAGCAGTGTCGAGATTGCACGAACCAGATAATGAAGGCTGCAATGGCGATTAATAGCACTGTACTTGCTGAAATGGAAGTGCCCCTTGCATACTTTGAGACCTTGCCCAAGGTATGTCTTTTTTTCTTTATTTTGTTGCCATTTGCAATTTGCTCTCTCTCTCTCTCTCTCTCTCTCTCTGTTTTTTGACGATGAAATAGTAGCTTACTATTAGTTATTAATAAATTTTTTATTTAGTTCAATATGAAGCCGAAAATTAAGTGGAAAACTTCAAAAAAAGATTGTAAAAAATTGAAAATAGAATACTAGATAGGTAGTTAATTAAATATAGTAATAACCAAATATGAAATAAAAATAAAATATGTAGCATAAGTTTTTTTAAACACAACAAATCAAAAACTAAATAAAAAATAACCAAGAGAAAAAAATAAGAAATAATTTGAAATAATTTTTTTTTTTTTAAAATTCTCCTCAAACCCAATTTATGCGATTCATTTGCCTCATGCTTGGAGCAGATAAGGTCTTCATCCCAACAACATGATAGTTATTGTCGATTGACATTTTAGAGAGCTTATATAATGTTCTTGGGAATAAAACTTGTGACCCTAGGATAAGATTATTCATCTTATTTGCCAATCAAATTATCATCTTCTTGTGGTTTGTTGCAACCTTGAATCATGCCGTGTCAGTCAACTAAGTAGTCAAATTGACATGCCTCGAACCAAAGCTAGCTTGAGCTAGTATAGGATAGGCCTAAGGGTCCAGTCGTCTAGGGTCTTGAGGCTAGCCTGCAATATATTATTGCATTGTATTTATTGTAATATATATATATATATATATATATATATATATATCATATATAGAGGCTGTCTTGACTCTATAAGAAGTATCGTAGTTCAAGCACGATAGGTCTGTAGTTCAAGAGTAGTTGCAGTCTCTTTGATTTTTAAGGATAAAATTATTGAGATATTAATATCACACTACTCATACATTAAGAGAGAGTCTTGTGTACTTGATAATTTATTTGATTATGAAATTAATAAAAAAAAAAAATAATGCTAATCAATTGATGCTCGTGTTCTTGAATCATGATTATCATTTTGTATTCTAATTTAGTTTAGATCTTCACAATTTAAATATTCAATTTTATCTTGTAGTTCATCTTCTAGATCTAGTTCTTGTGTCAGGCACAAGTAATATTAAGAAAAAAAGAGCTATTTGTGTGTTTTTTTTTAATTTTTTAAGCATGTTAGTTTTTATAATATGGTGTTGTGTATTTGTTCTCCTCTTAAAAGATATTCATTGCAAAAAAAAAAAAAATGAACAATTTGCTTATTTACAAATAATAAATAAATTAAAAAATTTAAATTTAATGTGCCTACTTGGGTCATTTTGTCCAAGTGTGTGTGTTGAATTTAGCTTAGAATTATCAAATGGGCCGTGTTGTGCAGACACAGTCTATTTTTGGGTGGCCCAATTGGGCCACCTTGTTGTGCCGGGCACGATCCGACAAAGCACAATTGATAGTCTGCCTGATCTGGCATGATTTTTGAGCAGGCTTGTGCATTCTGTGTCGAGTCATATTAGGCTATGCTGGATTGTGCTGGTTTTGTGGACAGCGCCACCATAGCCACCCTCCATTGGCTACTACCACCACCTAGTGCCACCACAGAAAATTCGTTAATGGTTTTTTATGACATGTGACTCATTTTTGGTGCTGGGCTACGGTCACCGTGCCAATGGACTGTACCAATTGGCCAAACATGTGGGTCATGCATGGCTCGACATGAGAACGCCAGCCTATGGCCTAGCGTGGCATGAGTCGTGCCTTGTGTCGGCACGACTAGGTCCAAGCATGATTCTAGATCATGCCGTGTATGGGATAAACACAACTTAGTTGGGCCATGCCTTGTGTTGTGTCTGGGCTACTCGACCCACTTGACACCTATGATTTGGCTTGTGTGGGTTGGTGTCTGGGCCTTGCTCCCCTTGGTTCTTGGCTGGGTCTGGTTCTGCCTGCTGTGCCTGGTGCGCCTGTGCTAAGCATTGCATGGGATGGCTTTTATTTTTTCTGCACTCTGATATACTTTATAACTTGTTGTGATCTATCTGTTTGTTAGTAGTGCCAATGTTTGTTTCTTTGTATTTTAATATTTTAATAATATTTTAATATTACTTTATATTAATGCATCGTAATGTTTTGTGATTCTTCTGTATTTATTACTTTATATTATAATATTTTAATAATTTCAACATGATTTTAAAAATAATAATAGAGATTAAGAGCCATTGTTTATTTTCTTCAGCCTTGTTGATTAGTTTCAACTAACCAACATAATCGTTAATTCAATTTATGATTCGACTATATAGAAGATACATAATTGGTACATACTTAGCTACTTAATTCAATTAATGTTAATTAAATATGTTGTATTTTCGATGAGAAATTCTCAAAGGAATGTGTTATTCTTAAAGGAATGTGTTATTCAACTTGGATGGGGCCGGTGGGTGGCTTGGGCACGACCCAGTATGATGGTCCATGATGGGCTGTGCCGTGCTGCGGCATGGTCTTGACCTAGCCTAGCTTGGTTCTGACCTAGGCTAGCTTGGAACAAATTCAGGTTAGTTTGGTATAGATCCAGGCTAGCTTGGAATGAATTGGATTAGCTTGGCCAGGCCTCACTCGGCTTGGCATTACTCAAAATGACCCTCCCAAAAGCTATGCCAATGGGTCGTGTCGAGCTGCCCTTTTTTAGAACCATGTCCAGCATGGTACTGTGGCTCTGATGAGCCTACAAAATAGGTCATATCAGTTTTTGGGAATTATTTTATCTAAATGTATATTTGAATTTAGAAAAAAAATTATAAAAAAAAATAGTAGAATTAGCTAAATATTTGTAGAAAGACCAAAAAAAAAAGGTCTTTAGATTTTCTTTTTCACATTGGATTCTGAAGTATCTGTGTAGATTAGAACAAAATTAATAATAATTAATGATGCATAAAAAAATAAATAAATGATGTTGCACGTATTAATAATAGATAATGTGAGATAATTATGGAAGATTGAAATTATAATGAATATTTAAAATTAAATGATAATAAGAATATTATTATATTTATTATTGATAATTATTGAATCTATGTGTTGATATATGCAAAACTTTTATTATTTCAATTTTTTTTGTAAAATTTAATTTTTTTAGATTATTATTTTTTTGTGAATATAAATTAAATTGATCACCTTTATTATGGATCTTCTTCATTACTTAGTGTGTTGACTTGATATTATAGGATATTAAAAATATTCATAATATTGAGTAGATATTAATCAGAGTTATTATACTTAATAATTAAATATGTAATTGGTCATCTTTTGCCCAACATAATAAAAATATTTATAGACATGGTTAGTTCTTGTGATGGCATGGGCTGTGCTCTGTGGGAAAGCTCCTAAAAATGTGTAGCACTGCTTAGCCTGGTGCCTTGCAGGCAACCCTGGTCGTGCTTATTAGGTCGGGTCATGCCTTCCTAGCATGTTTTAGTTTGGATTTGCCTGGGTCACATCCAAACTAGACTAGGTTCAATCCAATCTCGCATTGATCAGGTCATGTGGGTTGAAATTGGCTCCCACGTGCCGTCATATTGAGCTACTTGTTTGGTAGCAAGTGGGCTAGACACCTTGGTTTGCCATGTCTGAGTTGTGCCGTGGACCATCTCATGCTGGGTTGAGGCATGATTCCAACCATGTTGTGCCATGTAGTTGGCTGGGACTAGGTCATCTTGACCATTTCCATCTCTGGGTTGCTTAGCATGACACATTGGTCTAATGGCCAATCGGGTTTGTGCATGCTAGCATCACTTGTCCATTCATGGCATGACCCATGGCATGATACAAGGATTTGTTCCAAGCCCGCATGAGTCATGTCCAAGCAAGCCTGGTTTGTTTAGGACTAGCATGGGTTGGCTTGTTGTGCCAAAACCAACCTTAACTTTGATGCTCTTGTATGTGTCTGAGAACTCAATATGTTACATGTGATTTTAGACAAAATAAAAAAAATACTAACTCATAATATTTTGGTTGGTTGTATTAGAGGTGTCAAATGGGCCGGGCTATGCAGGCTCACTTTTTTGGGCTCATCGGGCTAGTGTTTCGTGCTAGGCATGGCACGGTTCTTTGGAGGGCAGGTCTAGCACGACCCGTGACTTGAAATTCGCTTGGGTTCGGGTTGGTTTGGGTCGGGTTGAGTGTTTTTTTGGGAAATTAGGGTTTTGGGTGCAGTGTCTTTGTTGCTCGTCATGTGTCATCCTTCTGTCGGGCATTGCTCGGTGCGTGGTCATCCATGTCGTGCCCACGTGCCAAGCACGACACGTGGGTCAAATACCTTTGGCACGACACGATATGATTTGTGTCGAGGGTTCACCTGACACGGGCCAGAGCACGACACTATAGCGTCTCTTGCCGGGCTTTGGGCTAGGCCCGGGTTGCTTGACCCGTTTGACACTTTTAGTTTGTATGAATAATAAATAATGACTACTTTTTTTTTGAAAGGTTATATCTATTAGATGGATTCACTTATTGATTAGTCTTAATATTTTGAATAAAGAACTGATCATCTATGAATATAGATTGCATCGTACATCTAAGAGTTATGTTATCTTTGATTTTGGTGGTTGGTCTATACACATGGTTATAAAACTTTTACATTTTTTTATATATTTTTTTAATTATTAGATCCATGCAAATAACAAAATAATAAAATAATTAAATATTCATATGATATTAATCAAACACACGACTCATGTTACAAATAATTTTAAGTGTAATTCAAGTTGGGAGAGTGCATACTGAAAAATATATGTAACTTTTACTGTAAAATATCATTAAAAATTTTAAAAATAAAATAACTCTTTTATATTAGTTGTTAAAATATTATTAGTTTATTATTTAAAAAAATTCGACATTAATAAAATTAGACATTTAAAATATATTAGTTTTTTATTATTTATTAGACACTAATAAATTTAATTAAAGTCCAGATATTTTTTTTTATTAAGGGTGAAATTAATTGTAATTTGTAAAATTTGATTTAAGAGATTCTCTAATAATTTTTATACATACATTTATTATTATATTATTATCTACATCATTATCATAAGTTATTCTAAATATATATTTTTTTAATTTTATAACTTCAAAAAATAGTCGTGAGATACTTTTATGACATACACCATGAGGATGTAATATATATAGTATTTTAGTAATTGACTATGATACATATGAATGACATTATTTTGTAGTTAATTTATTCGATATCAAAATTGGTGCCTTGCTGCATCCTTGGATTGTGCCTGTGGTTGCATATAATAAATTAAAATTTTAGAAGAAAGATTGGAAGACATAATTTACAAAAAAAAAAAAAATTTGAACCTTGTATAATAATGTAGAACTCACACACACACGCACACATATGTTAGAAAAATAATACTAAAAAATATAAGTGCAAATAATACCCATGAAATTTTATACATCTAATGTCTTTACATAATTGTTTGTCTATTGCTTTTTTAGAAGATTAGGTTATTTGCATAAAAATAAAAATTATAGTAAATTTTCTTTGTGATCATATGATCCATATTATAATAATGAATGTCTAAAGGTGTCAAGTAGATTGTGATGTTCGGCCATGGTATGAGGAAAGGTACGGTCCAAATCCATGCTTGGATTGTAGTCGTGTCGTGCTGGGTCAGGGCTACATGGGTCTTGTGTCGTGATATGTATGGTTGTAATTGTAGGGATTGGTAAATTTAAGATCAGAATATCTTAGCGGATTAGGAATCTACCAGTGATCTAAGTAAATACAATTAAATGTTGGACAATGATGTTACCTCTTATAGTGCATGATTTTTCTTTTTGATTCTGAACAGTTTGATCAAATCCTAGCATAGTCAAGTGTCCGTATCTCTAGCGGTGTCCACACAAATATTTATTTATTGTTAATTTGATTTCTATCTCTCATTTTTTTAAAACCTTTTGTTTTTAACACGTATTTCTAAAATGATGTATCATTAACTAAAGGATGTATCATAAATGACACATCTATCTAAAATGATATGTCATTAACTAAAAGAGAGAAATGTGAGCTTTAAATTTGAGATTATTTTAAAGGCCTAAATATCTACTAATTGGATCAATCTCTTTAATTGAATTAGCTTAAGATTTGAAACTAATTTTAGACTTAAGGTTGGGCCCAGTTTATTTTAGTCTAACTAAAATAAAATGAATTCTATATATATATATATATTTTTATGTATGTGACTTAATAGGTTCTCGTAACGTTGATATTGACTTTAAAATCTTATTTTAAAGAAACAATCAATGAGCAGTATTTAGTAATACATCATTACTACCCAAGTGATGAAAATATAATAGATTCGATTTAATCTAATTTCGTGACTTATTTTATTCTATGACTTAGTTCTTTTGCATATGATATCTAGATTGATTTATGTGCCATATATCGTGTCATGCTCATATCAATCTATATGCTTCTTGATCTTTCAGTAGATTAACTTAAACAAATAAACTTAATATCTCATATTGACTTATTTGAGCATGATCATGTATTTTAGTAGTCCTACTCAATCAATGGGCCAACTGATATCACTTACGTTATATATAATGGGATACATTTCATCTACATTAATAACATTCTTCTGTATAATTTATTGTATATCTAGTAAATAATTTTATAACCATTCTTGTTACAAGTGATATTTGCTGAATCTAAAGTATCTATCTCTATATGTAGGGAACCATGGTGACTTCAGGTCAAAGAATAATTCATACTAATAGTTATTGTGAGAATGTATGTGATACCTATATAATAATCTTCTATAAGTATCATATATAACTATTATGTATATGATACTTATATACTAATAGTTATTTCATAGTTGGTCAGTTCAGTATATGTTCTTCAATATATATTCATGTGTTAGCTTAATATATTATATTAGTTAACTTACAAGTTAGTTTTAATGTATTAATATTATCTTTGAATATTAATATTTGACTAGTGACAATTTAGAGATATATTTCATAGAATATATAATTCTAGGGTATTATTATATTCATCTAATATTTGCACATATCTAAATAAATATAATAATTATAAAATGATGTATTTTTTTACATATAAGATATGATACAAAGTCTTAAAAGAATCATTTAATGATTGATTTTTAGGGTATGCTCTAAGAGTAACATGGTTGGATTTTAAAAAAAAAAGTTACTATTTTTTAAAATAGCAACTTTCTTCTTTTATGTGGTTATTAGGTGCTCGACAAGACATTTCCTGTCATTGTCATGCCGAGTCTAATAAAAAAAAAACAAGTTAAGATTTTTTTTTGAGCCTTCAGATTGCATCTGGTGGCTCAATTGCATAACTTTGTTTAATGTCGGATTTTGTCTTAAATAATATTAAAAAAATAGTTGAAACATATTTTTTAAATTTTTTTTTAATAATATATTGATATATTTTAGTTTTCATGGTAAATTTATAAACTAATCATCTCTCCCCTCAATTTCTTGCCCTAAAATTCAATGTGTGTTCTTGTGTGTATTTTTTAATAATTTATGATTTAAATATTGTGAAGTATTGATGTTACTCTGGTGATGAGCATTGATTGCAAGGCATGAGAAAATGAGGCGGAGCATACAAAGTATTTGCTGCACCTAAAGTCAACTGTTAGAATAAAATAAAATATATAAATTCAAATAATTAGATTAATAAATTAATAAAAATTCAATAAAAAATAGTAACAAATAATTAGTAATAATTAGATTAATAATTAGTAATATTGTGAACTATAAATTTTTTTATTTTGTAATAATTAGATTATTAAATAAAATAAAATAAAATAATTAGTAACAAAATAGAATTATTTTTGTGCTACATCTATTTTAGTCCACTGTTATAAATGAAAATAAAATAACAAATAATAATAACTTGATTGAAAAGTTTGAGTTTGAAATTAGTTTTCATCCCATGGTCTAGATTCACCTATCTAAACAACCTACAAATATGTAAATTTTAGTACTTTGGGCACATTTAATTTAGTTAAAAATAAAAATATTAGTTATATAAAAAAAGATTTGTCACAATATTTATTTTGTAAAAAAAATATACATATAGATATAGGAGTGTTGATGGTTTAATTAATAGGTTTGCTGCTAAGAATAATTTAATAAAATAATTTAAATTATAAAAATAATTAGTAATTAATAAACTTAGAAAACATAATGTAATAATGTTCGTGACATCTAATATTTGGGTTAATCATTATGATATTTTATTTGTTTTTTTAACATTTATTATATCAATTCAAAATATAAACTTAATAAAAAATTATAGTATTTTTTGAAATTCTTTAATCTCGTGATAATCACATCATATTTGATAATATTTTTATAATTTTTAGGGAATATGATATTTAAAATAAATTTTTTAGTATCATATTTGATAATATTTTAAATAATAATATTGCTATTAAATCGATAGAGATGTGCTAGTAGTTAATATTTTTTTACATAATTATATGTAAAAAAATAAAAATAAAAATTATTATCCTGCCCTAGAAATATAAAAAATTAACTAAAATATGTTTTTACCTGTGTATACTCACACTGTGTATTGATATTTATTATATTAATTTTTTTTTGTTATCTATCATACGATACGATACTATGATGCTCAAAAGTAATATATATATATATATATATATATATATATATAATCATGAATTTTATTTATTATAACTTACAATACTGTGTCGTTTAATTTTGATATTTATATTTTTAAATATTAAAAATTAACCTAGAAATTTTAACTTAAAAATAAAAGTAGATGCTGCAGTGGCATCGGGATTGATATTGTACTTCATAAAGAAGGGTCATGGGGCTATGTCAGGCAGACCTACCATGTGGGCATGTAGCACACGATATGCCTAGAGCACCCATCTTGTGTCGTGTTAGGCAATACATGGTGGCTCTACTGGGCAACCAAAAATCAGGTCGTGTCAGCCTAATTTTTGTGTCGTGTTTGGTCCTCGAAGCATCTTCTTGTAGGTGCTTTAAAAAATATTTTTTTTTTACCCTCTTCTAATTCGCTCTTATTAATCCCAAGCTAGATGTATATAACAAATTCTCATACTGGTCAATCATCTTAGGAGTGATCGTGACTAAGTACGTTTAACTTTAAAATTTTTATGAGATTTAATGTATAAGTGATGGTTTAAACGCATTTTCTTATAGATGCTTGCAATCTACTTACTAAGAGATATGTAGACGATAACTATAAACAAATGATTGGCAACAATGTATCATCATCAAGAACCCTACCTACCTTTGTAAATTTTTACTAACATCTAGGTTGATCCCTTGGAACCCACCAAATTTTGATGTTACAACCCTCTTATTTGCCTATGCTCTACATATAGATTTGATTCATGATTCAGGGAGGGGGTAAATGATTTGACTGTTTAAAAAAAATTGAAAATATGCATAAATTAAAGACTGAATCGTTGAATCGCGAATTGATTCACATGAATTAATTTAATTCTGATTCTTAAAAGACCAAGATTCTCAAAAATCACAAAAATAAAAATTAAAATATCAAAAAAAAAAATTGTAGGAATTAATTAATGTGGAAAAAAAGTAATTTAAATTTTTGGTATTACAAATTTAACATGAAAAAATAATAAAATACCAAAAAAATCATAAAAATAAAAACTAAAATACCAAAAAAAAAATAATAACGGTAGAAAATAAGAATTAATTAACGTGAAAAAAAATATAAAAAAAATTGATTCATGATTCTCAATTCACTAATCAAGTATTCTGATTTTTAATTTGAATCTTGATTTAATAATTATGTTTCCTAATTATTATTGTTATTATCTTTTTATGAAGATGCTTGTTGAGAAATAAATTTATCATGTCTAATTGATATGTGGTTTTCATGTGAGAAGTAATAATAATAGAAAAGAAAGAGTAGTTGAGATTAAAAGGTATCAGACAGGCCATGCTCATTTTATTTTTGGGTTGAAAATAAAAATTCAAATAAAATTAAAAACAAGTTTATAGTTTTTTTTTATTGAAATATTTATTAAAAATATCACACTTCAGAAAATTATAATGAAATAAATAATTAAAAAAATTGTCATTCACAATTCTATTCTTCTCAAACAAATAATTTATTTCATTTCATTTTCAAAAACATGATTTGTGCATTTCCTGAAACATAATTATAACATATGATGATGTGACATATAACTAATAAGATAATAAATGTAATAGTTAATAGTACAAAAATTATAATGACATAAATAAATGGCAGAAATAAAAAAAATAATAACAATATAATAACTTATGTCATAATATTTTTTATTCTTTTCATTATAATCATATGATTCATACATGCAGTCAAATAATATATAGTTTAAGCAAATAAATATTTTAAATACATAGTTTTTATTTCAATAATTATAACACTAAATATACGATAGTCTCCATACTTGCTAAATATCCATATATATGTCATATATGTATTTATATATGGCATAATCATCATAATGATGTAGTATTTTAGAAAAATTTTAAATTTTTTTTATTAATTTTTTTTTATTAATTTAGATATCGAATGTCTTAGACACTACTCTGTTATATTTTATAAATTTATTTTTTATTAATTATTTTATTAATTTATAATATTTTATTATATTATTACTACTCGTGGATCCAAGGCTTATATGATAAGTAAGCTGGATATAAATTTACATAATATTGACTATCTTATGATTAACTAATTAAAGGTAGTGTTATCATTAACTAATTAAAGGCGGGCACTGTCATGCGGTTACCTTGTGGTGTGTGGGTCATGACCTATGACCAACCCGTGCTCGATTATGGCACACCGAGCTCATGGTCATGCTGACCCGACCTTACTCTGTCCTGGGTCCTCTTTCGGCTGGGTCTGTGATCTGTGCCACCGGGCCAGCCACACAGGCGTGCCGGTCTGGCATGAACAGTGCCATGGGGTGGCACGGCCCGGAACCAGTCACGGTTGAACCAGGCACGGTTTTACCAATGGTGATTATTGGATCTGGAGGGTAAAATGGGTATTTTCAGTGATAATAAAAATAAAAACAAGACCCAATTTTTAAATCCGAATTAGGGTTTCAGGAACTGAGAATTCTGGTTGAATTGGGTTTAATTAGGTGTGAATTAAATTCGAAATTTTAATTTCCTAAATTAGGAGTTTTGTCAATTTGCGAGTAAGGGCTTAACGGACGAATATACTTTTTCTGTTCGTCGTCTTCCATCGTAATTGTCAGAGCGGAAGAGCATGCCTGGGCGATGCGATCTACCGGTGCATAACAGCAGAGCAATTTTCCCCTGATTTCTTCTTGGATGGCCTGCGCCTATCAACAGAACACCGAGCCCTAGAAATGGCGAACAAACTAGAAGCTTCCATGCAGGTGTGGAACAGGAAGGATCAGAGGAAGATGAAGCACCACGTAAAAGTTCGGCATCCATCATGGGGCGGCAAGGTTGCAGGCGGTATTGCTTCCGACAGCGAAAAGTACAATCTACTCGCCGATCGTGCCGAAACGCTTCTGGAGCGCATGAAGCTTCGTTTCCCGGGCCTCTCGCAGACGGCATTGGACATGGCCAAGATTCAGTACAACAAGGTACGCACGACGAGCAGTTCGACCTGCTTGCCCCCCCCCCCCCCCCCCCTGTCCGTCCGTCCGTCGTCTCTGCGTATGGATTCATGCTTGATCGCACCGCGCGTTTATTTTGTGGTTCAGGATGTGGGGCAATCAATTCTGGAAGGCTACTCCAGAGTGCTGGAGTGTCTGGCGTTCAATATCATGGCGAGAATCGACGATGTTCTCCACGTCGACGACGCAACCAGGCGGCATTCGACGTCGGAATCTGTGCTCCTCTCCCGACGAGTCGGCGCCTTTCCGTTTCCGATCCAGAAGAGAATTTCCTCCACGCCGTTCTGCTCCTACTCGAGCACCTTCCCGTCCCCCCTGGCCAGCCCTGCCGACTGCGCTGCCAGCCCAGTTGGCTCGAGTCCGGCAAGTGCCGTGGCCGTGGGGAAGAAGGGCCATGCCAGGGATGAAAGCGATGCCAAGTTTGAGAGACAACTCTTGGCCGACGTCGATAGAGTCTGGTCTTGTTCTGCTGCCGGCCTCAGTGCCCGCATACTTCCTCCCGTCGCCCCCGATCGAGATCGAGCCTGAGGCTTCTTCCACTTTCTTCGGACCACCACGCCCGTCCCCTGCTCAGTTAGCTTTTTTTTACCCCCCACTTTGAGCTTTAGATTGGCGAGTGTTCTTCTTAGAATCAACAATTTTTGTATCTAAGATCAATGTTTTTTTTTCTAGTATTCTTTTTGATTTTGTGATGAATTTATTGTGGGCGAATTTTTATAAAAATAAAAAATATTTATTTATTGATCTCGTTTTTTAAAAAATTCTAATAAAAAGTATAAATTAAATAAAAAATATTTTTAAATATTTTTTTATGCACCGAGGGTATTTTCGTAATTAAAAATGAAATTGGACCGAGAATGAGTAGTTAAAATTCTTAATTTTTTGGTATTCTTGTTAAGATTTATATTATGGGGTCCCAAAATATAATTTTCCCCTCTCTGCCGACCCACGCAAATTGGATGACATTTTAATCAATCACCCAATAAATTGTGGTGGATTTCATAATTCGAGTCACAATTACGAGTTTGTGATATTATATCATGCAATGTTTATTAATTTTGTGTATATATACATCATGTAATATATACATGCATGTACATGTATGTGAGTGTGTGTGTAATATAATATAAGCATATATAATATTATATGTGAGCATATATATACACAGAGCATAAGTACATGCATGTCTATAGTACAGATTTATACAACTGTGTGTGTGTGTGTGTGTGTGTGTGTGTGTGTGCAAATACATCTATATTGATGTATATATAAATGTACAGAAGTATACATGTATGTACGTCTGTACATGTATACACAGTAGAATACATATAAACACGGTGGTATGTAAATGCAAACCAAGTATATATAAGCAGCATTCATGCTCATATATACTTAAATACCTATCTATATGTACAATAGTGATTTATACACGCTGTGTATATATCTACATGCATCTATGTTTATAAGTTATATACAAATATATATAAGCATATATACTGCTGTAAATACACACACATCTATGATCATATGTGCGTGTATACATACATACATATGTATGTATGTATATGTATGTGTATGTATATGTGTATATGCATGCTACTGTGTATATATGAACATATATCTATGATTATGAATTACATACCTAAAACCAAACTAGGAGATAAGATTGGTGGAGATTGATTAAAATGACAAGATTGGGCCAATTCGGATTGGCAAAAAAAATCACCCCAAAGGCCAAAATATCAATATTTTACGCCCAATTAACCAAACCATAACATAAATATTTTTCATTTTGGGGCTACCCCACATAATTTTCCCATGAGAAAACAACAAAAAGTGCAAATCCAAGCAATAATCAAGATCAAAGCCATTGAAATCGTTTGATTATTGTATACATGATTATGAATCCATAAAAAATTAAACACCAAATCGAGAGGCTAATCTCAAGTTCCAAAGCCTACAAAAAAAAAAAAAAAAAAAAAAACCCATGGATGGACACTAAAGACATAACCCCCGCATGGACTCCTTCTAGTCCCTGCAAGCAAAATAAAAAGGAGGCGTTCATAGCAATAGAACACGGAGACACAAATCTTGTTGTGTTCTTAGATAAAAGGAGACGATTTCAATTGAGAAGAATTATCACTATAAATTATAATTTTGATGTCACATTGGTGTTTTAGGAATCTCGCCAAAGAGAACGTAGAATGAAGCATGAATTAGCATCCTAAAAGCACGACAAATAAAAATGGGAAAATTATGCACAAGGGAATCAAGACAAAAAATATTTATATTTTGATCCATCTCAAAAAATATCTTAGCCAGACAATTAGTATTGTAAAAAATATTTATTTTTTTATTTTTTTTTTTGTACTTCCAAATTTGTCCCAAGGCCACCCACCAACCCACAACCTTAAAAAATGAAAAAAAAAAAAATTCAAAACCTTCAAAAAAAATTATATACATAAATGGTAAACATATATAGTTATACTTACACGTGTGTGTGTGTGTGTGTGTTTATACGTACTTAAACTATATATAACATGTCGATACGTTTAAACTATCACTAGTATATTGATTCTTATAAAAAACTTGAAAATTAAATATGCTTGGTCACAATCACTATTCTAGAATTGATAAGAAAGGGTTTGAGGGGGGGGAGGGAGGGAGAAAAAAAAACTATATATAACCTATTCACATAAAAATATATAAACTATATGCTATAGTTTAAAATAACTATATATATATATATAGTTATTATTTAAAGTACACATACATATTGTTTAACTTATATAATTGTTTTTTATACATATATGTATGTATATGTTAAAATGTAAGTATGTATACATAAATATTATTTAGCATATATTGTTTACCTATATATATACATGTGTGTGTGTGTGTGCAATAAACTATATGTATGTACACATATATATAGTTTACCATATATTATTTACCTAAATACGTATACATATCATTATATTGTTTAAAATTTATACACATATAGTTTAACATATGTATGTATACATAAAATTATATATATTTATATATGTATGTATGTATACGTTAAGCTATACATATATGTATACAAACTATTAGTGTGTATATATACATAGTTTACATATACATATGTATGTATACATTAAACAATATATATGTGTGTGTGTGTGTGTGTGTGTGTGTGTGTGTGTGTGTGTGTATAGAGTTAATTTAAACCATAACATATAATTTACATATCTTTACTCACACACACACACACAAACACACATTATATATGATTTTAAGTTATATACATATAAAAAAGTACAATGTGAAATTAAATGAGAAATTTATATTAAAATAAATTTAATTAAGTTACATTTATAAATCATATATTAATATATTTTTATTTTTTTTAATTATACTAAAAAATATAATAACTTTAGTTTTTTGTTTTGTTTTTTTATTATATATTTATAAATAATATATAAAGGTTAAATATATTAAGAATAGAAATTAATTTTTTAATCATTTGACTAGACATAATTTAGTCATTACCAATGGCTAGATGGTTGTGGCCAAAAAAAATGTACATTGGTTGGGTCTTGGGTCAGGGGTATGGTAGGTGTGGTAGATGAAGTGTCCCCAGCCCACATTGCCCATTTGTTTGAAGATACTTAGCTACACTTCTATAAAAAAAGTATTTCCTCTTCATCAACATCATCTTAATTCCAACTCTTATTAGTTTATATTTTATTTTATTATCTAATTTATTACATTATTATTGTATAATTTTTTATTTTTATTATAAATTTTATTTTAAAAACAATAATATTATGTGTAATTTAAGATAATAGTTTTTATAGTTAATACATGTCTATGAAAGTTTTATCAAAATGATGATAAAAGTCATAAGGTAAATACTTTTTTAGAGTGATCATTATGACTCATCTACTTGGCTCGAAACTTATTTTGTATATTTATTATTTCATATACCATTCACTCAATCATAGTAATTTTTGGCTATAAAAGACTAAGATAAAAGTTATCACCGTGAAAAAAAATTACCTAGAAATAATTACAAAAATACCAACGAATTTTGAAGATAACACGATCAAATAGATAGAGGTGCTATTGTAAACTTGCATTTGATAATGACATGATATATTATCAAATGTATTCAACTCACAATCAATGAAAATAAATTAGAATACTTTAACAAATACGTCTAAAGCCAAGTAATAACACAACAAAACCTTTCTAAGAAGAAAGCTCTAGACTCTTAGAATATCTAAATCTATTTTAATGATGAAATATATTAATATTCTAAAAATATTATTCTCTTAACTATCTTCTATTGATCATCACATAAAAGAGAAGTTGTGACTATACTATTCACTCCAAAATTTACATGATTTATATGATCATCTCATCATAAATATAATTTTTAGTGTGATAAGATTAAATTTAGAGGCTGTTTGATAAAGCATTTAAAATATTCAAACCATTGAAAATTAAAATATTCAATTATTTGAAATTTTAAATATGTTTGAAAAAAAAAATATTAGGAACTAAAGATTTAAAATTTTAAGTAAAAAAATATTGAAGATATTAAGTATATAGAGACCTACTTAATGTTGAAAGTTGAACAAATTTAAACAATTTTTTTTAAAATTATTAGTCTTTTTTTTTCTTTTTCGTTTTCTCATTCACGCTATAGTTCAGTTTGTGAATTTGAATTCTTCTTCTCATTTCTCCGCCACCACAAACCCTAACCTTATCCCTAATCTCTTTAATAATTAATTTAAGAGAGAAAATAATACATTAACTAATTATTTATTAATTTTTATTTTTATATTAAAATTTTGGAAAGTTTTGAAGAGTTAAGATTTTATTGGTTATTTTTTAAATATTTTTATTTCTTTTTTAGATTTATTATTTATTTATGAATATATTTTTAGAGATTTTATTTTTTATAATAATTAATAATTATAGTAAAAAAAATCATTAAAAATTCTATTTATATTGAATAATATATAACAAAATGATAATAAAGAATAAATATATAAAATACATTATTTTCAAGATTCAACATTTACAGTTATCAAATAATATATTTACATTCAACATTCAATTAATAGTAATTTATCAAAAAAAATTTAATACAAATTCAATACTTATAAAATGTAGCCTTAATTTTTCAGTAATTATTTTTTAACACTTAATTTTTTTAGTTTTATCAAACGAACCCTTAGCTTTTAATGAAGTTGTGACTAACTAACTATTATACTTGAGAAAAAAACTAAACTTACAATCAAGAAAAATACTACATTTTATTATCAGTAAACTAAGACTTTGATTGTCTCCAAAAGATGATCAATACAATGTGCCTAGTGTAAGTCAAATTAGGAATAAAATAAAATTATTAGATAAAAAAATATCATTATTATAAAAAATAAGAACATATAAAAAAAATTATTAGCATTATAAAGAAGGAAAAATATCTATAATTTTAATAGGTTTAATAGAATAATTAGCAAAAATATGACAACATATACAAGACCACATGTCTGAACAAGATTTAAAAATTCATACTAAACAAGAACTACTTTCAAAGCTCAAAAAGATTTCACTACCCTTTTATGAGCATTGTATCATTAGTAAGCAGCATAGATTAAAGTTCAACAATTCTGATGTTAGAAACAAATTTATCTTGTAACTAATTCATTTTGAGATTTGAAAAACAGCACTTACTTCCCTAGGCAATACAAGATACTTTACATCTTTTATTAATAACTACTCTAGTAGTAAAAAATTAAGTGTATTCTATCAAGATGAAGATGGATATATTTCCATTATTGAAAATATGTAAAATACAACTTAAATATGAAAAAAAAAATCAAATATTAATATACTAATATTGAATTTGATAATTTTTATTAAAAAAGATATTAAAAAACAAAATATATTGACATACACTCCACAATAAAATGAAATAGCCAAACAGATAGATAAAACACTATTAAAAAGAATAGAAATCATATTAAGAACTACAAGGATAATCATGTTATTTTGTGCAAAAATAACCAAAACAATATATTTTGTAACCAATTAGTTAACATCTATTATAATTAATTTTAATATACCAAAAAAAAGAACTAGTAAGCTAACTGATTATTCTCACTTATATTCATTCAAAAGTCATGTATATATTGTGTACAACACTTAAAAAACACAAAATAAATTCAAAATCTAAAAAAATATATATATTCTTCCAATATACAAATGGAGTAAAAAGATGTCAATTGCAAAATCTAATTGCCCACAAACTTATCATCAATAAAAATATTATTTTTGGAGAATATATATTACAAATAGAAAAAAAAGATAACACAAACTATAAGTTTTATATAAAAAAAAAACTAAAATATGAATTACCAAATTATAATGAATAACTACTAGACGAGTATGTGGTATTTGAGGTACAACGATCAAATCATAAAATAAAAAACTAGCATGACACTTGGAATATATTATGAGAAAAAATATTATAGAGTATCTACTAGTAGAGGATAGATAATTAACTTTTCACGAGAATACACAAAACAAACTTCTCTTTAAATAACTAATAATAGAGATAAAAAATTAAAACTCTCAATAAAACCAAGATATTAAATCTTGTTCTAATACCACAAATAAAAAAACTTAATATATATATATATATATATATATATATATATATATATATTATCAATAAAAAGTTGTAAAACAAATTTGATTTATAAATTAAACAAATCTCTATATGATTTCAAATAAATACTATGATACTAATACAAAAGATTTAATTTCTTCATCAATAATATAATACAATATACTTAATTTAGATCATTAAGCATATTACAAGAGATTTGACGATATTGATTTTATTATCTTATAATTATATGTTGATAATATGTTAGTAGCAGAACTAGTAGAATATATGTCTAAAATTGAAGATATATTTAACAAGAAATAAATATGAATAATTTGAGACCAACAAATAAGATCTTATGAATATAAATTTATTAAGATAAAAATAAAAAAAATTAGCTTTTACAAAAAAAATTATATCAAATAAATCTTAACTTTAATATATAAGAACGTAAGTTAATTTCTACCAATATTCCTGTTATTTTTTAGCTATCCACAAGTATAATTCCTAGCAATAAAATAAATAGGATGACAATATTATTGTATATAATTTATTTTGATTATTTATTTGTATAATCAAAATATATTTTTGTTTTAATATTTTTATATAAGTTCAAAAAAAAATATTAAAAAACTGGAAATACAACAATAGCACAATAACAGAAGTCTCGCTGACTCGCTCTAATTAATTAAACCGAGAAACTGTATTGATATAATTTATTTTTATTTTTTTTAGGATATTATAATTTTGCATTCTAGAACTATTCATCTTTCTTTGTTTTCTCCTTTCTACATGATTTTTCGTGACTACTTCTGTCGTATATTAAAGTTCTTAAAGTATACATACTGTAAGAACATTCTATTTGATTATAATCTATAAACACATAAATATTTTTTTGATGAATATAACTAGTCACGTTAAACGACTAGTGAATCACATTATTTGAATATTCTGTTGTGGTTTGTATTTATACTATGATTTTATTCTATCGTAGTTCTATTAGATTAGATTGTGGATATATATTATTTACTATTTTTATTGTTCTCTTCTTCTAAATCTCTAAAATCATAATCATTGAAGCATAATTGCCTAACAAATATCATGAGTTCATATGCATCAGCTATAATATATTATGAAGATTTATACACTATTATAAGAGACTATATTGACTCAGACTATATAAGAATAATGACAATAACTAATTCACCACCAATTATATATTTACTCTTATTGGTGGAGCTGTAAATTATGTTTCAAAGCTAAGATCTATCACGTCTACTTTTATAACATAGATAAAATATAATATGATTACATAAATTAGTAAAGAAGTCCAAACTGATATACTTGCAAAGCCATTAAACATGTATCGGAGAGAAACAATTAGATCACTTAGATAATTGGGGGGCAAAAGCCAGCCTAATTTTTAAAGATGTTCCATAGAGAACATTTGAAAAGACTTACTTTTTGGAGGTTGAACTTGCCCAGTGAGGAGGAGGAGAGAACATCTTGGAATATTCAGGAAGACTACCCAATGGGCCAATACAGCCACTCTCCAATTCAAAAACACAAATGTCTCTACTTTCTGATAGTTCATCATTCTCATCCTTTGGATAAAAGAAATTATCAACAAAAAAAATGGTGTTTCCTTTACACCCAGAGAGATCAGAAGCAAGGGCAGAAAACGTAGAATCGTCACCTAAAAACAGCACCTGATTCTCCAAGTTATTCATATCAATCCAGTTCCTTCCTTCTTCATCCAGCTTATAAACAGCAAAGGAAACCGTCCTCTCGTTCATACAATCAACTCCATCTTCAAAAAGCTCTTGATCATCATCCAAGTTGCATTCCCTTCCAGAATCAAGAGTCAAATACATATCAATTAACAACAAGATACCTTCCGATTCAACAAAATACTTCTTGTCACCTCCAAAAACAGGACTGGCAATGAAATTCAATTCAGAATCCAGCCCAACAACCACAGCCCTCCCATTATTATCAACAGCATAAAAACTCCCCTTGTGAACAATCACATCATCGTAGGGAGAATGCATCTCTGGAATTATGTTCCATCTCTTATCATCGCTTCTGAAGATGGCCAATTTACCCGATACGTGAATAGTGAGCAAAGCAAAGTCGTCGCCATGCCCGAACCACAGTATGACAACTTTCTCTAAGTACAGAGCCTCCATGTCAGTCGAGGGTGAAAATTTGGGGCTATAATTAACATGATGCAGTACATACTCTTGACCCAATACACATACCCGAAAATTAAGCAAATTCAAAGAGCGAGGATAATTGTTAGGCAGGGAACCTGAGAGTTGCCTCGAAAGCGGATGCAAAACAAGCTTTTTATTGGAATGATCTTCCTCGATTTTAACCAACCACCCATCTGGCTCGGTTGGGTTGGAAGAGATTGGTGAAGAAATGAAGACGATAATTCGTTTGGAGAGGTAGAACCCTATCGACGTGTGAGACATTCCATCGATTGGAACGATATGAGAAGTGAGATGTGGGTGATGAGGGCCTGGCGACGCTCCGTATCTCCATGAACTGCAAACAGAACGAAACCGAAGTACGTCGACAGAAGATCTAAGGTGCTTGGAGATGAGTTCGATGAGATCGTTTGGGAGCTGAGCCCATTCAGCCATGGAATCGGCTCTAGTCTCTTTTGAAGATCACTGCCGGTTCCGTGGCACGCGTTGGGAAAACCCCAATCATGACATTGTCTACCAAACCGATCACAGCGACTCAGAGAAGAGTTGGCGTTTGAGGCTCGAAGATATTCTCGAATGGAACTAGTAAGTGCTAATTATACAAGGTTTGTTGTTTGATGTTATAAAAAAAAATTAAACCCGCAATAATTTAAAATATATAAAATTCAATAAATTGAAAATACATGAATCTCACATGAATAGTAAAACTCATTTTATAGGAAAAAATTTTAAAATTCCCAAAGAGATTTCCGATGTGAACTATGTGATTTTCTCCCAATCCCAATAAAATAACATTCTCCCACTTGAAAATCACTTTCTTTACTTATCATTACTTGCTTCCATTCTTGTTAAGTCACATGAAATTCTATACCATTCAAACTTGTCAGTGTTGATCAGTTTGGTCAAAACATTTGCTATGTTTTATTCGGTATGAATCTTTTGTATATCTATACTTTATTCTTCTATTTTCTCTCGTACAAAATAATATTGTATGCTGATATATTTTGTCTCTGAGTAAAATACTAGATTTCTTGCTAAGTGTAAAGCACTTTGACTATCACAAAATAAAGTAACCTTATTTTATTTGTATCCAAGCTATTCCAATAGTATTTGCAACCATATTGTCTCTTTACTAGTTTATGTAGCTGTAACATATTCTATTTTTGTCGTAGAAGTAAATACAATATGATGCAATTTTGAAACCCAACTTACAGCTACTCTAGCAAGAGTAAAAACCTAACATATTCTAGACTTGCTATGATCAATATTTCCAGTATAGTCTACATCAACATACCCTCTGACAATAAGATCTGAACTTCCATATCATATTGTAGTATTTGAGGTTCATTTCAAATATCTAAAAATCCTTTTCACAATTCTCCAATATTCTAAGTAATGATTTACCATGAATCGACTAACCACTCCTACTACTTGTGCAATATCTAGTCTTGTATAAATCATTGCAAACATTAAACTTCCCACTGTTGATGCATACGATACTCGAGACATCTTACTTCTCTCTTCTTTCGAGCTAAGACACATGCTTGAGGATAATTTGAAATTAACAGGAAGAGATGTAGAAATTAGCTTACAATCATGCATATTAAAATGCCGCAAAATCTTGTTAAAATAATTTTGTTGAGAAAGCCAAATCTTCTTATTATTTCTATCTCGGTAAATCTGCACATCTAGAATCTTATTTGCTAGTCCCAAGTCCTTCATATCAAATTTCCTAGCCAACTGTGCCTTCAATTCTTGGATTTGACATTTATTTGGGCATGCTACCAACATGTCATCCACGTATAATAGTAATATGATGAAATCATTTTCTTCAAACATTTGGTAGTATGTATAATGGTTTGAAATGAGTCTATTATACCCAATGCTCATGATGAAGGAATCAAATCTCTTATACCAACACCTTGGTGCTTATTTCAGACCGTATAGATATTTGTTCAACTTACAAATTAAGTTCTCCTTACTAATTTCAACAAATCCTTCTGACTGGAACATATAAATTTCTTTTTTCAATTTCTCCATAAATAAAAGTATTTTTAATATCTAACCACTCCAAATATAAATTAAGTTAAGACATAGAGTCATTACTACTCTAATTGTTGTAAGACGAACCACCGGAAAAAAAATTTCATTGAAGTCAATACATTTTTCTGAGCACATCCATTTATCACCAATCTTGCATGATACCGTTCTATTTGATCATTACTATCCTGCTTTATCTTGTAAACCCATTTGTTGCCAATAGCTTTTCTTCCAATTGGTAATAGTACTGGCTTCTAAGTCTTATTCTTTTGTAGAGCTTCGATTTCTTCCATCATTGTTATCATCCACAGAGATACATCTGAACTATCTGAAGCTTCTTGAAATATTGAAGGTTCTCCATCTTCTGTTAAGAAACAATATGCAATGTTACTCTCTGTAACATATTCCGAGTGCCAAGCTGACGGTCTTTAATTACGAGTTGGCCAACTAACTTTTTAAGCCTCAGACACGACTTGTTCTTGTGTCTCATACTCTAGTTCTTTCTCCATTGATTTTAGTATATCTTGTATCTGATTATTTTCTACATATACAGTGGTAGTTTCTGAAACTTCTTTTAATATGCTATAATCTTCAATTCTTTCTTTAAAATTTACATATCTACTGATAATTACCTTGTGGTCAGTGGGCTCCCACAGGCAATACCCATTCACTCCTTCAGCATACCCCAAGATTATGCATTTTCTGGATTTTGGATCCAACTTTGTTCTTTCATGGTTGTTGTACATCGCATATGCATGACATCCAAAATAATATAAAGTTGAGTAATCTACTGGCTTACCCATCCACATATTCATTGGTGTCTACAAATCAATCGATGTTGATGACAATCGATTTATCACATAGCATATAGTTTTTGTTGCTTCCGCCCAAAAGGAATTGGGTAGTTTTGTAGTCTTTAACATTGCTCTCATTTTTTCTACAAGAGTTCTGTTCAGCCATTCTGCTACTCTATTTTGTTGTGGCATATACGTGACTGTAAACTATTATTTGATACCTTCTTGCTTATAAAAAATAAGAAATTTACTAACTATATACTCACTTCCATTATCTGTCCGCAAATACTTAATTCTTTTCCCAGATTCAAGTTCCACCAATGCTTTGAAGTCTTTAAAAGTTAAAAATACATTTGACTTTTTCTTAATTGGATATACCCAACATCTTCTTGAATAATCATCAATAAAGGAATAAAATATTTTATTATTCCATAAGATAGTTTAGGTAATTCCCATACGTCAGAATATATCAAGACTAGACTATTTCTACTTCTTACATTTGATCTTTTAAATGTCAATCTATTCTGCTTGCTAGTAACATAATGCTCACAAAAAGATAAATTTACTATTTTGAGCCCCGGAAATAAATTTTTATTAGAAAGAATCTTCAAACCTTGCTCTGACATGTGGCATAGTTTGAGATGACATATCATCGTTGATTCTTCTTTTTTAGTATTTGATGTAACACATGCATCTGCTTCCTGTACTATTTCTCTTTTAAACATGAATAAATTTGTCGTGATCTTTTCTCCCTTCATTACCACAAGTGAACCTCTCACAATCTTTATCATCCCATTTTCAACAAGCATTTTGCATCCAAGACTATCTATTTGTCCCAAAGACAAAAGATTTTTTTTCAAGTCAATCACATGTTGTACCTCTTGAATAGTATGAATCATACCATCAAACATTTTAATCTTGATAGTACCGATATCAAAAATTTTCAAAATATGATCATCACCCATGTGCACTAACCCGCCTAAGATTGGTTCATATTTGTAAAACTAATATCTCCGAGATGTCATATGCCTCGATACTCCCGAGTCTAGCAACCATACATCATTAAACTATTTTCTACTTTCAACCATTATTGTTACCATACTATATAAAATATTATGTCTATCATTAATACTTGCAACATTCCCTTGAGTCTTAGATAACTCATCATTCATATTTCTTTTTTTAAACCAATAATCTCTCCCTAAGTGCACTTTCTTATCATAGTTATAACATCTAATATTTTTCTTACTTCTAGATTTTGATCTACCATAATTTTAACTCCCACTAGGGCTACGCTCCGTTGATCTTCCTCGTATCATCGTCAAAGCATCTATTTGTTATGTATTTACATATCTATCCTTTTTATTTTTCTATCTATTTTCTTCTTCTAAGATGGCAGAGGCCATATTATTAAAAATTAAACTATCAGTCAATGCATCATTCGTTAAATTGATGACGAGTTGATCATATGAATCATGTAAACTTTGAAGTAAAATCTCAACACGTTCAACTTCATCTATTTTATGACCCAACGTAATAAGTTGCGAAAATAAATTATTAAGAGTCTTGATATGATTAGTTACCATAACATATTATATCATTCGCAAAGTGTAGAGTCTTCTTTTTAAGAAGATCTTGTTGTGAAGTGACTTTGCCTCGTACGACCTTGTGAGAGTATCCCAAATTTCTTTTGCCATATTCTTTTCTAACACACTCGACAATACTCCATCAGCAAGTATCAAATACAGGTCAGCTACTACATTACTATTCATCTCATTCGCTTTGTCTTCAAGAATTCCGGTGAGCCTTTTTCTAGTTGCATCTAAGCAATTATCTTTCTTCAAAATTACTTTAATTTTCACTTTCCATAATGAAAAATTACTTCCATTGAATTTTTCTATTTCAAATTTTGCTGCCATGTTTCACTTTTACAGTGAACGGTAACCAAGAATAATAATAATTATTTGTGTTATTACACTAAAAAAATTCCCAGGTAAGTGGATGTACACAATTACCCTCTTAGAAACCACAAACCTCGAGGCTATTATCACCCTTTTGGCAGAATTTTTCTAAAATGCATTAATAACAAAAGTTACTAACTAGCCTCCCTCTAATACCACTGTTATAAAATAAAACTAAATCCACAATAATTTGAAAGATAGAAAATTAAAAGCTAGAGTAATAAATTACATCATGAAATAAAATACAATCAAAAGAAAATAAGAAATTAGAAATATATGAGAATGAATCTCAAAGGAATAGGAAAACTCCTTTTATAGGAAAAAATTTGAAAATTCTCAAAGAAATTTCTGATGTGGGCTAGGTGATTTTCACCTAACCCCAATAAAATAATATTTGCCAATTATGGGCAAACATATTGAACTAGTAATTACACATCGAGGAAAACTAAGTTCTAAAATAATCCTAAAATAAATGGTAGAGTTTATCATATAAATTATAAATATTAGTTAACTCCAATCCCACTATGATTGTATCATATGGAACTCTAGTAATGCCTAACTTATTAGTAAATTTCTCTCCCTCAAATCATATAATTAACATAGTCTCGTCATGTTAACCAATGGCTTGGTAATCTGATTGACGAATTTGACGAGATGTTGGATTTGTGCTTCCTTGAAGATTACAAGTTCAATTCTCATGAGCTACTATCAATCACTAAGACAATAAATTATGTCTCTTGGATTATGGGTGGATTATCCTAGGCCTAATTGGGTCCAGAGATAGCCTCATTATGTCTAGTTCACACACAAATAGTTTATCAACCAAGCAACCTAATATGTCATCAATATTTCTTAGCATGATTAAATATATGTTACAAAAGTTTATCAACCTAATTGTAGAAAAAAAAACATTTTTTAGGTGAAGGTATAACATTAGCCTTATCTTGAAGGTTTAATATAAAATTACATCTAATCACAAGTTATATGGTTAGACAACATATTTATTACAAAACATTGCTAAAACTCTAAATTTTCTTTAATACTTGTGGTAAAATGATTCTTGCATATATTAGTTTTTTTTGTCCTCCCCCTCTCTTCTCCCAAAACCTTACTCATACAATACCTTGGCTCATATATGGGCCTTAGGGGCCATGAGGTTGGAGCATGTAAAGCCTCTATCCCAAAAATATGATAGGTAATCTAACAAGCACACTAGGGAACATATCCAGCATCCCCACGGATCAAAATCGTGTCCACTAGGTTAGAGTATCCATCTTTTTTTCCGATTGAATTATCATGCTGTTAGTTCTTTCATATTATAGTTAAACATATAATAGAATGACTAACTTGTTAAGCATGATGTCTCATCTATTATGTTAGTCATCAGTGAGCATTCAAATACTAGGTGTGGTGCCCAATATATATTCTACATTCCCTTATCCATGACATTCTTATATTATCTAACCAACATGTGATTTAGAAAGATCTCATGCACCAACTATGACATAAGCCTTGACTATTCATTATTTATCTTGGTTCTAGATTGTTGTTGTGACCTTATTATGTTGTTGACTTTTATTGATTAGATAGTATCCCAAGAGCTCATTGAAAGAGTATCTCATCAACAAAAATTAGCAACTATATAGATCATACATGTAGTAAAGAGGACTTTAGTTTAGATATCGATCACATATATATTATATCAAAAGTTCGGTAAATTGATAGTGAGATAAAATATTATAGTAAAAAAGATATTAATGAATTATGATATTAATCTTAGATCTGAGGATTTATCTATTTGATTTATGTGATATAGGTTCAAATAGTTCGAATTTTAATGGATTTTGATATAGAATAAAGATTAGGTTATTGTGTAATAACTCTTGCCCTAATGGTATATAAGATGATTACCATCACTGAGCTTTTTCTAATGATGATCCCCTCATAACTGTTCCACCGATACGTTACCACCGAGAAAATAAATCATCTCTACTCAAGAGTTATTTATAAGTCAATACCTTTTAAATAACTTGCAAACTTTTCTTAATAGTTACTTCATATGTAAATTCTTATTTTCCAATCTTGGGTGTCATGAAGACATAACTAGCATGATTTATAAGTATTATACTTGCACAATTAACATATAGTTCCTTCAAATTTCATCATTATGAACCATGAGTTAAAACAAATTAAAGAGATATCCTGCCTTATGAGTCATAATACACTCATGCTTGTACTATGAATTACCTCTCTTCGTCCTCCTTGATGATGATATAATTCTCACACTAAATGTGACACCTTTAGAAAAATATTCTATAAAATATTCACATTAATTGAGAACTAATTCATCCAAAAGATGTATAATGGATTGTCATATAAAATTATTCATATTTTTGGCCTCATAAGCACCATACTCAAATTTTAAGTTTTAACATATAGGCTTATCTCACAATTTCAATCAGAAGGACTGTCACTTTATTCCTACCATATATGAGTAAGTCTCATGGTTTACAAATCACCATCTATCATGATAACTCACACAAATCTACCAATAGTTAAATCCCTAATTCAAGTTCTATTTACAAAACACATGTATCAATTTTCATTCCACAACAAAAATCAAGTTCTATTTACTAAACAATATATTATTTTGATATATTTTCTGAATCTACCCTAAATATGGAGATCATTATAGTCGTGTCTTCTAATTCTAGAGTTTAGCTTATGTCTTGCATCACTTGCTAGCTTATGGAGCCCCTAGGGAGAGAAAAAATTACTTTTTGGGTTTAGTTTCTATGCTTTAAATTTTACTTGGTGTGTAGAAGGAAAAATATTTTATTCTCGTTTTCTATTTCCTCTTTTATACTCTAATATTTCTATATTTCTTTAAGTAGAAAATCATGAATTTTAGAAGAAAATCACGACTTTAGCCTTCAACTCTTAAGCTCAAAGTCACAACTCTAGAAAATTGTCATGGCTATGTAATATGTAATAATCTTTCTATAAAACAAAATCATGTCGCTTGAAAATTTCCATGACTCGTGCCTAATATCTTCGTAACACAAAGTCATAATGTTGAGAATAACAATAAATTTAGCAACCGTCTCTCTCATTCATTATATAGCTATAGTATTAGAAAGGACCATGACATTGAGAGTAGCCTCTCACGTGTATCTTATGGTCATGATACTATGAATGGTTGTAGCACACAGAATAATCTCTCTTAATCATCAAATGGCCATGACACTGAAAATGACTGTGGTATTAGGTTGACCCCTCATGCGCATCATGCAGCCGTGGCATTGGGAATGACCATGGTGGAAAGAATTTTCTTTCTAATGCTTCAAATGACCCTAGCACTAGGACTCGTCATGATACTAGCATTGACCTCTCTCATATATCACATGATAACAAAACTATAAAAAGTTGCAATACTAATAATTAGTTCAAACATAAAAGTCTTGGTTTTGCCTTCTCTTTAGGAAAAAAAGTTACAGCCTTAGAGAATGGTCATACTCTAGTAAATGTTATTTATAATATTTTTTGTCCAAAAGTCATGGTCTTGCACAACATTCAAGACTTTGGCCTAAATAGTTTCGGCTTTATAACTTCTTGTAGCTCAAAAATTGTGACTTTATAAAAACATCATAGTTCTAAATTCAAACTACAAAGTTTCATTAAAGATAAAGTCATAGCATTAGCAAGTGGCCATGGTTTTTAGCACTAGTGGGATTCTTAGTTTCTTCTACATGAAATTAATATCTCAACCATTTAATTATTCTGAAAAAAGTATGGTTGTAACTTCATGATAATATCATATCCACAAAAAATATGTTTTACAATTAAATTATTATACTAATAAGGTGGTAGAGTCATGAAGTGCAAAAATTATTATGACCAATTAGATAGAATTTTGACTAAGTATATGCACCAAAAATACTATATAATTAAAAATTTACTAATGAGCCAAAATATTCAATAACCAATCAACTTCATGACTATTTATCATAATATATGAAAACTCCAAAGTCATGAAATCAATCCATCTATATCTCATTCCCGTGTTTGAACATCATCTAAAAATACCAAATACTCATGTATATTTGATAATCTGAACACCAAATAATAGCATATAAGAGTTAGGCATAGTATCTATAAAGTGTTATCTTCATTTCCTTGAGATTAAAAAGTACAAGGGTTCTTAGTATGGTGCCGATCTTTATTCAAAGCATCCAACATATATACCAAAAAGAGAAAATGTGGAACTTTTTTATGAAATGCACAACTAATTCACACACATAATATTAATGATAATAATTTACTATATAAATATAATTTTATCAAAGAGCCTCTCATATATCTTTCAAATAGGTATATCAATCATAAATAATTAAATACACCACACCACATAAGTTGGCATCATGAATTAGATGCCCCTTTTAACAAATTATTCTGTGAGAAATTTGTGACATGATATATTTTTAAATCATGCATAATGATTTCACACACTCCACATGTAGCAAAGGTGAACTTATCATTGCTTGAACAATTTTTTAAGCATTTTAAAGTAAACAATAAACATTGAATATCACCAACTTTATTATGCAACAAATTATTCATATGTGAATGTTTTCAATAACATATATTTTGTATTTTTCATCAAGGCAATTTTTATTTTTATTAGAAATCAAATTGAGGCTAATCTTCATCTCCTTGAAGTTAATCATGTGTTCTCTGTCTCAATATGGCTTAAACTATATTGTAAACTGATAATTATTAATTTAGATAATATTTTTCAATTTGCATTATACCAAAACAATGACAAATAAAAATCATCTTCGAATACGGAAGATCATAGATGATTGATCGTTTCATAATTGATAGATCATGCAAAAATCTATCATACTTGATATCTATCTTCTAAAAAAATTATTTGCTATTTAAAATTATTTTAAATTCTTTTTTTTTTTTATAAAATCTCATCCAATGTCTTTTTTTATCATATCATAAAAAAAGTTATTAGCGACAATGATCTCTTAGAGAAAGAAAACTTATGTATCTCAAACATTTCTATAATCATACAAAAAGATATTCCAATAATACAAAAAAAAAAACCAATAATTTTTTAATAACCATGATGTTTTCCTAATAATTAAAATTCATTAATAGTTCATGTCAATATTAAGCATGGAATGAATTTTTTTAATAAATACAAGCACTAAAAAACAAATATTAAGTCAATATTAATAGTTAATGTCGATGCTCCCACTTAGCATGAGATCTAAGAAAGATTAATATCCTGATAATTTTATATCTAATAATCGAAAATGCTATATATCTAATGAGTCTTGAACCTGTGACCTACTGCTCTTGAATGAATGAACTTGTCATCACACCAAGGCATGACCTCTAATTCAAGCATGCAACACAATAACTTTTTGGGGGATCACTCAACTCAATACCACGAGCAAATATCTACAAGTATTAAAATTCACACTCAAAATATTCTCCACAATCACAAGTGATAAATATTTTATTTATTTTCATTTCTAAAATTATAAAAATACATAAAAGGGCATCACAATGATGGAAAAGATATAAACTTCAATTTATGATTATTAGCGACCTCTTAACAATAATATTATTTGGAAAATAAAAATCAGTGCTGATGGTGATCAATAAAAAAAAATGCGATAAAAAATATTTATTGCTATGACTCCAAGCTTAGTCTTTCTTGAGACTTGGGCTCGCCCTGCCCAAAGATTGATGACAAATGAGGGGGGAGAGAGATGAAAAGGGAAGAAGAAAATAAAATTATTTAAATATTGCTAAGCACAAAAATAATTTAAAATAATTTCATAAATCAATACGAGAGATATCATATCCTCATATCAAATAATTAAATCAAACCGTAATTCCTTGAGAGAAATAGTATCATTTTTTATTTTCTTTTAAAATAAAAAATAATTTATTTTCTTTTAAAATAATTTATAACATATTTCACAAAAGATTTTATAGATACATAGTAATTTATTTTCTTTTAAAATTCAGCCATTCAATCCATCATCTATAACTTTTGAACCATTTATATAATAAAAAATTATCTTCTCATTTTTATAAAAATAAATTTCATATAAATGAATGGTTAAATGAGTTTCTAAATTTATTAAAAAGTTATTTTCGTGGTGTCAAATTTATGAGCTTTTATTAATTCATCACATACCTAAATATTTAATCATTTTTTAAATTAATTTCAAACAAATAAAAAAAATGGATTTTAACAAAACGTATCATACCACACATCAAAAAATAAGTATATGTAACTAATAATATAATGTGTGAAATTTTTTATGAAGTTTTAGAGATTTACTATATTAACCAAACTTTTCTAAGTATTACATATCAACCTTTAACTCCAATATTTTAAACTGAGTTGTATAACCTCAATTCAAAATTAAAATAAATTTAAAGAAAATATAGGTGAAATTTTGAGTAATTTAAAGCCCAACTTAATAGATCAAGAAAGAAAATAAAGATATATCAACTCACCTCAACCCTAACCTTGTCTTGATTACAATCCTTTTTTGGCTATTTTTAGTTTAAAAGAGGGAGTTCTTGAGCTTACTTTTTAAAAAAGAATTTCACCAAAAATCATGAATTCAAAGTTTGATTTGAATGATTTTGATGAAGAAAAAAAAAAAGAAAAAAATAGCTGAGAAATAATAAGATAAACAAAAAAAAAAATCATGAATTAATGAGCTAGATGAAATAGAATTTTTATCTTTTCTTCAAGGTTAAAAAGGCCAAATTGTCTTTGCATTATGAACTAGCCTAATTTTTTCTCTAAAACTTAAATGGTGAAATTAGTATTGTCTGTAATATTTTTCATTTCAAATTTATTTTTGAATATAAAAATACGTTTTACCAACTCTATCCTCGTAATTAGCCAACTTTGTCAATCTTAGTTATTAGTCAAAACGGAGTAAAAAATTTTCTGGATCTCATAACTCTCTCCCTCTTTAAAGAATTTTGTCCTCAAAATTAAAACTATATTATTCAAAGAGATAAGGATGCTCTCGTTGTAACTCATTAGTATTTTCTCAAGTAGCATTTTCTACTTTATGGTGTTGCTAAAGGACTTTCACTAAGTAGATCAATTTTTTTCTTATCATCTTTATTTTTCAATCTAAAATCTGATTAGGTACTTCTTTATATATATGTCACATCTTTCCACATGGATAAAATGGTATAATCCAATATATGAATAAGGTCCAAGTGGTATGTTATTGTTTTGCAAGGATGAAAAATCTTATTATGGATTGATACGATCTCAATACCTCATTTGGTGATGGTCTCTCATCTAACATAGTCTAATAAGTATATGTATCATACAAGTAATAAAATGGACATTAGTCTATGTATCAATCTCATAGAGATTGGATTAGTAGTTCGAGTAATCAACAGTGAATCAAAAACTATGAGTTAAGTTGATAAACTTGAGTTCTTGATAAGATACTTAAACTCTAGGGTTTACTCACTTCATTATATTTGAGAATATTTCTCTAGTATTCGGTCGATATTTTATTTTATTGTTGAATGAAAGGTAAATTAGTTCGAAAATGCCCAGTACCCTTTTGGGATATAAGGTGGCTATCAACATTTGACTATCACTACCAAGAATAATCCCCTCGTAGTTGTCCTATTGGTATTTTACCACTGAAGCAATATGTTATTCTATTCATGGGCCATGCAGACATCTTCTCCATTTAGGAAAATCAACTACCATTGATAATTACTTTGAATATATATTTTAATTTTTCAACCTCTAGTATCTTAAAAATATAAGATAACATGGTAATAAATGTATTTATACTTTTAGCTTCTTAGGTGTCATCCTCATGACAATTAAATGCTTATTCCTTTAAATCTCTCATATGAAAAACATATAAAAGAAGTTTACTCGTAGGATTGTCACAACCATATGACTCACTTTTTCTTATGTATGCTCCATGTCTTATCTATCACCATCTACAATGGTTGACATATGACACCCACACTATGATGAAACTTCTAGATTAGATATTTTATTTCACCCCACATTACTCGAGGTTAGTTTTTTTAGAATATGCATAGTGTATTGGTCAAAGTATGTTAGTATTTTTGACTTCTTGAGCACCAAATGTGCAATGATTAAACATATCTCAATCTTGAGTTTTTGCATATAGATGTATGCGAGTATTACTGTTAGAAAAGTTATCACTTTCTTCTTACTATAATGCATGAGTTTGTCCTATGTCATACCTCTCACCATCCACTTTGATAGACATGCATAAAACTATTATATATTAAAAATCCCATATTGTAGTTCTTTAATACATTCATATCCATCAATATTCCACAATATAACATAATCAAAATATCATTAATATAAAAGTAAAATATTTATCACACACAATAACATAACCCAATCGTAGATATCAAGTTAGCCTAATATTGAGGAAAATTTTCTCATGAGATGTGTTGAAAGGCATCACATATGAATTGAGGGTTCCCAATTCAAGCCCAAACATGAATCCAAGTATCAAAACCTAAGCTTAATCAAGTATTACTCATATTCACCTTAAATTTGCTCCTAATCGGGGGATGGAATCATACTACTTTGGGTTAGTAGTGATTCTTGGCTCGAAATCTAATTTTCCTACTCTTTTCTTCTTCTTTTTTTCCAATTTTCTTTTATGTATTGTTTATATAATTTGAGGATTCTATGTGACACTTTCAGTTGGAAGTCACGGCACAATATTGAAGCCGTGACTTTTTTGTCTCATCAGATCTTTCTTATAGTACTAAAGACATGAATTAATAAGTATCATGACTCAGGTAACTCTCATCTAGAATGCAGTGTTAATGAGTACGGACTTGCAGCATCGAGCTTGTTTTTATTCAAAGATTGCTTGCTTGTCATGATAATAAGAAATAATTTTAAAACTAAGATAGAAAAGAGAGTAGAAAATCATATATATTTCTCTGATTCCATGTAAAATAAAAGTTTGCTAATTACAATGCCTTTGAATGAATTCTTTGAATGAAGAGGACTAGCTTTATACAAGAGATTCCCTTTGATCATGATAGTCTTTTGTAGGTAGTCTAGCTATATTTAATATAATATCTTTTTTTAGTGAATTACTAGATATGTTGTCAATAACTAACTATGTCTCATTGACTTCCTCAACAAACATGAAATTATATTAATAATTTTTTTTTTCTTTCCACACACATGATTGTTCATTAACTAAACAAATAATATCTCAAATATTTTTATCCCATGTGTTATTTTAAAAATAACTAAGCAAAAAAATATAGTTAAAATGAAACAAATAATTCAAGTATTTCATAACATAAATAAATTTATGTCAAAATAAATTGTTGTCCAATTATAATACTATCATGTTGCTTCACTTGCTCTTGTAGCACAAGGCGTGACCTACTAGGCTAGGCATGACCCCAACACACACACACACACACACACAGATAGATAGATAGGTAGATAGTTAAATATGTGTTTATATATATATATATATATATCTTTTTATGTATATATATAATTTTTTTTTTATATTGACAAAATATTAAACTTGTGACTGTTTGTAAGGAATCATGTGGGTAATTTGGAATGCAAGAGTTTAAATATTTATATCTCCATGTATAGTTATAATTATTTATTTTTTAAATTATCTTTCGAGTTTCAAAAAATTATATTTTCTAAATTCGTGATTTCTAAGTTCACAATAATGGTTTTAAATTAATTAAATCAATTTCTTTTTATATTTTCAAGGATAAACTTGGGTTGATTAATTTTAGTATACCAAAACTTAATTATTTTAGAGTTTTGTGTACATTTTTTTAATTATTAAAATTTGAGCGCGGCATATACATATTTGTATTTGTGAACTAAATCATAAACATCTAATTATAATTTGTATGCTTTAGAGAATATTCAACCACACTTAACAAAATAGCTAATCAAAATATATTTAAATATTAAATTCACTAATTCAGCTAGCAAATTTTTAGAATACACTCTAACTATACTCTCTATTTTACACCTAACTTCTAATAATTTTAAAAAAAATCAAAACATATAGAGAGAGAGATAGACAAAGAGAAAAAAAAGGCAGAGAGAAAATTTAGAGAGCTCATATAAATTTCTAAATTTGTTGAGCCATTTGAGTAAACTAGAAAATATAGGGCGGGTTGGAGAATATTTGTTTAGCTAATTAAATTAATTAAAAATAAATAAATAACTAGCCCATTGGAGATACTATTAGAAAATTAAATTGCCTTGTTCATGTATCAACTTTAAAGTTAAAACAGCCTTGGATTCTTCTTCGATGTCAACTTCAAACAATGAAAACTCAAAAAACCAGTTTGATCTAAAGACGTACTGGAGAAACTTGATTGACGAGATCAACATGAAGTTGGACGAGGCAATTTCGGTTAGGTATCCCGAGAAAATCTACGAAGCCATGAGGTATTCCGTGCTCGCAAAGGGGGCTAAGCGAGCTGCGCCCATCATGTGCATAGCCTCCTGCGAGCTATTCGGCGGTAATCGTCTCGCCGCCTTCCCTACTGCCTGTGCTCTTGAAATGGTTACTATTTTTCTGCATCTGCTTCATTTTTCGTCGTCATTGTTTTTTTTTCCTTGAAATGCGGAGCACATTCAGCTGTCTAAAATTGGGTTCTAAATCTCCAACTCCGATTTCATTTGGTGTGAGAATGATTCAATAGCTTTTCTGAATTCATGTAAACTGAATTATCTAAACTCCATCTTGTTTACGCCTTCAAATTCCATTGATTAAAAGTTGCAAGGCTGTCGCTTCTTCATGGCAATTTGGATTGGAAAACTACTTTAGCATACAGAACTGCAATCCCGAATGCCCATGACTATCTATTCATGCTCTCACGGACTCATGGCTGGTGATACTTCAGAGTAACCCGTAAATGACGTGTGGAAATGCTTCTCATTTTCATTTGTGATGTTATTCAACAATGTTGAAAACTGTAGCTTCTTTTTCATGTAGAAGGTGACAGAGAGGGAGAGGGACGATTTTGTTACAGATAGCAGAGATTTTAGAGATGGTTTCTTCTCCTACTCTGGAGGTCTACATGAAGTTTTCTCACTGAATAGTCCTCATCAATGGTGTATGTATGGTTGCTATTTTCATTTTTGCTCCTACTCTGGATTCTTTTTATTTTTTGATTTGATTGATATCATCTCATATCGATCAATCACCAAAATTGTAGCACCATTGTGCTGTCTATTCCGAAGTCATACCCCACACAACCTTTATTTTTTGGCCTCCCATCTCATCATATTTGGCATTCTTCTCAATTTGCTTGTGTCACAATGAGGCCAGCAGATTACTCTTAGATATTGTTGAGGTTAAATGTTGTTTGTAAGTTTAATTTTTATTTTATTTTATTTTATTACATATGGGTGCGCCTGATATGTGCTTTACCTGAAATTGAGTGAGCGTGCATATGTGTGAGTGTGTATTGTCATGGTTTTTGGATTTATAGGTTAATAAAAAACACAACACTTTTGTCCTCTCTCATTTCTTCTTTCTTCTCTTTTTTTTTTCTTTCTTTTTTTGGTAGAAATCCTAATAGTTACGTACATAGTATTTGATGTATGATAGCATCTGAAAGTGGGTGGCATATGAAGATGTCTGTGGTGACATCATGTGTGAGTTTTGGTGTTGTCATGCATCAATGTTTGGTGTTGGTAATGATGGTGCTATTGTTCTATGATGCTAAAATTGGGTTTTTTTTGCATATTTTTGCTTATATGATGCTTTTCTATTGTGGTTGTTAGTGTATTTCTTGGTGTGAAGAGTTATATTTTTTGTATATATAAACATGCTCATAGCATTTCTTTTTTTTTTTCATGACTCTTGTTGAGAAAGTTGGTTATAGTTAGTGTGACATTGTTAGGAATAATTTAGCATAATTAAAAGGTGGGCACATATTTTTGTGAGCTAATTTTGTGATGATTTGATTCGTGGGTCAAAAGTATATGAGATACTGATGAGTATCCAAGCCCAAGGCTCTAACTCCACCAAAAAGCTAGCTTAAAGGTGGAGGTTTGTCCTCATACATAAATATCCATCTAACTCCTTAGGATCCTTCGATGTGGGTCCTATCATTCCATACCCCCTGAGAAATTGGACGTCCGTGGACGACATTCACTCTGGGAGGCTCATACTATGGCTAGTATTCATTTTGGGTGGCTTACATTATGGCTAGCATTCACTCTGTGTGGCCCACACTATGGCTAGCATTCACTCTGGTCTCTCCTTTTTGTGGCACTGGGTAGTCATCTTCCAGGTAATATTTTCCCATATAGTCCTCTTCCATTACGTATCGTTTCCTCAAGGGACTTGCTTTGATACCAAATGATGGGTATCCAAGCCCAATGCCCTAACTCCACCAAAAAGTTAGCTCAAAGGTGAAGGTTTGTCCTCATACATAAATATCCATCTAACTCCCTAGGATCTTTTGATGAGGGTCTTATCACCCCATATCTCTTGAGAAACTGGATGTCTGCGGATGATATTCACTTTGAGTAGATCACATTATGGCGAGCATTTACTTTGGGCGGCTCACACTATGGCTAGCATTCACTCTGAGCTCCCCTTTTTGTAGCACCAGGTAGTCCTCTTCCAGGTAGCCCTTTCCCATATAGTCCTCTTCTATTACCTATCATTTCCTCAAGAGACATGCTCTGATACCAAATGATAGGTATCCAAGCCCAATGTCCTAACTCCACCCAAAAGCTAGCTCAAGGGTGTAGGTTTATCCTCATACATAAATACTCATTTAATTCCTTAGGATCCTTCGATGTGGGTCCTATCATCCCATACCCTTTGAGAAATTGGACGTCTGCGGACGACATTCACTCTGGGTGGCTCATATTATGGCTAGTATTCACTATGGGTGGCTCACACTATGGCTAGCATTCACTCTGGGTCATTTCCACTATGGCTAGCATTCACTCTGGGCTCCCATTTTTGTGGCACCGGGTAATCCTTTTTCAGGTAGTACTTTTCCAGGTAGTTCTCTCTCATTATGTATTGTTTTCTCAAGAGACTTGCTTTGATACCAAATGATGGGTATCCAAGCCCAAGGCCCTAACTCCACCCAAAAGTTAGCTCAAAGGTGGAGGTTTGTCCTCATACATAAATACCCATCTAACACCCTTGGATCCTTCGATGTGGGTCCTATCAGATACTTTTTAGATGAGTCATATGAGATTGAGTCAAATAATTAGTTAAAGATCAATGCATAATTATTGATTTATCAATCCTAGTCAATTGATTCAAGTTTTACCATAATTTTTAGTTTTTTGTCATATATGTAAGAAAAATTGAGACTTAACTATTTAAATGTATTCGTAATGATTTTTACTTATATGCTAGTATTACTTATATGTTGACACAGAAACTAATTAATCAAGATAAAATGACTCACTCTGTAGCTTGGACATAATTATGATAGAAGATTGATGGAGTGATACATGTGTTGATAGACCCTAAATTTATTGAGGAGATAGAACGATTAGATTTGCAATATATTTTGTACATGCATTCATTGGAGATTAATACACTATTTTGTGGACTCATATTTATAATGAGAAGATACTCTTTAGTTTTCTCAGAGATTTATCGGAGGATAATTCAAGAATCTGTAATTATATTGAGATTGAATAAAGTTGGGATAGTCAATTATACTACTATAATGACTTCTTTATGCAGTAGTAGTGAGATTGCTTGGAGGAGTGCATTTAGGAAAGATATTGGATGTTGTATTCAAACTTATGGTATATATTTTGGGATTCAAAGGTGGTATAATAGATTTCATGATCTATTTAGGATCTATTTCAAGCATTTTTAGCTTCAGTCAATATGTCCCTATTTCATTTTTACCATGTCACTCTATATTATAGGATTATTGATTTAGGAGCTAATGGCCAGTTTATAATATATATATTTTTTGGAGATTAGAGTTTTTAATTTTGCTGTGATTAATGATATCCTTGTATGTGCTAGGAGGTGTGATATTGTTAATGTTGAGTATTTTTTATAAGTATTTTTTTTTTATTTTTTGGGTTTTGTCATAATTAAGCTTTAGTTAATTATTTTAGTAAATAATTGGGTTGTAATATTGTTTTTTTTTTTTGATATTTTTGTGCATGATCAGTAGATCAAACAAATGTTTTCCTTGAGAATTGAGCGAAATGAATTATATATATATATATTTTACTCACTCTAGCTCTATTTAGGTATTTGATTTTCATTGATCCATTAATTATATACTCTCAGATTAAATATTTACTGGTGCATAAGCAAACAATTTTATATGATTTTTTCTTACATGAGATTTGTCTAAGTGTTTGTTTATTAATAATTCATTGATTATATACTCTTAATTTGAATATTTATTATGACATAAAAAGAAGACATTGGAGTCAAAATATAGAATATTCTTACATAATTATCTTACATATATTTTTTTTTGATAAGCCAAAACATAATTGTTTATTTTAAAGAAAGATCTCATGTTTTATTTATTTTTTAAAAATTTTATCAGAGTAAAAATGTAGTCTTATTGTGTGATTAAATTCTAAGAAGTGATAATATTTCAAAATATATTTCTCATTAATTTTTTTTTATTTTTTTTGAGAAATATGATTTGATTCAATCAGATATTTTATGTTGATACTTATGTGAATAATGAAATTATTAAAATGAAGAATTAATATTTAATTGAGATGATTCAGACACTTTTGCTATATCATAAGTATTGCCAGATATTTTTAGGAAAATAATATTAAATATTAAATTTTTAATTAATTATATTTTGGCCTTTATCCTTCAGGTTATATTTTTTTAATTAATTATATTCTAGGAAGATAATATTAAATATTATTATTTGTATCATCAAATATATTTTTCTTAGTTATTTTAGTTTTCAAAAAGGAAAATTTATATCACTCATTAAATACTAAAATTATTATTAAGAGCATGAAAGTAAATTTTTTTAGCACAAGTCCTTTGAAGGATTCAATCTATTATAACACATTTGGATTTCATAGTTATAGGATCTTTCCTATATCTAATGTTACTTTTTGCATAGTGACAAGTGATCAGACTCATGTAATAGATTCTACTAGTATTGTTGCTTTTGTGAGATTTGATGATATAGTCTAAGAGGAGCATGACAATCTATAGAAATATAATCCAAGAGGAAGTACTTAGTGTGAGTGTCCCACATGACATGAGATATAAATCTTCTTAGGAGGAGGAGGAGGAGAAATATTATGAGCTTTAATGATCACGACATAAAGGTATATGTTAGATAAATATATTATTACTTTATTCTATGCAAGTGAAGCAATGTTGGCATCTATTAACTCTTGAATAAATAGGAAAGTGAGTTGGTGGGAAACCAAGAGGACAAAAAACAAGGTGAAGGAATAAGTCCTTCATCGGTAAAGTTGTGCACCAGCTTTGATCGAGAGAATGTTTATTATATGATTTTATATTTTTCTTAGAGATAATCATAATTCCTGAAAAAATAAGAGATATTATAGTCTTGAGAGCTATGATAGAGATAGAGTTCTAGGTATTGGTAATTATCTATGAAATATTTTGGATTAGATATTTTTTAAAAAATATTTAGTACTCACTTATTTTATTTCTTGAGTTAGCTGATTCTTAATTTAATGTCTCTTATAATCAGAATATCAATCACATATGTAATAAGCATATTCATTATAACATTAGAAATTTTTTAAAAAATAAAAAAAAAAAAATATAATATGTTTATGTAAATTAAATGAGATAATTATCTATGATAATTTCTTAAATTAGATACTTTATGATTGTTATAATTCATATAATATCATCTATAATCTATAAATTATATTTTACTATGTTGTTAGCAGCTAATAACAAATATTTTTGCAGGTGATGATGCTAGTTTATAAGTATCATTGGAGGAGGATATCTATATCTTTCAATTTGGCCTAGCTTCATTCTAGTTAAGATAATGTATTAGAAAGAGATCTAGCTGTTTATAAATTTTATCCTCTGTTCAATTCATGCCAGTGGTGAATTTGATAGTATTTTATATTATTTTGTCTTTAACCATATGATATGTATTATAAGTTAAGTAATAAATGAGTTAAATAGAGGATAAATATTTTATTTTATTTTATCTCAATGATCATGTTCTAAAAATAGAATATTTTCTATATTATTTAAAGATATTATTAATGTTGCATATGTATTTAAGTATAATGCATGGTGTGATAGTGTATATAAATGAATATATATTTATCATATCATAAAAATATTTAATGAATTTAAAAAAAAATTATATTACAGTCTATTTTGTTAATTATTATTTTACTAGTTTTATTATTAATCTAATCGAATACATCTTAAATTGATAGCTAACATATGAATTTAATATCAAATATATATAATTTTGATAATATTTAACATTTAGTTGGAATCTTTTTTAGGCAATTAACACACATTGACTTTAAAAGTTTTATTGTTTGTTAATTATCATAATATATTTTATATTTGTCATGATGATGAGGAAATTATTTATAAATTTAGTTATATTATTAGATTTATTATGTGATAGATATATATAACATAAAAAATTTTAGTTATTATACTAATAGATTTTGATGAAAATATTTATCGAGACATTATTATTTGAAATATTATTAAATATTATATTATATTTTTTATTTGGTATGTTGTATTCTCTAAAGACTCTTGACAAACACTCATATATGATAGAGTTATCATGAGTATGAATAATTTAATAAAATTTTAATATTCTTTTATTTAATTTTTAGTTATAATCACCAAAATAGATAGTGATGTGTACTAGTGTATTATTTTCATGACTAATTAATTATTGGACGTTATCGAAACTATTTAATTTATTTTATAAGTTCGTTAATTATTAATTATTTTATTATGTTATAATTTTTTATTCTGTTAGCTCTATAGGTCATCCCATTGATCTTATGATAAGCAGGTTCAAAGATGTCTGGTCTTACTGCTAGCCTTGAAAAATATATTTTTTATAATATATAAATTATGCTGAATTTTTGACTCTTATTCAATTTTTATTTTTAACAATCTTAAATTAGGTTAATGATAAATGTATTAATTTATTAAATGTAGATTTTTAGGTACATGGGTTAAAATTGACTAGTGACTAGGAGATAATCTAGTCTCTGACCTTTTAGTTGCACTGCTATTATCTAAATTAACATTTAGTTCATTTTTATTATAATAATTATTTTTTATTTTTTATTGAATTTTGAGTATGAAAGAAATTTTTTTATTGAATTATCTAATAAAAAATTAGTGGTGGAATAAATAAACCATTACCTTGTACCTCGTAAAAGTTGTCTCGAATTCAAAGTTGGCCAACTATTAGTTCGTAATTATAATTTATTTTTCATTGATCATGAATAGGGTTACGTGGTTTGTTAATAATAATTTAACAACTTTTTTACTATTCAAATAAAAATAATAAAAATAATATTTAATTTGAGTGTGAAAAACTATATATACTAATTACTTATTTATAGAAAATTGTAAATTTTAAATATTGATATTTTTTAGTATAATTCAATAGTCATTGGATTCCTATGTAGAGTTGTTGCACCAAAATTTAATGATTGAGATTAATATATTTTTTAAAAAATCTTTTTTTAAAAATATTAAAAATTATGCACATCACTATTGATGCCCTATTCTAAAAAAATGAATAAAAATGACACATGGACCTGCACATTATTTTTTTTTATAAATATGTAGGATTCATGTTTGAAGTCCATGCTTCGTTTTGGGTTTGGTGGTGACATTTTTGCCTGTGCCACGTGATGGTTGGTGCCCAATGAGGGCATGGTTCTTGGCAATGTCGTGTCGTACTTGGCACAGATTTTGGGGGTTGGGCTCGAGACACTTGGCCCTTTTTCTACCTCTAGTCCTGTGGTGGCAACTCTCAAAGTATCTGACTCATTATGAATATGTTGTTTGCACTTGAGAGTAGAGGTGTCAAACGGGCCGGCACGGGCCGGCCCGGCACGTTATTTTAAGGCACGATCGTGCTTCCGTGCCGGGCCGGGCACGGCACGGTATAGTAACCGTGCCGTGCCTCGCCAGGCTCGCTCGGGTATTCCTGTCCGAGCTGTTCGGGATACGAGGGACTTCGGGTCGGGTCGAATCAGACCCGACCCGCGGTCTTTTTTTGCAGGAGGGACATCATGGGGTCGGGCTCACGGGACACCCGGCACGAGATAAATCCGTGCTGGTGGCCCGGCACGGTCGACACCTCTACTTGAGAGAGATTTTTTTTTAAAGAAAATCTTATTCTTTATAGAATCAATCTGATATGTAATTTTTGATATATATGGTAACTTTATAAGAGTTATTATGATGTCAACTAATAAATTATGATATAGTTGATGAATAACTCTTTCTTTTTTAGAGGTGTAAGAAAAGGTAATACATTTAGATATATTTTCTAAATTTTTTCTCCTTCTAAGCTTTCTAAAAAATAAGTAATACTCAAAAAAAAAAGTAATTTTCTTAAATCCTCCTTTACCAACCTTAGAGTTGATGTATACGATAAATTTTTTTACTGGTTAATCATATCAGTTGTGATCATGACTAAGTATGTTTAACTCTGGAAATCTTATGAGATTTGGTATATTAGTATTTATTTAACGACAGGTATCAAATGAGCCATGTCAGGCTAGGCACGCCCCATAGACCAAAATCAAGTCGGTTTTGGGTCGGTTCAGGCATGTTCTAGGTTAAGATAATTCTTAAACTAGGATAGAAATTAGGGATGGTGTGGCTGTGCCACTGTGTCACCGTTGCTCGTCGGGTGTCGCCACATCATATACCGTCGGGTGTCGGCAATCGTGCGTCCCTCATTGCATTGTTGCCCGTGCCGTGCCCTGCCAGGCACTCGAGTTGTGCTTGACATGACACGTGGGCCGAAGACTCTCGACACAGCACGACATGAATTGTGCCAAGGGTCCACCCGGCATGGACCTAGGCATGGTCCTGGACTATGCTGTGTCTAGCCAGGTACACTTGAATAGTGCCGGGCTTCAGGTCGAACCTATGCTGCTCGGCTTGTTTGACACCTTTAGTTTAAATGTATCTAAGTAAAGTTAGTATTTATTAAAATGCTATTTGACTTTGATAAAAAAATATGTGTATGTTTTTTGGGTTCAAGGATATCTAAGAAATGTACATCTCAAGGACGTATGTGTCATTTTTGTCCCATCCAAGGGAGAGATTGTAGACAATTTTTTCTCTTAGAAACTCTCTGAGATAAGTTACGTAATTTCTTTTTAGGATGTAAAATCTAAAAGGGCATAATATGAGGAAGGATAAAAAAAGGTATTTAATTGCTGAAATAATTTGTAGTTAATATTGTATCTACCAAAAGTTAATGTTGGTAAGAATTTTATGTATAGATACATCCTCACAAAATGAGATTATAAAAAAGTTGAATAAAAAATTAGATTAAGATAACATTGTGATTCGTATAGTAGATGCTGAAATTGCTTGACATATATTTTAATACATAATTTATTTTTTTATTTTAATTTTTTAATTAAATTGATTTATAGTTTTTTTTAAATAGAAAAAAAATCTATGATCTAAACTAAAAATGAAACTCAAATAATTTTAAAATTTGAATATTTATTAATAAAAATAATAACATATTTTTTGCGTCTCATCTCTGCTAGGTTGTCATTACGTGTTAATATACTAGATCATAAAAATTATTACTGACACTCACATTATTCATGTGGATCAAGATAGAATGTTCTAGAATATTTTCTTAATTGATGATATATCATACATTATATGATTTCAATATTTTTTAAATTAGCTTGAAATAATTTTAACTTGGTTGGTAAATATATGATTAAATTGAGAATATACAAGTAAATAGCCCAAGAAATCCTTCTTAGAGTATCCTAATCATACAAACTAAAATTGGTATTAAAAAAAATATAAATAAAATTAAGTTGCTTAGAAATATAACTCATAAAAAAAAATTAACAATTTAATCAGGAATAAGAAAAATACACAGAAGAAACAAGAGACCAAAACACATATATTATATCAAATAATTTTTAAAAAATTGACTCTCAAGGCAATAATTTAGGATTATGAAGTAGAAAACAAATTATAAGAGTTATGGTGCCTAAAGTTAGGAATCTTGAATATTCCTTCAAACAGGTGTGTGATGTAGAACTATGTGATGATCTTTTAATGTATATGGTGCCTAGTCGTGTGTATGTCTTCATCAACTGTTTCTAGTGCTCTCAATATATCTCAATAATAGTACTTAGTATGACCTATCTTTCTATAGTGTGTACATTAAGCTCTCTTGCCTCTGTCCCATCCTTGATTGATAGCAAGTTCAGAGTGAGATATCTCTCATCATATAAATTGGATTGTTTGGTAATGTATCTCTGGTCTACTGAGAAACTCTCAATTATCTAAAATCTTGCTACGAAATACTAAAATCTCATATTGGCAATGAATATAAGAATATAATATCTAGAAGTCTCTCTAATTATCTCACTCTCTGTAGTAATAGTAGTAGTAGTAGTAGTAGTAATTGTAGTAGTAGTAGTAGTAGTAGTAGTAGTAGTTGTTGTTGTAATTTCATCCTCGGGTGAAAAAAGTAAAAACCTCCTGGAACTGTGCAGTCAATCATGCAAAGGAAGAAATTAAGAACAAATCACAAAAATATAAAAAAAATGTATCCTAATATGAGGTCATATTCTGTGCACAAAACTTCTGTGTAGCATGAGATCTGGGAGAAGCTAATATCTTGACACTAATATGAGGTCATATTCTGTGCACAATACTTTTGATTAGCATGAGATCTAGGAGAGGCTAATATCTTGACACTAATATGAGGTCATATTTTGTGCGCAATATTTCTGCTGAGCATGAGATCTGGGAGAGGCTAATATCTTGACACTAATATGAGGTCATATTCTATGCACAATACTTCTGCTTAGCATGAGATCTGGGAGAGGCTAATATCTTGACAATAATATGAGGTCATATTTTGTGCGCAATACTTCTGCTTAGCATGAGATCTGGGAGAGGCTAATATCTTGACACTAATATGAGGTCATATTTTGTGCGCAATACTTCTGCTTAGCATGAGATCTGGGAGAGGCTAATATCTTGACACTAATATGAGGTCATATTTTGTGCGCAATACTTCTGCTTAGCATGAGATCTGGGAGAGGCTAATATCTTGACACTAATATGAGGTCATATTCTGTGCATAAGACTTTTGCTTAGCATGAGATCTGTGAGAGATTAATATCTTGACACTAATATGAGGTCATATTCTGTGCATAAGACTTTTGCTTAGCATGAGATCTGTGAGAGATTAATATCTTGACACTAATATGAGGTCATATTCTGTGCATAAGACTTTTGCTTAGTATGAGATCTGGGAGAGATTAATATCTTGACACTAATATGAGATCATATTATGTGCACAAGACTTTTGCTTAGCATGAGATCTAGGATAAGCTAATATCTTGACACTAATATGAGGTCATATTCCGTGCACAAGACTTCTGCTTAGCATGAGATCTGAGAGAGTCTAATATCTTGACGCTGATATGAGGTCATATTCAGTGCACAAAATTTCTGCTTAGCATGAGATTTGGGAGAGGCTAATATCTTGACACTGATACCTTTCTATCCTTGAACAAAGACACTTATTATTGTACCAATTCATGATTTTCACTATATATAACAATGACTTCTCGGGTGATTATCCTTATATTATTTTTGGTCGAGCCTTTTTTTTTTAAGCTTTAGAATTCTTATGAGCCTCAGTGTATTAGTATTTATATAATCACACACACAATTTGATCATGTGAGATTATGTGAAGAAGCATGATGATGGCTCAAATCATTGTTGATCTTCCTTTTATGCTGTGTTTCATTCTTAATATTTTTTTTTTCCCATAATGCCCTCATAAACATCTACTTGCTTTTACTAGATTCATGCGGCTTCGCTGATTCACAATGACCTTCCTTGCATGGATGACGACTCATCACGGAGAGGGCAGCTATCGAACCACAAGATTTATGGAGTCGACGTAGCAATCCTCGCGGGAGATGCGCTGTTTCCGCTTGGCTTTGACCACATCGTCTCTCACACGCCATCCAGCCTGGCTCCCGCACCAAATCTGCTCCGTGTGATTGCTGAGATGGCTAGGGTGGTCGGCTCTACCGGGATGGCAGCTGGCCAGTTCATGGACCTTCAGGGTGGCCCCGCCTCCCTCGAACACGCCCTAGACAAGAAATTTGGGGTGCTGGGCGAGTGCTCTGCCTGCCTGCGGGGGCCTGCTAGCAGGAGCGGGAGAGGAGGAGGTCCAGAGATTGAGGAGGTACGGCAAAGCAGTTGGCATGTTGTACCAAGTTGTGGACGATGTGTTGGAGGCCCGGAAGATGGCCGGCAGCTCGAGAGAAGCGCGAGGGGCAAAGGCACGAAAGAGTTATGCTGGCGTGTATGGAGTTGGCAAGGCTGTGGGGGTGGCCGAAGAGTTGAGAGCCAGAGCTAAGAAGGAATTAGATGGCTTCCGTAAGTACGGAGACCGTGTTCTTCCACTCTACAGCTTTGTGGATTATGCCGCTGACAGGGGCTTTGATGTCAATTCCACCTCGCTTCAGCCTTGACCCAGCTTGCTTTTATTTTCTTACCACTTCAATTTATTGCAAATTTGACAATTTTATCCTTCATTCACCAACGGTATGCTCTCATCCTAGGGCTATGAGTTTGATTAACATGAATGTCAGATATGCCCCTCCCCCTTGGGCTGAGTAGTTTAAAGTTTATACATATAGTTTTTACAAATAAACTATATCTACATATAGCTTGTACATATAGACTATATCTACATATAGCTTGTACATATAGACTATATCTACATGTAGCTTGTACATATAGACTATATCTACATGTAGCTTGTACATATAGACTATATCTACATGTAGCTTGTACATATAGACTATATCTACATATAGCTTGTACATATAGACTATATCTACATATAGCTTGTACATATAGGCTATATATTCATATAGTTTATACGTATAGGCTATATATTCATATAGTTTATACGTATAGGTTATATATTCATATAGTTTATACGTATAGGCTATATATTCATATAGTTTATACGTATAGGCTATATATTCATATAGTTTATACGTATAGGCTATATATTCATATAGTTTATACATATAGACTATATCAATGGTCCCACCCCGAGGCCAAGGTGATTATTTAAGGTGCTAATTTAGATTGAGAAAATACCAGGTGAAAAAATTGCTTGGCATAAGATCTAAAAGATATTAATATATTGCCAATTTTACCCCCAAAAAAAAGAGAGCCAATGTCCGATAAGACTCAAACTCCTACAAGCTTTGCATATATGTTTGTGATTGCATTTGACTCACACAAAAAAAAAAAGGACATGGATGTAAATACACACATCTATTTGGCATTTGCATGATAGTGATGAAACTCATATTGTGGGTCTCTCCTATTTTTAGAGGTAAAACTCCACGCCACTTGTTGGCCCATGAGTCCACTCTCTCTCTCCTGGCCAACCCTGTTTCTTTTAATAGGAGCTCTTTTCCTGGCTTGAACATTTCTGATCGTGTCTGTGTCTGTTGTTGCTCTTCAAATGAATCATCTTCATCGAAGAGATGGAATTTTCTCCTCTGAAGAAACCATTCCAGATAAATAGCAATAGCTCCTTCAGGCATTTGAAGAAAGTATCGGAAACTGGATCAAATGATGGCAGAAAGCGACAGCCAGACTATCATAAAGGTTGATGGAGGCGATGGATGGAGCAGCAACAATGGGAGCCTGGACATTGGCGCCATTGCTGATGAGATGAAGCTGGTGAGCAGACAGGAGGTGGAAGATGGCAGGGCTGGGTCAGACATGGACATGGACATGGAGATGGGCGAATTTAGAGGTGAATCACAGGAACCAAGCTTCCCGCGCCCCATGGATTCTTCTTCCTCGCTGAAGAATCAATCTCTGGCTCGCGAAATTCGAGTATCATTCGAACCTTCCATATCTGGGAGCATCGACAATGGTGGCACACACAGTCATCATCATCATAATCACCACCACCAGCAGCAGCAGCAGAAGAAGCAAGAGCAGACAAGGGCGGATCAAGTGCTGAGGTGCACATCGAGCACATCGTTTCAAAGGCAGACAAGCCTGTTGTCGAGACTGAAAACAAGATCGAGGCTGCTAGATCTGCCATCGGAGGAAACAGAGAGGATGTCGGGAAAGATAGTCAGAACGTCGGGGCAATTGAAATCCGGGCTGCTGGGCAGGGTGATGGAGGAGGAAGAAGACGATCCGCTGGAAGACGAAGACCTGCCAGATGAGTACAAGAGAGATAAGCTAAGCGCCTTCACGGTGCTTCAATGGCTGGGCCTGGTTGCCATAGCAGGGGGGCTAGCTTGCAGCCTGCTGATTGCGACGCTCAGAGAATCAAATTTTCTGAAACTCAGACTCTGGAAATGGGAGGTGCTGCTGCTGGTCTTGATCTGCGGCCGGCTGGTCTCCGGCTGGGGAATTCGCGTGATCGTGTTTCTCATCGAGAGGAACTTTCTCCTGCGCAAGAGAGTCCTCTACTTCGTCTACGGGCTGAGAAAAGGAGTCCAGAACTGTCTGTGGCTGGGGATCGTGCTCCTTGCCTGGCACTACCTGTTCGACACGAGGATCGAGAGGGAGACAAGGAGCCATCTCCTCAAGTATCTCACGAAGATCTTGATTTGCTTTTTGGCGGGAAACTGCATATGGCTCGTCAAGACGTTGATGGTGAAGGTGCTGGCCTCGTCCTTCCACGTCAGCACGTATTTTGACAGGATCCAGGAGTCGCTCTTCAACCAGTACGTGATCGAGACGCTGTCGGGGAAGCCGCTGGTCGAAATAAAAAGATTGGGGGAGGAGATGGAGAGGATGGAGCTCAAGAAGGCGACCGTGTTGCCTCCTGGGAAAAGCATGAAATTTTCTCGAGAAATTTGCAACGACGGAGAAGATGGAATACGAATCGACCACCTGCACAAGCTCAATACGAGGAACGTGTCGGCCTGGAATATGAAACGACTGATGAACATCGTCAGGCTCGGATCATTGTCAACTCTGGATGAGAAAATACTCGGATCTGGGGCATCCATTGATGATGAATCTGCAACTCATATCAGGAGCGAGTACCAAGCAAAATCTGCTGCTAGAAAAATCTTCTACAACGTCGCTCGCTCAGGATCAAAGTAGGCCTTCCTTCTCTTTTTCTGTGCGTGAAAACAATCATTTCATCATCTTCTCCATCTTCTTCATCCTCTCCATCTTCTTCATCCTCTCCATCATCTTCATATTCTCCATCATCTTCATATTCTCCATCTTCTTCATCCTCTCCATCTTCTTCATCCTCTCCATCATCTTCATCTTCTCCATCATCTTCACCTTCTCCATCTTCTTCACCTTCTCCATCATCTTCACCTTCTCCATCATCTTCATCTTCTCCATCTTCTCCATCATCTTCATCCTTTCCATCATCTTCAGCATCATCTCCATCATCTCCATCATCATCTCCATCATCTTCAGCATCATCTCCATCTTCATATTCTCCATCATCTTCACCTTCTCCAATTTCTCCAATTTCTCCAATTTCTCCAGCATCATCTTCAATTTCAGCATCATCTTCAGCATCATCTTCAGCATCATCCAATTTCTCCAATTTCTCCAACTTCTCCAATTTCAGCATCATCTTCAGCATCAATTTCTCCAATTTCTCCATCATCATCTTCTGGAAGATGATGCTGAAGATGACGGAGAGGATGAAGATGATGGAGAAGATGAAGATGATGGAGAAGGTGAAGATGATGAAGATGATGATGATGATGAAGATGATGGAGATGATGATGATGATGAAGATGATGGAGAAGGTGAAGGTGATGGAGAAGGTGAAGATGATGGAGAATATTTTGATGGAGATGATACTGAAGATGATGGAGATGATGCTGAAGATGATGGAGAGGATGAAGAGGATGGAGAAGATGAAGATGATGATGAAGATGATGATGAAGATGATGGAGAAGGTGAAGATGATGGAGAATATTTTGATGGAGATGATGGAGATGATACTGAAGATGATGGAGATGATGCTGAAGATGATGGAGAGGATGAAGATGATGGAGAAGATGAAGATGATGAAGATGATGCTGAAGATGATGGAGAGGATGAAGATGATGGAGAAGATGGAGAAGGTGAAGATGATGGAGAATATGAAGATGATGGAGAATATGAAGATGGAGATGATGGAGATGATGCTGAAGATGATGGAGATGATGGAGAAGATGGAGAAGATGAAGATGATGGAGAAGATGAAGATGATGGAGAAGGTGAAGATGATGGAGATGATGGAGATGATGCTGAAGATGATGCTGAAGATGATGGAGAGGATGAAGATGATGGAGTAGATGGAGAAGATGAAGATGATGGAGAAGGTGAAGATGATGGAGATGATGGAGAGGATGAAGTATCTTCAGCATCATCTCCATCTTCATATTCTCCATCTTCAGCATCATCTTCATCATCTCCATCATCTTCACCACCTTCATCTACATCTTCATCTACATCTTCACCACCTTCATCTACATCTTCATCATCTTCATCTACATCTTCATCATCTTCATCTACATCTTCATCATCTTCATCTACATCTTTATCATCATGTGAGTTTTAATTCTCTACCCTAATTTATATGATCATCTCAAAAAACTCTCATTCAAATTCATAATTTTCACTTTTGCACATGGTAAATAAACTGTGAAGATCATACCCAATGCATAAGATTTCTACTTTTGCATGAGGTCTGGGTGAGATTAATATCTCGACAAGAACAACCTTACCCTGCAAAAGTTAGAGAGGCTATACTTCATAAGTCTCAAACTCAAGATCTATTATCTTTAAACGAAGACACTTGCATCAAGACATGACCTCCAACACATACAACATAATAACTTCTCATATGATCATAAATATCAAAACTATTTTTGTACAAACATATCTACACCACATATATATATTTTAATTTTCTCATCTAGGATAACTCAATCATAATGACTCGACATACGAATTAAGAGCAATTTGTGTGAGCTAGATTGTTCTTGAATCCATAACAACCATGAATCACGGTATAATTGGGCCTTGTCTCTTATTCTTATTATTTGTTACGATAATTTTTTTAAACACGATTTATTTGTATTTTGTAGGTATATTTATTTGGTGGACTTGATGCGCTTTATGCGAGAAGATGAAGCTCTAAAAATTCTTAGCTTCTTTGAAGGAGCATCTGATACCAGCAAAATAAGCAAATCATCCCTTAAAAATTGGGTGGTAAGATGAGAAGCAAACGAACATGCATTTTTGCATTTTCTTTGATTTTCTTTATATATGTGGCTTTCGATACAAAATCATAGCACGCCGAGACTAGTTTTTTAAAAGGGTGGTATCCCTGAGCCTAATTAGCCATGGGCAATCCACCCGTGCCCTAGGAGGTGCAGTTTCATGTCCCAGCGATTAATGACATCTCATGAGGATCAAACTCGCAACCTTCAAGCAGGTAAGACATAACTTAGGTATCTCCTCAATCGGGCTACCACACTGTTGGCCTTGATCAAACTACCTAATTGTGTAAAGTCTCGCATGAATTTTTTGGGCAAGAGCGTGCCGCCGTGCCGGGCCAAGCACGGTTTAAAATAACCGGGCACGGCCCGCAGTCACGGCGGGCCGTGCCGTGCTTTGCCTTGCCCGCTCGGGCTTGCTTGTCCGAGCGGTTCGGGATACGGGGGACCGCGGGTCGGGTCTGATTCGACCCGACCCGCGGTCCCCCGTATCCCGAACCGCTCGGACAAGCAAGCCCGAGCGGGCAAGGCAAAGCACGGCACGGCACACCCTGTCTTTTTTTGCGGGAGGGGCATCATAGGGTCGGGCTCACGGGACACCCGGCACGGCACGGCTCGTGCCTAACCCGTGCACGGAATTTTTCCGTGCCGTGCCTCGTCCCGGTTGACACATATATTATCTGCATGATCTTGTGAATTTTTTTTTTTTTTTGTTTCCAGTTATGTGCATCCAACTATTCTTGTTTATACCAGAGAGATTTAAATATAAAGATCAATTTCTTCTTATTAACATGAATAATAGCATTATTATTTATGAATTATGATTTATGGGTACTCTAGTATTTCTTTTAAGATTTATATAATTTATCCTAGTATAAATATAGTTCTATTTTAATTAACGTAAGAATTTAATAATTACCTAACTATATATTGCACATGTTTTTCATGATTTGGGTATTCAGGGTTCGCCCAAATAAATCTTAGTAGATGTCAAGTATTTTGTATCATCCACTTATATTTAAGTCTGGATGAGTAATACCCCTATTTAAGTTTGGATGCAAAAGTACAACCCTAAGGTAATTATATTTATTTTATAAAAAATAAGATAATAATTACTTTAAGATTCAATATAGGTATATAGTATACAGTAAAAAATAAGATAATAATTACCAAACATAAACCATGTAATCACCTAAATATATTTTTACATTTTCAAATCATATATAATCTTAACTACTTGATCTTGATAAATAAAATATTAAAAATATAAAAAAATACACAGTGAGAATAATAGAATAAAATATATCGATTGATAATTATATCTTCCCAAAAATACATTAAAATACTTCTACAAAATAACATTATAAAAATTATTTCAACCAAATATATAATGTTATTTTTTATAATTTAATAACATGGGGAACTATGAATGCATTAAGTCTGATACATAACTTCATGATCAATACAGTTTGTATTATAACTATTAGAAATATAATCTAATTTATTATCACTCATTATTTTTATATTTTTATTAAATTATTTTTTTATTTTTTTATGAAATGATTAAAAAATATAAAACGCGAAATAAAAAATAAAAAACCAAGCAAATCATGTAAAATAATTAATAAATAAAACAAATATCTCAATCTAACATGAGATTATCAAATAAGTTAGAGAACTATGATATATTTTTCTAATAATAAAAACTACTATGATTTAAAATTCTCTGTTTGGCTAGAGAATGATAACCAAACAGAGAATAAACAAATAATTGACAATAACACTTAGACACCTTATGGGATACCTAATCATGAAAATAAGAATATACAATCATCACTACGTAGTCATTTAAGAAATCTTTCTCATAATCTTTTGAACACACAAAAGATTAGTTAAAAAAATAAAATCAAAATTAACTTGATTTTAAATAAAATTAATGAAAACAAGACTATTAGGATACCTAAATATAAAAAGAACATGTAAAAAAAAATATTATATTTAATATTATCATAATCAAAAGTTTTATATAGTTTTTTATTGGTTATTACTATATTTTAAATAATAATTATCTATAATAATAATAATAAACAAATAATAATTAATATAATAATTAATATAATAATAATAATAATAATAATAATAAAACAAATAATTATCAAATAATTATATTTAATAATTATTTAAAAATATTATATTTAATAAAAAATAATAATAAACAAAGAATAATTATTTATAATATGATTATTAGCTAATGATGCAATAACCAATGAAATCTAAAAAGAAAGGACAAGTAACGAGGATTATAGTGCATAGAAATGAAGATCCTAGATGACTCTGATAGATGGCACATCTCTCTCACAAATTTGTAGCACTCTCGATCTCCTCTCTAAAAATAACTCTCAGTGACTCTCTCTGGTATGACCACTCATATAGCATACGCACTATACTAAGAATCTTCTACCTCAGCCTCTACTACGATTGGATGACTTGTACTCTATCTAATGCTAATATATATTGCATGAGATATCTCTAGGCTCCTCAGACTAAAAAATGACACCCAAGCCCTAGTGGCCTACTATGCATAATTCTATTGTCTGAGCTTCCACAATGAAAAAACTAGAATATCGACCTCTATCAAACAACATATGAGGATCACACCATGATATCACATTGTACTATTGTTTTTTGTTTTTTTTTTTTTTTTGTACTTTTCTTACTCTGCAACTATAATACTGTAACACAATTTATGTGCACTACACAATCGACTACATATGAGGATCACACACCTTGAAATTGTGCGCACAACTCCACATCACTCATTGCACAGTCAACATTCAATGTGTTGTGGTTATATCCTTTGATTTATGTTGATGTTGTGGGAGCATACATTTGCACCAACTCTATAATGCCAATAGTATGTTGTCATCATAACACGCATGCACACATTGCCACCACATTAACACACAATGTGTCGATGTTACACATCATATATATGTGTTACATAGTATATATATATGTGTGTTACATAATGTGTATATATATGTGTGTGTGTGTGTGTGTACACACATACACACTTTGTATACACTTTTCTAGGGATTCACATGACCAACTCGAAAACCATGTAAATAATATTTACATATATATAAACATTCATCAATAAGTAGTACAATCACATTACAAAAATGAGAAGCATAATGTATATACAAAACAAATAAAGTGATTAGGATAACACACATATTAAGTGCTCTTATCAATACGTAAAAGAACTATGTAACAAAAAAGGAACTAATAGATAAAATACATGTGATTAAATAATAGATAATAGATAAAATATAAAATAATAGATAAAACATATGTGAAATATGTTATTGAGTATAATTCATATATTTTTTCCAGAAAATAATTAAAAGATTAAGATCAAAAAAAGTAATTATTTGTACTATCAAATTGAAATATGTGAAATATGTGGTTAAACATGACTTCTACTAGAATCAAATTGAAATCGTTGGTGGTCATGTCTCTCTACTTTCAATTCATTCTAAGTTGGCAGTTGAAATTCATCCAAGAGCTATCAGCTCAATTAGATTCGAGTGAGATTCTCTTTTTAAAAATTTTTTTCTCCATTCAGAGATAATTTATTTGTACTTTTTGATACTTATAATTACTCCATAAAAAAAAATCATCATAACATGAATGAACTAGTTCATGAATAGCCAAGAGATATTTCTCTCTCCTAGTTAGAGGCTCACATGAGACTCCAAATGAGTAAAAAAGAATAAGAGATCTAGTTGTATCCCTTAAATTCATATTATGCCTAGATTCACTAAAAAATAAGTCATACACATAAAAATAATATCAGCACAAGCAGCACTTTATTTGTCTACGGTGAATAAAATTAAATACTTATTTTTAGAAACTATAGTATCCATAAAAGACAAACATTATTATCATGTATCATTTTATCATATCATAAGAAAACATTTTAAACAAAATAATTAATCTGAAAAGCTTTCGAAGATAAAATATAAACAATTTATTTCCAAGGTATGAGATCTAAAAAAATACATGATATAAAATAACTAATAAAGACATGATTAATAATATAAATTATGATTAAAATCATATCTTTCTAATGTTACTTTATAATATTTCTATCATATAAGAATGTCTTAGTCATCTTAACCAGATATTTATTTTTTTTTTTACAACTTCATTATATAAAAATACTAACACAAAAAATCTAATACATAATCTCATAATTAATATAATAAGTACTATAATTATTAAATATAAACTCTAATGCATTATTATTTCTAACGACTCTCTTGTTTTTATTAAATTATTATTTTTTCTAGGAAATAATTAAAAAAAAATTATGGCTTGAAATAAAAAGAAATAATTAAGTAAATTATAGATGATAATCAATAAATAATAAAATATCTCTACTTAGTTATCATGTACCTAATTGTATTAGATTGAATGAGCTCTTACTCACACGAATCTAACAATCATGATATAAAACTCAAATATATTTTTTTAATTGAAAAGTCTCATGCTCTAGAATATAAATACCCTAACACTATGACTTAAAATTCTAGTTTGATCAAATACAAATGATCAAATCAAGAATGAACATGTGATAGAACAACAATACACAAATACAAAGTAAGATACCTAATCATAAAAATAAAAATATATAATTTACCTTGTTCACTCTCAAAGGAATTATTTTTTCGATGTCGTCTAACTCTGCAAAACAAAGTCAATGATAAAAAAATAAAATTCAAGTTGAATTATATAAAAGATAACTCACATAAAGAAAACTACTAAAATATCATAGAATAAAAAAATACACAAAATAGACAGCATCAAGTTGTACTAATTTTGTATATTTTTCTCTTATAATGATCATTGGAGAATAACTTTATGAGAACTCATAAATAACTCTAGTAAATAGCCTATCTCCCTCACCGACCTATAATGCTCTTGATTTTTTCTCTAGAAACAAGTCCAACAACTCTTCATGGTATGGCCACTCCTACATTGTATACATTGTATTGAGCATCTTTTCTTTGTTCCTCTAATATGACTAACACCCCCTCTACTACTAATATATGTTGTATAAGATGTTTCTTAAGCAAGTTTTTGCCTACTTTACAAATACTAAATTGTCCAATATGGCATCTCATATCTAGTGGAAAGGAAGACCACCAAAAACTTAGCTACAAAATCATGAAAAACTATCAAGCTGTGGGTACAAAAGCATCATGTCAATAAACTGCTTCTTCTATCTCACTATCTCAGTCACATCTACTTCTTCTTAGAATATCTCTAAAAATTACATAACTAACTATGTAAAATAGGTAAAATGAGTGATGATCTATTTTGGCTCTCTAAATCCCTCCAATCTCAATTCCATAAACTAATAAATCACATCATATATCTACATAATATAGGATGTGTATAATAACATGGCAAGTTTTCATAATATCTAAAAAGTGGTGCAAGATGAAAATCCAAAAGCAAATATTTATATCGATAAATTATCACATCATAATCAATAATCAAAAATTAATCTATAATCAGGTCTTTTTGCCTCATCAGTACGAGGCTCCTTCGTCAGGTTATCGAGCTGCTCCATCAAGTAAATATGTCTTTATTGTCCAAGCTTCCACGTAGAGGTGTCAAACAGGCCGGGACTGGGCCAGCCCATTTTTTTAGGGCACGATCGTGATTCCGTGCCGGGCCGGGCACGATTACTGTGTCGTGCCCGGCCCGGCACAGTTTAAAAAAAACAAGCCCGGCACGGTGGGCCGTGCCTTGCAGGCTAAGGCTTGCATGTCCATACGGGTCGGGATTCGGGGGGACCACAGGTCGGTTCGAATCAGACCCGACCCGTAGTCTTTTTTGCGAGAGGGGCCATCGTGGGTTCGGGCTCACGGGACACCAGGCACGGGACAAACCCGTGCCGGTGTGCCGTGCCGCGGACCGAACCGTGCCGAGTCAGGCACGGCACGGCACAGCTCGTGCCTAACCCGGGCACGGCACGGGGCTGGGCACGGAATTTTTCCGTGCCGGGCCGGCCCGGTTGACACCTCTACTTCCACGAGATAATAACCAAAATCTTAACCTTGTCCATTAGTCAATATATACGGATCACACTAGAATACCATATTATATTATTACTTTTATTTTTTTTCTTTTTATTCCCTTGAATTGCACTTATTGTGCTACAATACCAACTACACACTATATGGTGGACAAAAACCCTTTTGACCACACAGTGCCACTAACATGCACCTTACACAGTTCCACACACCTCAAGATTATGCGCATACCTCCACAACACCCACTACATAGTCAACATTCTACGTGTGGTAATTTTGTTCATTGATTTACATTGAAGCAGTCGGCATCAATGTTTGAACCAACTTCCATGATACCAACAATGGGTTGGCATAGCAACACGGATGCTCACACTATCACCACATCGAAAAATTGTGTGTCGATGTTAGACAACATATATACTCACACACTGTATATATACACACATAGTATATCACTTCTAGGGTTTGCATGCCAAACTCTAATACCATGTAAAAATATCAATGATATATATATATATATATATTCATTAATGTGTAGTACAATATCTCTCTCACATCACCACAAAATGGGGAAAACATAATCTATATATTGAACAAACATATAGGGGCATCCCACGTGTTGCATGCTCCCATCACTTGGTAAAAAAAATGTGACAAAAAAAAAAGAATTGTAACACATTTTTTACTACATTTGGTGGGACTAATGATCCTTACCATCACATATTATATTTTAGGCAGACCATAATCTTGAATTCCGGAAATGATTACTTAGTATGCTATATGTTTCCCTCATGCCTCCAATAACCAACATTGACATGATTTCACAAACTGCCGCATGACAGAATGAACTCTGCTAAAGATTAAGAATAAGCATTATCACTTAGTATTTATGTTCGATGTTACACACAAAAATATTGTGATACATGTAGTGGATTCATTTACACCTTTACCAAGAGATTTAGTTAAATCATGCAACGAACAAAAACATACAATTTGGATGTCCTATGACATATTTTCAGACAATTTCAAGTTGATGATGAGTATTTTTAAGTAGAAAAACTCATTAAATGGGTGAATAAAATTTTAATATTAGAGGACAATGCACAAACAAATACTCAAAAAGTTAACATAATTAAAATAGAAATATCAAATGGGTCAATCAGCCAACCTCACCTCCACATGCCTTGCCTAGCATGGTGGGGCAACATGTGAACCACCAATGAACTGGAGCCAAGCTCAGGCATGGACCCAAGCATCTTTATGCCCACCACATAGACATTTGTTGGCTACACAGGGTGTGCAATGCACATGTGTCATGAGAATAGTACATGTGTGCGAGAATAGTTCTTGTTGCGCACATGTGTGGGCAACAAGAATTAAAATATCAATTTCGACAAATATATTGGCACTTAAATTTTACGGATATATCAAATATATTGAAGATATATCAGTATATATTTTTACATGAATACTAATTAAAGATAAAAATATCAATTTTGACGAATATATTAATACTTAAAATTTATGAATATTTCAAAAATATATCAGCTAATATATCATAATCTTTCATTACTGATGAATAATGCATGTGTTACGTGAACAATGCAAGCATGTGCACTAAGCACATGTAATAAGTGAATTATGCACATGTTACATGTGGACTATGCAAAATATTGGTGGGTGTAATATATTTGTAGCGTGCTAAAGAAATTTATACATGTATAAACTTGTATTTTAACTGATGGGGAGGATCAAAAGTATGATTATTACTTTATGAAAATTTGTATAATAAAATTATATCCAGTAGGCTACTAAAATTCAAACATCAGTCTTTGGTCAGAGAAATAAGAACTGCCTGCCAAATGAGTCTCGCTCTCCTATTGATGAACAGATAAGATATGATTAAAAATTAATTTTCAACTATTAATTATCATGTAGGAATTCATTAAGATAAAATTGACTTTTATTTTTTCATGTTACACAACATACAACTAAGGTTCGTGTAAATTTTTTATAGTGACAAGCCCCACCACTTGCACGGCCCCATACCCCAGAAAACCCTTATTTGGCATGACCCTACGGACTACACCGCTTGGGCCCAACAACTTGAGAGGTTATTTATGGGAGGCACAGTTCTACTTACGCAGAGTGAGATTCGAACTCGAGTCCTCTCCTTTGGAATACATATGTCTTTGCCACTAGGACAATACTTCATTAGCATGTTACACAACATACAAGATATTATAGGAGTTAGACTAATCATTTTATTCATTCTAGACCATGCAGGTATGCAACATCATTTTATAGCTGATAGGATTTAAACTCAAAGAGCCAAGAGAGTTAAAGTAGGTCACCGCTCATTTTACTAACTTCGCCCAACTAGCTACACTACGCAACTATTGGAGGCATGCCCAACAAAGGAAAATGTGAACTAAAAGAGTGAAACAGATGAGGCGATTTCATAGCATTATGTATCTACACTCACTACCCATCAATTTCTCAGTGTTTCACTGTTAAATTTTGGATGATCATGAATTTCCCATTACACCAGAGAATCATATATTAACATCAATAATATTAATATTATTTTTCAAGCTTATATATTAACATCTAATACATTAAATTTGGAGAAAATGAAAAATTCTAAATTTTCACTCTCGCATGAATTTCATGCAAGTGCTGACAAATTGATCTTCAATAAAAAAAATATATAATAACATACAAAAATCATCATAATAACACTGTGTCATATTTTAAATTCTCACTCTCACATATGATAATTATCATGAGATAGACAATTAACTTATAAATAATATTATATATAGTCAATAGGGTTGTAACCGAGCCGAGCTACTCGCAAGCTGCTTGGCATTCGGCTCGTTAGAAGCTCGCTCGAACTCATTTATTAAGTTAAATGAGCCGAGCCCGAACATCATTTTGAGGCTCGTAAGTTAAATGAGCCGAGCCCGAGCAGCCTCAAACTCGGCTCATCAGCTCGTAAACAGGCTCGTGAATAGATTCATGAGTAAGCTCATTAGTCAGGCTTGTGACAAGCTCGTGAACCAAACTCGTGAACATGCTCGTGAACATGGAGAAGGCTTGATGCACAACAAAATTTTCCTACAAATGAACATGATGAATATTTTAACTCTTGAACTTCAATCAAGTTAATTGAACTTTTATTATCTTATATTTTTAATTTAGTTGTATGTTGACTATTTTAGATGAACATTTTCTTTAATTCCTGAACATCACTTTGAGGCTCGTAAGTTAAACGAGCCGAGCCTGAGCACCCTTAAACTCAGCTCGTCAGCTCATAAATAGGCTCGTGATCAAGCTCGTGAATAGGCTTGTAAGCAAGTTCGTTAACCAGGCTCGTGAACAAGCTCGTGAACCAATCTCGTGAACATGCTCGTAAGTTAGACGAGCCGAGCCCGAGCACCCTCAAACTCAGCTCGTCAGCTCGTAAACAGGCTCGTGAACAAGCTCGAGCCTACTCCTTTAAAACCGAGCCGAGCATGCCTAATACTCGGCTTGGTTACACCCCTAATAGTCAATAGTAAGTCTATAATACTTGATATTTCTTGAATATTAAGTTTGCGCGCATTTTACACATCAAATTATGTAAAGAATGGCAGCATACAATTTATTGGAAAAAAAAAACATTAAGTAACTAATTAAGATTCCTTGTGGCATCTTCAATGTTAAAGGAAGCCCTTGGCTAATACAGAACCAAGTTGTATCCTTCTCATGCAGGAATTAGTGAGGGTTTATTGTTTGCTGATACAGATCAGATTTACTTTCTATTGTTAAGAACAAAAGGAAAACTTATCTTCTAATTAGCAAGGAACAATTAGCTGTGATTGAATTGGTCAGCATTGTTCCTGCAAAAATCAACAAAGAAAAATTCAACATGCCTCTGTATTGTTCAGGTTAACGCATTTAGGGAGAGGAGGGCACTTTCCTTAACTCTGAATGACACAAAAACAGCCGTCAACAAGCTGCATCAAGTAATCAACATCATAGTTGCCATTATTATACTTGTCATCTGGCTTCTCATTCTAGGAATTGCCACCAGCAAGTTCTTTGTTCTTATCGGATCGCAGCTTCTCGTGGCATCATTCATTTTCGGGAATACCGCCAAGACCTTATTCGAGTCGATCATCTTTTTGTTCATTATTCATCCATTCGATGTGGGCGACAGGTGTGAGATAGATGGAATTCAGGTATGGAGGTTGCCAGTTATATCTACTAGGGTTTCTTTTAGATTTCCAGGTGCTTACTTCTTGCCCCTGTGTTTCAGATGGTGGTGGAAGAGATGAACATTCTCACCACAATTTTCCTGAGAGCGGACAACCAGAAGATCGTCTTCCCTAACAGCGTTCTTGCTGCCAAGCCCATCGGAAACTTCTATCGCAGTCCTGATATGGGGGACTCTGTTGAGTTCTGCATCCATATCTCCACTCCGATTGAACGACTAGCAACCATGAAACATAGGATAACGAGGTCTGTGTTTGTTATCTGATGAACCACCATGCCCCAAACACGCCGCACTTTTGATTTTTCTGTGATTCTAACTCGTCACCTAATTGATTCGACAGTTACATCGAGAACGAGAAGGAGCATTGGTACCCTAATCCCGCGGTTGTGTTGATGAATGTGGAAGAATTGAACAAGTTGAGATTAGCCGTGTGGTTCCGGCATCGGATGAATCACCAGGACATGGGCGAAAAATGGATGAGGAGAGCCTGCTTATTGGAAGAGATGGTGAAAATATTCAAAGATCTTGACATTCAATTCCGCTTGCTGCCTCTCGACATCAACGTGCTCACCATACCTCTTCCTAACCATTCTCACTTAGTTGCCTCTTAAAAAAACGATTTTTTTTTATTTTTTTTTTTTTTTTTTGGGAATGTGGGTGCCCCTATCCTCCAATCAACTCAACTTGTAGAACATGTGTACATAAAGATTCGAACCCAAAACATTATGAACAAAAATCTTAAAATTCTCCCTTGTGGACGAATAAATTTTTTTGTATTGGAAATAGTTTTTTTTTATTATATCTCATATCTCCTACTTTCAACTCAGCTCATATTATCTATTGGTTCATATATGAGTCTTGAAGCCCCAAGATCAGACTAATAATACTCATGATCCACAATATGAATAGGGCGCTTAGTCGCAGTAGTAATAGTTGAGTCTAGACCTTCATTAATACACACTCACATACACACATGCGCGCGCACGCACACACACATATGTGTGTGTGTGCCTCTATTTAGTGTGTCAGCTTTTTTTCTTTATTTTACCCATAGATCAGTTTAGAGTGAGTGACACTCTATATGAAGAGAAAGTCTTCGTTTTATTTTGTTTCTCAAAACAAAATCATTTTTTTTAATTGAAAATCAAGTTGAAAGATATAATAGTTGTGATTTTACTCCTAATATACATCTGATTATTCCTATGACACACACACATATGCATGCAAGCATGCACAAATCCATATATATATATATATATATATATATATATATATATCTCTCTCATGTGTATACTATATTTCTTAGTTATATTTATAAATAAGTTTAGAGTGAGAGACACTCTATATGAAAAGAAAGTATTTGCTTTATTTTGTTTCTCAAAACAAAATCATTATTTTGATTTAGAATTGAAAATCAAGTAGAGGCATCATAAATGTGATTCTACTTCTAAGGTGCATTTGATAATTCCTAAAATACATTCACACACACACTATAAATAAAATATACATTAAATTATTTTGCAAGTATATTTAACATAGAATTTATTTTATTTAATATATTTAATACTATAAAACAAATGATATATATACACACACACACACACATATAATAATTATATTTTTATATTTTATTATCATATAAATGATATAGAGAATTTTATTTAGAATATTATAATTTTAATTTGTATGTTTTAGTAATTAATTAGATAATATATAAAATAACGTAATCATGATTAATTATTTTATTGAAATATTATTTTAATAGGAATGTAGTTTAAAAAAGTAATATATAAATTATATAAAAAAAGTTCCAAATAACCTATATAAATTATTTTTAGTGATGGATAATTCAATAAAAAGTGATTGGTTCTACCTATTCAATCACTGGTTCTATTGGTTCAATCGTGATTTAGTGGAATACCAACCCAATTAGCAGAATTGGACTAGTCTGGTCACTGGTGACTAGTTGATGACTAGGTCAATCTGATTGACTATTCTAATATGGCTTTCATATTCATATAAAATTCTAAAATAACAATATAATAAACTAGATAATAAACAAAAATACAAGCTAATGATAATTAGAATTGAGATGATTAAAAGAGAATGAATAGTATTTTTTTATAGATAAATAAAGTGAATGCTCAAAATGATGGATGATATAGGCGAGGTGAATATTGTCCTATCATAGTTGACTTTAATCTAGCACACTATCCAACTTAAAGTTTGTGTCTGCTAGGCAAATAGAGAATTGATGCCAGGTGAAAATCTTATTTGATCACTGTCATCAATAAAAACTTATTGATTTTTTGCATTCTCATAGGAAATTGATAGTATGCTACATTTTGCTCCACGATATACTCACAATACCAAGTTGGTTCTCTCGTCTCTCAGGCTGATCATTATAATTAAAATACTTTAGATTTAATTGATATTTGTTTATTATATTCTATTAATTCATGTTCTAGTTGTTTTCTTTTGATGAAATTAATAGTCTCTCTATTATCTACTTTTCTTTATTATTATATTTTCTCTAAAGATAATAATTTTTTTAATAATAAGCTCGTGGATAGTTGAATCTAAGTGATATTCCTTTACAACAATTGCTGATAATAAGCTTTGGCCTCTTTGTTACTAGTAGTACCTTCCATTTTCTCTTCTCAGCTTTTTATCTAAAAATTACTCTTTGGGTTCTTTCAATCTCTAGGTCCAAAGATGTTAGTTCACTCACAATGATTTTACTCATAAATATGGCAGCTACAAAAAATATAAAAAAACTAAAATAAAACACACAAATAAGAAATACACGACAAACAATGTAAATTAAGGTGTAAAATTAAGATATTGATATCTAAACTACAAAATCAAAAATATCATTTTTTTCAAATACATCATTGTCAACTAAAGTTGACAAACCAAACTAAATAATATCTAGTAATGACAAAAAAAACTTGTTGCTACTCTATTACAATGTCCAATTTTTAGGATTAAGCAATATCCAAAAATCTCATTGAGCAAAAATCTCTCCTTCAACTAGTTTCACAAATATACAAACATATAAGTAGTATAAAAAACTTTTGTCCAAATATCAATTCCTCGGAGAATGTATAAGTAGTCTGAACAACAAAAGATGAGTCAATATTTGCTATAGTCAAAAGGATAAAACTATGTTTTTAGTAAGATTCTCAGATTCTATGGTTAGTGTATTTCATTATGCATGATAGTCTATCAAAATTACTTGATTGTTATTTTACTTGGTTATAGAATAAAGATTAGATTATTATAAAAATTTTCTAGTGTCCTACTTTATACAAGGTAATTATCACTTATTAAGTTATCCCCAATGATAGTCCATTTGTAGTTGTCCACTTGATACTTTACCACCCAAAATGATAAATCATTCTTACCTGAGTATCATTCATAATTCCATATATTTTAGACAACGCATCAACTACTAATGATTATTACATCATATATATATATATATATATATATATATTCATATTCTTTGACCTCACATTTCTTAAAGATATAAAATGTTGAGATATAAAAATATGTATACTTTTGACTTCGTGTCATACAGTTGAAAGTGACTCATAGGACTATTACCACCTTATGAGTCACCTTCACTTATGTGTGTCTCATGGCCTGTATATTACCATTTATCATGATGACATGTGACTATCATGCTGACAGTAAAAATTTTAGAATAATGTCCTATAAACTTTCACATTAATTGAAGGGTAATTCATCTAAGATATAGACAATAAATTGTTTATAAAAGCATTAATGCATTTGAATTCGTAAGCAACATATTCACATGATTAAACTTATCTCGACATCAGGTTTTAATGTATATTTTGTCTCATGCAACATGATTAGAAGGGTTTTCACTTATTCATACTGTTACATATGAGTATGCTTCATGACTTACCTATCAATATCCACCACAACAACATGCACAAATCCACTCATTGTAAAATACTAATTTTAATCTTACATAAATAACTCATCCATTGATAACCAAACCATAATAAATCCAAACATAACAATCATTTAGTAAGTATCTATCACATTAAATCAAATATACCAATTCTAGATCTCAAATTAGCTTAACATTGGAGAAGAATTTACATGAGATAATTCACAATATATCTCATGGAATTTTAGGATCTCAATGATAACCCTCAAGATTTTCAAATAATCAAACTCTAAATCAATAATTCTTGTTCATGTGCCTTGGATTTGAAACAAGGTGGGAGTCAAAATTCACCACCCCCCAAGATTTATGCTTATGCTCTTTGTTATCCATTTTCTCGTTGATCTCCCCTAGGTTTGGGCAAATGTATGCATCTTTCGCATGTGCCTTAAAAACTATATTTATTTCTTATTATACACTTTTATACTTGAATGAGTGGGTGCAAATTTTAAGTAGAAAGTCATGACACTAGAGAATACCATAGCTTTGGATTTTGATTTCTTCAACACAAAGTCATGGCATTGAAAATGAGTCTTATCTTTGGTCTTTTTCATGCTTTAGATTACTATGGCACTGAGATTAGTCATGAATTATGTATTTTATCTTATGTAATACAAAGACATGATGCTATGAATGAGTTATGACTTTAGTCTTTCTCTTGCATTAGATTGTCATGTTACTATGAATGACCATACCTATACATTTAATCTTTGTAATAATGAGTCACGACATTAGGAATTGATACAACTTATGTATTTCAACTCTATAACACAAACTCGTGAAAATGAAAATGACCATGGCTTGCGCATTTTATCTTTGTAACCCAAAGTTACAATGCTATGAATGAGCTATGACATTGGTCATTTCTTTAGAACAAAAAGTCACAATCTTGAAAATGGATGTTGCTCAGGTAATACTCTCTGAAACTCTTTATAAAAAAAAGTCATGACACTATAAAAGTATGGTGGATTTTATCTTAGTTTTGGTGGCTCAATAATGAAAATATCACAGCATTAGAAGCTGCCATGGTTTTTAGCATTATTAGTGTAATTGATTACAATAACATAAAATTAATGTTAGTCATAAAAAAATATTATGAGCTAGTGTGCCTGTGACTCTAATGGAGTTTCATAAAAACAAATATTTTACATAACAAAATGATTGTGTCAATGAGGCGGTAGAATCATAATATATGAAGATTGATATGACTATTTTTCTAGAAGTTTGACAAATAATGAATATCAAAACTATCATATAACCTCGATGAGGTGTAACAAAGTGATAACATAATGAATTTTATGGCTTTCTATGACTTTTCACTCTTCTCCTATTCAATATATCCACCAAGTATTATATTTCACGCAAAATCACTCAATTTGACTATTATTTCACATAATCCATCAAAGCTAAAATTTAGAAAAATGAATCTATTTAAAGCCTTTTTCTATACAAATACATCATACATTAATGCCAAAATAACTAGTTTTATTCAGTGTTTGATATATTGAACAAATATTTAACCTAAGAGTTTCACCAGAGTGGGAGTGTGTGTTGGTCATGGTGGGTGGTTATAAAAATAGCATATGACAAATGCAAGTTGTACAACAAGAAAGAAACCGATTAGAAATGGAAAATAGAGACATCAAATTTTGTTTCTAAAATTAGGAATGGAATTGAAACGGATTAGAAATGGAAAAAAACTTTTTTCAAAAATTTAAAAATGGAAAAAAAATTCATCACTATTAAAAGGCATGGATTAATTGAGATTATATGGAAATAGAATTAGAAACAAAAATAATTTTTGAAAATTTGAAACATCTTGATAGTCCATTACTCTTGGACTTTAAAAATTTCGACCACTAAAAATATTTCCATCTCTGAATTATAAATGGAAACTATTTTCATCACTAAAATATGTTAATTAGTTTTTCAAATAAGACTTTGTCCATTCAAAAAAAAAAAACTTAGGATTTAGCCTAAATTTTATCAATTTTGACATCGCCCTTTAGTGAATTTGAGATTAATTTCCTCTATTTTGTGTTTGTCATCCTATTCATCTATCATTGAGGTTTGTAATTTAATGTTTTTATTTTTCCCATTTTTACTATAATTGAGGTATCCAAGTTTTGTACATTTTATTGCTAACTATAATTCTTTTCATATTTAACATCCTCAAGAGTGATCTCTTCTTATAATTCTTTTCATATTTTAAACATACTTAACAATATGGACTTAGTATGCCTAATAGGATTGGTTCACTCTTCAAGTTACCTAATTAGCTAGTTAATTGAATTTATATATATTAAAATTTTTAAGGTTTAGATATAATCACAAAGAACAACTTTAAAAATTGAAAGAGTTAGTTTTAAAAGTTTGAAGATATGTAATTTGTATCTTAAAATTGAAGGTATGTAATTTTAACAATGAACAATTTATATATAAATATTTATATATCAAAAATTTTAAAGCTATCTAACTTTAACAACGAATAGTTTATATATATATTAATAATTTTGAAGGCTGAAACATAATAATAATTAATAACTTTAAAAATTTTGAAGGCTAAAACGTAATAACAATGAAAACTTTAAAAATTTTAAAAGCTGAAACGTAATAACAATCAACAACTTAAAAATATAAGAATCTTAATTCAAAATTTCTAGAGTTATTTTATCTACACTTAACTGAAGGTAAAATCTAATAAATAATAACTCCCATTATTTGATATTTTAAACAAATACATATTACATCTCACAGGAAGTAGATGGCTATTTTACTACATCCTACATATGCATTAGTTAAAATCCCTATTAATTTATTTATTTTTTTAGCCACTAGTTGACATTTGTTATCTTATTTTCATTAATATATTGACATGCATTTGCATTGTGAAATTTTTGATGATTTCTATTATATAAAATATTTTTGCCAAAATAGTTACTACATGTTTTTAATTTTAAAGGCATCAAGTATTATAGAACCTTAATTTGCTAAGATCTGAAACACGAGAGTACTTACCCCCCATTAAAATATCAAATAGTAGGATCATGTTATCATTTTTTAATGGTTTAATTAACTCCAAAAATAATAGAATCTCATAATATTCATTTTATTAACCCCAAATGAAAAATAATTAATTTAATAAAATATTATTATTTTCACACATATGAAGAATGAATCTCTAACCATAAAGATATTTATATATTGTGATCTTTTATATATAAACAAAACAGAAAAATTATTTCTAGCACATACACAACTTTTTCATTTTTGCTTCATTTATGCAATTCCATTTTATATAAATAAATAGTAAATAGTCAGTTTTATGTGTATAAAAATATATAATTGAAGGCTTTTGGTAAAAATCTACGATTAAAACAACCCCCTTGTTTCATTTTAATGCAAACTTATCTATTAATGATGTGAGTATAGCATTTTTGTATTATGCATTACATGAACAAAAAATATTATACGACATAATCATTAATGGATGAATGTCAGACTAAAAAATGAGTTTTTGACTTATGAGTTTGTAGAGGGAATTGAGGAGTTTGTTGGATTTACTAAAAAATATCATGAATTTATAGATAAAATGAAAATAAGATGCCCATATAATGACCATAAATATTAGAATCATAGTTTCCAAGATATGGACACATTGTGATTTCATCTTGCAAAAAATAGATTTGTTAGAGACTATTATATTTAGTATAAACATTGGGAAATAGTGGTACCACAAAAAACTGAGTATTTTGTACATAGAAGTGTTTATTCAGATGTTGTAATGCAACATGTCAATCCCAATGATGCATGTGAAATAATGTTGAAGAATATTATTTGTTCTTCCTTCAATCTGAATATGTCACAAATGATATCCCAAAATCACCAGCAAAATAATTTATGAAATGCTCAAAGCATCAGAAGAAGAGGTTTGGTCAGGTAATCCATATGGCCACTCAAAGTTATCAGTGGTGACTAGACTCTTGAATTTAAAGGCAAAACATCATTTTTCAATAAGGTATTTGGATGAAATATATGAATTATTATCTGAATTGTTACCAAGGAATAATATCATGATAGATAGTTTTTATTGCACAGAGAAGTTAATGCAAAGTGTAAGTTTGCTAGTAGAAAAAATATATTGCTACATTAATGAAAGCATTATATATTAGAGCATAGATAGTGATGCAATCTTTGACTCCATAGAACATCTTTCAGTCGACTTACCTTATAAATCCATGATAGCAAGCCTTGTGTAATACAAATAGATATATCCATTTGAGAAGTTATATAATTTTTATTTATTAAGCTAAAAGTTAAATATATCCGACGAATAAATTGTATTCTATTGAAGATATTTTTTAGATATCTTAGAAAATTTAAAAATAATATTCAAAATAAAGCTAAAGTTAAATGATCAATATGTAATACTTACTTGGTTGAAGAAGCTTCAATATTTTGTGCATGCTACATTTGGTCATAATTGTATAATTTGCATAATAAAATGTCACTAAATAATGATTATAGTATGGAAGATGGATCAGGAGAATATGATATGCTTTTCATTTTAATTCATGTGGGTCAATCATATGGTAGAGAAAAATAAAAATATTTTTTATATAACCAAGAGTATCATTCTGTGTACATATATATCTTGTTGAACTATGAGGAAATTACACCTTATATTGAGTAACATTTATAATAATGTTATATTATCATTTCTTTATCATGGTATGTGATATACCTTTTTTGTTATTCAAAATTGTTTCAATGTTATTTTTGTAGAATTTATGCTAAGGAATTAAGGTAAAGAGAACTGCATATTGATGATACTTTCATTAATCCAAAGCTTCACAAAGATTTTGCATTTTAGTTTGAAAATTTTGAAACTTATCATTCTTGCTTCTCAAAATTAACATGAAATATTATAAAAGTATGATTTTTTTTCATTTTGTAGGTACAATATTCATTATATAATATATGTAATAGACAAATAAAAGATCTGGCAAAAAGCCATTACAAATTTTATAGACATATCTCATACATTATGTAAATAGATACAAATTTCACACTTTAAAACATGGTTTCAAAAAGAGCTAATAGTGTATGCATCAAAGGGTCTAACCCTATTGAATCTAATATTAATTTTCATGGTCAACTGATTGAAATTCTATATATGGAGTATCATGCTTTATTGATTAAGAGGATAATTCTTATTAAGTATAAATGATTTGATCATATTCCAAAATTAGGTAGTAGAATTCATCATCAATATAATCCTATAGATGTGCACCATAAAATAAGTGCAAGAAAAATAAGTGCATTACACTACTTATTCAACCACAATAAGACATTCTTATGAGTGATGTGCACCATTAATCCTAAATCAGTTGTGGAATTTGTTGAAAATGATGTTATTGTTACACCATCATGTGTATATGCTTTTCAAAAGAAAAAGTAACTTATCCAATCAATCTTATGGTAGATGATGGGCTTCAAATGTTGCTTGGTGAACATAAAAAATATTTGAACATTGATGATTGTCATGATGAAGAAGAAAATGAGGAGGAATTAATTGCACAATTAGATGAAAATGAATATATAGATGGAGATAATTTGTCAGAAATTTCTAATAATGAGTAAATATTTATTGATTTCCTTGTTATGTTATCTTTCTTAATTTGTAACTATTATAATTTGGATGTTAAATATTTTTTTTTTCATATTTGTGAATGTCATTGTGTTTATCATTATATTTTGTTATAATAATATTTTCATTAGATGTTTTTACTGTCATTATATTTTTTGATATTTATATAACTTGAATTATGTATGAGAGGTAATAATTCAAGTGGTTGAGGATCTTAGTATGTGGGAAGAGGTAGAGAAAGTCAACTAATAGTTCATGGAGGATGAATTCAATATTTATTTAGTGACAACAATATTACAAATATCTCTCTGCATTCTCTTAACATACCAAATATATGCTGGCATCACCTCATCATGAGACACTTGGATTGACTCCCATTGATATTTCGTCTTCATCTCCTTTTGCAGCATCGACAATGGTTGGATATTAACAATCCATAGTTTTCATTCTAAGTTATGAGAAAATATTTATTTGACACATAATTTACAATAAATAGTATGTAGCTTTCAAAATTTTACTACAATCATGCATTATCATTTCATTATTTTCATTTGTAAAAAATTTAATTTACAACAATAGATGAAAATATAAGTAAATGACTAAGGTTAAAATATGATAATTATAACTAATAACAAACTATGATGATGCTACTTATTGAACATTATCATTGAAAATTAAAATAATATTTTCATTATGAATTTTTGAATAATAAATAAAAATGAATACAATATTAGCTTAGTTGCAAAAATAATGAGTTTATTTTATTTATATGTATATACACATGCTAATATTAAATTACTTACAAGTTTATTTATTTTGCTTTTCATGTAATCGGAAAGATATTTTAGGAGAAACTAGTTGTAGAGGATATAAAGTGGAGAAAAGTACTCCCACATATTAAAGAATTTTATTGAGAAGAATTTGAAGTACAATTCTAATAAATTTAATAGTTTTACAATTTGGTTTTTTATGAATAACTATACATTATAATGAATTGTTGTTTTGTTTGTTTTTTTGCAGAAAAAATATAAATGAAATAATGCTTTGTTGGTCCTGATAAAGGATATGTGGAAATATGTGACTAGTGTCATATATAATGACAGGCTTAATAAATGGAGAAAAACGTATGGTAAATATGCAAAGTCAAATAATGTTCTCCTTGATGTTTGGATCAAATTGTGGGCATACTAGTATAGCGAGGAACTCAAGGCCTTGTCCCAAATTGTGTCACATAATTGTCGATCAGAGAAAGTAAGTGAATGATTAGGTCCTTTGAAACATATTGGAGGTTCAATGGTGACCTACCAATATTTAGTAAATTTGGTAAAATTATCTTTCCTAATTTATAATGATTTAAACTTGTGAATGCAAATGATAATAAATGATGACAATATATCATGTACCTCAATAGTAACTATTATTTTTTTTAGGTTGCTAAGTTGGGATGTCTACCAACACCATTTGAGGTGTTCAAGTGAATACACAAGAAAAAAGATGGATCATTTGTGGACAAGTAGTCAAATGATATTAATGTAAATTTCTCAATTTATTTTTTTAGTGTATTATGTTAAATACAATTAATAAAAGGAAACATTGTAAAAAAATTTAATTTTTAGCATTCATAGGAATTAATATGAAAAGTTAATAATTTTTTTACCATAACTAATGAGTTATTATATATGAACTCATTAAATATAATAACTAACTTTATTTTTATATTAATTTTTAGTAGGGTGTTGACATTTTTATGTGCTGGTATAAATTTTATTTGAATATATAAATTAGGAGTTATGCTGTATTGCTATAATTGTAGGAAGCTGTGGATAATATAGTTTCCATTGCTTCATAATTGAAGATTCTCCTTCAGAGGCATCAGAGATTGATGTGGTACATATTTACCTTCAGGTTAAAAAATGGTGAGTATATGGTATTGGTACCTATGCATCTATATTTTATCTAGGTTATATTTAGAGTTCATCATCATCTTCCAATTATAATAATCTATTTGATGAGAGGTTGTGTGAGGAGATGCATAAAATTCATGATACTTTGTAGAGATAAAAAAAATAAGGAGATACAACAAAATAATAAAGGGATGCAAGAATAAATTGAAGAAATTAAAAAAAGAGAGGAAGAATGAATGAAAAGAGGGGAGGAAATATAATAGAAGATTTTGAAGATTGAGAAAATAATATGTTAGTTGGTAGAAGCTCCATCTCTTTTTTATTATTCTGAAGAAGATCCATCTAGATCTTTAGATGATAATACTCATCTCGACAAGGACTTGAAGCTGTTTGTGATGCTGTATTATTACTTTTTTGTAATGAATATTTTTGTGGTGAACTTTTGGTTTTTGTGCTATTGTTTTTTGAAGTTATTAATATAAATTAAAATTGATGGACTTTGATGTTTATTATTTGATGTGTTACTCTATAGTAAGTGTTATGAGAATGTCATTAGATGAATAATATGTGCATATATTTACTAGATTGTAAGGCATATGGTTTTTGTATGTATATATATTTTGTATATAATATATAGAAACTACATATTCGTGTTATAGAAAATAGAAATAGAAATTTGCATTTCAAAATCTATTTCAAATTTAGAAACAAATTTTGCATTTCTATTATATTTCATCACTATTTTAGTATCCAACTAGAAATAAAATATGAGATCCCATTTACGTCTCTAAAATTAGAAACAAAAAATATTCAATCGCACATTTTAGAAATGTCAAATGGTTTACCATTTCTAATATTTAGAAAGGAGCATTTTAGAAAAGAAATCTTTTCGTTTCTATAGAGGTCACTAATTCAACAATCAAATACTACATTGAAAGAATATTAGAGAAATATCATTATGCTCAAAAATATGAGTCAACCTTAGAGTCTAAGTACATTTCTAAATACCGAGTATATAAATTCAAATAGAGTAACAATTAGTTAACTATTAGTTGATTAAACTATCTTTCTATCTAATCTTTATGAGATCAATATCTATACTTACAACTACTTTATTATTTATATGACTCATATTATTGTGGAGCTATGTTGGATGAGACATCATTTCCCTACGAAGTTTTTGGATCAAGTCAATTAATGACAATTCTGACATTCTGATGAGCCAAAAATTAGATATTTTATTCCATTTTTCTGACATGTTTTTATGTTTTGGAGATGGTTTTAATGACCAAAGGTTAGAAAATTACTCTTGTCGTGGTTTTGTAGGTTTTCATCTAGAATAAAGAAAAAGGCAGTATAAATCTAAGAAATTAATTAAGTTAATTGCGTCGCAACAAAATCAAATCTATTATTACAAATATCAGAAGAACTAGAATCAAGTCACAACCAGTGAATGATATCATAATTATTTGAAAAGAGGAAAGTTAAAGTTGATCACGACGTATTTTTCAGGTGTCAAGAAATGATGATCAAGGCAAGATCATGATAAAAAGACTATTATCACAATAAAAAATACTTTTAGTGAAGAATCCTATGATTGAGACTTGGTTGTGACAGTAGGCTTGGTCATGATAACAAACTCAATCAAAATAGCATAATTGGTCATGACATCAAAATATGGTCATGATAACTTATTTGATCATGATAGCAAAATTTGGTTGCGACAACATACTTGATTGTGACATCACCATTTAATTGTGATAATAAACTTGGTCATGATATCATTATTTAGTCATGACAACAAATTTGGTTGTGACATCAAATGTTGATTGTGAGAGTGAAACGAGAGAAAAAGAGATGTGAAGGTCATGTCAGAGAATTTGAAGTTTGGCTGATCATTCTGGATTTTTACAAAAATAATCCAAGAAGTTAGGGCTTGCACGGATCATATAAAAATGAATTTTTTTTTGTAGAGGGTTTAGAAGGTAACCAAGGCGACTGGTGGCTAAAGGCACTACTTGATTTTTATTTCTTCTTTTAACATATATCAAGAGTAAAATAGTTTTTTTTTGAGTGATTTTGTTTGGATCTGAAACTTTACTTGTTAGAAACATGAATTTAAAGAAAAATTACTTATTTTTTTCACAACGTAATGGTTGTATTGTATTTGAATGGGGATAAATCACCCAAAATCTGATGATTCGGCAAGGCACAATCACTTTGTTATTAACCATATGTAGTCCATAGGTAGTTGTAACACATGAAAAAAATTTGCGGAAGAGATTTAACTATTGAGTAATTTATTTTATGTGGGAATTAGTGAGAATCCTTAAACAGCAAGTTAGATCTTATGGATTGGTATGCATTAATTTAAGTTACTTGTTCCCCATGCTAGAACTAAATGCCCTTAACTCATTCTATCTTACCCTTTTGTATGTGAGGCCCTTTAAGTGACACAGAGAAGGCAAGATCTCAAGGGTCAACAAACAACCAATTACCCGAATATGTGAAGTTAATAGTGAGAAACAAAGGAACTCTACCAGTTATGTAAAGAAGTCCCCATTTCTCTCAAAGATAAGAAAATGTAGTGATTCTCTAGATGAATCACCAAAGACATCACTGTAATCTTTCAAGTGATCTATGTCCCTATGTTGGCTTGGTTCCAATCAAGGAAATAAAAAACTTTCAGGAATTTAATAAAAAGGCACCAACCATTTGCAAAGATTTACAATGCCCATGTCTTGGAAAGTAAGAGAGTTGCAGTCATCAGAAATGAGTATGAAGTATTGGGAAAAAAAAACTCAATTTTCATAAGATTGCTCGAAATACAAGTAACCATTTAGATCATATACTTCTAGGGAAGCAAGATAATCTAAGTAGTAAAAAGTGTAGCTACAAAAAGAGATTTAGGGCTACATGACAAATGTGCTTGATAGATTTTAACTTTTTTGTAGAAATAAGCTATGATATATAAATCAAAAATTATTGACTATACTACAACACCTTGTGTTAGTATCAGCTTCTACAAGAGAATCAATCTAGTCCAATTTATTTTTATGAATTTCATTTACCTTTTGTTTAGAGTTTGAGCATTTGCTTTTCATTATCTGTTAATTAGCAACTGAAAAAAATCATTTATAATGATTCAAATAGTGTGAATCTTTAGTCATTTGGATAGTTGACAATTCAATTCAATTATTGTCAAATCAAATAGTATGATATCTAGACTTATATCTATTTTTATTACTTGAATGACCTATTCACTTATAGTATCATAGACTAACTCTATTAAAAGGAGAGTTAGTCTATATAGAAAAAGACAGTCATGTTTTATGGCACCATTTCTAATGATTGAAAGAAAAGGGTAAGCTAATAATCAGATCAAAAAGAGAAACACTAATTTAAACAAAAATCGAAATATTTTTTTTTTCAAAAATCACAAAAATATGAATTAATAGTAGCATCTTATAAAGACACTAATCTTTTTGAGTTTTATGGATAAATATAAGTAGAATTTTATTAGATCTCACAAATCCTTTTTGATTTTAGTGTGTTTCAATTTCAAGGAATAATTCATGTGCAGGAAGCCCATAAAGAGATCTATTTTCTCAAGATACTAAGATTGAAAAAATATTAAACCAAAGGAAGCATACCCACCTGGAAATCTAAGTTTTTTTACCCATTCTAACACAATCTTCTTCTGTGATTTATTCAGAAAAAATGGCACATAATGACATTTATTGGTGACAGAAATTTTTACAAATTGATGATGACTGACAATATTTATTCAACTCATCTCTTTACTTGTAAGTGTCCTTAGTTTTCCCTAGAATGTTAAACATTGTATTTAAAATATTTCTTTTATTCCACCAACAAGTTGCATTTACAACCTCAATTTCAACATATATCACCTTCCTCAACCATCTGTTTTTCAATTCCTACCGAATTTCATTCCTAGATCTAACCCCCAAGAATTGTTTTGTAACCTTTCTATTCTTAATAAAGTATTTGGTATTACGTCGATACGGATGATTAATGGGAAAAAACTTTTGATGGTTATCGAACCATGATTATTTTCTACTCTTAATTAATCTAAAAGCATCAGAATCTTCCATATAATGCAAACATGCTAACATATCAGTTGTACTCTACCCAGACATCATAGAATACGCTAGAAAGTCATTTGTGGTCTACACGAGAGTAGCGTGCATCTAAAAATTTTGATGTTTGGAAATATCATAAGTTTGAACCCCAAAACTCCAAAGACTTTTCAACTCCGCTATCAATGGCTGCAAGAAAATATTTATCTTCCCCTTTAGATTCGTAGGCTCCGGCACTAACACTGTCAAAAACATAAATTTCTCCTTCATACATAAGTCTAGAGGCAAATTATACGGCATCACCACCACATTCCGCATATATTATTACTGTCCAGATTGACCAAACTACTGAAAATCATCAGCAAATAAACTCAACCTAACATTTTGAACGTTAAAAGAAAAATCAGAAAAATACCCATCAAAATGTTTCCAAGCAGGGGCATCAGGGGCATTTTACCATCCTCCATATGATGATCTGAATGCCACCTCATTTCATTAGCTATTGTGGTTGATGCATACAATCTATGCAACCTAGGTGTTATTAGAAAATAGTGTATCTTCTTATACATCATCTTCAACTTACGTATATACAATCTATTTCCAGAACCCCTAATATTTTACTTGTACCGAGCATGCCCACATATTTTACCACTGTTAAGGTCATTTTTATCACCCCAATATATCATACAGTTGTTCACACAGTAATGAATGACCTATACGGGTAATTCCAAACCTCTAACTAACTTCTTTGTGCTGTAAAAATCTAATGACATCAAATTATCTTGTGGCAATAATTTTTGAATGAATTTAGACATATCATCAACCCATGCCTATGAACACATGTGTATGCACTTTATTTCTAACATCCTCATGGCTACAGATAGTTGAGTATGCTTAGAATTTCCCTTATATATAGGTTTGTCTCCAGCTCGAACCATGTCATAGAAATTCAATGCCTCGACATTATGTTCCTCATTCGGGTTGAATTTAGGACACGCAGCATCAAAAACTATTTTATGGTATGTAGTGTGATTAATATTATCTGAGACCATCTGATCAGTTTCACCATGGTATATCCAAATATACTGAACTTGAACACATTTGGTGGACTTACTTCTCACCATGGTATATCCAAACACAGTAATCCACTACAAATCCTTTTCTATACAAATGCATCTTCACAGTCTCAATATTCAAAAACTTTTTATTCTGACATTTAGCTAAATTGCAAGGACACCTTATATCTGTACCACCATTCACATACTCAGGATGTCTTAGAGCAAACTCAACAAATTCATCAACTTTATTCCCCCATTCATTAGAGAACATTCCATTCTCTACTCGACCCTTGTACATCTATTCACGATCATCTTCTATAACTAGTTAAAAAAATCATTTTAATTAATAAACACGATTGTCTCTAATTATAGTTGTATATAATTATATAGATATTTATTTAGATATACAAATATTTATATATAGTTATACACATATAGTTTAAAATAATATTGTATGTTGTTATACATGTAATTATAAATATAGTTACATGTGATTATACATATAGTTACACATATAGTTAAACATATATTTATACGTGTAGGTTTATATATTTATACATTTAATTTTATATATTTATACATATGGTAACGTATAGGTATAAATATAGTAAAATACTTTTTTAAATACTATTTTATACAAATATATATTATATATAATCTGTAAATTTTATATTTAAATATAATTATGCATAAAACTTTTATAGTTTTACATATAGTAAAATATAATTATTTATAGTTATATATTATTTTACATATAATATATATAGTTATAAATAGTTATATATAATTAAACATATATTTATATATAGATGTATTCATACAAGTAGTTATAAGTAGTTATACATAAATATATACAATGTTATAAACAAATATTTTAATTTAATTATATGAATACATATATGTATATATAGTTACAAATATAGTTATATTTAATTATATAGAGTGTTACATAGTTATACAAATATTTATATATAGCTATACGCATAGTTATAAATATGTATGTTGTGAAAGATATAATTATATGTAACATTTATATAGTTATAAAATTAGTAAAATATAATTATATATAGTTATATATTAGTATACATATAGTATATCTTTTTTAGAAATATAGTTATATAGAATTATACATATAGTTATACATTATTATGTAGTTACAAATTAGTTATGTAAAGTTATAAATATAGTTATAAAAATAGTTTACTTTATTATAAATATAGTTATAGATACTTTTATATAAATGACATATGTTTATATAATTAAACATGTCTATCTATGTAATATTTGTGAATAAAATATTTTTATAAATGTTACTTAAATATTATTATATTTATATGTAACATAACTTTTATAAATAATATATAGTATATATATCACATTTATATAAACATTATAAATATTGTATATTTATTTAAAAAATAATGTGTAAATAAATATTTACAAATTGTATAATCATTTAATGTAACAATAATTGATATATAAAAAATTATATAAATGGATAGTTTAATGTAAATGTTGTATAGATGTTTATAAATATTAATACATATGTATAAATACTTATATATAATATTATATGTTTATAATATGTTTAAACACAATGTCATACGATTATATAAATATAAACCATTAACATTAAGATTATTCGGTTGCAAACATTCTGTAATTGAAATCAAAATTAATAAAACCTTAAAAATTAAAACAGTAGAAGAACAGAGATTAAACTAAAAAATTATAGTTTAATTAATTGTGTTGAGTCAAAATCATGTTAGGTTAAATGAAATTGAAGTAAAAATGAAGAAATTCAGAGGAGATAAATAAAAAAACCTAATACCTGCTTATACTGAAAAAACAAAAATCTGGTTGTCTTTATATAATTCAGAGAAACATATCTTCGTTTCTCTGAATTATAACAAAGAAAAACATACATGAATTCAGAAAAATAGAACAAAGTTTATTGATTTTGTGCTTGCAGTCGCATCTGATTCAAAAAAAATGACGGAATCTCGAATGAATGTAGGTGTTAATGACTTAGTAAATGAATTATAAATCAAAAAATTAAACCAATGAATTACCAACCAAAATTATGGTCGGTAAAAGGTTGGTGAAAAAAAATTTATAAGAATTTAGTAGCCTACTCTACCGACCAATTTTAATGATAATATATTTTTGGTCGTTAAATAGTCGATAATTGTTGGTAATTTGTATTCACTATTTTCATTATAATTTATAGACTAATTTTCGACCAAAAATATGTGGTCAGTAGGTATGGTTGGTATTCGGTTGTGAAATGGTCAGTAATTACCCACCGAAATATTCGGTTGAAAGTTTGGTCAATAATTACGACGTTATAAATATATTGGATAACCACTTTACCAACCATTTTTAATGGTGATATATTTTTGCCCGTTAAATAATCGATAAATTTTTGGGAATATTTTCTCCCAATTCCCTCCTAATTTACTGACCATATTCTTGATCAAATATATTTAGTATGTAATATATGGTCGGTAGTTGGTCGAAAATTTGGTCGGAAGTATTTTTTTTCGATGCCCCTCTTTGAATATCTAAATTGGTTGTGAATTAGTTAGTAATTACCAACCTATATATTTGGTCGGTAAATGATCAATAAGTAAAAAGTTATAAATAATTTGAAAACCCATTGTGCCTACCAAATTTAATGATAATATATTTTTGGTCATTAAATGGTCGATAATATATTTGATAACCACTCTACAAATTGATTCCTGACCAAAAACATTTGGTCAGTAATTATGGTCAGAACTTTGGTCGGAAATTTTCTTTTCCGATACCCTTTTTTGTTCGCTAAATGGTCATGATTTGGATGACAATTACTGACCAAATTTTTAGGTCGGTAATTTGGTTGATATTCTCGTAATTTTTAGTAGTAAATATATTAACCTTGTTTATGGAGATGAAGAAAATAAATGATCTTAAAGAGAACATGTTGAAATAGATTAAAACAAAATTAGAACACATGAATGCAGTAATAAAGATCACTGAGAATTAAATTGGATAATTAACAATCTCAATGAAATATAAGAGTATGAATGGACTAATAAGCGATACCAATAAAAATCCAAAGAGGTGCATGACCATTACTTTGAGAAGTGGCAATGAAATAGAGATCCGATAAGTTGAAATAGACGCAAAAAGGAGAGAGATCACATAAGAGGCAGTTATGGCTGAAAAAGTCATGACTCTCTCTAAAGTCACAATGCAATCCAATGATGTAGCACAAGATGTTGTGATATGTTTCAAAGTTATGGCACATGACATGTCATTTTTCAAAATTATAGCATCTATAGAACTCATTGCCCAACTCTCCCCTAGTCGAGTTAAATGAAGAACGAAGAAAGAAGATGACATCGAAATTACACAAAACAATGATCAAAAGGATGTATAACAAAAAGGCTATGACAATGACAAAAAACAAAAAAAAAAAAAAACAATTCTCTAAATCTTTATTTTCAACATTTTGAAAAATATTTCAATATGTTTCATAAGTCGTAAGAAAATATTATGTTTGTTGAAGTATATAATAAATAACAAGAAAAAGTTGAAAATATATGAAATGATGAATAATGACAAATAAGTATACTAACATTCAATATAAATTTATGAGAAAGTTGAAACTTCTAAGAAGCTTTATGATTTTGTGTATTATATAATTATTATCTCAATCTTACATATTTTTTTTCAGTTTCAACTAGAGGTGTCAACTAGGCCGGGCCGGCACGATTCTGCTGTGCATGGGCCGGCATGGCATGGAAATTTTCAGTGCCCGGGCTCGTGCCGTGCTTGACCACGGCACCAATCATGTTGTGCCGTGCCGAGACCAACCGGGCCTTGTGACGTGTCTGGCCCGGAACGCTACTGTGGCCCATTGACATGGTACCTCGGCACGACTCGAGAAACCAATTTTTTTTTTAAAATTAGGGTTACGGGGGCGCCGAAACCCTAATTCTTTTTAAAATTAGGATTACGGGGGAGCTGAAACCCAAATTTTTTTAAATTAGGGGTTCGGCGCTTGGCGGCACGACCGCACGACAGCGAACAGCCGAAACCGACGGATTCATGCCGCGGGTCCCTGCCGGGCCAGGCATGGCACGCTATAGTAACCGTGCCGTGCATGGCCCGGCTAAAAACAGGCCGGGCCGGCCCGTCATGTTTGACACCTTTAGTTTCAACTATTTTTTGTTTTTTATTTTTTTTTCACATATAACATAATTTAGTATGGTGACATATCAACATCACTCTAATATTGCTTATTGGTATTAACTTTGCTTTAATATTAATTTATGTAACAACCTTCATTTGTATTACTTGTTAGTATCAACTTTATTCTGATAATACTTGCCTTGGAAAAAAAAAATCAGAGCCTAAATATTTTAATTTTGTTTCAAAAAGTTATTTAATGCGTAACAAAATTAATTGAGTATAAATACGCATATATACATACAAACTATATATATATATATATATATATTTCAGATTTGGAGTGTATAACCAAAATTATGGAAACATTAACATTTAACCATAATATTTAATTTTATAGTCGCTAAGTAAAAATACACTCCACACAAATCAGGATTATATTTTCAATAACAAAAAATATATTTTCCAAATCTGAAAATATTTTTTATTTTGTCCATAAAATTATAATTTTAATATTTGCCTAAAATGAGTATTATTCTCTAAAATATAATATATCAAAAAATTTGACAGATAATACTTACATACAAAAACACAATGCTGAAATTATATAATCAAAATTAAATATTCAATTAAGTACTTATGTTCATAAATAATAAATTATAAAATAAAATACCTTAAAATTCTTATAATATTGCAGCCAAAAAACAATTTATCATATTCAATTTATCATATATAATTTATAATACTAAAAATCTATATATATTCAATAAAAAAAATTAGATAAGTAACTATTCCAGGTCAGCACCCCCTAGCCCAGCTTCTTTTACTTAGAGTGACAATTGGCGATTTGGAATATGCATAACGGCAGCAAGATGCCTGGGAACCTCTCCAGCTTGGTGCGCGAACTTCGAGAACGCATAGCAGCGACCACTTCTACGCCACTGGGCAACAATGTCGACGACGCTGCTTTGGAGACCAGGCTTCGGGCCGTCCTCCCCAATCTCCTCAGTACCTATGTAGTCCCCTCTTTGTCCGGTAAGAACAGTGAAAAAGTTGTGTTTCCATTCTCTAAATTCACCTGCAATTCTAGTAAGAACCGAGAAGGGACGTGTTAGATCTGGCATGGTTTTCTTGACAAATAAATGCTCGTGAAACTTGCTGTTTTATTTAAGTAGACTACGCATTTTGGAAGTGGAAGGTAGTTATAATTATATCTTGGAATTGGCGCGGCTATGTTCCTCTGGTTTTTCAATCGGTGATTGGACTTAGTTCCGAATAGTGAGAATGCATTAGGTGACACCTCATGGTCTGGAACGTTTTCCATGTGTTGCAGTGGCCTTGAAATAGAGTTAGCTCTAAAGTATGCCTGCATGTTCGGATTGATACATACTTCTGAAGCTTGAACATGAACTTGAATTGTGAAGTTGCGACCTAAATGGAGTTGTAATTTGTTTTTGTATTGTTGTGATTGGAAGAATTTATGTTTGGTATCCCAATCAAATTTATGAAATAGTAATCTCAATGAAATATTAACATGTATTCAGTGTCGTGATTTGAATTATGAAGTTGCCACTTGAATATAGTTATAATATGTGTTTGGTGTCGCAAACTGAATTATAAAGTCAATATTTGAACATAATCACAATCTTATAGGACTACCACATAGACATATATGGTGGTTAAATTATTATATTATGTTTATTGATGATTATATTTTATGTACAAAATTATTTATTTTTTAAAAAAATTTAGATTTTATTTATTTTAATTAAAAGATGAAAACATAGTTTGGATGTAATATTAAAATATTAATAAATAATAATAATTTATAATGTATTTCATATTAATATTTTAATTTGTTTGAGGATCATGAGATGATTAATTAGACATAATGATATTAACTATTAATTATTTAATTCATCAGATTTTATCTTATTGTGTATTTTTTTTTTTCGGATAAATTATTTTTCAAGGATTCGATTCAAACAAATACACCTTTAGATACTATAGTAATATTATTTTTTTTTTTGAAAAAGTAAATAATGATGGGATATTTACTAGGTCTAGCTGTGACCCTTCATATGGTGACAACAAAACTTGTTCCTACACTTGATATTATTATTATGGTTAGTTTTGAGGAGAGGGATGAGATATTTTTTAGTGCCTCATCATATCTTAGTATGATTGAGGCTTTTGATGGAGTAAGTGAGTGGGAGGATTTCAGGGAAAGTATCCCACAAAACACAATGGGTAAGTCTTACTAAGAGGAGATTAAGGTTGAGAGTCTTGTTGATCTCAATCTAAATGTGTATACAAGATGGATATTTTAATTGATCTAGTTTAGAGTATCAACTTGATATTTTTGATTACGCTATGAAAGAAGCCTAGTATATGCCCTAACTAAATACCTAATACAATCTGTCATAAGTATTTTTTTTATTTTTATTTTGATAGTTTATGTTTTAGTTTTATATCCTCTCCTGATAGTAGTAATATTTTTAAGTTTTTTTGAGGCACTTAATTATTTGTGATGATGATAAACTATATTAAATGAACTAAGTTGATTCACTTCCAATAATTTATAAGATATCTGAAAGATTTTAGTTAAGTCTGTAGTAGGATGTTAGTAGGTGTACACTATGAAGATTAAACTCGATGAGAAGATTGATTGACTTAAGTCCTAGTTGGTAGCGATGATGTTTACATAGATTTTTGATGTTGATTACTGAAATATTTTTATTAACGTGACCAAGATAATCATTATCAGATTATTATTTTTTATTTTTATTTTTTACATGTAAACTGTTTAGCAGTTAGATATTATAAATGCATTTATTCATGATAATTTTGAGCCAAATGAGAAGATATTTACTTAGTTTACATCAAGTTTTATTGTTCTAGGTAGTGTATGTATAATTTGTTGGCTATGAAAGATTCCTTATGATCTGAAATAATCTTATAGGATATGATTCAAATTTTTATTTGGCAATTATAATTTTTGGCCTTGGGAGATTATCAGATTATTTATATTTTTATTAATATGTTCACTTGTGTATATCTCAATTGAAGTTATTCTTGCAGACTAAGTTTCAAATCATATAATTTAGGATGTTTTAGATAATTTTTAAGTAGTAAGGTTGCTTATTTATGGGTATGCTTTAAATTTTTTTATCAATAGCTGAGGAGGTGGGCTGGCAATCGCTAAGGTTATGATAAAAATTATGACTTAAATTTGAAGATTTAAATTACAGTCTATTGCTAAGATTATGACTGAAATTATAGCTCAGATTTAAAATCTAAATTATAGCACATTGCTAAGATTATGACAAAAATTATGACTCAGATTTGAATATATAAATTATCATAATCTATTGGACAATATTTCTTATTTAAAGGAGAGATTATCAAAGAAAGGAATATTCAGTCATTTTCTCAACATTTGTTATGGTATCATAGTCTAGTTTTGAAAGTCATAGCTGAATCTTCGAATTTCTATTTCATTCTTTTTGGAAGAATGTCCATAGAGATTTTAGCTATCAAATTTATAGGAAAGAATTATGCAGCATGAAATTTCAATTTAAAATATTTTTGAAAGGGAAGGAGTTTTGGAATCACATTGACGGGTCTACTCTTGCTCCTAAAGAAGGTACAAAACTTAGTCAATGGGAGGCAAAGAATGCTTGAATCATCTCTTGGATTTTAGGTTCCATTAAAGCTCATATGGTGCACAGTTTACGTTCCTTTATCACAGCTAAGGAGATGTGGGATTATCTACAATGCATATATCATCAAGTTAACTGCAAGATGATTCAACTAGAACTTGAGATTGGTAACTTCAATCAAGGTCATCTCTCTATTAAACATTATTATTCTGGATTTATTAATCTGTGGAGCAAATATTCTGGAATTATCTATTCAAAGGTTCCTAAAGAGGCATTAGTCAATCTTCAAGCGGTTCATGAAGATAGTAAGCATGATCAGTTTTTGATGAAACTGAGGCTAGAATCATAGTTGTGAAATGCGAGCCTAGGCTCAAGGCACAACCACTCTCAAGCTATAGTGCCTCGCCTTCCAAGGCATGCGCCTTATTGAAGAGGCGCGCCTTATATATTATAATTTTTTTTAAAAATTATATTTATTCTCAAAATTTGTAATTATATATTGAAATTTATATAATTTTATTTATTTTTTTCATCAAAATTTATTTAAATATTAGGAATATTTATTTTTTTATCAATATAATCATATTTAATAAAAATTTATGTGCATATAAAGTTATATTTCATTTCACAAAAGCCCACGTCTTAGGTGCGCCTTGCGCCCCAAGTCTTCAAGAAACCCTTATACCTTGGTGTACCTTGTGCTTTTTAAAACTATGACTAGAATTTAAAGTTGCACGGGCTGGATTTATGAATAGAAATCATGTCTGTTTCTTGGATATATGTCTTGGTGAATTGTTGCGTGAAGAACAAAAAATGACTACACAAGTTGTTCTAGGTTCGTCCAAGGAGACATCTGTTGATATTGCTTATGCTGCTCATGGGAAGAACCGAGGGAAGGGACAAAAATAGTGCTATAGTTGCAAGGAGTTTGGGCATATTGCCCGTAATTGTGGTAAAAAAATTTGCAATTATTATAAATAGAATGGACACATTATCAAGCAATGTATACATGCCCAGAAAACCTACAAGGCTAAGCTCTTTAGGCTGCTGTCTCAGACCTTGCCACTATCAGTTCTATAGACATAATTGTTGACACAATTCAATCTTATGCTACTCTAGAAATGGTCCAACAGATGATCATCAGTCATCACAACATTCTCTATCCTTGGATTTCATGGGCAAGATAAAATTGTTTTTTCTTCTTAGTTTGTTGATTCTGGGGCATCAAATCATATGACTGGATCAACTGATTGGCTGCATAATCTTTGGAAGTATATTGGTAGACAAAATATTCAGATTGCTAATGGAAGTTATCTTTCAATTACAGCTATTGGTGATATAGGACTTTCTTTTTGTCATGTTTTTGTCTCTCCCAGATTGTCAACGAGTTTAATTTTTGTTGGGCAGTTGGTGGATCATAACTGTGATGTAAGTTTCTCTCGTCATAGTTTTCTAGTGTAGGATCAGGGGTCGGGGAAGGTGATTGCAAAGGGGCCTAAATTGGGTAGATTATTTCCATTGTAAATTGTTATTCCTAGAACTTTGTCCTTGGCTTCTATTATTATTGAAAATAAGGCTGATGTTTGGCATAAACGATTGGACCATCCAAATAATGTGATATTATCTCATTTGATGAAACATGGTTTTCTTGGCAACAACAATCAATGTTCTTCTAATAGTTTATCTCTTGTTTGCTCTATTTGTAAACTAGGAAAGAGTAAAGTGTTATATTTTCTTGTTTATGGTACTTGTGCTAATACATGTTTTGAGATTATATATAGTAAAGTTTAGGGTGTTACTCCTATCATTTCCCATCCGCAATATAATTATTTCGTGTCATTCATAGATGACTATAGTCGTTTCACATGGATATAATTTCTGCGTTCTAAAGTCGAAGTGTCAATTGTTTTTAGAAGTTTTGTGGCTTATATTGAGACTCAATTTTCTACCACCATTAAGGTTTTACGGTTTGATAATGGCGATGAGTATATGTCAAATGATTTCCAAGCTTTCTTACAACAAAAAGGCATTATATCTCAATGATCATGCCCTTATACCCCTCAATAGAATCGGGTGGTTGAATAGAAAAATCATCATTTGCTGGACATGGTTCGTACTTTACTCTTAGAGGCATCAGTTCTACCTAGATTTTAGGTGGAAGCTTTGTTGACTGCAGTTTATTTGATTAATCGGCTACCTTCTAAACAATTGAATTTTGATTCTCCTTACTTTTGTCTGTTTGGTATGCAGTCTAATTATCATATGTTACACACTTTTGGATGTGTTTGTTTTGTCCATTTGCCTTCACATGAACATCACAAGCTTACAGCTCAATCAGTAAAGTGTGCATTTATGGGATATAGCAATACTCACAAAGGATTTTTGTGTTATGATGCTGCCACTAATTGACTGTGTGTTTCTAGAAATGTGGTTTTCTTTGAACATGAGTACTATTTTTAGCAGAAGGATCTCCCTTCACATGGTGTTCTTTTTTTTAAGCTTTGATGCTATATCTCCCTCCATTGAGCATTTTAAACCTAGTTTTGTCTATTAGTGATGATAGCTCCCGTCATAGCAAATCCTTCCCGACCTTGATCCAGTCCCCATATCAGCGGTTCTTCGAAGATCTAATCGTATCAGTCATCCTCCAGATAAGTATGGTTTTTTTTGCTATTACAGTTCCTACCTCTAATTCTTAGATCACTAAATATGTATGCTGGGAGAAAGCTATGCAAGAATTTCAAGCTATTCAAGAGAATCATACTTGGGGTATTGTTCCCAATCCTATTGGTGTTAAACTCATTGGTTGTAAATGAGTCAATTCCATCAAACTGAGGTCTGATGGGTTACTTAACCGATGCAAAGCAAGGTTGGTGGCACTAAGAAATCGACAAGAGTATGGAGTTGATTATGATGAGACATTTGCACTAGTGGCAAAAATGATGACAATGCGATTTGTTCTCGCTTTTGTTGCTTCCAAGGGCTAGTCATTATGATACATTGATGTTAAGAATGACTTTTTACATGGGAATCATAAGAAAGCAATTTATATGACTCCACCACCAGGGTTATTTTTTACACCCTTTTCTGATATTTGTAAACTAAAAAAGTCATTCTATGGTTTAAAATAGGAATTATTTTGTTCTTTTGTCAAAAGTCAATATGATTCCTTTTTGTTTCTTTGCAAGACTGCTAAAAGAATTGTTTTACTTCTAGTATATGTTAATATCATTATTACAGGGATTAACTCTAAATTAATTCTTCAGCTTCAACAGCGCCTTCAAAGTTCTTTTCATATGAATGACCTAAGTCATTTAAACTACTTTTTAGGCCTTGAAGTGAACTCTACAGTGGTTGGTATTTTTTTTAAATCATCATAAATATATTTAGGAGATAATTATATTGGCTGGTCTTCAAGATGATCGATCTGTTGATACTTCCTTTGAAGTGAATGTTAAATATCATTGTGATGGGGTGCATTTTTGCCTGATCCCTCCTTATGTAGACGTTTAGTGGGGATCTTGAATTATCTTACAATTACTTGGCAGGACATTTCTTTTACTGTTCAACAAGGTAGTCAATTTATGCAGGCCCCTCGGCATCTTCACTTGGTAGTTACCCACCGCTTTGTTTGCTATTTGCAAGGCATTCCTACTCGATGCTTTTTTCTTTCCTATGAATATCTCCTATTCACTTGGTTGCATATAATGATGCTTGCTGGGCTGGTTGTTCTGACACTCGACGTTCAATTACTGGCTGGTGCATGTTCATTGACAATTTTCTTGTCTCTTGGAAAAGCAAGAAGCAAGATCGGGTTTTGAAATCCTCCAATGAGTTTGAGTATCGTGCTATGTCCTTTGTATGTTCTGAGATTGTTTGATATTGAGGATTATTGACTGAGCTTGGGTTTCCTCAAATAGGAACCTACTTTGCTTAATGCGGATAATACTAGTACTATCCAAATTACTGCTAACCCAGTGTTTCACCAGTACACCAACCACATAGAAGTAGATTGTCACTCAATTCGTGAAGCATATGGCGCACATGTCATTTCTCTATCTTACATTATCACTGATGAACAAATTGTTGATATATTTACTATAGTTCTCTTACTGATAACGTTATCATTTTCTGGTTATCAAATTGATGTTTTATGATCATCCAATATCAATTTGAGGGATATCAATGACAGAGGAGGTGAGCTGTCAATTGCTAAGATATGATAGAAATTATGATTCAGAATTGAAAATCTAAATTATATGTCATTGCTAAGATTATGATAGAAATTATGGTTTCATTTTGAATATCTAAATTATAGCTCATTCTCTAAGATTATGACAGGAAATTATGACTCAGATTTGAAGATATAATTTATCATAATTTGTTGGATATTTTATATGAATATAATTTAATTATTTTCTTAAAATTTTCTTAAAATTTTAAGTATAAACATGTTGATTTTATATGAGCTTAACATGTTGATTCATCATTTGATTTGAGTATAAACATGTCTATTTTTATGATATTTTAATTGATTCATTTAGATACTAAAAATTATAATAAGATTTAATTATCTAATAATTATTAGACTAAATATTATCTATGTTATTAATATAATTAATTACTTTCTAGATTTTTTAAAGATAAATTCATATGAATATAATTTTTTAAATTCTTAGATATGCAAAAAGAACTTTAGGCCATAGAATTTCTTTTAGAGATTATGATTATAGAATATAGACGAGAAGAAATATATTCCGATTTTAGTTGAGTTTCAACAATCATAGAAAAATGATCTATCTTTGAGTTTTATTTATTTTTTTGTGAAAATAGTCTCTTGAAAATATAACTATTAGACTATTATTTTTGGATTGAGTACAATTGTAAAATACAAAATTATGATATCAATTACCTGTAAGTTTTAATGAATCAATTATTTTTTATAAGAGTTATGTTTATCAATACTGAGACCAATAATATTTTCTAGTGATAGTCATATAGCTCAACACATTATTACTAGAGATATCTAATGAGCTATATCAGGTTGACAGATAGAATGATATTATATTTATGTTACTAGTATTGATATTGTATTATTGATTGACATATATTTTATTTTAGTTTTTTTTTTGTATTTTTTTTGCATACACATTTATATTTTTAATCTAGATTTGAGTATATTTTTTTATTATATTTGTTTATATTGATATTTTATTGTTTATATATATTATATTTGTAATTTAAATTTTAAAAATAGATTAATTTTAAAAAAGATTTCATATATATATATGTATATGTGTGTGTGTGTGTGTGTGTGTGTGTGTGTATGTGTATTGGGACAAGAGCCTAAGGTTCCAAGAGCCCAATGGAACCAGCAACTCATCGTCCATACTACAGACGTAAAGTTCAATCCATATATAGACATATAGGGTCATGGCCTTATCAACATGCCCCTAGATACGACACTTGTCATATCCTCACTCAAAAAATATAAAATGTTCTAGAAGATTTTGAAGAAGTTCATACTTATATGGAAGGAAGGTAATTATTTTAGAATTCTCTTGGATATATGTAATAGACTTCTCTAGACTTATAGGAAACCTTCAAATATTCTAGATCATTTCTTATGTATGTATTTAAGGAGGATGTGACCTTAATAATAAATCACAAAGTTGAGAGGATTTTGTAGGATTTCATTATTCAATAAAATATTTTCTTTATTTAATTGTTCTTTCAAATTCTCTTTGTTTTAAAGTCGTGGGTAGATGCCAAGCGTAACAAGCAAGACGAAAGTAAGACTGAATTAGCTACATCTAAGGGGTAAGTTGTCTAAGTGTCGCACTAGAGCTTAGTGAAAAGACTAAGTCTGTGAACTGGCTAGGGAAGGTGAGGCAGGTAGCTGGCACATGGCAGTGGTGGCTAACCTAGACTAGCATGAGTTAGCCTCAGTTTGGCTAGGCAAGAAATTGTGCCTAGCCCGGTTGTGTTGGGAGTGACACATGGACGTGCTTGACTTGGCACTCCCATGTGTCATGCTCAACTCAGCATGCCCATTTGTCATGCCTAAATGGCTTGGCATACCCAGCTGGGCCTTCCTTTCTTTTTTTGTTGTCGCACCGGCAAGACATGGTCATGGGGGTGGGATGGACTGTCGTATCCAGCATGACACCGTGGTCCAGGATGACATCGTGGCCCGATATTGACCTAACAGTAGACAAGAGTAGCCCGATACTGACCTAACAGGATGGCCTATTGGACACATTTAGGCATGACACAGTTTTTAGCATGTGACTGCCATATTGACCTAACAGTAGACAAGGGTAGCCCGGAATAGCTCGAGTCTAAAAATGAGCTTTTTGGGTTGTGTCGGATTGGGTTTGATTTGGGTTAAAACTTGGCATGACTATGCCAAGAATGAAAAGGGACCTAAACTAGGCTAACCACAGCCCTCAAGTAGGTAGGCCACACTTCACAAAGAGGCTAGCCGCCATTAGCCTGCATGTTCTAGCCTATTGTATGATACGTGTAATCCATGTGTTCTATTATTAAAAAATATTAAAATATCGGCATGTGGACTTATTGTTCCTGTACTTTTTAATTCAGCAGCAACTGACATGTGAATTTCATGTGTCTTGTCGAGTTTGTGTTGCTTGTGCTGAATGCTTTTGTCGTGCTGTGCTTTGGCATGTTGGCTGATTGGCCTTGCCTGACATGGCACGAGTAGTGTCACATGCTGGCCTGCATCCGATGACGGCATGATTGCAGGCCATGTCTGGCACATCTTTTATGGGTCGTGCCATGAGCTCGGCTTGAGAAGTCCGACTCATTTGCAATCTCAAATTGAGACTCATCTAGTATTTCATGATTCATGAATGGATTAAATACATCAAGAGTAATTACTATTTCATATGTGTGAAGATTCAAGATGATTCTATAGCTATTATTGACATGCACACCAGTGATCAAATATATATATATTTATGAATATACATAGATGATTGCAAATGTTTTTTTTTTCAAAGATGACTATTTGTGATATGTACACACTTGCTTGAGGGTGGATGTGTTGAGATCTATTGATGATTTCTATTTTATTTTATGATTGTTTTTTTTTTCCTTATATGGGGGACCTAATGTATGTGCTGCTCCAATTCTAGACACACACACACATATAGATAATTAATTATATATTCTTTTTTTCATAATAAAGAATTTATTGCATCATTTTGATAATTTTTTTATAAAAATTATAAGTGATAATATTTTAGAATATATGTCAAATTATTTTAGTATTTACTACATCATATCATGTGATATCATACATTCCAAAATAAAATTATAAAAATAAAAAATAAAGATTTAGTTGAGATGGTTAAAATATTTTTCTATGATAATTTTAAATATGAACTACTTGATTAATCAAATAGCTTCCTTATTTCTTTTTTATTGGCTAATTTTTTATGTTTTGTATCAGGAAGAGAAATTATTTAATTTAATTCACAAAATTTTTAAGAGTGCTTATTTTGTTAATTATTTTTTTCTTGATATGATAAGATGTCACCTATAATGCTATAATATCTTTCTTAGCTGCTTACTCAAAAGGATAAGTATCTCATTGTCTTAAGACTAATAAAGTATTAATCTGTGCTCTTGTTATTTTTGTTAAATACGATTTTTTCTTTAAGGAGTCTAGATAAGCTAATAATTCATAAAAGATATCATAGTTTTTTATATTTTCTTGCTTTTTTATATTTTTTGGGCCTCCAATATAAAGAGAGTTACTTGATTATTTTTGAACATGTTGGATTATGTTATAAAATTTTTCTTTCGACTCATTATATGTACATAGTACACAACAAGTTGATTTTGAAATGAATGAGATTTTCTTAGAGAATAAATTATCTTATAATTCATATGAGATAGTATCCCTTGTGTATATTATAATCTCTACTCAAAATGAGTTGGGGATTGATAAACTTGATCAATCAGATCTTTGAGTTTATTTTAGGAGAATAAAATCTACAAAATTCTTTTAGAATAAAAGTCTCTTGAGAAGTTAGAAGATCCTACAAGTTGCAATAAGATTTTTAATCTTGATTTTTTGATTGTTCTCTGAAAGAAATAAAATAGTTGTACTCAATATTATATTTCCTAGGTATTGTGTATCTATGTTTTTCTTATTTTTTTTATTTTAATTTTATCTATTGTATTAATGATATTAGGTTATCAAAATTTTTTTTAGAGGCATTATCTCATTAAGAATGATGCTAGATCTTAATGAAAAGAGATTAACTAGAAACTAATATTGATTTTTTGCAAGGTTTGTGATTTACATAATCTACAAACTAATACAAAAAAGTCTTGATGTTAAGATAGATTGTCTGAACATTAGATTTTTTCGTCAAATGATTTACTAAGATTTTTGGAATTTATTATTATGATATATATTTTTTAGTAGACAAGATAATCTCAATTCAGATGCTCATCACTTGTAGCTTTTCACTAATGAATGATATATCATTTAGATTTAAAGAATATCTTTTTTTATGAAGATCTTGAGGATAAGTTAAATATGAAAGTAATCACCTAGTTTTCTACCATACATAGATTGTTCATTTTTAGTTTGTAGATTATAGAAGATCTTATATGACTTGATATAGTTCTTGAGAGTTTAGTCTACCAAATTTTAATGTTATAGTTATTTTATTTGATTTGTATAAATGTGTTATGTATTATTATTTATTTTTCAGAGGAATTTAGATAATATGCTTATTTTAATGATTATATATGTGAATGATATTTTTATCAAGAGAGATAATCAATTGGGAATTATCCAATCCAAAGAGTACTTTCAATTATAACTTTAGACGATCAATCTTGGGTAGCTTAGATATTTTCTTGTAATTGAGTTGACTTATGATGGTAGAAATATTGTATTGTCATGATGAATTATATCTTGAATTCTCTTTTAGAGCTTAACTTTTTAGGTTGTACTCTAGCAAATATGACCATTGAGTCAGATACTAATCTCTTATCTAATGAGTTTATAGTGGACTTGATTGTACATATATGATTCAAAAAAAAAATATTAATTATCTGATTATTTTCAGATCATATATTACTTATATAGTTACTATAATTAATTGTTTGTAAGATTTTTTATAAAAAACTCTTAGAGAAAACTCTTTTTCATATTTAGATATTTGAAAATAATTTTATTACTAAATATCAGTATTTTAAAAAGTGTTCTTTAACGCATTGCCGCGCACCTCAAGGTGAGGCATTCTTAAAATGCCTCATGGCATTAAAAAAATGTCGAGCTCAATGGAGCTTCACGAGATCCGTGATGGAGCTCGCTGGGGCTCTACGGAGCTCCATCAAGCTTTTTATAGAGTAAGGGAGAGGGGCGGGGGTGAGGGAGGGGTGAGGGGCATGAATAAATTAATAAATTTATTTAATAAATTATCAAATTTATTAAAATTTGATAATAATATTAATTAATAAATAGTATTAAATTAATAAATAGTATTAAATTAAATATAACATAAAAAAAGAGAACTTAAAAATTTAAAATTTAAATATATTAAAATTTTAAATAATATTTTAATTTGATAATTTGATAAAATTATTAAATTAATAAAAAATATTAATTATAAATATTCTATATTATTTATTAATGAAAAATAGTATTCCATACTATTTATTAATGAAAAAAAAGTTAAAATTTTTAATTTTATAATGATACAATTATTTTAAATTTAATATATTATAAAATATTTATTAAAGTATTTAATACTATTTTATTTTTTAATATATTATAATTTATAAAATATTTATTAATTATATTTATAGTCAAGGGACATCTTAAAAATATTTTTAAAAATTTTGATTATTTATTTATTTATTTAATTTTATTTTATATATTTTAAAATATTAATTAATTATATATTATTATTTTCAAAAAACTTGAGATTGGACGCCTCGAGGCTACGCCTAACGTCTCGAGGCTTATGCCTTGTTTCATGAACATAAAAACATCTTGCTTTACGTTTTCATCTTTTAAAATTTTACTTGATATTTTGTTTAGTGATAATGTGCAGCTAGTCGAGTATTCAATTTATAGCTGGTCAATAATTTACATAGAAAATGTGTATATTACAAGTAATTATATTTTTTTACTTATAATCATATCTCTTAAAAAGTTAAATGTAAATAATAATCTTTAAATACAATATAGTGATAGACTACAGAGTAATAATTATAATTATTTATAAGATCCTCAAGATTTAATATCTATTTAAGGATATCAAATTTTAGTTATTTTTTATTATTATTTGTTGTAATAGTTAGGAAAAGAGATATATATACTCTAATATAGTGTTTCAAAATTATGTGAAATATATAAAGATAAATTATTTTATCTTAAAAAATTAATTTAGAATGAGATTATAGTCATTGTCTATATTATTACAGCATATCAACTTGAAAACATATTTATGAAGATCTTATCAATGTATTATATTTAATTTTTAACTTTTTAAAATTTATTGTTCTAGATATTTATACATTAGCTCGAAGGTAGCATTGTAATTTTTTTATGTTTTTTTATTATTTTACTTTTTTGATGGGAGTACTCAATATGTGGCTTGCCTCAATATTTGTTTCTCTATATACTCTTAGGATTGGTATTATATTATTTTGAAATTCATTATTTTATGGTTCTTTGAGTTCTTTATATTTTCCTACATATTTAATTAATAAAAAAACTCAAGGAAAATTAATTAAAATACAGAAAAAAAAAATATCAAATTAAGTGGAAAGTGGCCGTGTGCCGTGACCGCATGTTCCTACTTCCTACTAGTCATGTGCTATGAGCCATGCCTCTGTGCTCAAGGCCAAAGGACATGGGTTATGGGTCATGGCCCACCATGTTGGGCTGACCTTTTTTAGGGCGTGTTAGACTAGCATGACTTGGAAAATACTTAATGCTAAGTACCAATCACTTCTAGAAATTGCAATAGACACTTTTCGATGGTGATAAACACAAAATACTTGGAAAAATGCTAAGTACACGATAATCATCAACAGAGAAGATGTTTGTTGGATGATACATGATCATTAATAAAATGAATTTGTAATTCAAACTATCCCATCTATAGGGATCAGTTCTTCCCATCAATAGGCTTGTTGATTATATCTTTGTTTTCTTATCTATCATTTTTTGCACTGATGCTGATAGTTTTCCGTGTCCCCATCCTGCAGCCAATGAAAGAGAGGTTGTTGCCGTATTGAAGCTAATTTCCCATATTGCTCGGAATTTTCCAGGTGTATTTTACCATGGAAAGGAAAGTACCATTCTGCCCGTAGTTGGTAGGATATTGCCTTTTTTTGCAGAACCATCATTTAGGTAGGTATTTCCAGAAAATAGTCCCATCTTTTCTCAAAAGAAGCTGAAATGTGTTTTGCATGCCATACTAGATTGTAATAAAGAACTAGTTATGTGCATTTATTTGTAACAAAAAGTGACATAACAGAAAAATCTAGTCATAATTTTCTGCAAAAAGGCACTATGGTGGTCATGATTCCGAACTCACATTCCTTTTCCATTTGAAAGATGCACATGTATATAACAGACATTAGTTTCACTCTCAGTAGCCATATGCTAACCAATAATGCATTTTATATTAGCTCATGGCATGGCGTAATATTTGATACGGTCGCATCCTTGTTATCATTACTTCGCACCGGAGCAAGAGATGCATATTGCAAATTTTTTGTTGATTCTACATTGGCAATTGAAGGTATGAATTGCACATGGTATACATTTCTATTAATATTTATGTTAATATTTAATATTTTTATCAAATATATTTGCACAAAAATAATACTAGGATGATTGATCGCCTGAGTCTTTGTGTTATATGTATATATTAGATGTCATTCCTTGTTGCAATGACAAGTGTACTCATCCAAGAAAATATATTTGGGTTTAAGATTTATCAAACTCAATCTTTCTAATTTTTGAAGATAAGATTGTTGAGATATTAAATTCTCTCATACCCCATGCTAAAAAGATAGTCTTGTGTATTGGGTATGATTTCTATACGACCAGCTTACATTTCTGTTAACACTCATCTTCTTGTTCAGAGGGGGTTGTTGAATTTTCCTTCTTGGAGTTGGATGGAGAATCTAGTGCATATCATTCTTACTTTAAACTAAAATTAGTTTATTCGTCCAATCCAATTGTAGTATGTCTCAAGTTTGAGACTTATTAGACATAGTTTATCTGATTTTTATAGATAAGACTGTTGATATATTGATCTCTCTCATACCCCATGCTAAAGAGAGATCTTTGTGCCCTAGGTATAACCTCCATACGACCTCCTTACATTTTTGTTAACACTCATTTTATTGTTCAGAGGGGATTGTTGATTTTTCCTTGTTGGATTTGGATGGAGAATCTTATGCACAATATTGTTCTTTTAAATCATGACTAGTATATTCGTCTAGGAGTATTATGTCTGGTGTTTGAGACTTATCAGATGTAATCTCTTTGGTTCTTGAAGATAAGATTGTTGAGATATTAATCTCTCTTCTATCATATGCTAAAGGGGGAAACTTGTGCACTGAGTAGGATCTCCATGCAATTTTCTTATCTTTTTGTTAATACCCATCTTCCTGTTCATCATTGTTGTTAATTTTGATGGTCAATCTGGTGCATAGAATCGTTCCTTTAAACCATGATTAGTGTATTTGTTCAGAAGTAGTATGTTTTGAGTTTAAGATTTATTAGACCCAACTTCTCTGATTTTTAACGATAAGACTGTTGAGATATTGATCTCTCCCACACCTTATGCTAAAGAGAGAGAGCCTTGTGCATTGGGTATGTCCTCAATACGACCTCCTTTCATTTTTTGTCAACACCCATCTTCTTGTTTTGAGGGGGTTGTTGATTTTTCTTTGATGGATTTGGATGGAGAATCTTGTGCACGACATTGTTCTTTCAAACCATGACTAGTGTATTTGTCCAAGAGTTGTATGTCTCGATTTTGAGACCTATCAGATGTAATCTTTCTGATGTTTGAAGATAAAATTATTGAGATATTGATCTCTCCCGCACCCCATGCTAAAGAAAGAGCCTTGTGCACTTGGTATGTCCCCAATACGACCTGTTTTCATTTTTGTCAACACTCATCTTCTTGTTCAGAGTGGGTTGTTGATTTTTCCTTGATGGATTTGGATGGAGAATCTGGTGCATAGCATCGTTCCTTTAAACCATGATTTTGTAGTAACTATAACTCAGAAAGAGAAACATCCTCTCCATCAATCTCTCACTCCCTTCCCAGAGGTAAAATGCTAACACATTTAATTAGGTAATTGCGCTTTCACGGGTAGTGAGATTAAGAAACAGAAAATAGCAGAAACACAGAAAACAAGCAATATATATCCCAATCCAACAAGCATCCACGACAGAATCAAAAACGAGAAATCAACACAGGAAATAACGTGGTTCGCTAGTCGCTCAGTACGACTAGCTACCTCCACTAGAAAACGCTTATGCGTTACAGATTAAAACCAAAAACAGAACGTCTTACAGTATGCAGCATGCAGCAGTCGCGAAAAATTCGCGCAGAGAGAAGAGAGGGATGATGAACAGTTCAACGGGTCAAAACAGCCGCCCGAAAAAAAAATTACAAATCATTTTATATGAAAAATAAACATCCGGTTCATTTAACCGAAGCGGGTCGGATCATAGAACGGGTCCGGTCAGTGGGACCTCTGTTATTGTGCTACTGCTGCATCCCCGGGCTTTTAATATTTTCTTTCCTGCACTTACATGAAAATATTAAAACAGAAAAGACATTTGGTTATACAAACAGATTATTAAGTAAAAACAAATTACATATACAGCACATTTCAACATCGTGCAGATCTTTTTCATGCGGTATCAATTTCTCACACAAACACAAGCTCTATGAATTCTACTAGGATAACTGTCAACTGTTTCTGCAAGTCGTTCACTGGAAGTTCCAGAGACCCTTCCTGCACCAGCAGGCTACCAGAATGTGGCGAATTCACAGGTGCTGCTGGCATCATAGTCAACATCACAGGCAAAAGACGGTGGAGACCCTTCGCCACCTGGCTAATCAAACTCATCAGCATGTGCCTGGCTGAAGGAACTCTATATGTGGAAGGGCTTGTTGGGATATCGAATGTTTCGGCGGCCTGTTCGTTCGTAAGCTATGGAGATGCTAACTTGCAAATGGTGCGCAGTCCACTTTTTCACAAACAGAGAATTGTTTTCTATTTTACAATGTTGAATGCTGACCCACCTTTCTTAGCTCCTTCTTAGCACCAGTGATACCTTCCTTCCCTTTATAGTTGTCTGACAGTTGAAAACTTTTCTGGAAGGCATGCTTTGATTTTGCACGCATTGTTAAATCCGTGGTATACCATGACATTGTTCCTCATGGGAATGTGATCCAGTCAATAGCTGCTATTATGGGCGAAGACAGCGAGGGTCTCCCTGTATTCAGGTAATTGGTTTTCTTTTGTTGACTGTCTTCTCCGAAAGCAAGATTATCTCCATGTTGACTTGCACTGCAGAAATGTTGGGTATGATTCCTGCTTAGGTGGTTGCCTGCAAGCATTGCACTCTTGTTGCTCTGAAGATGTTGTGAGGTTAACTGCTATAGATCTTATAACTGTATTCCCTTGGTCGATGAGGAGAACTAAAAGCGAAGAGTTTAAGGTATATATGAGCTATGACTATTGTTTATGAAAGTACTATCAAGGTTTTTGATTTCTTTTTTTTTTTTTTTATTTCACTTATTTTTTTTTTTTCATTTTTTTCTTTTTTTTTTTCTTCTTCTGCGACTTTTTTTTCTTTTTTCACTATTATTTTTTTTTCTCTTCATTTTCTTTCTTTTTTTTCTTTAGCTGCTTCTGCTTATTATTATTTTTTCTTTTTTTTATTATTATTCTTCTATTTTTGCATATACTTATTCTTTTTTCTCTATTTTTTTTCTTATTTTTTTTCCTCTTCTTTTTCTTCTTGTTCTTGTTCTTCTGCGACTTATATTTTTTCTTCTTTCATTTTTTTTTTCATTTTTTTAATTAATTTTATTTCTATTTTTCTTTTATTTATTCATCTGCTTATTCTTCTGTTTTTTTTTTCTTCTTTTTCTTTATTTTTTTTATTTTTTTTTCTTTTTCTTATTCTTCTTCTTTATAGAGTGAGTTGTGTGTGATAATGTCTGCTATGCTACTCATTGTTTTTCAGGTAGCTCTATGTGGTGCATTCAAACGAATTGCTAGAATTTGCTCCCCTCATATTTGGAGGCCTCAATCTCTGATACACATGATTTGTTTTCCAGATCCATCTATGCTCTTAATTGACTGCCTGCAAGTTTCCATATCGGTTCTTGGTTTTCAACGGGTAGGAGGAACCATGAAAAATGACAATGCTATCCCCTCATTGTTATTGGGTAATGCCTCTCTTGATAATTCAATGGTTGGTGAAAAGAGGCACCTTTATGAGGTAGATATTGTCAAGAACAAGCGACAGAAGCTTAATGAAAATATCATGGCTTCTGGTACGAATGCTCTGGCAGAATGTGATTTTCATCGTAATGTTATTTTACAAAGAGAGGAAGAATATGCTGAGTCTTTGCATAGATCAATGCTCTCATTCATTGATCTTTTAAAGCCTCCCTTTGTTCCTGGTTTGTTAAGTCCTGGTGTTGCTTTAGCAGCTATCAGCATGCTCTGTATTACTTTCTGTAGATTCCCAACAACAAATCTTTCACTCTGCATCTTTCACCAGATAACTGCTTGGATTCCATGGATATGCCAACACGTAAGCTTTATTTTGTTACTTTTCCCCCACGTATATATAATTCCTCATGTTACATATTGAAATTTTTGGTGTGCAGGCTATGCAGGCGAGTTCGGTCTTCTCATTTGATATTTCATTGTGCTTAAAAGGGATCCATTGCATACTGCTTAAGCAAAGTAAGACGCGGAACTTTAATTTATGTCAATCATTGGGCAACCAACATGTTGAGTAGATTAGGGCAACCCACATGTTGGATGTTCTCATCCATAAAAAAAGTAAAATAATAAAAAGAAAAGAAAAGAAAGAAAATTATAAACTACAAAATCCTAAAATTAAAAATATATTAAAAATTAAACAACAGAAAAGAAAAAATTATTTTAATTTAAAACTATTCAACAATATTGAATAGATTCAAATTCTATAAAAATGTAAAAAATATAAAAAATATATTTACAATGAATATAAAAGGCCATATCTAGTTTATAAGGCTTTTCTTAGCATGTAATTTGGGATAAGTCAATATCTCGATAGCCTTGTCCTCGAAAAGCAGAGAGATTGTGTCTGATTAGTCTCGAATTCAAAACTTACCTTTTTAAAATGACATACTTGCCATAAAGTAAAAAAGAACATACGAATGTATTATTCCCATCTGCAAATTAAAAAAGCTAAAAAAAAAAGAGATAAACACAAATAAATATAAAACATAGCACGACCTATATGTTATATTCCAAACTTCCATTATATATGTATTATTTATGATCTATTATTTTAATTTTGTATGTCCACTTACTTTGAAATAGCCATAAAAAAATAAGTTATATTATTTTTTGTTTGTTCTTATTTGTAAATGATATCATGCCACTTCTTACTATTTATTTTCTAACTTTGTCATTTTTTTTGTTGTCCTTATTTTATTGGTATTTATATTTTCAAAAATTTTATTATTATATGATATCTATATATGTTATCATTCAAAAATTTTCTCTCTCCACTTTCATTTTTATTTATTGTTTTTTTTTATTTTATCTAGATAATAATTTTTTTCTTAATATGTGAAGTATAATATATATAATTATAAATATTGTATTCAATATATAAGGCTCCTGCTTATCTGAGGTCTGTGAGATATTGATATCTCAATAATTTTATTTCTAAAAATCAGAGAGGTTATGTTTGATGAGGATTATTTGTATATTTTATGACTTGATAAATTTCCTCTACAATTTATATATTTTATAACTTTTATAATTCCTCCATCTAAATGTTTCTTGTGCATATTGGAGGGAGAAATTTTCAACCTAAAGAGAAATAAATAGTTTAGATTTCTTGATTGTTCAATATTATTTGGTTTGAACAATTTCAAATGAAACACCATTAAAATGTGGGTTTTAGAATGTGTTTGTAATATCACTAAGAGATAGCAAGATGCATGGGGTACAACTAGGTGCGCATCTATGTTAATATAAATTATATCAATATCAAAAACTCGTGTAATAATTGTTGCAAGTAAACAAGCTAATAAACACACCAATTGTTAATGTTCCAACATGTATTGATTTTATTCACACAATCATTCACGAGCACATGCGACAAATATCTACATGAACATCTAAATAATGTTAGAAAAGAGATTATATAATGAAAGACACATAGGCTTTAATGTGAGAAAAATCTCACCTATAGAAAACCTACAAGATATTTTCTAACAAATACCATTAATTAAAGATAGAATGCACAATATACTCGAAGTAAGACTAACAATACCCTTTTGTTTCTTTTTGCATGATTTTCATGTTTTATTCGACAAACTATATTTCACGACTTGTTAATTTTTATCACTTCTTATGTGTAAGTCACTTAAGATATTGATTCTCATATTACGCATATTTGTGACCCATTCAAATGTAATGGTTAGTGTTTTCGTCCACTAATGGAACACATATGTATAAAAGAAACATGAGAAATAAATAAAATATTAAGTTGAATATTGTCATAATTAATTATCCCCGATTAATTATTATTGGTTATTGATTATCACAATTAGTTGGAAACAAGAAAAAATGATTGTAAATAAGGAGTGATTACATATAATATAACTATTGACTTTTTAATCAATAATTCAAAAGTCTTAAGTATAAAAATGAGTCATAAGAACTGTAATACTTGAATGATATTTAATATTTATTATTATTTTATCGAGAAATTTTATGTGTTTATCTCTAGTAAGCTTCATGGTAACATTGTAGGATCCCTAAATTGTTTCGGTAATTGGTTTCTCTCTCAATATCCTCTAGTATTTTTTGTCTTATTTCTGAAAATAACTATCACATCTCTTTAATATGTCATATTATTGTATAATATATATGCTATGGGAAGAATTTCTTGTGTATGCATATTGGTATCATTATAATTGTTAAATCGAGATTCGAATAGAGAATCGGAATACTTGATTAGTGAATCAAAAATCGAGAATAAAATTGAATCGCGAATCAAATTTTTAATACTTTTTTTTCATGTTAATTAATTTCTAATTTCTAACAGGTTGCTAATTTTTTTTTTGATATTTTAGTTTTTATTTTTGTGATTTTTTGAATATCTTGGTCCCTTAAAATTAGTATTAAATTGATGCATGTGAAACTATTCGTGATTTAGTCATCAATTTATGTATATTTTTGATTTTTTTAAAGAGATGGATTGTTTACCCCATGAATCGTGAATCAAATTGTGAATCGTACGATTTTGATAACAGTGGGTGTCATATTGCTCCTCTCTTGATTGACGCCAATAATGAGTTGATATCTTTAACATATTGCTTTCGCACACAATACATAATCCACTACATATATAACTTTATTTACATTTCCATAGTTAATTTTTAAAAAATATATTAATCTACAATTGGAAAAAATTATTAAAAATATATGCATATATTTTTCTTCTCTTGTTTTTTTTTTTTTTTCGTTCTTTTGTCGACTCATTAAATATAATGTACGACATTATTATTATTAGAGAAATAATTTGGAGATAATATTAATCTCCTTTATATAGAATGATAAATGGGCGGGGATTCAATTTTGACAAGTATTTCATAATGGATGTAACAGGTGCTCAGGCATGCATAATGTCCACCCTTCACTATCATAATTATATTTTCTCAATGCAACTCTTTTTTTGCCAATCAAATAGCCATAAGAATGCCAACTGATAACTGCTGCTAAGCTTTTTATGTAAATGTTCATAATTATATTTTCATAATTATACTCTTCAACTGGGCGTGCTGATGCTGTTGTGTTGTATGTATGATGCACATGTACATGCCTGTTTCTGCTGTCTCATTGTGTCGTGAAACTGTCTTCTTTTCAGGCACCTGCCTCGCAGAAGAAAAACTACTTAGAGTTGATGAAAATGATGGAGATATGATATACATGCTCTTAAAACTTCCGTGGACTCATTCCCATCTGGTTCCTGCTTCCGCATGGAAAACAAAATGCATCTCTATCCAAGTTGCATCTAAGCTTGGCGTGTGTTTGAAAATGGAAAATGTTATCGAGGTCTTGGATTTGGGTCTTCATGATGAAGCTGAAGAAGTGAGAATTGAAGCGATATTATCTATGTTAGTGGCTGCCTTGTGGTCAGGACTGGATGCACTTGCTCAAATATCTGAAAGGCTAGAGTAAGTGAATTATGAAACGTATTTCACATTTATTGTTTATTGTATATATTTGTATATGTGCCATGCCTAGTGCACAAGATTCTTGCCTAATACGAGGTCTGAGAGCGATACATATCTCGACTAGCCCTATTTTTGATAATTCAGAGAGGTTGCTTCTCACTATCTTGAACCTGAGACCTCCTCTCTTTAGGCAAATACATTTTTCATCTCATCAAGACATGATCTTATTTAATGTTGATTTAATCAAAGCGTTGCAGATCAATGCTGATGGACTATCAACATAGTGTCATTTCATATATTTTTTATGCATAAATAATTATCTTATTAAAATATCTTTTTGAATGATTGGATTTTGTAGTCTTAGTTTGGAGTTCTTAGATTATAAGTTTGATACAAAATATATTCACGTCACACTATCAATCACTTTGGGTAAGACCTTAAATAATCATTGGTGGTGATTTGTCCACATTAAAAACCAAATAAGAATGGGCGTCACTGCAAGGTTCTTGGGTCATAAGAGTATTCTAATAATTTTTTTGTATATTATATAATACACGTCTATATTACTCTGTGATGGTGAAGAATTATATCTTTGTTAATCCATCATCATCATCATCATCAATTAACTTTTATCATAACTATTTAGGATCGACTGTATATAAATGTTAAATCTCACGCCTTCTTAGACATAATGTAATGAACAAAAACTCTCGAGATACTTGTGTATATAGACGGCCACAATGACACAAAAAGTTGGCCATCAATCTTATTCAATTTTTTTTTTTGTTATTGTAGTTAATAGGAGCGTCAATACTCATTAATAATGTTTTCTAGTTGTCTGTGATTCAAAAAATTAAATCCAAACTAAGGTTAATAATCACTGTATCGGGTCAGTTCGACCCATTTTGCTCAATTTGATTTGATTAGATCATAATTTTAAAATTCATCAATGGGTTCGTCTTGTGAGTGTCAACTACTTTCTTTATTGTATCAAAATGCATTGGACAATAAATTCACCATCAAGTGAATAAAAAGTGGTCATAAACTTTTTAATATGGCTTCAAATTGAATCATCCAAGAAGATAGATTCTTTCCATGAAATTTTTGTTCATTCGATACCAACAAATGCCAGTGATGATGATGGCATCGACAGTAGACTCAACTATGATGATGATGATTAGTTTGTGTTTGTGGGCTTGCCAATTCCAAATTTTTTACTACTATATTGATTCAGACAAGATATTTGTCGTTATTTTTATCTAAAATTCTAAATGATATAATAATAGTATATATAAAAAAGAAAAATTGATTGGGTTTTCCTTGTATACTTTGGATACTCTAAAATATACAATAAAATGCAATAAACATAAAGAAAAAAAAAATCTAACTTCGTTAATGATGGATATTCCCTGAGACTCAGACAAAAAATTCATAATATATGAAACAGATTCATCAAACTTCAAATAAAGCTTTATGAAAATCACATTATGATGCAAAATTTGTCTTGGATTTTGTTTTCTGAAGAATATTGGAGAGATAAATATGTTTGACACCAACAAATTAGATTGATAATCAACAAATTAGTGATGATGAAAACTAGAAAATTGCAAAGATAAGGTACAAATGAAATAAAATGAGATATTTTTGATTGCAACTTAAATTGACTCTTTGTTATATTCTTCGCTAGAGAAACCCAAATAGAACTTTCTAATTAATTTTTAATCATAGGTAAACAATATACAAAAGTGTTATAAGATAATTTGTTCTATCTACTCGAATGAAAGTGTAACGAGGTCACAAATATGAAGTTTTATCATACGAGAAAAGATGTCAAACCTCTTTGTTACATGGATTGATAAGAGAACCTCTTATAATACATTTAATGGGCATGATCAGTAAGGCATTAAGATAAAATAAATGTCTTGCCCACATAGTTATTAAATTGTGATTCGAATTGAGAATCAGAATGCTTGATTAATAAATCGAGAATCAGAATGCTTGATTAATAAATCGAGAATCAAAATGCTTGATTAGTGAATCGAGAATCAAATCGAATTTAATCAAATTGTGAAATTGAATTTTTTGTTATTTTTTTCATGTTAATTAATATCTATTTTTTATAGTTGGTAATTTTTTTTTTGTATTTTAATTTTTATTTTGTGATTTTTTTGATATTTTATTATTTTTTTCACGTTAAATTCACAATACCAAAGGTTGTAGTTATTTTTTTTTTTCACGTTAATTAATTTCTACAGCTGATAATTTTTTTTTTGATATTTTAGTTTATATTTTTTGTGATTTTTTGAGGATTTTGGTTTTTTGAGATTCGGTATTAAATTGATTCATGTGAATCGATTTATGATTCGGTCTTCGATTCATGTATATTTTTAATTCTTTTAAAGAGTCGGATTGTTTACCCTCAAAATCGTGAATCAAATCGTGAATCGTATGATTTTGATAACAGTGCCTGCGCATATATATACACCATGTGATGGTGTTTGATTAAATTAATGTAGTCTATGACATTCATATAATGGTGAAATTATGCTAAATCAAATGAGAAAATCTAACATGAATACATGATGCTTGCCAATTAATAATTATAGCATACGTAAGTAATGTGCCATCTTACATCCATACAATGGGTAAAAGTTATGCTAATAAATCAAATGAGAAAGATCTAACATGATGCTTGCCATTTATAGAATACATAAGTAATGCGCCAACTTACATGCATATAATGGTAAAAATTATGCATATAATGGTAATGCTCTCCATTTATTGCACGTGTAAGTAATGTGCCATCAACACATACATGTTTGTTGATTGATCGAGTCTGCACGCCATTGGGGCTAACAGGTTCTTCTCACTGCTGCAAATCACAGGTTCTTGGAGAGAGAAGCAGCCAGTAGAGTCAGAGGAGTTATTCCCTTTTTTCTAGGCCTCCTGGCCTGCTTGTATGGTTCTTGTCGTAGTGGTGATGATGGTGCTGGGAATGGTGGATACCAGTTGATTGTGGGTGTCCATGATGATGAGAAAGACGATCAGGCTACATACCATTTACTCCAAGGTTTTTCATGCTCAAAATGTGATAAAGACCATGTTACCCCTCCCGGGCACTCAAGAGTCGTAAAGAAATCTCATGCGCGAGATGCTGCATTTGGTCTGAGCTCCGACTGTTTTCATCTCCAGTTCATGTTCTTCAAACTTCTACACGAAGAGCGCGTGGAAGATGTCCAAGTTGCCTGTGCGAGAGCTGTTCAAAGAGTTCTCTTGCATGCCAGCGCTGATGTCCTGGCCATCACAAAAAGTGAGTGGATCAAATGCATGAAATTCTTGCTGCTGAACGAAAAGAAAGTGGTGAGAGAGATGTTCTCCACTCAGATGAGTTTCTTCCTTGTTGATCCAGCCTTCAATTGCTTATTTGCAGATGAGACTTCCCCAAATAAAAGTAGAGAAGAAAACTTTGTGGGCTTCTTAAAGTCTCTCTTGGTTTCGTCCGATGATCTGCAAGTATCTGAGACTCTTATCGAATCTGTCACACAGATTATGATGGCCATTAGTATTCATAATCCATTTTTCTCATCTCTGCTCATGTTATTGATCGATCAGCTTGATGGCCCACACGCGACACTGAGGATAATTCTATCGAGATCAATACGAAAATCTTGCCTGCTCCATGTAAATGGTGGGTTTGAGCTAATCTTGGAAGCTGTTCATATCAGAAACAACTTGTTCGATTATCTGGTTTCGAATCTTGAAAAACGCCCAGCTGTGGTGAGAGAGTTTGCCGAGGGAGTTCTTGGCGTTGAAATTGAAGAACTCGTCGAGAAAATGTTGCCCGTGGTGCTTCCTAACCTGGTGATCTCGTGGCAAGGCAACGATCATGCTATCAGCACTCTATTTGAGTTGTCCAAGTGCTTAGACACCGACATGATACCTCTGGTAGTTAATTGGCTTCCTAAAGTTCTTGCCGTTGCTCTCCATCGGGCAGATAAAGATGTGCTGCTCTCTACTCTTCAGTTTTATCATGATCAAACTGGTTCCGACGAACAAGAAATATTTGCCGCCGCATTGCCTGCTTTGTTGGATGAGCTCATTTGTTTTCTTGGTGGTGGCGATGATCCAATCGAGATAGACCAAAGGTATGGACTTGCATGTATGGTCAAGGCATACTTATTTTTTTAGTTATGTAACTCTTGGGTGTCAGAGGAGGTCATATCAGTGCACTTGGCTTTTGCTTTTGCTTAGGATTTGAGAGATTTTAATATCACGACAAACTTATTATCCCCACAAGTCGGAGAGATCGTGTCTGATGGGCCTCAAACCTAAAACCTATCTTTTTTGGAGAAAAATATTTGTCATCGTACCAATGCATAATCTCTAATATATGTATGTAACACAATAACTTTCCAAGTGATCAACCATTCGAGTATTATTCTTGCTGTTGGGCAATTGTGCTTCCACGGTAGTAATATTAAGATACAGAAGACTACACGAATAATAGAAACAAGCAATATATATCCAATCCAACCATGACAGAATCAAAAAAAAAAACGAGAAATAAAACACAAGAAATAATGTGGCTCGCTAGTCGCTCAGTACGGACTAGCTACATCCACCAGAAAATGCTCATGCGTTACAGATTAAACTAACAAAACAGTATTACAGTATGCAGCGCACAGAGTACTCGCGATAAGTCACGCAGAGAGAGAGAGAGAGAGAAGACGATGAATAGTTTTTCAGGCTCAAAAAAAGTAACCCGAAATTAAAATTACAAAATATTTTATAATAAAAACTCTCTTGGTTCATTTAACCGGAGCGGGTCGGATCATGAGACCGGATCAGGCTCTGCTCTAAAAATTTCGGAGCGGGACCTCTGTTATTTTGCAATTGCTGTATCCCCGGCCTCTTAATATTTCATTTCCTGCACCTACATAAAAATATTAAAACAGAAACAGAAATATTTGGTTATACAAACAGATTATCAAAAAATAAATTACATTAAAACAGCACTTGCTTAGATACTTTTAATTTTGAATTTTTATGAGATCTGGTATATTAGTGTATGTGTGATCACACACTTATGTAAGAGGTCATATCAATGCATGTGGCTCCTGCTTTAGCTTGGTGCCTGGGGGACTTTTATATCCGACAAGCTTATCCCCACAAGTCGGAGAGATTGCGTCTAATGGGTCGCAAATCTAAAATTTATCTTTCTTGGACTAAAATACTTACCATCGTACCAATGCATGATCTCTAATACACGTATGTAATATGATGACTTTTCAATTGATTAATCATTCAAGTATAATTCTTGTTCATATATTTTTAATTTTGAACTTCTTATGAGATCTGGCAATTCTTGTTCAAGCATACTCATTTCAAGCGCGAGTACTTATAGTCGTGCACGTGGGTGCACGAGTTACTATTGTTTTAGAAATATGTCATTAAGGTAAGACTATTTATCTCTCTGATTTTTGGGATGCGATGACAAGTGCTTTTGTCCAAAGGCTATGAGCCTCGGGCTCGAGATTCATCAGATGCAATATCTTTGATTTTTAGGGGCAAAACTGTCAAAATATTAACCTCTCCCACGCCTCATGCTAAGCACCACGAGTCTTTTGCACTGAGCATGATCTTTTTTTTTTTTCCCCCATTTATATCCGTCAGGCACCTATTCAGTAAAGCTTCATTTTTGTTTTGTTTTGTCTTGTTTTCCTCCCAGCTTGCTAAGAGTGCCAGAAATGATAAAAGAGATTTCTCTGGTTCTAACAGGCGGCGAAGACATTTCGGGCTTTCTGAAGAACCATTTTGTTGGCCTTCTTAACAGTATCGATAGGAAAATGCTTCATTCGGGAGATTCTCTGCTGCAGAAAGGAGCTCTGCAGCGAATTAAGATGCTGATCGAGCTGATGGGTTCTCACATCAGTACTCATGTGCCGAAACTTATGGTTCTCCTCTTGTATGCGATCGACACCGAATCGCTGCAGAGCGACGGTCTCTCCGTGCTGCACTTTTTCATCGGGCAGTTGGCAAGCAGATCGCCATCCAGCACGAAGCACATAATTTCTCAGGTGTTCTCTGCTCTCATTCCTTTTCTAGAGAAATTCGGGGAGAGCCCTTTTTCTCATTTCGACAAGGTGGTGGAGATACTAGAAGAGCTCGTGCTGAAGAACAAGAACATCCTGAGGCAGCACATCCACGAGTTCCCCCCGCTGCCAAGCTTGCCCGCGCTCACAAATGTCAACAGGGCTATTGAAGAAGAGCTCGGGGCAATGACGCTGAAGGACCAGCTGCGGAATATCGTCCACGGACTGAACCACGAAAGCTTGAATGTCAGGTACATGGTCGCCTGCGAGCTGAGCAAGCTGCTGAATCTCAGGAGGGATGAAATTGCAGCTCTCGTGGCCGCTGACGTGGCCGCGGATCTGGATGTCCTGAGCGACCTGATCGCGTCCTTGCTGAGGGGGTGCGCGGAAGAGTCTAGAACGGCCGTGGGACAGAGGCTGAAGCTCGTGTCTGCAGATTGCGTGGGAGCGCTGGGCGCGGTGGATCCCGCAAAAGTGAAGGTCGTTCCGACGAAGCGGTTCACTATTGAGTGCTCTGACGACGACCTTATTTACGAACTGATACACGGGCACCTGGCCAGGGCTTTTAGGGCTGCCCCTGATACCGTCGTTCAGGACTCTGCTGCCCTGGCGATACAAGAGCTGCTGAAGATCGCAGGCTGCGAACCCTCTCTGGATGATGACGACGAGGACGTTTCATCATCTCGGGCGCCGGAGATGATGAAGAAGAAGAAGGAGGAGAAGAAGAAGAAGAAGATCACCGGCCGGGAAAATGGGGGGGACAGTAGGGGACGGGTCTTGTGGGGGAGGTTCTCTAATTATGTGAAAGAGATAATAGCCCCGTGTTTGACCTCGAGATTCCAGCTCCCGAATGTGGTCGCCGATTCTGCATCCGCAGGCCCGATCCACCGCACTTCCATGTCATTCAGGAGGTGGGTGTTCCTCTGGATCAAGAAGCTGACCGTGCACGCAACTGGCTCGCGCGCGGCCATTTTCAGCGCCTGCCGAGGCATCGTTCGGCACGACATGCAGGTAGCTACTTATCTCCTGCCTTATTTGGTCTTGGATGCCATCTGCCATGGCACCGAGGGGGCCCGCCGCTCCATTGCAGCTGAGATTCTGGCTGTTCTCGGTGCTGCTTCGTCGGACAGCAGCAGCGCTGCGGTTCAGGCGGTGTTTACTCTCCTCGACAATCTCGGCCAATGGGTGGACGACGTGGAGCAGGAAGCAGCGCTCTCTCACTCATTCCAGACGCCAGCTCACAGGAAGCCAGCGTCGAGATCGGGCGGCCAGAGTTCGGTGCAGCCGTCGGAACAGGATCGAGCGCTGGCCCAGTGTAAGTTCGTGCTGGAGCTGCTGGCTGCAATCCCAAAGACGGTCCTGGCCAAGGCGTCGTTCCAGCGCCAGGCTCATGCGAGGGCGTTAATGTACTTGGAGTCTCACGTGCACGAAACCATGGGCGCGTGCAACCCCGCAGCCGACAGGAGGAGCGTGTTCGATGACGAAGATGTTTCTTTTCTGATGGAAATCTACAGCCACCTGGACGAGCCCGATGGCCTCTCCGGCCTGGCTAGCCTGCGCCAGTCGCCGACCCTGCAGGACAAGCTCGTGATCAACAAGAAAAGTGGGAACTGGGCAGAGGTCCTGGCGTATTGCGAGCAGGCCCTGCACGTGGAGCCGAGCTCCGTCCAGAGGCATTCAGACGTCCTCAACTGTCTGCTGAACATGCGCAACCTGCAGGCCATGGTCACCCATGTCGATGGCTTGGTCTCCAGGTTCCCAGAATACAAGAAGACCTGGTGCATGCAGGGCGTGCAGGCGGCATGGAGGCTCGGGAGGTGGGAGCTGATGGACGAGTACCTCCGCGGGGCCGACGGGGAAGGCCTGCTCTGCAGCGGTTCCGAGAGCAATGCTTCCTTTGACATGGACGTCGCCAAGATCCTCCAGGCCATGATGAAGAGGGAGGAGCTGGCAATTGCTGAGAAAATTGCCGTGTCGAAGCAGGCTCTCATGGCGCCTCTTGCTGCTGCCGGCATGGATTCCTACGCCCGGGCCTATCCGCTCGTGGCGAAGCTCCACCTCCTGAAGGATCTCGAGGACTTTCATCATCTTCTCGCCGGTGATTCTTTCCTGGAGAGGAAATTCGTTCTGGGCAACACGGGATTCACGAACTTGATCGAGAACTGGGAGAGCAGGCTCAGGTTCACGCAGCCATCACTCTGGGCGAGAGAGCCGCTGCTGTCGTTTCGGAGGTTGGTTTTTGCTGCGAGCTCTCTCCGTTCCCAAGCCGGGGACTGCTGGCTTCAGTATGCAAAGCTCTGCCGCCTGGCTGGCCACTATGAGACGGCAAACCAGGCCATTCTCGAGGCGCAGGCCTGCGGAGCAGCCCATGTCCACACGGAGAAGGCTAAGCTTCTATGGAGCACGAAGCATTCCGACCGTGCCATTGCAGAGCTGCAGCTCCATCTCCTGCAGATGCCCGAGAAAGCCGTCGGCTCTGCCGCGAGATCTTCGATAGCAAGCCTCTCGTTGGTCCCGCTGAACCCGCAGCCCTCGCCGTCCGATCCACGAGTCTTGGATGATGATTGGGACGCAGCAAAGACTCTGCTTCTGTACTCCAGATGGATTCACTACACCGGGCAGAAGCAGAAGGAAGATGTCATAATTCTTTATTCCAGGGTGAAAGAGATTCAGCCCAAGTGGGATAAAGGATTCTTCTACTTGGCCAAGTACTTTGATGAGGTTCTCATCGATGCCCGCAAACGGCAGGAGGACGGTTCGGAAATAGGCCTCCAGGGACTATCATCAGCTCCCGCTCCTCCTCCTTCTTCTTCTTCTATTCTTGTTTCTGCCGCTTCAAATAACGAGAAGAAGTGGTGGTATTACTTGCCCGACGTGCTTCTGTTCTATGCCAAGGGACTTCATAAAGGCCATAGAACCCTTTTTCAAGCTCTTCCGAGATTGCTCACCTTGTGGTTCGATTTCGGCACTATTTATCCCCAGTTGCGTCCCTCCAGCATTGATTTAAATAAGGTCAACGAGAAGGTGAGAATTTCTTTCTTCTTTATCTTCTCATTGTTTCTATTTGTTTTTTTTTTTTTTCATTTTTATTAAAAATTGACCAACATCGAAATTTTTTTGAGTATTCGGCACTGCCTCGATTCCGAAATGATAGTCCGATATCGCGCAAGAATTTGTTCCGAGATGATGGTCCGATATGATAATGTAAAGTTTAATTCATTCGCAAAGTCAGTTTTGCTGCATCGGTGGCTTCATGGTTACGACTGACAGTCACGGGGAGGCTCGTCGATCCAGTTGTTTATCATTGGTGGCTTCCATGCACTTCTGAAATGTCAAAAAGATATCACTGAGCTTCTCCAAAGGGTACTGCCAGAAAGAACGTTTCACTGCAGCAATGAGCTCATCGATGTCCTTAGCTGCCTGCTGATGCTGAAGGGACTGGATGACATTGAAAAAGCCAAGATCCAGTTATTTATCATTGAAGCTTACTGTTTGTATTTAATTTAACTGGTTTTGAGTAGAGATGTCAACCGGCCCGGGCCGGCCCGGCACGGGAATTTCCCGTGCCCGGGCTCGTGCCGTGCCTTGCCGAGGCCAACCGGGCCTCGTGCCGTGCTTGGCCCGGCACGGTACCGTGGCCCGTTGGTACGGTACCGTGCTGATTTTTTTTAAAAAAAAATTAGGGTTTCGGGCGTGCCCAATTTCTAATTTTTTTTAGAATTAGGTTTTCGGGCGCGCCCAATCCCTAATTTTTTTTAAAATTAGGGTTTCAGGCGCGATATTAATTTCAGGCCCAATCCCATGTCTTGGTACGATGATTTTGTCTTCTTCCTAGATGCATTCTTTTTAACTTCAGGGGTAAGATTGTCCAGATATTAATCTCTCCCAGACCATGTGCTAAGTTCGAGCTTTGTCCCGATAAGATCTCTCTCTCTCTCCCTCTCTCTCTCTCTCTCTATATATATATATATGACTTGAGTTTCCTCTCCCTCCAAACTAACTCTTAGGGATGAGTTCGGCTCGAGCCCATTTCTAGTATAGTATCAGAGCTGATACGAGCCACCCATAGATCTGCAGTCCTGTGAACTTCATGCTCCAGATGTCTAGCCTCGTGTGCGAGGGGCATGTGATAAAAACGTGCCCACATTGGAAAATTCATGAGAATTCGTGGTGTTCATATATTGCTTAGTTTTCCTGTCCATCTGAGCTAGCTCTCGGGGATGAATTCGGCCGAGGAGAGTTTCTAATAGTTTATTTATCGACTGGCAGGTTATGAGTATCATACGCGGCTGCCTGAAGGATTTGCCAACCTATCAGTGGCTGACCGTGCTGCCTCAGCTGGTCTCGAGAATCTGTCACCAGAATGAAGAAATTGTTAGACTGGTGAAGCGCATAGTCACATCTGTCCTGCAGCAGTACCCACAGCAAGCCCTGTGGATGATGGCGGCTGTTTCAAAATCCACCGTGCCCTCGAGAAGGGAAGCAGCTGCCGCCATCCTACACGAGGCCAAGAAGGGATTCGCCCAGGGAAATGACGAAAGCAATTTGTTCGTCCAGTTTGCCACCTTGATTGACCATCTCATCAAGCTGTGCTTCCACCCGGGCCAGGCCAAAGCTAGGGCAATTAATATTTCTACTGAATTCAGTGCCTTGAAGAGGATGATGCCGTTGGAAACCATTATGCCAATTCAACAATCTCTCACGGTTACTCTACCGGGCTACGAATTAGATCTCACGGGCTCTTTTACTTCCGACATATTTGCCTCTGATCTGCCGACAATCGTCGGGATAGCTGATGAGGCTGAAATTCTCTCATCGCTCCAAAGGCCCAAGAAGGCAAGTTTTTATTTTTCTTATTATTGTGAATGTGATGATTTTATATATGGAGAATAGTAGTTTATGACCGACACCATCGAAACACGTTTGCACCATATTCATGATCGATCATATCTACGGCCCACGTGCCGTGCCAGGCACGACATAGGCTGCCTGGCGGGGGATGACGTGCCGACTCCCTGGCGGGCGAGGTTCGGCACTCCCGACGGGCGACGGTTGCGCGGCGCTGAAACCCTAGTGTTTTTTTTTTTTTAAAATTGGCCGACCCGACCCAAACCGGCCGATCTGAATCGGGCTGACCATCCTGAACTCCGGCAGATTTTGGGCCGCGGGCTCATGCCGGGCTTGCCCTCCAAAAAAGCATGCATTGCCAAGGTACGGCATGCTAGCCAGGTTGGGCCTGAAAAAATTGAGCCGGCCCGGTCTGGCACGAGGCATGGCACAATTCGGCCGTGCCTAGGCCTGCCCGACACGGGAATTTCCCGTGCTCGTGCCCGTACCGTGCCTGTCCACGACACCGATCGTGCAGTGCCGTGCTGAGGCCAACCGGGCCTCGTGCCGTGCTTGGCCCGGCATGGTACCGTGGCCCGTTGATATGGTACCTCGGCACGAGCCGAGAAACAGCCTCAGCGGCAGAAGCTGAGCCTAACGGGCGGGGCTCACCGAGCCCCGAAAGTGAAGAAGAATTGTGTGGCACCGCACCACGGCAGCGCGCCGCCGAAATGGTGAAATCCTAATTTTTTTAAAAAAAGGGTTTACAGGCCTGACCGGGCTGAACCCGCTAGATTCGTGTCGTGGGCCCATGCCGGGCTGACCTCCACAGAACCATGCCGGGCCAGGCACGGCACGGGAAGCACGGTCGGGCCGGCTAAAAATGGGCCGGGCCGGCCTGGCACGTCCCATTTGACACCTCTATGCCAATGTATGTTTTAAAATATATCTATCCAAGACAAAAATTTCTCATATGATTATAAATTATAGTATTATTCTCTAATAAATACTTTAAATTTCAAATTTCTTATTAGATCATGTTTTTTTAATGATATTTATTTAAAATTTTGATGATTTAATCTGATCTTATTATATAAGCCGCCGACTAATTTATTAATCTAAATATTTTTTGTTTTTTTGATTGAAATTGTGGGGGGTTTTTTTTTTTTTTGATAAAAAAAAAAGAGAGCGTGGTGTGTCGTGCAGATTGTTCTATTAGGTAGCGATGGAATTGAGCGGCCGTTCCTGTGCAAGCCCAAAGATGATCTCCGGAAAGATGCCCGCATGATGGAGTTCACTGCCATGATCAACCACTTGTTGTCAAAATACCCAGAAAGCCGTCAGAGAAAGCTCTATATTCGCACATTTGCCGTGATTCCTCTCACGGAAGATTGTGGAATGGTGGAATGGGTGGCGCACACCCGCGGACTGCGACAGATACTCCAGGATATATACATCAAGTGCGGAAAATTCGACAGGCAGAAGACGAATCCCGTTATGAAGCGCACGTATGACCAATTCCAGGGCAAGATGCCAGAAGAGGAGATGCTCAAGAGCAAGATTCTCCCGATGTTCCCTCCGCTCTTTCACAAGTGGTTCTTAACAACGTTTCCCGAGCCGGCTGCTTGGTTTAGGGCCCGGGTTGCTTATTCTCACACCACCGCTGTCTGGTCCATGGTGGGACATATCGTGGGGCTGGGTGACCGCCACGGTGAGAATATTCTGTTTGATTCCACCACGGGCGACTGCGTTCACGTGGACTTCAGCTGCCTCTTTGACAAAGGCTTGCAGTTAGAGAAGCCCGAGCTCGTGCCATTCCGGCTAACGCAGGTAACCATCATCATCGATCTAAATAGATGCATCCCTATGGGCTCGGTTGGAGTGGTAGGGGGAATCAACTCCAGTGCACGACGCCCTTGGTTCTGGAAACTTGAACTTAACTCGAGGTGAAACCTGGAGCCATTCTCTCTAATTTTTAGGGCTAAAATTATTAAGATATTAATTTCTCTCAGATCACACCTTAAGCGAGATAAAATTTTGTCATAATGTTACTTAGGGTCTGTTTGATAAAGCACTTAAAATGTTCAAACTATTGAAAATTAAAATTTTCAATGGTTTGAAATTTTAATTGTGTTTAATAAAAAAATGTTGGGAGCGAAAAATTTAAAATTTTAAGTGAAAAAGTATTTAACATATTAAGTAGATAGTGACCTACTTAATGTTGAATGCTAAAAATTTTTAATAATTATTTTTTAAATTATTATTTTATCCATTTTTTTTTATTATTTTCTCATTCATGCTATAATTCAATTTATAAATCTATCCTCTCCTCATTCTTTCTCTATCACTATAAATCCTAATCTTAATTCTCTTTCATGATTAATTTAAGAGGGGAAATAACAAATTAACTAATTGTTCATTAATTTTTATTTTTATATTAAAAATTTGGATAATTTTAAAGAGTTTAGATTTTATTAGTTATTTTTTAAATATTTTTATTTCTTTTTTTAAATTTATGATTTATTTATGGATATATTTTTAGGGATTTTATTTTTTTTTAATAATTAATAATTGTAGTGAAATAAAATTTTATTAGAAATTTTATTTATGTTGGATAATATGTAATGCAATGATCATTAGGGTTAATATGTAAAATATATTATTTTCAATATTCAGGATTTATAGTTATCAAACAATATATTTATATTCAATATTCAATTAACAGTAATTTATCAAATAGTTTTTCAAAAAAAAATTCAACACTTATAAAATTCAGTCTTAATTTTTTACTACTTAATTTTTTTCAGATTTATTAAGCAGACCCTTTGTATTAGGACCCAATTGACAGTTGGCACACCATAGTGCTTGATTATATATATATATATATATATATATATATATCATACCTAACATATAATACTTTCACTTATTTGAGATATGCGAGGTTAATATGTTGATAATATTTTTTTTTTGAAAATCAAAAATATTGTATTTGATGAATCTCAAATTGAGACATATTATTCTTAGATGAATATACTTGTTATCCTATTAAGACATGACACACGCACGCACACACACACACACACACACACACACACCATATCTAGTGTATAATGACTTTGTCTTATTTGAAATCTGAGAGAGATTAATATGTTTATAATATTATTTTTGAAAATTAGAAATATTGTATTTAATCAATCACAAACTTGAGACCTATCGTTCTTAGATAAAGATACTTGTCAACCCTTTAAGACATGATTTTATATATATGTATATATATATATATATATATCATACCTAGTATGTAAGACATTCACTTATTTAAAATCTAAGAGGGATTAATATGTTATAAACTGAAAATTAGATATATTGTATTTGATGAATCTCAAATTTGATACGGTTTTTAGAGGAAGATACTTTTCATCCCATTAAGACATAATATGTGTGTGTGTGTGTGTGTGTGTAAGTGTGTGTGTGTGTGTGTGTGTGTGTGTGTGTGTGTGTGTGTAAAATCGACATTGTGGCTTTGTTTTGATGTGATGGGGTGGGGCGCAGAACATGATTGATGGGCTGGGGATCACAGGCTACGAAGGCATCTTCTTGAGAACATGCGAAATAACACTCTCCGTGCTCCGGATGCACCGAGAGACCTTGATGAGTGTTCTCGAAACCTTTATTCATGATCCCCTCGTGGAATGGACCAAGTCACACAAGTCCAGTGGCGTAGAAGTCCAGAATCCACATGCACAGGTACCACCTCCTCATAACCTCTGGCTTCCATTTTATGCTTCATTTTTATAAACCTCTGATGCTTATTTTTATTAAGATTACTTATACAATCTTTGTCACATCCTTAATTTTATTTGTTTTCTTTTTATCTCATTCTTCATAAGATACACATACACACACACACACACACACACACACACACACACACACACACACACACACACACACACACATACACACATACATATATGTCTGTGTGTATCTTTTGTTAGTTTTTAAATCAAATTCATGCATATTACTAAAAAATATATAGATATATACATACATATATATATATATATATATATATATATATATATATATATATGTTTGTAGATGTGTATGCATGTGTTTGTTTATATAGATACATACATATGCCTATATGTGATGTATATAACTTGCAACATATATAGATATACATATGAATGTGCTTGTGGGATGCCCACACACAGACACACATCTTGTATATACACGTGTGTATATAGATACATGTGTGTGTGTGATGTATATATAGATACATGAGAGAGAGAGAGAGAGAGAGAGAGTAGAGAGCGATGCAAGCTACCCTCAAATTTTACAGTTGTGATTTTCTATTTGTTTTTTTTTAAAAGGGGATGTTATATCTATATATACATCACACACACATATGCATCTATACACACACGTGTATATACAAGATGTGTGTGTGCGCACTCGCGCACACACACACACACATATATGTTTGTAGATGTGTAAGTATGTGTTTGTATATATAGATACATATATATGCCCATATGTGATGTTAATAACTTGCAACATATATAGATTTACATATTAATGTGTTTGTGTGCGCAGACACACACACACACACATCATGTATTTATAGATACACGTTTGTATATAGATACATATGTGTGTGATGTATATATATATACATGTGTGTGTGTGTGATGTATATATAGATACATGTGTGTGTGTGTGATGTATATATAGATACATGTGTGTGTGTGTGTGATGTATATATAGATACATGTGTGTGTGTGTGTGTGTGATGTATATATTGATACACGTGAGAGAGAGAGAGAGAGAGAGAGAGTAGAGAGCAATGCAAACTAGGCTAAACAATTTTGCAGTTATGATTTTTTATTTGTTTTTTTTTTTTTTGATGGGGATATGATATTGATATTGCAGCGAGCCATCAGCAATATAGAAGCACGGTTGCGAGGAGTGGTTGTAGGGGTAGGGGCAGCGCCATCTTTGCCCCTAGCAGTGGAAGGGCAAGCTCGCAGGCTAATCGCGGAAGCAGTCTCTCTCAAAAATCTTGGGAAAATGTATATATGGTGGATGCCATGGTTTTAGCACTCCATAAGTTTCGAACCCAATCTAAGAATTGGAAACAGTGGGCGTTCGGAAAACGAAATGCCTCGGCCAGAATGACGTTCTGGGCAAATAATTAGCACGAGTCCGGAGCCGAAGCTCTTAAGCGTGCCCGCGGGGGTTCATCTTCATCGCCATGCAGGAATCGCACTTCGCCATTTTTGTGATGCGGAGAAGATGTTTGGCTGCGGTTGTTTCGGAAGCTCGTTGCCTCGCGTCAATGGCGAAGGCGAGGAAGAACAATTTCTGCGACCCAGTGCTGTACCAACTGAACAACCAGATATCGCATTTGATCAGAGCGGGTCGAATCGGCGATGCGCGAGCGGTGTTCGATAGAGCCGCTAGGAGAAACAGCGTCACCTGGAATTCAATGATGAACGGGTACGTCAGAACCGGAAGCATGAGTGATGCGCGCAAACTGTTCGATGAAATGCCTCGCAGAGACGTCGTATCCTGGAACTCCATGATTTGCGGGTACGTCTCCTTCTCCGGAACTGCGTTTCTCGACGAGGGAAGGCGCCTGTTCGACATGATGCCGGAGCGAGATTGCATTTCGTGGAACACGATGATCAACGGGTACGGGAAGAACGGGAGGATGGGCGATGCTCTGTTCCTTTTCAACCAGGCGCCTTGCAAGAACGATGCCACGTGGAATGCTCTCATCACAGGGTTTCTGCGAAACGGCGATATGGCACGTGCGTTCGAGTACTTCGAGACGATGCCTGAGAAGAACGCGTGGTCGCTCAGCGCGTTTGTTTCCGGCCTCATACATGCTGGCGAACTAGACGTGGCTGCGAGCTTTCTCCTCCAATGGCGGACCAAGAACAGGAAGACGGAGGATCTGATCCCCGCCTATAACACTCTGATTGCAGGGTACGGGAAGCACGGGATTGCTGATGAAGCGCGAAAACTGTTCGACGAAATGCCGAGCGATGATGGAGAAGCCGGAGGCGAGGGGTTCAAGAGAAATCTCGTGTCTTGGAACACCATGATCATGTGCTACGTGAGGGTGGGCGATGTCTCCTCTGCCAGGCAACTCTTCGACCAAATGGTAATTAGGGATTATTTCTCCTGGAACACCATGATCAGCGGCTATGTTCACGTGCTGGATCTCGAAGAAGCTTCTTCCTTGTTCGAAAGAATGCCCGATCCTGTTGTTCGCACCTGGAACACGATGATTGCTGGGTATTCGCAGGCGGGCAGATTGGCTTCTGCTCGCGACCTGTTCGACAGAATGCCCCAGAGGGACTTGGTCTCGTGGAACTCCCTTTTAGCTGGCTACGACAGGAACGGGGAGCACCATGAAGCAGTGAGGCTTTTCATGGAGATGCAGGTCGAAGGAGGAGAGAGGCCAGACAGGCACACCTTATCTTCGATCCTGAGCGTCTCTGCGGGAACAGTGGACCTGCAGCTTGGCATGCAGGTCCACCAGCTGATCGTGAAGACAACCGTGCCTGACATGCCAATATGTAATGCCCTAATTACGATGTACGCGAAGTGCGGGGCGATAGCAACGGCACGGATCATCTTCGACGAGAACAAAATGCAGAGAGACGTCGTCTCTTGGAACGCCATGATCGGGGGGTGTTCCTTCCATGGCCACGCTTCTGAAGCTCTGCAACTCTTCCGCATGATGACGAGGCTGAAGGTGAGGCCGACTTTTGTAACTTTTGTCTCGGTCTTGAATGCTTGCGCCCATGACGGTCTGGTTGACGAGGGCCACGAGGTGTTCGACCTGATGGTCAGCCAGTACGGCATCGACCCGGGGATCGAGCACTATACGTCCATGGTTGACATCATGGGCCGGCACGGGAAGCTGGGCGAGGCTTTGGATCTGATCAAGAGCATGCCGTACGAGCCTGATGTGACCATTTGGGGCGCGCTGTTGGGTGCTTCTAGCCTGCACAACAATGTTGAAATGGCCCGCGTTGCGGCCGACGCCATGATTCGGCTCCAGCCCGGCACCTCCTCTCCGTATGTCTTGCTGCACAACATGCATGCAAATGTCGGCGAGTGGGATAGGGCGACCCAATTGAGATTACACATGGAACAGAATAACATAAAAAAACAAGCTGGTTATAGTTGGATTGACTCCACTTGACATGATTGTGCCCTATAGTTCTTATTGATATATATCTGCGTGTTTGCCCTAATACACAAAAACTTGTAACTCGTATACTTGTGTATATATATGTGTGTGTTTTTACACACACACACACACACACCCACCCACACACACCCACACACCCACACACACACCCACACACACACACACACACACACACGTAGCCCCATATCTTGTATAAAATGTACTTGCTCGAGATGAGATTTGGAAATGCTTAAAATATTGACAGTCTTATTACTGAAAATTAGAAAAATTGTCTGATATGTCATAAGGCTTTATCCATTACTCGTGAATGGAGGCACTTGTCATACTAAGGTATGACACACACACACGCACACGCTCGCACACGTGCACACACACGCTCGCACACACACCCTCACACGCACACACAATGGCACACACGCTCGCACACACATACACACACGCTCGCACACACCCTCACACGCACACGTGCTCGCACACACAATTGCACACACGCACTCGCGCGCGCACATGCACACACAAACACACATACACACATTATTATTTCTAACAATTAGAAAGATTGTTTGATGAGTCATAAACCTTAGATCTATTGTGAAAGGAATCATTTGAGATCACAAGGCATGATACACACACACACACACATGTAAGTATGTTCACACACACACACGTATGTATGTTCACACACACTCACATACATTCACACATACACACATACACAATTATACAATGTACAAAAATTACTTGCTTGAAATGAGATTTGGAAGATATTAATATATTATTAATAAAAATTAGAAATATTATGTTTGACGAGTCATACACACACTAAGGCATGATATATATATATATATATGTGTGTGTGTGTGTGTATACACACACATGTATAGATGCACATACATAATGTGTATGAGTGTGTGTGTGTGTGTGTGCATAGTATAAAAAGCTTTTGCTTAATATAAGATTTGGGAGCTGCTTAGATTGATGTAGTAGCATAGCAAGGTGCACCCATGGTATTGGGGTTGTAGAAGAACCGGGCCAACTTGGGTTGACCCGAGTTGGCTAGGCATAGATGTTGGGTTGACTGGGGATGGTCCATGTTAGAACTGGGCAAACTTGGGCAGAATTGTCATTTCCCGTTATATATATATATATCATATTGAGGTTGTAATTCACTTTTTAATGATTTTATAATTCATGGCGTATTTTTGCAAGATTCATAATGTCTTGATTTTCTTGAAAATTTGTTTCCACTTAAAATTAAAATATATAAAATTGAGCCGAAATTTGAGTTTGTAATAAGCAATCTTAATAAAATTTATAAATTTGATTTTGGAGCTGTGCGATTCTTATTGTTGGTTTATTTTTTTTTTTATATTAATTAAATCTTGATTTTGTTGACGTTGAGTGGCGTCAGTTGGTGCTCAATTAAGATTTGGTCAATTTAATTTTGAAATATCGAATGTTTTGACTTTTATTGATTATTTCAAATATAACCTTAAATTTAAAATGTAAATATTGATTTTTATTTATATAAAATTAAATACTTATTTAATTCGTTGTCACTTATTGATTCTTCGTGTGGGATTTGTATGAGGGACATCACTTATTACTTATTTATTGCTTTTTTTTTTCATCATAGTTTAATTACTATCTTTGTATATATACATGTGTATATAGTCTATACATATTATGTATGTATACGTGCTATATACATATCATGTATATAGAGTACACACACACACACACACAATCTATATTATTCTTATTTACATAGTATATTTATATGTATACTAAGTAAGTATGTATACATAAAATATATATACACAATGCATACATACACATAGTATGTATATATACATAGTATATACACACACCATGTGTACATACAAACACACACACACACACACAATGTATACATACACAAGGTATGTATATATAATATGTGTATATACATACCATGTTACATACAAACACACACACACACACAATCTATATTATGCTTATATACATAGTATATTTATATGTATACTAAGTATGTATATATACATAATATATATATATATATATATATACATACTATGTATAGATACACATGGTATGTATATATACATAGTATATACACATACCATGTGTAAATACAAACACACACACACACACACACACACACACACACACACAGATACAATGTATACATACACATGGTATGTATACTATGTATATATACATACCATTGTTACATACAAACACACACACACACACTTTGTATACATACATACATGGTATACATGCCATGTATGCATATACATAATAAATATATATATACATTGTTTACATATAAATATATACTATGTATGTACACACACACACACACACATTTGGTCAAGTTGAATAGTCGAATTGGTTGGTATATGCCTATATGGTCGATTACTGAAAGGTATTCTAGTGTTAATGTGATGATTATAAATAAATAAATAAATAAATAAATATAAATATAAATATAAATATAAATATATAAAAATATATAAAAAAAATATATATATATATATATATATATGATGTTTCAGAGGCAAGGTTGTTTCATGATGGCAGTACTAAGTGGAAGTTTTGATCGTCGTCGTCTGGGGAAGAGGCATTGCGGGGTTGGAGGCTCACACTAAAGACCTGGGTCGCACTGCGTCGGTAGTCGACGATTCTGAGAAAATATTCTTTGTCGTCCTTTTCCGGCAACTCTGATCGATCTCGGCCTGCGTATCATCAACATCTTGATCGATTTTTGTTCTTCTAACTTCGATTCAATGTCTAATTTAAGCATGGGAACGAGAGATTTGCTAAACCGCGATCGATCTGTGATTAATTTCAGGCGCCGGGAAATAGGCGAACTCTGTTCCAGAAAATTTTTCCTCCGCGTCGCAGCTTCTGAGGTACTGTGTTTTTTTTCGAAAGCAGCCTTATTGTACGGCACTGGCATCTCTCTGCCGTGCCGCGCGCCTGATGATTTGTCCGTTAGATTAGTTCTCGAAGCTGTTGTATGACTCAGTTGCGTGTTGTTTGATCGGAGAAGATTTGCTGTTTGCTTACTTTGATAGCTAACTCTCCTCAGTTTTAATAGATCAATCGTGGTGCCACCTCGGTGGCTAGTCTTCTTCTTGATCGCCTAAGACGCTCGGGATACGATTTGCCTCTGTTTTCCAGTCAGTTCTTAAGTCGGCCATGTCGAACCTAAAACATCTAACAAGATCTGTCTCGGCAGGATTAGATACACTGGACAATAAGGTCTTTTAGCTAATTTACCCTGCTTAAAGATTAGATCAGTTGCTTGTTTACGAGATGGCTAACGATTGATCGATACTGCAGCAGTTCTTATGATTTGTTTTCAAGGTTTAAGATCTTATGAATGTCATGTTCCTCGTGTTTCTTTTCTGCAGCAATTTCTTCCTCCTTTCATAGTTTTGTTCTGCAATTAACTGTCAGATTTTCTCCTTGTCGAAGCTGATTCATGTGTGCTCCAGGATCTGGTGCTCAGACTTGATATGTACAGTAAATTAGAGAAACACAAAGGATGCGTGAACACCATAAGCTTCAATGCCACTGGTGAGACCCTAGTGTCAGGCTCTGATGACAGGTGGGTCATGATGTGGGACTGGCAGACTGGCCGGGTAAAACATGCCTTCCCTTCTGGTCACGTTGACAATGTTTTTCAGGCCAAGATCATGCCTTTTACAGATGACAGGATTATCGTTTCCTGTGCTGCAGATGGCCAGGTACTTCCTCCATCTCTCTCTCTCTCTCTCTCTCTGTGTCTGTGCTAGACAAAATAGTGCTGTTTCTTCTTCTTCTTCATCAGTGTGTTATTGAACACGCCCAGGCTCACATCTTTAGTTCTTGTTCTGCTAGCCATCAGAAGCTTCTTTATGGCACCAATCAGCAGTCAAAAGTGCTCTTTTTTTTTTTTTGGAAGTGTCTTATTGGAGGTCATGTTCACGCTCACTGTACTGGGTTCCTCTTTAGCTTGAGATCTGATGGAAATTAATATTTTGATGATCTTACATTTGTTATTGCGCAAATGCATGAACTCTGATAAATTGTATGCAACACAAGAATCTTTTAGTTGATCATCCCCCCTACTATTATTTTTACTCAAGCATATTTAATCTTTTAGGGTTCTAATGAGATCATTAAATAGCCTACTTATTTTCTAAGTTGAATTGTTCACTTTTTTGGTAAATCATGCTTCAGGTTAGGTATGCTCAAGTTCTAGAACGTGGAACGGTCGAGTCCAGATTGGTTGCAAAACATGAACGAAGGGCCCACAAGCTGGCCATAGAGCCAGGAAGCCCTTACATTTTTTATAGTTGCGGAGAGGATGGATTGGTTCAACACGTGAGTTTTTTACTTTATTTGCTAATTTATTTTTGTTAATTTAATTTTGTTAATTAAATTAACAAAATTCATAATTTGGGTTTCTTATTTATATTTGCTAGAGGACAACTCTAATTAGAGAAGTCAACAAACTATAAGGGATTATTGTGCTAAGTAATTATACCAATAATATAAGTAATATTTGACGTATTGATTGACATAGTTGGAGGTCATACCTAATGCACAAGGCTCCCTCTTTAGCATGAGATATGTGTCGAGTCTCGAATTCATGATTTTATGGGTTTTTTTAAATTTTTTTTTTTTACCCTCCACCCAATCCCTTCCTGCTAATCTTATGGTAGATGCATACGATAAATTTTCACACTAGTCAATAATCTCAGTAGTGATCATGACTAATCACGTTTAATTTTAAAGTTCTTATGAGATCTAATGTATTAGTGGTGGTTTAAACACAGTTATACTCAAGATCTCATGATCTTGAGCTAAGATATGTATTATCATACTAAGGCATCAACTTTAATATATGCATGCGACATAAGAATTTTATAGGTTATATATTATCATAATATTATTTTTGTTTAAATATATTTAATTTTGAAATTTTTATGAGATTTAATGTATTGGCATATGTGTAAGCATATATTGAGGTCATACCTAATGCACAAGGCTCTCTCTTTAGTATGAGGCATGTGATGAGTCTCGAACATAAGATTTTATGGGTTTTTAAAATTTTTTTTTTTTTTACCCTCTCCCCAATTTCTTCCTACTAATTTTATGGTAGATGCATATGATAAACTTCCACACTAGTCAATTATCTTAGTAGTGATCGTGACTAATCACGTTTAACTTTAAAGTTTTTATGAGATCTAATGTATTAGTGGTGGTTTAAACATAGGTATACTTAAGATCTTATGATTTTGAGCTAAGATATGTATTATCAAAATAAGGCATGAACTTTAATATATGCATGCGACACAAGAATTTCATAGGTCATCCAAAATATTATTTTTATATAAATATATTTAATTTTGAAATTTTTATGAGATTTAATGTATTGGCATGTGTGTATGGATATATTGAGGTGAGATTGCTCTTGTGCATTCTAATTAGAGGTGTCGAATGAGCTAGGTGGCTTGGCCCGACACGACAGGAGACAACACCCATCTGTGGGTTGTGCCAGGCCTGAGGGGATCGCCCTTGTGTAGCCAAGGTTGGTGGCTCATGTGTTGTAGGGTGCTCATGTGTTGGACTCATGCCCGAGCACGAACCCATGTTGATATCTAGGTCATTCCGACTTGACCCGACTTGACCCGACATGACCCATGCCCTTATGGGGATTTTGGGGCATGAATCTTGGTGGCTCATATTTATTCATCATATTCCTATGCCTAGAAGATGTTTCTTTAGAAATAAGAATGTGTGAAATATATTGTATTATAATAATTATTTACAATATTCATGTAAAAAATGTAAATTTAATAATATTTTTATGCAAATCTTTTCTTTTTTTTTTTTAGTTTTGATAAATATAAATAACTAATTTAATATGCACATGTGAATTATGGAATTGATTGGAGCACCGTTAAATACCACAAAAGCACACCCTAACACACAATGAAAATGTGAAACTAAGTAATAAAATGTGTCGTCTATTGTGAAAGTCTTTGTTAGCGAATAATTGACAAGTAAATTCAATAATTATTTATATTATTTTTTTAATCTAATAAAATATATTAAATCTCATAAAAATCTTAAAATTAAATATTTTTTTTGAGTGAAAATAATACTAATATGACTACTCACTTGATAAGTTCTTATATTGTTTGTGTGTGTTGGGGATCATGTTTTGTTATGATGGTATATATCTTCGTCGAGTGATGGTAAATCTTGAGTCTTAGACTCGTCAAATGTAATATATTTATACGGTAGATAGTTACTAGGGAAGGTGAGGATGGAAGGCGACTCTTCTACCAAAAGGGATAAAATCGTGATAATTTATTTAAAAAGACCAAAATACCCTTACCCTGCAAATGACCGTGTCGTCGTGATTGTGCGCCAGTAACGACTTCAATTACACAAGTAATATTATATCAAATTTCATAAAAATTTTAAAGTTGAATATGCTCGAGCGCGAATAATATTCGTGTTTTGGTACGATAATAAGCTAAGAAGCACGGACACGGACACGGACACAGACACGGGGATACGACACGGCAGGATATGAGGATACGGTAAATTCTAAAAAATTATGATACGGATATGGCTCGGATACGGTATGATAAAAAAAATAAAAATAAAAATTATTAATTATAAATTATATAAATATTAGGTATTTTATAAAATTCATTAAATTAAATTAAATTAAAATATTTTATTATATAAAATAAATATATATTATTATTTTTTTATAAAATAAAAATATTTATTTTATTTTATTAAAATATTTTATTTTATGCACATCCCCACACAAATGCGCCCGCTCCTGCCTCTCCCCTCAATTCGCGCCGCCCCTGCTTCTCCCCTCAATTCGCGCCGCCCCTTCCTCTCCCCTCAAATCGTGCCCGCTCCTGTCTCTCCCTCAAATCGTTTCCGCTCCGTGTCTCACCCTCAAATCGCGCTCGCCCCCTGCCAGTGGCCAACGTCGTCGGACGTCGGGCACTATAGGCATGGATACGGCTGTCGTCTGCCGACGGAAGCATCCGATACGCCACGTGGCGTATCGGATGCGGATTGTTGCAATGATACGTCACGTGGTGTATTGGATACGGATTGTTGCAATGATATGCCACGTGGCGTATCGGACACGTATCCGTGCCGTGTCCGTGCTTCCTTAATAATAAGTATCTTTGTCGAGTGATGAGAAATCTCTAGTTCGAGACTCCTCGAATGTAGTATTTCTATGATAAATAATCACCCACGGGGGTGAGAATAGAAGATGGTTCTCCTGGAGGATGGATGAAATCATGATAATTTATGAAAATGACCAAAATACCCTTGCCTGCTATGTGCCAGTGAATATGTGTTATTGTGGTTATGTGCCAACGATTCCAATTACACAAATGCTAATATGTCGTATCTCATAAAAAAAAAATGCAAAGTTAAATATGCCTAAGCAAGTGTATACCGAGATGTCTAATCACACGAAAAGTTCTTATGTTGTATATGTGTGTGCGTGTGTGCGTGTGCGCGTGTGGGTTAGGGGTCATGCTTTGGCATGATGATAATTAAGTATTTTTGTCGAGTGACGATAAATCTCAAGCTTTAGACTCACCAGATGTAATATCTCTATGATAAATAATTCATTTTAAGGACGGGTAAAATCATGATGTTTTATAAAAAAGACCAAAATGCCCTTGTCTGTTATGTGGCGATGAATACGTGTTATTGTGATTATGTGCCATCTACTCAAATTAAATAAATATTAATATATCGAATCTCATAAAAATCTTAGGGCCGAATATACTTAAGCAAGAGTATACTAAGATGACTAATTGCCTGGTGGGATCTTGTATGTGCGTGTGCGTGTGCGTGTGCGAGCGTATTAGGGGTCATGCTTTGGCATGATGATAAATAAGTATATTTGTTGAGTGACGATACATCTCAGTAATATTTCCATGATAAATAATTCATTTTTAGGATGGATAAAATCATGATAATTTATGAAAAAAGACCAAAATGCTCTTGTATGTTATGTGCCAATGACTACGTATAGGGATGTAACCGAGCCGAGCTGCTCACGAGCTGCTCGGCTTTCGGCTCGTTAGAGGCTCGCTCGAACTTGTTTATTAAGTTAAACGAGCCGAGCCCGAATATTATTTTGAGGCTCGTAAGTTAAATGAGCCGAGCCCGAACACCTTCAAACTCGGCTCGTCAGCTCGTAAACAGGCTCGTGAATAGGCTCGAGCCCACTCCATTAAAACCGAGCCGAGCCGAGCCTGCCTAATACTCGGCTCGGCTCGACTCGGCTCGGTTATTCCCCTAACTACGTATCATCGTGATTATGTGCCACGACTCCAATTTCTTGGACCTTGCTTGCTCTTCTTGTTTTCGTCCGAAGTGGTATATTTGTCTTTTGTTTTTGGCAATTCTTCAGTGTAATTATTTTTTATTTCTACTTTTCGAGTGGTTTTTTTTTTTTTTTTTTTTGACGAATGTGTTTTTATTTTCATATTTTATATATGTTTCAATTTCAATATGTGGCTATATGTGCCATGGAGGAATAATTACGAAATAATTAATTATATTAATAATATTAGTATCATTAATTCTAATAATTATCAAATAATTTAGCTTGGTAATATATAGGATTATTTGATGGCTATTGCTTATAAGAAATGTAAGTAATCATCTTCTTCTTGTCTATAGTCGACCAAGTTGTGTGGGTTAGTAGGAACGAATCGTATCCAATCATGTTGGAATTTGCATGAGAGTTGACTTTTGAGAATAATCAACTAGTGGAACACTGTGTTGTTGCTTGTTTGTTGTTGTCCAGTATGACCTGAGAACAAGGACGGCGACCAAGCTCTTCATCTGCCAATCCATTATTCACGAGCAGAGAGCAAGGTCTGTTATCCGCCTCAACGCAATCACAATCGATCCGAGGAACCCTAATTTTTTCGCAGTCGCCGGGTCCGACGAGTATACGCGACTATTCGACGTGCGCAAGTTGAAGACGGACGGAACGACCGAATTTGGGAAGCCCGCGGATTTCTTCTGCCCCGCGCACCTGATCGGCGAGACCATCGTCGGGATCACGGGCTTATCTTTCTCGGCGCAGAGCGAGCTTCTGGTCTCGTATAACGACGAGTTCATCTATCTGTTCGCGCGAAGCATGGGCTTGGGTCCGGACCCAGCCTCGTTCGCTCCCGCCTTGCCCGACGGCAATGCGGACGAGGCGAACGCGGGCTCGCCGGCGTCTCCGTCGGCGATGAATGTGGACGAGAACCATGCTCCCCAGGTCTATAAGGGCCACCGGAACTGTGATACGGTGAAGGGCGTGAGCTTCTGCGGCCCGAGCTGTGAGTACGTGGTCAGTGGTTCTGACTGCGGTCGGATCTTCATCTGGAACAAGAAGAGTGGAAACCTCGTTCGCGTCATGGAAGCAGACAAGCACATCGTCAACTGCATCGAGGCGCATCCGAGCGCAGCTGTTCTCGCCAGCAGCGGAATCGAGAACAACATCAAGATCTGGATCCCCAAGGCCGTCGAGAGAGCTCTTCTTCCCACCAACATCGAGCAGGTATGGATCATGGGTCCTCCGTCGTTCTCATTCGTCTGTCTGCGCGTGCGGGCTGGTTGATGTGTGATTGGTGGATAGTTGCAGAAACATCACAGGAGCAACGATTTTTTCAACTACAACATTTTCTACTACTTTTCCAACGAGGAGGAAGACGATGCGAATTTCGACGACTTCAACACGACTCATGGTAGCAGCGGCGGCGACAGCAACGGCGACGAGTACAGCGGTGGCTCTGAACTTTATTCCGACACCGATATTTCCTTGCTGGACAACAATGGCGGCGATGACAGCAACGTGGGAGAAGACGATGATGGCGCAACTATTGATGATCTCTTTGCCTGACCCAACTCTTTTGCCTCCGAGTTTTATGTTTATCATGAAATGCTGGTTCTCTCTTCTTCTTCTTCTTAGTTGGTGTATATAATATTTAGGTTTTTATTTTATTTTATTTTCTTTTTAATTTTTGTGTCTACAAAGACTAGATTTAGCTTGTTTTAATTTCTCATTCTTCAATCGTTATTTTTCCTTTTTTTTATTTTTTGTGAATTGTGATCCTCGATTTCTTTTTTTTTTGATTTTTTTTATTTAATTTTGCAAGGCCATGATTAAGTTTTTAAATATTGGATAAAGATGTAATCGTATTCAAAGTGCTCCAAAAATCATTTAATTACTATAAAACGGCTGATCAAAAATTTAATAAATTTCAGAAAATATTAGAATAAAATATAAACTTTAAATTTTTGAAAAATAAATATCATTTTTTAACTCAGCAAAAACTTAAAATTAAAAAGTATTGGAAATTAAATTATGTAAATACACTTGGTTTTTTTTTTTTTGAGTGCCATTTCATAACATACGTTTTTTTTATTAATTATGTAAATTTTAATAATAATATATTAATATTTACATTTATCACAAATTTCATTTATATACATATATTATGACTTTGTGATTATATAACATAATTTTTATTTTTTTATTTTTTATTTTTTTTATTTCGTGATTTCTAGTTATATTTGTAATTTTATTTTATAATTCTCGTTCATGGTGGCAATTTAGTAATAAATATGAAATGTGACTTTTCATTGATCCAACTCTCTTATTTATAAGAGTTACAAAATATCATAATCAAATAAACACATATACATATATATATATATAGACATATATATAGACACATGTATAGACATATGTATAGACATACATATATATAGACATATCTATACATATATATATATGTCTATATATATGTATGTCTATATATATGTCTATACATATGTCTATATATACATGTGTCTATATATATGTCTATATATATAGACATTTGTTATAATTGTTAAGATCATGAACATTAATCGCCAAGTGCCTGATTACTAAATTAAATAAAAAATCCACGGACTTAATCCTTGTCACGACAAAATTTGCTTCCACACTTGCATTTGAAGGCTTTAACAGGATGATTTACATCCTCAAATTCAATACCATAATCCTGCAACATTAAAAAAAAAAAAAAGAACAGTCTTTAGATCCATAAACAGCATTTCGTTGATTGATGCTCATTTTGACATCTAAAGGCATGTCAGAGGAACAAATGCAGCAACCGGAAAGAGAAGACTGGGGCAGCCATCTGCAATTCACTTCACATTTTCCAGTGCATGACGGACATCAATATGCATGTAAGTATCTACGTCTTTGGTGTTATGTGAGGTGCACGCTTTTATCAGAAAGGTAGGAAGGGCGGCGAGAGTTGGGATGACGGGATTCATGAAGATAGAAAAGTAGGACATTACCCAGGTTAGCTCTTCCATCGGCTGGACATCTCTAACCGTGAAAAACGATAGCTGCGCAAGAAGATCGATCTGAAAATTGAACAGAGAACATAAAATAATCGATGCCGGCGTTGATCGAGCTACTCACGTGATAATAATGGTGATCTGGAGTCTCTATTTCTACGGGAATCTCTATCATAGTAGCATCTTGACACCTGGAAGAAACATAAAACCTTCAAGCTCGACATTTTTTTTTTCCTGGCATTCAGTGCAATGGAGAAACAGAAGAAGCTGGGTGGTATGAAAAGGTTCTCGCTAACGGTACCACCATCTTACTCGACTACTTTCATGGTGGCGACCATCTGGCAGGCTTACAGTCTGCCTATACAAAAGTTTCTCCCTACACTAACATTGGGCATGATGACAGTTACAGGTAACAGATGGGTTTCTGCCCGTTGTTTTCAGATTAGAACGCACAGAGCACGAAAATGGAAAATGGGTTTCTTCTTCTTCGCCACAGCGTTGAATCGCAGAAAGAGGAGGGTACCTGTGATTGACGAACCTTCCCACGTTGCCATACTCTGTTGCATCCAAGCACAGAGCTTCGTCATCCTTGAGAATTCTCTCCGAGTCCCAATCTGCATCCAGCAGAACCGGGTATGTGTGCCTCTCCTCTCTAGCAGTCCTCTCCTTATTGCGTTCATAAAGCTCTGAGTTGGTCACGATTTCCCCGACATACTCGCAGACGAACGTACCCTTCTTCAGCGCCTGTGTCGTCCTAAGACCCCATCCTTTTCCACCAGGAGTTGCAAACACCTAGATCAGCAATTTCAAAACAAAATCCACACATTCGAAACATAAATATCATCATCATCGTCGTCGTCGTCGTCCATTGGAAACATAACGACGTGAACTTTTTAAGCAATTGAAACAGGATAAGTATGAAAAAGCTACTACATTATAGTCGTGTGGATCTCAGACATGGCTTCCTTCGGCTGAAAAATCCGATGGTCGAAGAAGAGAGGAGAAGGCGCACCTGCAAAGCGACTTGTATTCCTCTCTGAACAACGCGATTTCCGCAGTTTCTGTTACACCCGCACATAGACCAGCACTCCTTGATGAAATTCCTAGTCAGATGGCCCTTGCAAGGGTTTACTTCGTCTCCTTCCCGCACGACATCGTTCTGTAACGGACACACCTCGCAGTAATAGAAGCATTCCTTTCTAGGCGCCCTGGCCAACTCGATGCACTCCTCCAGGAACTCTTCCTTGAGCAATCCGCCCTTCGCATAGGCAAACTCGCCCCGGGTCTCGCGTGCGCACGCGCATGGCAGCTCCGACTCCAGGCAGTCTCCTTCGCACTCCGCACAGTAGCTGTCGTCCGGCATCCTTGCTAGAGAAGAATCGATGTGCGCGTCTTTATAAACTATGTTGTTCTTGATGTACAAAAAGTTCGGTAGCTCCAGCAGCGATTTTCGCCCCTGCACGAGAGGAATCTGCACCTTCTCCGCTCCTCGAGAGACGTCGTCCGTGTATATCGGATGCTTATCACGAAACGCAGCTTCCATGCTCTATCTGATCTTTAACTGTAAATTCTCATGGTGGAATTGCACTGCGACGATGCGACGATGCGTCGACGGTGAGTTCGCCTTCGCGACTGAACGAACAAATTGATTCGCTTGATCTTCGCTCTGTCAAAATCGGGAGTCACGACCCTCGGATTTATGCCGGATTCCGCCTCGCGTAGGCCTGCGCCTACGGATCAGCGTGCAGAGATTTTCCATTAAAGTGGCTTCCACCCTTCGACATGGATGCTCGTGTTCGTCTTCATCTTCACTTGAGCATGCATTTTCAGATTTTCTTAACTTTTGAAAATCAATCTATAGGTAGGACCATATTCCAATTTCCACAGTCGTGATTGAAATCGAAGCCTGAAGGTACCAAACTCTGTGTGTGTACTTTTACAAATTAAAATTAATATAAATTTTATGGAAATTGATTTTAAATTGAAAATAGTTTATAAAAATTCCAATTTTTAAAAAAAAAATTTTAAAAAAAACTCATTTTTAATTTAAGTGTGATCCTATCTTCCACAATTTTCACAATAAATAAAAGGATTACAATATTGGTGAAAATAAAAATATATAGTCTCTTCTTATTTACAATTCATTGGATATTTTAAAAATAAAAATAGTCTCTTATGATATATATACATACATATATATATGTATACACACGCACATATATATGCATATATATGTGTATATATAATATCTTATAATACTCATTTTGAAAATATATCTAATTGGCCCTAAATAGGTATCCCACAAAAAAAAAAACTTTTGCTACTCCCTTAATCTTGTTAGTTTGTGCTCTATTGCATCCAATTAGAGATTTCAAACAGGTCATGATATGCTGGCATGACCATGCCACTATGACTTGCTGTGCCAAGCACAGCATGGGAACCAGTCGGTTAGCCTGGTACGATATGGTTATTATGCAATTGGCTAGCCTGGCTAGCCAATTGCATTCTATCACATAAGTAATATTTGGCTTACAAGTCTAATTTTTTTAATAAAATAGTTTGTCCTATCAAGTGGTGACCCAATGAGACTTGACCTATGACTCATAGTTGATCTTGATTTTCTGGGCTGGAGGATTGGATTGGGCCACTAGGTCAGGCTTGTAGATCATGCCTAACCCAGCACGAGGCACGACTCCTAATGGCCCAGCACGACATAAGCCATTTCACGGGGTTGTGCTGTGTCAGGCTAGGCACGGTTGAACAGTGTCATGCCGTGGGCCGTGCCTGGGCCTCCCGATCAGATTGAGGCCTCTACATCCAATGATTAATATGTCATTTTTTTTAAATACTACTACCATAGTATTTACCATAGTAGCTACTACCATAGTAGCTTGTTTAAGTCAATACAAAATTCTTTTTTTGTCTGCACATAAGGCTTTCTTTATAGGTCTAGTTGATGCGAAGAGACTATATCTAGTCCCCAATTGCCTAAAATCATTCTTTTTTATTCTCAAGAGTGATGATGCTTAGAAAAGTCACAAACTCATTAGCACTCATGAATATTATATAATCACAAAATCTAAAGGATGCCTCATAGGGTCTGGATGATCTTCTCAATTCAGATCAAATTATAATATCATGAACAACTAGATATTGTCCAATCCTAGTTGGAATTAGATTCCTTGCTTCATTAATTAGCACATCATGTGGCTCAGAATGATTTGGTGAAACCTTTAGGTACAAATTATTATATTACTACTCAATTCCCCACCCTTGATCTGTCTAGGTTTCTCACATTGTGCACAACATATCATCATGTTCATCACCAGGCTTTGATATCATATAAGATAACAAATATACTAGGGGGAGAAAAATAACTCATGCATATGTGATAAGGTAAAATGAATACCCTAATCCAATAAATAAATAGGTAGAACTGATTGGGGCAGCACACAAATTGGGTCCTCTCATCATAAACATAAAATAACTCAAGCATGTTTGATTTTGGAAATAAAATTTAAATCAATTTCAAAATAAACACTTTCTTCTTTTGTGAATGAGTTAAAGTAGGGCTAGTAGTTTAAGAGGGGGAGGAAGACATGTATCATAGAGGTGGCCAGTGGGCTATGCTAGGCCATGCCATCCAAGCATGCATGCTAATGAGGGATGCCCATAATTGCCCATTGGCTTGGTTTCAACCTAGGTCGTGATGAGGCAAGTAGGCCCACGTGTCCAACCTAACACACTACTAACCCAGGCTAGCCTGGGTGTAGCATGCATAATAGACTAGCTTTATCTAGGCTACCTAGACTAGTCCAATCTCTAGGCTTGCCAAGGTGGAATAGGCTAGCTTGGATCAGTCCAAGCTACACACACACATATATATATCTATATAATTAATTAATTATATAATATATGGAGAATGTCATTCACAGTACACATGGCTCCTACTTTAACATGGGTCTTGGAGAGGTTATTATCTTGACGATGTGTCAGTGTTATCCCTAAAAGTCAAGGGTACTAATTATTCATTGTGATTACAGTCTAATAGATTCTTACCCAGAGAGTCCTCTATATTAAATTTGCCAATTTTTTTTTATTATTTCTATAGGAAGTTAATTTCCCAACCATTTAGTAAAATTGCTCTATAGTTTATGTTATCCATTATATATATATATATACATATACATACATATATACATATACATACATACATATATATAGTATGTATTTGTATATATATATATTCTATGTATTTGTATATATTTAACCATAAACATGTGTGTGTGCATAAACACATATATAAACATAACACATATCCAAACACGCGCACGCACGCACACACACACACACACACATTCAAGCATATATTTATATATGTTGATATATATATAGTATGTATTTGTATATATATATTCTATGTATTTGTATATATTTAACCATAAACATGTGTGTGTGCATAAACACATATATAAACATAACACATATCCAAACACGCGCACGCACGCACACACACACACACATTCAAGCATATATTTATATATGTTGATATATATATATATATATATATATAATTTTCTATGAAGCTCATTGCATGCTTTTTGATTAACATTAAAAAAGAAAGCATGATTTCATCTTGTCACATTTGTATGCACTCAAGTTATTTTTATTAAAAAAGAAAAGAAAAGAAATAACCCTATGTGCATTATACCCAACTGTTGACAAATAGAAGCATGCCTAGAAAATCTATTGGATCAACACTTTGATTACATACATCGACACTCAATTCTATAATTAGTTTGTGATAGCAAACCTAATTAGTGTGAAATAGTAAACCTAATTAGTGTGAAATAGTGGTACCCTTCATAATTAGTTTTTAAAGGGTACTCGTAGTTAAAAAGACAAAATCGAGCCAATGAATTTTCATGCCCCAAAATTTAATTATTTTAGAATATGATGCAATTTTTTTATCATAAAAAGCCTGGAGCAACAAATATTAATTATTTTTGAATTTAAAGTATTTTTTCAAGTTAAAAATGTTTAGTACACCAAAACTTAATTATTTTAGAATCTGACAATTTTAAATTTCTTACTATTACAAATAATTTCATTTCAAAAAGATTACAGCATATAAATTTATTTATTGTTTCAATTAAATCCATGCATTTTATACCCACCACCAAACTAGATAACATTTTAATGATAATAAATAATTGTGTATTTCATTACACATATACTAACACGCCATATATCATACTTTTAAAATTAAATATTTTTAATCTAGAATAATTCTAATATCAGATACATCATCATGAGAGCACAATTTCTCCTTAATTCTGAAATAAAATTATTAAGATATTAATTAGCCATTTCCCATAAAATTTTGTATTGGCAAAATATAACATTTTTGAAAAGTAAGATAACTATACAATACTCAACATCATTAGTCAAAACTTAAAGAACAAAAAAGGGAACAACCAAAAAAAGAAAAAAAAAAAAAGAAAAAGAAAAAACAGAGAGAGAGAGAGAGAGAGAGGGCTGAGCTAAACAAGCCTGGGAACTGATGCTCTGATCAATTTTCCAGAACCAATCACAGCCTCAAGTAATCTGCTAATCTAATTACTTGAGAACCTGCAATTCATCTTCCAGCTCCAAGGAATGGCGATGAACATTTCAACTATAAACCAAAGAAGAGCCGTAGGTGCAAATGAATGATGGCTATACAACATATTTTGACAGTTTCTCTCTCTCCACCGGAAGTAACGCAGACATGTATTGCTCTAATGCTTCATTTCCCAGCATCTGCAACACCATTATCCAACAATCCAAAATGTTCTACATTGTGTAAGTGTGTGTGTGTGTGTGTGTGTGTATCATACAAGCTTATACATTGTGTACATAAGTGTGGATACACAATGTGTGTAGATTTGAACATTGTGCGCGCACACGCACACAGACACACGCAAGTTTGTATATATGTATACATCTAAAGTGTACATATATGTGCGCATATATAAAAGATTGTATACATCATACAAGCTTATACATCATGTACATATGTGTGGCTACACAATGCGTACATCTGAACATTGTGGGCACATATATGTATGTGTGGGTGTGTGTGTGCGTGCACATTGTGTACATATATATGTGTGTATGTGAGTGTGCATTGTGTAGATACACACACACACACACACAAACACACACACACACACATGCACAAAATGTCCTACACTGTGTAAATCTGCAACAACATCATCATACAAGCTTATACATTGTATACATCATACAAGTGCAACTTCTAAAGATATATACACACCTGCTTATAACCATGGAAAACCATGCAAACTTCATTGTGGAGCTCTTCACTTCTAATTTCCTATAGACACACCAATAGTGTATACAATAAGAACGGGATGGAACTTTTTTGTATATAATCAAGGTGAGAGAGAGAGAGAGAGAGATAGAGAGAGAGAGCATCACTAGTGTGCTTACATGCCAACTCGCAATAGCTTTGCACATAAAAACCAGAGAATTTAAAGCACCACTTGGATTTGCTCTGACCTGAAAAGAACAAAGATCACAGGATCAAGTTTGTTATTCTGTCCAATTAGTTATTTGGATTTAAATTTGCGTGCTGGGAGGAGAGCAAATCTGAAGTTGAACCATTGCGCAGAGGCCCCAAAATGCATCTTCCTTCTCAATGTCATCGTGTATCCTGCAACAGTACCACCAACGAGGAGATAGAAGTTTAGATCCCAATATAGGCAATAATAAAAGATGGAACACTAGCAAATCGTCAATCCACAATCTTCCATTTTTCAAGCTTACTTTTTGGCCACGGACCCACCATACGATTCGTACTATGTCGAATCATGTTTCTAAATTGATGAGATTCGTCCTATGAACTTTAGATCCTCCCTCAAATTAAATATGTATCGATAATAAAAATACTATAGTGTAATTGATCACCTAAAAAATCTTCATATTACACGCATAAGTTAATAACTATGAAGATCATGGATTGATGCCATGATAAGTGACTTTGTCCAAGGATAATAAGTCTCATGTTAGAGACTTATTATACGCAGCCTCTTCGACCAAGGAAGCACGAACACGGCTCCCTACAGCCGTGTCCGCGTGTCCGACACCTGGACATTACACGGACGCGGCACAGATACGTGTCCGATACGCCACGTGGCATATCAGATGGTTGGGTCGGCAGACGGCAGCCGTATCCATGCCTATAGTGCCCGACGTCCAACGACTTCGGGTGGCCAACGTCGCCGCATGGGCAATGTTGGCCACTGGCAGGGGGCGGGCGCGATTTGAGGGTGAGGCAGGGAGCGGATACGATTTGAGGGAGAGTCAGGAACGGGCACGATTTGAGGAGAGAGGAAGGGGCAGCACGAATTGAGGGGAGAGGCAGGGCCGGCACGAATTGAGGGGAGAGACAGGGGAAGACGTGTTTGAGGGGGAGGCAGGGGCAGGCGTATTTGTGTGGGGATGTGCATAAAATAAAATATTTTTATAAAATAAAATAAAATATTTTAATAAAATAAATAATATATATTTATTTTATATAATAAAATATTTTTATTTAATTTAATGAATTTTATAAAATACCTAATATTTATAATTAATATTTTTTATTTTTATTTTTTTTATCATGCCGTATCCTTGCCGTATCCGTATCCTAGTTTTTTAGAATTTGTCGTATCCCCATATCCTGCCGTGTCTTATCCTCGTATCCTGCCGTGTAGTATTCCCGTGTCCGTGTCCGTGCTTCTTAGTCTTCGACTATTAGAGTGAAGACTGTCGAGATATTAATTTTCCTCAAATCTCAAGTTAAAAAAATAAGCTTTGTGAAATATATATGATCTACAAATCCATCTAGGTTTTTAATGATCTTTTTTTTCTACTAACTGATTAATCTAAATAGTTTTTAGTCCGAGTGAAACCAAACATATATAATAGTACATCTTAATTTTCTAACTGTTATCTAAGTTTGTAAAGATATTATAAGAACTCTAAAGATAAATGTGTCTGGATAATAAAAATACTATAATATAATTGATCACCTGAAAAATTTTTACGTTACGTGCATATGATTGGTGGAGATCATGGATTGATAATTTGATAAGTGACTTCGTCCAAGGATAATAAGTCTCATCTTCGAGACTTATCAGACACAGACTCTTCGAATATCATAGCAAAGACTATCGAGATATTAACTTTTCTCATATTTTATATTAAAGCATGAGTCTTGTAAACTGTATAAAATCTCAATATCATTCTAAATTTTTAATAATCAGTCTTTTTTTTTCCCTAACCAATCAATCTAAATACTTTTTAGTCTGAGTCGCATATCTAACATTTATAATAATATCTTAATTTTCTAATTTTATTTTTTTAAAAGTACAATACTTAAAAAAACCTTAATTTATCTCATTTATTTCTTTTCTAATTATTATCCAAGTATGTAAATGATATTATAAGAACTCTAAAGTTAAATGTGTCTAGTTAATAAATGTACTATAGTATAATTGATCACCTGAAAATATTTATGTTACATGTATTGATGCATATAGTCGGTGGAGATCATGAATTGATACAATGATAAATGTCTTCGTCCAAAGATGATAAGTTCTCATGTTCAAGACTTAACATATGCATCCTTTTCGACTATTATAAGTAAGACTGTTGAGATATTAACTTCTCTCAGATCTTACGTTAAAGCATAAGCCTTGTAGACTATATATTATCTAAGTTTTTAATGATCTCTCTCTCTCTCTATCTATCTATCTCTCTCTCTCTCTATATATATATATATATATATATATATATATATATATATATATATATTCTACAAAATGATGAATCTAGATATTTTATTTTTTTAGTTTGAGTCACATATCCACTTCAAAAATTCTTCATTTTGTCACTTAAAATTTCATCCTAAAAAAATTTCCAACATATTTAACTCAACACATATTTCTACTATATCTTGTAGCATCTCTACGATTTGAACCATGAAACATAACTAGCTCAAACAATAAACTTCACATACACATCTCTCTAACTAGTATTATGCAAAAAAAAAAAAAAAAAAAAAAAGGCCTGGTGATTCGGTTCTAGCATCGAGAGTGCCCAACCTGTGAGCTGCCTCAATCATTTTTGTTGGCTATATAAAGACAGATTAATGGTGATGACCGAGTAGGGATGAGATAACATGCTTACAGAGTCAGCGAGGTGCACCAGGATTGCATGAAATGCTCCACATGAGGTGCCACAAGTTCAGGACAAACCCAAGCAAGCCTTCCGAGTGTGATGGCGCTGTTTTCTATCAGCGATTTGTTCATCTGCTCAGCGCCCACAAATGTCTCATATTTGGAAAATTCACACAGACGGAGAAGTACATGCAGCATGAAATTTCTTCCAAGTATGAACAGATCGTAATGATACCTCGCAACGATGTTCAAGGATCTGAACTAAAGAAGGCATCACGTTCATGACCACAGGGGATACTTCCTGATGGACCTGAAGATAATTGCTAAAATGCTGTTAGAATGAACCACGCTGCAAGAAGAAGATGTTCATTCGAACCAGGCGCATAAAATCATGTTGGGTACAGATGTTCAAACGAATCACAGAGTTGAGATGGAACTGACCTTGACAGCTAACTCACCAATTGCCCAGCAAGCGTTATTTGCAACAGAAGCAGTCTCTTGGATTGCAGCAGGAGTTCTCTGCCACAGATTACGCCAGGGGCAAGCATGTTACAAAATAAAGGTATGCGTGTTCTTCGGAACCAGCCTCTATCAAATAGGATTCACTCACCAGTTGCTTAGATGCCACATTAAGAAATTCAGATACTCGGGGGTGCAAATGAACAGAGCATACCTGAACAACAGTAATTTGTTCAATCAGCATATCTCATCATCATAAAACAAAGTTTAAAAAAAAAAAAAAAGACAGATGAGCCATATATGTCATGAACTGGGTCTTTTAGGCACGAATTGTTTGTTTGTGTACCTTGTGGAGTGCTCTAATTATTATTACTATGGAACTTCTTGAGATTACTTATTATTTATTTATTTACTTATTTGTATTTGTTATAGAAAAATAATACATAAATACTATTATGTAATGAACAAAAATAATTGTGACAACCCATAGATCATGTACTTATATCAAAAGTACAAAAAATGAAAAAAAAAAAAAAAAAGAATTATAAGAAAATTATAACTCTCTTCAAACTGGTGCATACAAGTTCACAATATTAAGATTTCAAAACAGAAATATAATATGATATCTCATTTTAAGCTTATAAAAAGATTTCAAGAGATAAATATTAAATTTAAGACTAAATACATTGTTGTATGATTGTCACAATAAAAGATTATATATATATATATATATGCATGCTCAACCTTATCAAGCAAAAATTATATTTAAAATATCTGACAAGTAATTCTATGATATTGGAGTAGAATATGTCAAATTCTAAATCTTACCTGCAATTAATAATAAAACATCCTAAAACTTATGGTATTAGTTCTCAAGTCTCATCAGAGTGAAATACACCATTTATTCCATCATGATATAACATAATCATGAATGAGATAATGTCCATGAGAAAGACTTAAGAGCATCCCAATATCCTCAAAAAAAAATAATATAAAAATAAATAAAATGATAGTACGATAATACTTCTGAGATTAGGTAATGGATAAATATTTTTTATCCCTTTCAAAGAGCAATCAAAGGACGATCAAAAAGATTATTTATAGATTATAAGATCATCTAGCTCCCCGATAGAGTCATTTCTAGTTTGTATATGCTGAGTATACCTTTCTTTTCTAGTATAAACTCTAAGTTTTGAGTAATTAAGTCACTTAGTTACCGACACAATATAAGTTTGTACTGGTGAATAGGCATCAACTAATAAGTCATTTGGGCCTAAAAAAAATCTCCCTACTTAGAATACCATAAAATCATGAATCTCAATATGATTTTAATTTAGTGGTAGACATAATCACTCCATGAGAATAAAATAATATTAATAATAAACTTGCTTAAATATAACCAATTAATAGCTCTCTATACTAAAAGTAGTCCAAGCAGAGCTACAAATAAGAGATAGAGTAATAGATCTAGGTATAATATCTAAATTTACACTCTATCTAGACTTTTTAAAAAATAATTCATAATTAAAAAAAAAATATTCATACTTAAAAAAAATCCTATAAATATCTTATAAAAATTACTCGTATCCTCTGAATAATAGAGTATCTAGGGAAGACATTCTAAGACCTTAAATATTAATTTATTTCATCACAAGGACAACATTAATAAGTAAAAACTCTGAGAGACAAATTAAATCATATTTCTTTAGGATATATGGTGTAAAATTATATATACTAAGAAAAAAAATATAATAAGACATCATTAAGCCCACATTTCCTCAAAAATATTTAGAAACTCTTTCTAAATAAAAGTGTTCAAGTTATCTTAAAAGATATTTATTATTCCTTTTCATAATCATATTTTATTAGGATCCGTTGAAGGAAGAAATTTGGTATATAATACTATGATCCATAATAAAATGAAGAATCATCCTAACATATATTCTAGTAAATTATTTTTTCTTAATTTTTTATGAAAAATCTGAAAAATAAAAAAAAATAAATTATTTCAAAAGTGATATATCAAAGTATATCACGAGTAGTCATTAACAAAAATAATTAGATAACTACATTTTTTTTAATATATTTACACATATCTAAGCATATCAGATCAAATTGATCTTTATTTAATCTAAATTATCATGTAGAATAAAAAGCTTTGACAGGCTTTTATAGGTGACATGCATGTCTCATATTTTATATGCGAAATATTCTCATTGCTACTAATGATATGTGATAAAGCAAAAAATACAAAAAAAAAAAAATGCAACACAATCAAACATCTAGAATAGAAACTTATCATCAAAGAAAGAAAATAAAATTTATCCTGCTCAATTTTAAATAAAATTATTTTCAGAGTCTCATGATTTTGTAAAATAATATTAGAAATAATAATAAAATCAAAGTTAAATTACTTATAAAAATAATCACATAAAATAAATTAATAAGATAAAAAAAAACAAGATACGAGAAATTAATCAAAACTCAAACTAAATATCAAAATATCAATAATTTCCTAATATTATCATTAATTATAATAAAATTTATAGAATAAGAAAAAAATATAATAAATAAAATATGATTACAAGTAACATGTATAGTAACTTATGTGTCAACAATTCAATAGTCTAAAATAAATTTATGAATAAACCAACCAATGACATATGAAAGAATAAAATAATTTGTTATTATCTTAGAAAATAAATTTGTATACTCCTTTTTAGTAAGTGTAAGCATTATAGTGAATAAACTCTATAAAATCCCTTGCATACCCCTGACAATTAGATTGTTTCTCTCAATATTGTGTAAATCTCTCTTCCTATCCAAAAATAATATTTAATAACTATCTATGGTATCACTTATTCTCTTTTAACACATAATAAATTGGAACTCTCCTTCATCAATCTCAACTATGATAATCTTTCTTTGTATTGAGCCACAATAATTAAAATCAAATTACTTTGAATTATAGTTTCTTCAAATCATAATTTCTATCTAAGTAGACCTCCCCCAAATTATAGTTTTCTACCTAAGTTAAGATTTTTTAGATTCCTAATTTCCATTCAAATTCATTGCTACAAATTACAAAAAAAAAAAAATTACAATCATGATGGAAATTGTTACATGCACTACTACAAAAAATTTTCTCAAGAAACCCTACGGATTGAAATCCTTAGGGTATTAGCTATCATACGATATTACAAAATAATATTTAAAAGAATAAAATACAAAAAATTGCCTAAAAAATATCATACAAGTACATTATTATAAAAAGATAAAACTGATTGGAACAACCCATAAATTGACTACTCCAATCAATATAAAAAGAAAATCTAAAAAATTATGACAATAAAAAACTAGCACACAATCAAAACTATTCTGAAAAAAAAAAAAAAAAATCCATATTACCTTTGTACAAATGACACGATATGATAATATGTGAAAATCTTATAAATTAAACAATGAATGACAACTTCAAGTCACATAATACCTTCTATTATCTACAAATTATATTAGATTATATTGCACAAATCTCAATTGGATGCTTCATATAAAACTACATAAATATCAACAAAAAGAATACTATTTTTTATGTATAAAAGATATATCATCAATATATTAGTAATTAAAGAAAAATATGTAAAAAAAATAATCTTGGTCAGAGTAAAAAGTTTGGTAGTGATCCATAATAAATATTTAAATGAACCGAATCGTAGCAAATCTTATCTTATGGTAATCTATCTTTGTATTTAGACTTATTTCTATAGTGAATACTCACCACAGCTAATAATAGATCGTTCTATAATTCAAGATATTTATCTTTTTCAACATGATTTTTTATAGTGACCAAAGGCCTATTTGATAAACTGAAAAAATTAAATATTGAAAAATAAATACTAAAAAATTAAGCGTTGAATTTTATAAGTACTGAATTTGTATTATAAAAACTATTTTATAAATTACTGATAATTGAATGCTGAAGATAAATATATTGTTTGATAACTATAAATGCTGAATACTAAAAATTATATATTTTATATATCTACCTTTATTATCATTGTATAGAGGTGTCGACGTGGGAGGGTTGGCCCGGCCCGACACGAGGGACGGCACGTTTCGACTGTGCCTAGACTGGCCTGGCACGAAAATTTTTCGTGCCTGGAATCATGCCGTGCCCGACCACGGCACGATCGTGCTGTGCCGTGCGAGACAAACCGGGCCTCGTGCCGTGCCTGGCTCGGCACGGTACCTTGGTACGTTATCACGGTACCATGCCCAAATCAAATTTTTTTTAAAATTAGGGTTACGGCGATGCTGAAACCGTAATTTTTTTTTAAATTAGGGTTTCGGGCGCGCCGAAATCCTAATTTATTTTTTAAATTACAATTTCGGGCCCGTGAATTCCTAATTTTTTAAAAAATTAGGGTTTCAGGCACACCAAAATCCTAATTTTTTTAAATTTTGGGTTCGGCCAGACCGGGCAGAACCCGACGGATCGTGCCGCGGGCCCATGCCAGTCTGAACCCCACAAAAACCGTGCCGGGCCAGGCACGGCACGGTAAGCATGGTCGGGCCTGAAAAAAATGGGCCAGGCCGGCCCGGCACGTCCCGTTTGACACCTCTAGTCCTAATTGGTCGTGTCTCTCAATCTCTAACTCATCATTAACCTAAACTATAATAAATTTTGAATTACTATATCATCTGGACTAAAGATAAATTTCTTCTTTGAAATGAAAGTCTAACTAGAATTATCAAAGAGTAAGAAAAAATAATGAGTCTAAATATATTTTTTGGACTCATATTATGCATGCTAAAATATAAATCATGCTCAAAAATATTAACATAACACTTATTAAGATCTTATCAGACTCTAATGTAAATTATTTATATATTTATTGGGCTGTGAAGTAAGAAAGAAAGATATACATTAAGGCCAAAAATATATACTGCAAGTAAAATATCATTAACAAAGAAAATATTTTCAAAAAGATATTAACAAATTAACTTGTGATTAATATTATATCTTCCCAAAAATACCTTAGAATTTATATCAAATAAAAGTATTCGAATTGTCTCAAATAAATATAATTACATAATTCATACAATAAGTATTGAAATATATTATATACACTATATTACATAGTTATTTCTTATTTTTTTTATGTTTTTATTAAATTACTTTTTTATTATTTTATGAAATAACTAAAAATTTAGAAAAATATATAACATACACAAAAAATAATCAATTATATAAATGATAATAATAATTAATAAAAATAATAAAATAAAAATGCTTATTGAGATCTATATCTACTAAGTCTTATGCATTAGAATATATCAAATTAAATGAGTAATTACCTATATTAACCTAACATTCAAAATAAGAAACTCATGTTCAAGGAACATATATATACTTTTATAACTAACATATCTCATACTTCAACTCTTAAAGGTAGAAATAAATAATTTATATTTAACTATTGATGAATGATCAAGAATAAATATTAAAATTAAAATCATAATAAAAATACCTAAAAGGTAACTCATGAAAAAAAAAATTAATAGGAAAATCAAATATAAATAAAATACAAAAATAAATATAAAAAATCAAATTAAATATTGACCAACATAATGTCTTTTGAGGGGTTAGGCTGATATTATTTTTCACATTACTCAAAAAAATAATGAAAATATAATGATTATTAGTAATATACTTATTAATTTTATGTCGATAATCTAAAAATCTAAAGTATAAGAAAACAAAACAAAAAAAATAATATCAAAAAAATATGAAGTATTTCTTATTGCCATAGAGGTGAAATTTGTATAATCTTCTAATAAGTATCACAGCAGATGAGCTAAGTGAAAACCCCAAATTAGCTCTAATTGTTAAGCTACATCTATCAATACTCAAAGTTATTAACATTCTCTCCGAAAATAACTAGCAACATCTCTCAAGTATGTGTTTTTTTCCTACAATATTTGTACTTTAAGAATAATCTCCTACATCTGTATATTGACGTCCTAGTACTATTTCCCAAATTAACATCGACAAAGAGTTGATATCATACAAATAAATTTGACACCAAGAGTGAGTTAGAACACTTACAAATATTGCACAAGATTCTGACCCCCTCCCTTTTTTAAAAGTTTCTTTTTCCATGAGCATCTAATGTGCGCATCTACGACACGCAATAGCTACTCCTGAACCTAGGGTTTTCTGCATAGTAAGGGGCAGAAATAAAAACTAAATATGTTTCTGTATGCTCCAAAATGGCAGACACGAGGTTTGACACTTCCTTTAGCACACACAATGTTTGTGTACCTAGATGAAAGAAATGAGTAACATTTTAGTGAAACTCTATTGAAAACACAATTAAAACACGTGTACTATTCTAATGAGTAACATTTTAATGTTCTCCCCCCCCCTGAAATCCTAAGTTTTGAACCCCATATAATTTTGGCAGTGATATCATATTAATTGGGGCATTACACGAGTTAGATATCCTCCAACATAATACAATACAAAGAAAAGAAAAAAAAAACTATAAACCACACCATTGATTAATGCACATATTCTATCATCACTAGAAGTGTTAAAACAAGCCAAGCTAGGGTCGGCACAACCCAACTCACCAAATTTGCCAAGACATCATTAAACAAATAGATGTTAGATAATTGGGGGCAGCTTTGAGAATTTTATATTTAGCCTAGAGTGTCAACCGGGCCGGCCCGGCACGGAAAAATTCCGTGCCGGGTGTCCCGTGAGCCCGACCCCACGATGCCCCTCCCGCAAAAAAAGACCGAGGGTCGGGTCTGATTCGACCCGACCAGCGGTCCCCGTATCCCAACCCGCTCGGACAGGCAAGCCCGAGCGGGCCCGGAAGCACGATTGTGCCCTAAAAAACGGGCCGGCCCGTTTGACACCTCTAATTTAGCCATTGTGGGATGTCTCACACAGTCAAATTATTTTATTTTGTATTATTTATTTTTTTCTCCAAAGAAACAAGCCAAGCTCGACCCACCTATTTTGACATCTTTGGTCATCACAAAAGATGATCAATTAGACATTCCTAAATTAGATTATCTTTTAAAGTAGTCTCAAACAAATAATTTTATCATAGAGAATATTCATATTAAATATCATTTTTGACCTTAGATTGTCAGATTGTGCTCCAACATAATAATCCCCACTTGATTCAACCATAATTTTCTTTAGAAAACAGCTCTATTGCTAATTCTATTAAATATAAAAAAATTATAAAAAAATTTAACTATCTAAGAATTATTAATCATTTCATTAATTTTCCTATGTATATTAACTTTGATATTATGTTTCACATATTAACACGTGAAAAAGACATGAAGAATTGAAATTTCTTATAGAAAATAAAAAAAAATTTCATTTGATTGATTACTTAGATTCTAATTAGACTCTAGCATTTATAAAATATGATTTGTCACTAGTTATTATATGTTTTTGTAAGATAATCTTATTTAATAAAAAAATAAGAACTTGATAATTATTTATGCATTGATTACAAGAATGGAGTCCAACATAATGATAACTACTAATTGTAAGTTTCTTTAAATCAAATATTTACTCAACAAGTTACTTTTTAAGTTTTAAAAAATTATTACTAATTGCACTTATTTTCATTCTGAATTTTCATCAATAGATAAAATATATTAAAGTTAATTATTACTACTATCAACGTGTCTACTAGAGACTAGGATAATCTATGTTGCACGGACACGAACACGGGAATACGATACGTCAAGATACGGGGACACGGCAAATTTAAAAAAACTAGGATACGTCATGATAAAAAAAATAAAATTAAAAATAAAAATTATTAATTATAAATAATAGGTATTTTAAAATAATTTAAAATTCTGTATTTTAAAATAATGAAAAAAATTTAAACCCTCTAACACCCTCCCCCCTCCCGAACCCCCCACCCTCCCTTTACAGTTTTGATTTACGAACTCTCCCCCCTCCCGATACAGATTCCAAAACCCCCCATTCCCTTTATAGAATTAGGTTACCTTAGGTACTGTAGGCGCCTCGGTGGTGTGCTCCTCCCCTCCTCGTTTGACGCAATGACAATTGACAATAATTTTCCGTAATCGGCTTATCGGCAACTCACTGTCGGCGGTATGCTCCTCAATTTGTTGGAGATATAGGAGTAATTGTTAATATATAGTGTATTTCCGACACGTTAGAATCGTAAAAACGTGTCGGTTGGTAAACGACACGTCTGTTGTTAACGACGACTGTTTCCAAACAACGTGTCTAATACGTCTCCGACGCGTATCCGATACGCCACGTGGCGTATCGCATACGGATTCGTGTCTGATATGCCACGTGGCGTATCGTACACGTATCCAACGCGTATCCAATCCGTGTCGCCGTGTCCACATGTCCGACACGTAGACATTGTAGTTCTTAGGCGTATCCATGCAACATAGAGGATAATGATACAGCTATCATGGTGGAGTAGAACAAGGAACAAGCACAAAAGATGCTCAATCCTCCCGTCTCAAAGTCAAGAACGTCACAACATCAAATTCAGATAACTAAAGGTCATGAATCAAAAACTACATGTACAACTCATTATGAATCCTATAAATTTATTATAATACACTTTAAACACATGAATATGCTAACAATATTTTGTACCATCATAAAAAAGATGCATCAATCTTTACTAGATTACTTTGTTTTTGTTTATTATGACAATGTCGTAATATATTATCAATCCTTATAAAATATATGAATAACTTGAGATAAGTATTCATAGTTGTATAAAAAAATTAATTATATGTGAAACTAGAAAAGTATATGGACGCTCAACATAAAGTGCAATTTCTCAATTACCTTATGAAGAATGAAATAATTCAAATGAGCAAAGATAAAACATGGGTTACTATTAGGTGAAAGCCACTAACTAAGATTATGGAGTGGAGATCAATTCTAGAGATGACAAATTAATATAAATATTTTATTTAAGAATATTCCTAAATCATCATATTATTGCCAATGAAAAAGAAAACATGAAATTGAAATACAATTTCCCAAGAAGTAATTAAATGATTATAATAAGCTATTAAAGATAACTTATATTTACCTTACCAAATGATATAAAATCAAATAAAGTTCATACTGAGATATATCATTTTGTAATCAAAGATATTCTAATAGAAAAAAATCATTTAGTTATTAGATTTGTGATCACTCCAAAACTAACATACTAAGAATATCAGATTTATTCATAGTTGTTAAATCGAAATTCGAATTAAAAATAAGAATTTTTGATTAGTAAATTGAGAATCGAGAATCAAATCGAATCATGAATTACATTTTTTATGATTTTTTTCCACGTTAAATAATTCTTTTTTCTTATAGTTGACAAATTTTTTTTTTTGATATTTTAATTTTTATTCTCGAGACTTTTTAGTGTTTTATAATTTTTTTACATTAAATTCATAATACCAAATGTTGAAGTTGTTTTTATCTACGTTAATTAATTCTTACAGTTGATAATTTTTTTTTATATTTTATTTTTTATTTTTATAACTTTTTGAAAATCTTGACCCATGAGAATCAATATTAAATCGATTTGTGATTTAATCTTCTATTTATTCATATTTTTGATTCTATTAAAGAGTCAGATTATATATTCCCTGAATCATGAATCGAATCATGAATCATACTATTTTGATAATAATAAATTTATTATACATAATTTATAGTAGCCAATAATCAATCCAAAAAAGAATTTCTTACTATTAGTGAATCCCAATATTATTTAATAAAATCCATTAAAATAAGTGTTCTCGTAAATCAAATTTTCAAGTCGGTAATGAATAGAAGTGTCCAAGAAGTCGGCAGCCTAACACGAACCCGTGAATCATGCCATGCATGACGGAACAACCAACATGCCACCTGCAGCAGCCTGTAGGTACCTGTGTGAACCAGACCCATGCCAATGCACAGGAATGTGCTTGCCCGGGCAAGCTGGAACAGGCATCAACCATTTGGCTCCACATACCATAGCATGATTGCATGAAGATGTGCCCGAGCCAACCAAGCACGATGCAAACCAGGAGCCAATGACCACTTGGCCATGTACGAGTCATGCTACAAACAATTGAGTCATGCCACAAACAGGAATGTGCTCCGCAAGGCATGTGGCTAGTCAAGGGTCATGATGGGTTCTAAGCCAACCCTATTAGACCCTTCATAGTTCATGATGCCCTATTAGCCAATGTAGAGTGACCACCTCCTTTTGTAGGCATGCCAGGCTGACAAAATTGATCATTCGGGTCAAGTACACCAAATAAAAAAATGAATAGATTTTAGGCAGACAATGTTGATCAATTCGCCTAGAATAAAGTACACCATCAGTTCACGAGACCTTAAAAAATGACATAACTGACCCACAACGAGACCACCTACCATGATTAAATGTTGCTCAATTTGCCTATCATTTACCATGAAATAAGAATATATGACAAAGTACTTTCGAGATTATGACAAAAGTATACATAAATCTACTAGGAAGTGACAAGAACAAATAGAATTAGTTATTAAGACAAAAAAAAAATCGTTGATAAAGCATGCAAAATATTTTAGATTGACATATTTTGCATGCAAAATTACATATCGACTCACATTACCACTAAATCTCAAGGTACATTATATCTTTCACAATATGTTTAAAGTGTTTAAACCATTCTATGAAGGCTAAGAAGATCATGCCAGAATCAAATCTCATTGATAATCCAATTGGTGAATCTCCTTTAGTAAAGATGTCTACCACATATGAAGTTATTATGACAAAAATGGTCCTTGCATGTCTACAACAAAAATTAAATAGATTTGTGTCACTATTTTATCATTCAAGACTTAGTCAATCATCATTAATCAAAACTAAAAATTATGGATCCAAGCACAACTTGATATCATGCACCGAAGACACAGTTTATCAGCACAAGCCAAAACATTCCCCGCCCTCCGACACTGGATCACGATTCTGTATGGCCATGCACGGATCTCGAGCCGGAGTTTGGACTTTGGAGTCCGAAGTCCAACCGAACCCCAAACTCGACCCTGAGTCTAGATCTTTCTCTCTTTCTCGTATTATCTTTCTGTCTTCCTCTCGGCTCTCGTCTCTCTCCCTCTCTCCCAGTCTCTCTTTACAATTTTATCTTTCAGGACTCAGGTACGGAATACAGATTGTTGATTGTAATACGGAGATCATAAAATAAACGAGATATTATGCATTAGGAGTATTAATTTTTAAATTTTAATTTTAGTTACAACTTTTAATTTATTTAATATTAATTAATATATAATTATAAAAATAATAAATATAATATAATTAATAAACTAATAAAAATTAAAATGACAAATAATAATTTTAATAATGATAACAAAATTATTTTAAAAATAAATATTAAAAATTTTAATATTGATGACAATACTACTACAAGATGATCTGAGGCTGTCAAAACTTTATGTTCTTCGGTCACCTCAACCCAAATATCTAATAAACACTTTAATATAATATAACATAAAAATATTAGAGTACCATTAAAAAATCAGTATAATATAAATATTATAAAAAAATATTAATCTATATAAGTTCACGTGGGAATGAACACAATAAGAGATGCTAAAAAATACACCAAAAAATATAATTAATTAAATCTTAAGCAAATCCAACTCAACGGTAAATTTTTTGAGACTAAATTTAATTTAACCTCAATGTTGATTACATTCATATATCACAACGAGTTGGAGAGAAAAAATTTAGTCAAACTGGTCACCACGATAAATCTTCAATTTAAATTTTTAGAAGATCCAAGAATAATTAGTATTATTTAGATGTGTCAAATGGGCCGTGCAAGCTAGTCCAACATGGTTTTAAGCCACCCAACCGGGTTACCGTGCTGGATATATGCACGGCATAATTATTGTACCATTTCATACCTGACCCAACATGATTCTATAAAGGTCAGGCCCGACACAGGCCCGCTGCATGAAATCCATCAGGTTCGGCTATTTTTCAGGTTAGGCCAAAACCCTAATTTTAAAAAAGAATTAAAATTTCGTGAATGCGCCGCCATGCATCTTCACCCTTTTGGGGCTCGACAAGCCTCACTTGTTAGGTGTTGGCTCGTCGTGACCACGCTCGATGCGTGGTCATGAGTGTCGTGCCTGGCACAGTAGGACTCGTGCAGTAAGTGCGCCTGGCATGGGCCCTGGCACGATACTATAGCATGTCATGCCAGCCCAGGCATGGTCGAACCGTGCTAATATTACATCTAAGAATGATATACTAAATATTATAACTTATAAAAATAATAATTAATAAATTTAAGAAATATTATAGAGTGGTATCCATAATGTCAGATATATGGATTAATCACGATGATGCATATTATGCATGCCTCACTGCCGACTATTTAGATTCTCAGAGATTCTTAATCAATATAATGACTCGGTCATTTATGAGTATATGATGAAAATTTTTAGATAATATAATATTCAAAATAAAAAATATAATATCATATTTAATAATACATCTAATAATAAAGTTGTCATTAATATATTTATTAGGTCTATTAGAGACGAGTCATTAAGAGAGATTTTCCTGTTAGATTTATATGTCACGTCATTAATCTGATTGCACAAGCAGAAATAAGGATTATTTCCCTTACTTTAAAAAACATACATAACTTATTAAAATTTTTTCGTACGTCTCGCAGACAACAGAAGTTTGATAGTCTCTATTTGTTGGCGAATCTTAAAAAAAAATTTAATTAGATATAAGATACTATTAGAATTACACCTACTAACTATTTGAGTCATATGTTAGATATGAATTAATGATATCTGACTACATCAATAGTATTAGTGATGAATTTATTATTTACATTACTGACTGGGCTATAAAAATTTTATTTAAGAAATTCCTGGAAATTTTTTATGACACGACGAATATATGTTTGTCAGTTTATACTCTCAGTACTTGCATTATACTCAGGTGCATATACAACATTAATAGTATATTTAAAAAATTTTAAGATTACATGATATTTAGCAATATAATTGTAGATATGGAAATAAAATACTTAAAATAATGATCTATTATTTTATCTCTTTATTATCTAGCTATTTGCATAGACAATAAGATTAAGGTGAAAGGAATAGAGAATGTTTTGACATACATATCCTCGTGAAGGAACCAAAAAAAATAACCTAAAAAATTAATTTACGAGAATTGAATGAGCCATTTATATACTATGATACAATATATTATTGTAGTATTAGTGAGACTCCGGATACGAACATGGATACTATATTTGGAGACAATGACTTCTCCATTCAGTTAGTGAGTGAGAAACTATAGGTGAATATTCAATAGGAGCGAGCTTTCTCGATACTTAATGATCAATTATTGTTCAATCCTATCATATATCGATAATAAGAATCTTAATATTTTTAAATAGTGAAAATCATATGAGCCACTTATCTCATACTGTCTAAGATAACACGAGATCTACTGACTTCTCCGCTGTCAAGCATAACATCGATGACTATTTTTTTCTATTATAGCGAATATGATTTTAGATATAAAATCGAGATTACGACTAGATATTATTGATGCATTAACATGCATGAATAATTGGAAGGATGTAAACTTGGGATTAATTAATGATAATGATTCGTGAGATTTTGAAGATGAATAACAACATAGATGAGATTGAGCCTTCTATAGTACCTACGACCAACTACTAGTGAGACTGATACCATCATATGCTGGCAAGATTTATTATTTTTAGATTATCTTTGTTTATTTTTTGTCATTTAACTTTGAGCTTACTATTTTTTGTATTATTATGTTATTTGTTTTTTCAGACATTTACTTATGCAATTTATGTTTTATATTTATGAATTTATATTTACTGTATTGATTTTTTTCTTTTAATGATTCAATCCTACGTTGTTATTTTGTAATTTGTATATGTTTTTAATTATTAGTTATGATGGTAATTTTATTTATTTTGTTTTATTAATTTAATTTAATTAATTAATTAATTTAGTATTAAAATTTAATTTTATAATATTTTTGAAGTTTGAGATGACACAAATCCAAATATGTCGAAACATGTCGACCCAGCCCGATACAGTCCCGAAAAGGTCTGAACGGAATTCAAGGCAAGTCGACAGGCCGTGCCGGACCATACCAAGCCCGCACTTCTCAAGTCGTGTCATGCCAAGCAAGGCACAGTGGCCTGATTGGGCCACCAAAAAATGGGCAGGGCAGCCCGACTCATTTGACATCTGTACAGACATACAATGACCATTTTTAGAGAAAGTATATTGTTACAAAGTAATACAAAAACAAAAAATCAACAAAGATAGATAAAATTATCTTGACTTATATATAACTTGATCACAACAAACAAAAATTTTGCAAAACTCCACTCATCAACACATAAAAGCCTCTTATACATGAGACAAATTAATTAGGGTAACCCACATAAATTAGGTGCTTGTGTTCTCATCAAAAAGGAAAGGAAAACTAAAAAATTGAAGAAGTCTATAGCAAACTCCACCCCCTTCCGCCTCAGATTAGTGTGTGAACGTGCAGAACATTGATAAGAAAAACAAATCACAAATATTTTACAAACAAAACCAAACAATATACTTATATAACAAAATTAAACTAATAGTAGTTGGAATAATAATTATCTGGCCATACTATGCTATTCCTTTAAAAACACTTAGGTAATCTTGATCATAAGTTAGCTAAAGGTGTCACATGCACCCTAGCTTATGATAAGTTATATGGCCAAACGTAATGATAGATCTCAAGTTCGACACTTATCAGATACAACCTTGAGCATTGGGTATGACCTGTGATGAGAGTCTTGTACATCAGGTATGACCCTTCTATCTACTTAATAGTTCTTAATAAATATTTAGTTCCGTACAATTATTGGAAATATAAAACAAACTAGCTTATGCCCCTACGAAGAGTAAGTTTATTTTAAATGAAAACATACTTTTGCAAGATCTCCTAGAAGTGCAAATGCACTTTGTCGCACATCATTGGCATCATCCATGCAGCATCCGAGAAGCAAGTCCCGCAAATCACTTTTTGAAACCTGCATCAATCGCATCATTCATTGGGGAAGCATGCCATTTCACAATAATGTTGGATGAAAATTTTCCAAAAAAAAAAAAAAAAAAAAGCATTCTTTTTCTACATAGAGGAAGATAATACCAAACTCTCTATCCCACTACCAAGACCCTCAGCAAGACCAGATAAGAGATCCAGTGAGCAGACAACAAACTCTTTATCATGCAAATTTTCAGTTGCAACAGAACCAGCCTGTAACTAATTCAAGGCAATTTCAACATAAATATGAATGAGAAAACAGTCAATTTCAACATTAAAATGCACAGAATCACTAAAACACATTGTGCCATGGTTACCTAGTGGAAGAAAAAGTCAAGAACACAAATTTTATCAAACCTTTTCTGATCGCTGCATCTGAATAATGCTCATGCACCTTTGGAAAATAGGCTCTGCAAATTGAGCAAATCCAGTTCTTAAAGCCTGAAAAAACAGAACACATGTGATTCTGAAATGTTTCTTTGATACTAAAGGGAAACAACACTTTGTGTAACAACATAAGAAGTATAAAATAGATTTGAATAAAGCAAAAATGTCCCAATATAATGCACACTACACCATTATATAGAATAATAAGTTTATTTCATTTAGAATTTAAAGTACCTTTACAACCCAATTTTTAGCTTTTCACCATGGTATATGGAGGAGATCGTACTCAGTGCATAATATTCTTGCTTTAGCACGAAATATGAGAGATTAATATTTCAAGAGTCTTTTCATGACGCCGAGTTAATTTTTTCTAAAATTTTTATTTTTAATTTGTGGAGGCTGCTTGTAGAAAACTTGTTAGTGCCCATGCACTATTTTTTTCCTAAGAGGTTGGTAAAAAAACCCAATGCAGACAAACTAAGTTCATTTTATTTTTGTTGGAGTCGAGCACTTTAATTCATATTGATTCGGTTTTGTTAGAATAGAAGAAATAGAAAGAACCCAAAGATTAAGATTTATTATTCTATAATATCAAAATATGTTTGTGTCATCCTTCAATTTATTGTGGTAGAAAAATTTATTGAACTTTGAATTCATAAGCAACTCAATCTTGCCTCGATTTAACTTAAATCAAAGATACTAAACAAATCAATATTATTATGGTTTACCAAATTTAGTAATCTTATTCTACTTCAGAATATCATGAAACCCTATAGCATTTTAACACACAAACTTCATAAGAGGGGGTAGAATGATTTCCTAATATATTGGAGCATAATAGAAAACATGTCATATTCATATATATATATATCTGAGTTCAATATAAATTATTTTGTCACTTATTTTAAGATAAAACAAAATTATGATATTATTTTCTTTCCTCTAGTGTCTATATGCAAGATCAACATACCAGGTAGAAGACTTATATTGAAATTAAGCTAGACAAATTTTACTTGTTTTTCTCCACCCATAAGAGATCCTCTAGATGTATGTTTATAATTAATATACTAATAATACACTCAACTATGACATCCATTATTAAATAAACTATGTATTTTAGAATCAAAAATCAAAAAAGTAAAGTTGATTAATTATAAAACATATCAGTTAGAAAAACATATTAAAATATCTTAACCAGTACATCAAAATGATATTAGGAGGAGCTCATTTTATTTAATTCACTTGGTCATTTAAAATCCCTTTAGGACAACAACATATGATAATTTATGATATTTAATTATAATTATTAATAATTATACTCATTATATAAAATTGTAAATATTTAAAAAAAATCTCAATTTCTGTTCATTATTATGAATCTTTAACAAAAAATAAAAACTAATTTTTATGATGATATTAAAATATTTAATATGAACAATATTTTAGATTACACTACTCATCACTTTTTCTGTAACTTTAAGAAACACGAAATGATTCATCAAACATTTGCATTTGTACTTATACATAGAATGAGATAATTGAAAAAAAAAATTAATATTTAGTTTAAACAATTAGGACACTCCTATCACATAGAAGTGTGCGTATCTCATTGGAGATGAGATATGAGTCGCCATAAAAAAAAGATAAACACAATGAGATTTGATGATCCAAACCTAATAATATATACTACATAGATATGTCTAGAATCTTCCCTTGATGAATCTTTTTTTGTATTAGCTGATCTAGTTCAGAATATTAACTTGAAATTTTCAATTGCACTAAAGAAGAAATAAATGATATATTTCACTCAATACTCTTTGCCTTAAATATTATCTTATTCTTGTTTTGATTATACGCATTTTAGTTTCTTTCCTCTTGATAGTTGTATGATCTTGAACACTTTTCTAAGATACTTAGTGTCACGAACTTAATGTGTACGCATCCGTGACTGTAGCTAAAAACTTTATTTAAGATCAAGCATACTGATGAGTTTAAGTAAAAATATGTGATAATGCTCCAGAATATGAATGCATGTAGATTGAAGGTGATACTCTTTTAGAATTCAGACATGCTGACCTGGTTAAGTTTGGAAAGACAATCACTAGCCTAAGACTTGACTATGAAGAAAAATGTTGGTCTACACTACACAAATTGGTTTGGAGCTGAAGCTGCTCTCCTGATGAGTCCAAGGAAGGGCAAAATTAGTCAGCATATAAGTATAAAGTATGGCTTAGCAGGTTGGATCTAGAGGTATCAAACAAGTTGGCAGGACAGGGTAGGCCCATTTTTTGGTGGCCCAATCAGGCCATCATGATGTATTGGGCATGGCACGGCTTGAGGACTACAGGCCCAGCATAGCCTGCCAATCTGGCATGACCCACGCCACGATTCCAAATTGAGAAGCCTGGAAATTTTAACACTTTTAGCTGAGTCTCACAAAAGTAAATATACGAGACAACCACACGGGTCATACCATTACATGGACAAAGTATGCTCATAACAAATAGTATCAAAGATAGGACAAAAAATCATTAACAATGTGTGTTACTTTCTGCAGATCTTTGTGGCCGAAAATATATCTCTCCTAAAGATGCACAGTAATTAATGAAGTCGTGATGAATGAAGTTATAATTAGGATGACCCACGTATGAAATTGGTGTTCCTCTAAATCACAAAAGATGTCAGTTGCTGTCCAGTAGTGTGTAATAAGTATTTACCTACTAGGGGTGAAAGTCTAACTAGATGTGCTGCTTTCAGGGTGGAAGTGAGTGGGAACTCCTTCCATGATTGTGTGATGCTACATACAAAAAGAGAGACATCCTGTTTGGCACAGGTGTAGTAGCACATACGTTAGAGAATTAAAGCTCATGAGGAGAAGCAATCTTCACAGGCATATATCAATGAAAAGTGTCTTGCACGAAGACGTACAAAATATTTGGTGAGAGAGAATGTCATGGACTTAATGTGTGAGCATCTATGACTGTAGTTAAAGACTTTATTGAAAATCAAATATACTGACGAGTTTGAGTAAAAAAATGTAAGAATGTTCTAGAAGGTGAGTAGAAGTAGATTGAATGTGATACTTCTTTGGAATTAAGATATGCAAACCCGATTAAGTTTGGGAAGTTTGTCACTAATCTACGACTTAATTATGAAGGGTGATGGCCAACCGTGCAGAAACTGATCGGAAGCTGGATCTACTCTAATGATGAGCCCGAGGCAAGCCAAAACCAATCAACATAAAGAAATATGATTTGGTAGGTTAGGTCCCATAAAAATGGATATCTGAGACCACCACACGGGATGCATCACTGTGTAGACAAAGTAGGCCCATGATGATCCCTACCAAAAAATAGAAGTGTAAGTATCTCACTGGAGATAAGATATGAGTCTCCATAGAAAAAAAAAAAAGATAAATGCTAAGAGATTTGTTGATCCCTACTAAAAAATATATACTATATAAATATATATAGAATCTTTATGTGATGAATCTTTTTTTATATCAACTAATCTAGTTCAGATTAATAACTTTAATCTTTCAATTGCACTAAAGAAGAAATCAATAATATTTTTCACTCAAAACTCATTGCCTCAAATATTTTCTTATTCTTATTTTGGTAATACATATTCTAATTTCTTCCCTCATTTGATAGTTGTATGATCTTGAATATTTTTCTAAGATACTTAATCACACAATATATTAAATGAACTAAGTGCAATCGCTTCTAACTACACTTGATATCTAATTTAAAAGTTTCAGATAAGTCAATTATAATATGAAGATAAATGTAGACAATAAAAATTAGATATGAAAAAAAAAAATTGATAAGATTAAGAATAAGTTGATTGGAATAATTGTTAATTATGAAGATATTTTTTCTTATGTTGCCAAAATGACAACTAATAGATTGTTACTTTCTACTATCGCATCTCATGTATATATTGTGAATAACTAGATATAAGAAATATATTTATTCATAATAAATTTAAAAAAGAAATATTTATGCAATAGTCATCATGATTCATTATTCCTAGAAATTTATGATATATGTGTAGATTATTGAAAACTATTTATAACCTAAAATAGTCTTATCCTAAGATGTGGGTTGGTAGATCTCTAACACTTTTCACCTTTGGCCTTAGGTAATGCATGTCAAACTAAGTTTATTTTATTCGACATAAATTAAGAAATTAATATGTAATATTACTAATATACATTTATAATATTCTAATTATATAATATGATCATTTGAATATATCATAACCAATACTATTTTTACGTATCACATTTCATAAGAAATATTTAAAATGCCTTAGAAATTTTTTTATATTGAAATCAGATACTCATAAAGTATAATTTTTTTCTTTCAAAAGATATTTCTTTGGATATTTTATTTAATCTCGACATATCGAGATGATCACTTATAAACTCACCACTTAATTAAATTATGAACTTATTTATAGATATCGATTCATCAATCCGTTCCGACAAATATAAAAGGATCATAATAAAATTATAATATTTGTATGTGATCAAGCTAGATATCACCTACATGTCAAAATAGTTACTCATTTTCAAGATTGTCCAAGATATATTGACAAGAACACAATTCATTAGATTTTTTGGTAGGTGAAGCTACTTCTTGAAAGAGATTACATTCAAAGATCATGGGCATAAATGAGTATAAACAAAATTAGATTCCAATCAGACTCTGATGATAATAAATAAGAGATTTGTTGTGATTTTTTATATTTTTCAATAAAGACAATCTTATTTTTTTTTTAAGTAAAATATAAACAATTATGTCTATGTTCAATAACGAAATAAAATATATAATTATATCAGCTACTTGTGAACTCCAAAAGATCATTTACTTCTGGAAGAAGTTATGCCTATTGGTCTATATGTTAATATTTTACTATGATAACTATATAGCTAAGAATATCATTGCCAACGGAAAGTAGTACGAGTAGACAAAAAATATTGGAAACAAACAAGAATAAAATCATGACATACAATCACATATGAAAACACAAAAAGTACTTCCAAATACTTCAAGATGTATACTCAATAATCTTTTTAATATATCTATGGCAAAAGATACACAAGTAGAAAATACAAACACATAAAAATAACTTTCATAAAACTCATCAAACAAATGTGTACAGCAAAATCCCTCATAAATAAAAACTAAATTGAATTAAGATGGCTCACATGTTGTATGTTTCAATCTATAAAGTAAAAATGACAAAAAACTAAAAATAGAAAAATCATGACAAATATAAACCTTGATACATATTTCAAGTTGATACACAAATACCTAGAATTTCAATTATAGGAACGATGATCATAGCAATAGTTATATCTTAAATCTTCTCACTATGAAAAAAGCAATTCACTTAAATATCCATCAATTACTCGTGAAATAATAAATTAGAGACTATACGTCTCGCTGACTAAATATCACAGTGGGCAGTAGTATGAAAAGTAAATAAATACAAAATCTATTTAAGGAGTGGATAAGAGGTCCTAGAAGATCAGACTATTAGAATCTGCTCATTCAATTTAAAGTTATTGTTTATGTTGTTAAGTCATGACTGGATTAAAGATAAAATAGTTGTTTGAGCTCAGAGTCCGGACTTTTACAAAATTGCAATCTATTTTGTGATTGGAGACTATGCTTAGGAGTCATAGCCTATATTACAAAATAATGACTTATCTTAAACTATTATCATATTCTTTTGAGTCACAACATCAGATTGTGATGTTGCGACTCAACTTAAATTATAATATGTATTATGGTGTCATAATTTTGTTTTGTGATGATGCACCCTCATTAGAGTCGTGGCATATCATATGTTATTGTGATTTATAATTCAAGGATTCAAGTCATGACATATTCTATGTGATTGTAGCATGAATGAAGCTGCGATAATTTGTATAACCATGACTTATGAGTTAAGTATAAGATATTTTTAACTTTACAATATAGACTTATAAATTAAAATAGAATATGAAAGAAAACAAAATAATGCAAATGTTATACCACAAAATTAAATGTCAAGCAGGACAAGCATCAAAGCATGGCCGGAGACACGACACAGTTCAGTCGTGCTTGACCCAGCACAACATGATCCGGAAAACCATGGCTAGTCCTAGACCATATAGCACCATGGCACAATTCATGTAGTGCTGAGCCGATACAAGTCATGCCTCATGACGAGGTAGGCACGACTCGTGTGTCTGGCCAAGTGGCACAATTCACCTGCCCGAGGACCTGAGATAGGCTATGGATCACATGTCAAGCTCTGTTGAGTGACCGCCCAAAGGGGAGAGTTATTTGAAAAAAAGAAATCCAACCTAAGATGGATCTTGCTTACTTGGCCGATTATAATTGACCGACCACGTAAACAAGCCACCCATTACATTACAATGAGTTTGGACAAGAATGGTTTGGCACAACCATGCACTCAGTCGTGCCATTGTGCCGTGCTGGGCCATCCAGCTCGTGCATGTACCTTGCCTAGCAGGGCACACAAATCATACCATGTCGTATTTGGTATGGCCTAGTGGAATGGATGTACCTCACTCAAATGAGTCATGTCAGCATGACACTACCCAATTGACACCTCTCCACAAAATATAAATGAAAAGTTGTCCTCTTTATTTCATATTCTTCTTCTCTCTCATGTTAAAGTTTACTTTTTTTTATGAGAAATTAGTTCTTCCCTGCTTAAAATATAAACCAATATAATAGAATCCCTAAAGTGATTCCTGATTTGATACCAAATGAAAAATAATACCGGGATTCTCAAATTCATCCTTTGTATCAAAGGTATTGTAGCATAGTGGTGAAGTTTATCAATGTTTTAACATTTTGATATTAGAGTCGAGTGTGATCCCACACTTAGTATCAAAGCATACATAACATTTAATATTGAATGGATAGGATTAATCACATAGTCCGGCTTGACACTCGGATCTAAGATTTACTAGATTTGTGAAAAAGTAAATTTGAGAATTATAAGGATGCCAATATCTAGAATTGAGATCAAAAAACATATAGAAAATAACTTTGAACTATGAAAATTAAAGATGAAAAGTCTACTTGTTAAACTAATCATGAGTAGTTTGAGAAAATTCAATGTCTAAACAAGTAAACTTAAAGTCGCAACATGAGAACAAACATGTCATGACAGATTTAGAATCTCAACATGGAAATTCAGCATCTAGAATCAATGTTACTGTAGATGAGCCTACTATTGTGTAGCAACCTCACATCTCATTAGATGTGAGGTTGATCACTACAACTACACTAAAAGGATAGGCATTAGTTTTATAATATAAATCTTGTATATAGATGATATATATAGATGATATAATTGTAGCATGTTTTAAAATGTGATATAACTGATCTCAAGACAACAAACATTATACTTGGCATGAAAATCTAAACAAATTGAGAGAAGAGTATATTATATCTCAGATAACAAAAGCATGTATAAAATATACTTTAGAGCAACAACATATTCAATTGAAGCCTATAGAAACTCTTTTAGCACCTGGTATAAAACTAACAACCAAACACTATCCTTCTACTTAATTGAAAAAATGACTATCATTCTATATGTCAGTACAGTTGGGAGTCTAAAGTATGTCATGGTATGTATCATACCTGACATTTCAATTATTGTGAAAGTGTTGAATAAATTTATATCTAATTCAAAAAAAATATTGGAATAACATCAAAAAAGTATTCAGGTATCTTCGTGATACTCATGATTATGTATTGCAGTTTGATGTGAACAAAAATAAGAAAATTATTGAGATTAGTGGATATAATGATATTGTCTAAGGTGGTGATGTTGATATCCGAATGTCTAAAAATAAGTATGTCTTTAATTTGTATAATGATTTTATGAGTTGGATGAGCAAAAAATAAGTTGTTACGAATGTGCAAAACTTGACTTTTCGAGCAGACAGTCATTAACCTCACATACGACAATCAGGGTGTCATCTATCTAGCAAAAATCTAGCTTTCCATACAAGAAAAATGCACATTGAAATCGAGTATCATTTCATCTGTGAGAAAGTTAACTATGGACTGATTTGTTAAAAACAAATTAGTATGAAGAAGAATATTGCAAATAAGTTAACAAAGAAATTTTAGTAATGCAAAAATGAGATTAGAATAAAGAAAAAGTATCTACAAATGATCACTGATAAAAATATCAATGCCCAAAAACATATTTGTGTACCTTAGCATGCAAAAAATTATGTATATGCGAGCATTAGAACATGTCATATAAAATCTAGAAAATAAATAAATATACTGACTAAAACAAATTATATATGGTCCGTTGAAAATTGAATAATTAATATTTACTAATATTCTTTAATATATAATTGAGTGAACAAAAGGAGTTATATCAAATAAAAAAATTGTATCAATCACAATATAAGAATTTATTGGAGCTACAATTCAGAAGACTAATTTTTACGAGAATATCAACTATATATCTCATTTGTATTATCATATTTCCTCTCTTTTAGTAAATTTTCTCCATCTCAAGAAAATATTTGAAATTTCCAAAATCATTCATCTAGAATTGTGACTGATTTATTTATTATGTTGTGTAATTTCTAATTTATTATCGCTTATAATAAGAATATCATTCATATAAATAATTAATATAATAAATTTCTCATATGAACTCCTTTAAGAAAAAAAAATAATATGTGATGTATTTGTGTAAATCAAATTAAAGTAATTACAATGAAGGCTTCGAAAATTAAATCCTTTGTAATTATTGCATCTCATAATATCCTTTGTAATATATGAATTATGTATCAATATGACACTCAAAACTCAGTTGATTGTTTCATATATATCTCCTGCTCCAGATAATAAAAAAAATAAAAATTATTTATATCTAATTTACATATCCTCTATCCGCAAGAAACTATTAGTGATATAAATATTAATATTGAGATTATCTTTTTTACTGAAATAAAAATCATATGTTAATAATTCATATTAAATATTTGAGTATAATAACTCACATCTTTTTCCTTCTAGTTGTTTATATTTTTATCTAGATCAGTCTTCAAAATAAATACCAGCATATAACCAACAACAAATATTCTCGAAGTTTGAGCTATTAGTTCTCAAGTCCAATTAAAGTAAAAGACATTATAGCTCCTAATAATTTTTATGTTTTTATTAAATTATTTTTTTATAAAATAACTAACAATTCTAAAAAAAGACTGAAAAAAAAAATAAATCACCTATAAAATATGACTAAAATAACTATAAATTATACATATATAATAATCAATAAACAAGTTAGATACCATATCTTTTTATTAATGTTTTTAATTATTAGAGTCAACAAATTATTAGAGTCAAACTCTAGGTAGAGTAAGTGACCCCTATGCAAGCTATAAGCTTGAAATGAGATGGGTTTGCACTATGATAGCATACTGCACATATGTGCACTATATGTGCATGATAAAGAAGCACTTGTGATGTGATTATAGTCATACATATATGAAAATCAATAAACAAGTTAGATACCATGTTTTTTTATTAATTCATTTAATTTTTTAAATTTTTGTTATATTATGAATGTAAGCATCCAACATATGAATTGCCAAAATCCAAATAGTGTATATCTATAATGGCTTTCATCCATATAGTTTACCCATTATTATTAAGTTTTTCTACCGAGTTCAACAAATTACTAGAATCAAACTCTAGGTAGAGTAAGTAAACCTTATGTAAGCTATAAGCTTAAAATGAGATGGGAGTGCACTATGACACCATATTGCACGTGTATGCACTATATGTGCATGATAAACAAGCACTTGAAACGTAATTATACTAGCATCATAAGTTTAACAACAAACCTAACAATTAATGTTGCCTAAATGAGTTTCATTAGTAAAATCAATTTATCATCAAGAATATCAGTATAATTATTAGTAAAATTGAGACTAATAGAATCAATTAAAGGATGTATCGGCATACACTCGGGGTTACACTCAATATCAGAGTGATTTACTACCAAGAGTTGTTTGGATTAAGGAGGGCTTTTATACTCAACCAAATATTCAATGTTGAAAGTTGGGTTAATATTGAATCCCCTTGGGAGTTTCGGGACTAATGTCGGCACACCCGAAACCCTAATTTAAAAAAAAATTAGAATTTTGGCACGCCCAAAACCCTAATTTAAAAAAAAAACCAATTTCTCGGCTCGTGCAAAGGTTTGTGCCAACGGGCCACGGTACAGTGCGGGGCCAGGCACGGCACGAGGCCCGGTTGACCTCGACATGGCACGGCACGATAGTGCCGTGGTCGGGACACGGCACGAGTCCGGGCACGGAAAATTTCAGTGTCGTGCCAGCCCAGGCAGGGCCGAATCGTGCCGTGCCTCGTGCTGGCCGGCCCGGCTGACACCTCTAGCTGAATCGTTCCGGGCCAGGACAGCACGGCCCATTTGACACGTCTAGGATCAAGTAAAGAGAGTGTCGACATACAGTCAAGTGTACGCTTGATATCATCGTGATCCATTACAAATACTTGTTTGGATTAAGGAATGTCTCAATACTCGGTCTAATATCCTATGTTAACGGTTGAGGTAATGTAAGTCAAGTTTGAATTGCCTACATATATGTTGCACGGACACGGATACGGACACGGAGATACGACACGGCAGGATACGGGGACACGGCAAATTCTAAAAAACTAGGATACTGATATGACTAGGATACGTCATGATAAAAAAAATAAAATTAAAAATAAAAATTATTAATTATAAATATTATGTATTATAAAATAATTTTAAATTCTGTATTTTAAAATAATGTAGGTAAACGACGCGTCTGTAGGTAAACGACGCGTATGTTGTTAACGACGACTGTTTCCAAACAACGCGTCGGATATGTCTCAGACGCGTATCCGATAAGCCACGTGGCGTATCGGACACGTGTCCGACTTGTGTCCGACCCGTGTCCACGTATCGGACACGTGGACACGGCGACACGGGTCGAACACGGCGACACGACAATTCCTAGGCGTATCCGTGCAACATAGGCCTACATAATTCAAGCAAGTATTTTATGCTAAGCACAACTCTTCTAGATGTGCTAATGAATCTCTAAGCAACTCATAAATATGAAATGCAAAGGTAGAGGCTGGCTCAGACACTCGTTGGTTGTGCAACATAGGTTGTCGAGGTCAAAAATTATAAACAATCTTTATGGCACCAATGCATGTAATCAAGTTGATAGAGTTATTACAAGCAAGTTCAGATGCAGTCAGATGACTTTTCAATTTCTATGTTATCTCTCACTAGAGACCTAATAAGACTCAAAAAACTTATATTAACAACTTCGGTTTGTTCATTAATTTGGTGATGAAAAGTAATTTAATATTATAAGAATATCCTCATTTTGTACTAGAGTATAAATTTTCAAAAAAAAAAAAAAAAAAAGATCATCTTTAAACAGAATATGGAGCAGCTGGTAAATTTCACATTCTGATCTAGCATTAGTATTGGGCAGCCAATGCAAAAGGATAATTTCAGTAAAATATAACTTTGTAACTAGCGAAGTACTAGTCATCTTTTTATAGAATATTAAGTGAATCATTTACAAAAATGAACCACAATTCCCAAATTTGAGCCAAGACATTGAGTCATCCGTGCGAGACCTAAAACAAAATCATAATAATAAAACCTTCCTAGTGTTCCCTTGGCACCGATAGATGAGTATACAAACCCATGTTTTAGTTTCTTTAGAGAGGCCAAACAAATAGTGCAAGTCCCGGCAGAGTTAGCCCACATAGTGCAGGGTCATACTGGGAATGAAGCATTCTGTGTTGTTTAGGGCCGGATCGGGCCATTTTGGGCCAACACGAAGTGGACTTTTGTTTGCCATAATTCTAATATGATTAAGATTATTTAATTTTATTTAAATTAAAAGATTAATATATAAATCAAATTAAAAAAATATATCACAATTTAAAATGATAAAAATTATAAATTACAATTCAATCAAATATCCAATACAATACATATTGTATACATCAATAGATAGTAATGCATAAAAAAAATAAAAAATAAAATAACAAAAATAAACAAATAATAACACTGCAACACAATATGAGTATCACATGAAATAAAAATTATCAATAATCAATCAATATCCGAGATATGATATTACGGAGGTAAATGTAAATTAGCATCATCATGAATGTGTCTAAAAATATTGCTTGTACACTCAATATATTCGATCTCAACATCTCATGATTCATCATTCGTCAACATTTCTTGTATTTTATCATTATTGCTCAACTTCGAATCTTCTTAATACTTCATGCATGCAAGTATTTCCATGATATCACGTACAAACACTAATATTATACTAGATAATAAAGTGATTAATAGATCATGTGTCATCTTAATTAGTATAAGATAAGTGATTCGTATAATTTTCATCATGACAAAATATCTAAATTCTTAATATTATCATGTGATAAGATAGAGCAATAATCAGTATCTAAATACAAATACAGCTCATTCTTATTCGATAAACCACCTCATCATTTTCCCTTGGATAACTAAATAAAAAAATTATCTCTAAATACGATATTCATGTTCATACTCAGCGCATGACTTCAACTATTATACCTAATATTGTAATATAAAAAAAGTCAGTTAATTTTTCATAAATAAACTTTTTAGGTTAGCATACCTAGTTAATGGATATAGATATGCATGTTAAAATATGTTTTACCTCTTCTACCATAACCCTAAGATATATAAAGGCAATCAAATAATATAAATTTCAAATGAATGACATGTATTTCGAATACTTAATTTCTATCTCAATAATCATGATACTAAATGCATAGTAACTTCTATACTTAGTAAACAAATTATTAATATTACATATATACCTAAGTATAATGTAAGTAGTGTGAGTATATACAGAGAAATACATATTCATCATGTCATTAAAATATTTAAGAATTTCATAAATTAAATATATATATCACAGCCAAACTATCAATAATAAGTTCATCATTTTTACTATTAACATAGTCGGATATCACATGTTATTGGTCAACACAAGAATCTAACATAAATGTAGGCATTATTCTAATGGTAACTCACACCTATTTGAAATTTATTCGTTTTTAGTATCATATACAAACATAGGCTACTAAACTTTTGTTGCATGAATCATCAATAATAAATTCGTCAATTTTATTATTAACATAGTCGGATATCACGTATAAGTAGCCAATACAAGACTCTAACATGAGGTTTGTATAATTCTAATAGTATCTACATCCATTTGAAATATTTTGTTTTTTAGCATCACAGACAAATATAGGCTTCCAAACTCTTGTTATCTACTTAGTGTCATAAATAAAATTTTAGTGAATTTTTAATTTTTTTTCTAATACGAAAAAAATAATTATTTTTCTCGCATGTACTATGATATTAATCATATGATACATAGACTTAACATGAAATACCTAACTTAATGATATATCTCTAATCGTCTTAATAAACATAATAATAGTTATTATATTTTTAGAAGCATTATCAAAAATATAATAAATATTTTATTTTAAATTTCATATTTCCTAGAGATCCACATCGTAGATAGACTCATATATGATAGGATTATTATGAAAATGGAGAATCAGACAAAATTCTAAATTTTTTTATTAAATTTTAATTTAGAGTATATGTAGTGGGCAATGAGGCATACAAATGATACTTCATCATGATAAATCCATATATCAAACATCACAAGTACTATTTTACTAAATTTTTTAAATTCATTAATTATTAATTATTTTTCTAAATTATAATATTTTATTATGGCATTCCTACATATGAATCTAAAAATCCTATGATAAGCATAATCAATTTGATCATATATTTTTTCCCAAAATAATTATGGTATATAAAGAGTAGGGATGGCATCGGATCGGATTTGGATCGGATTTTTCAAAATCCATATCCGATCCTAAATAAAAATAATATATCCATATCCATATACTACAGATAAAAAAAAATTGAATCCATATCTATCCATCGGATTTCGGATATTCTCCACGGATATCGGATTTATCAATGCGATATTAAGACGTATTTTGCTAACCTATGACACCAGTTATAATTTCATGATTTATAAATTTAGGAATATAAACCAAAGTATAATGTTAATAAAACATCACAAATCAAAATATTTGTATCAAGTGACAAATTCAAAATGTTTAACATCTTAAACAAAGTTTCAACAAGATTTGATAGACTTCATCTTCATAAAAGTTGATAAAAATATTATCATCGATCATGTGTAATCTCGATTTCTACAATTAAAAAAAAAAACTTAATATTTGAATACTTAAATTGCAATATGAATTAAAATTTATTAGTTATAAAATTTAATACCATCATCATACACGTGAATATCTTCTTCATAAATTGATGCATAACCATCTGAAATGAACAAGTCATCTCCACCTAGAAAAAAAAAATATAAAAAGAAAAATAATATTAAAATTTTACAAATATTATGAAATTATAGGTAAATAAAAAATAAATGATCAATGAAATAAATTTACCATCATGTTTTGTCACTTCACTCCACAACCAGCTTTGAGCACACATCAATGCTTCTATCATCTTCGGATTAAGTCGATTACGATGAGGGCTAACTAATCTCCCACTAGAACTGAATGCAGACTCTGAAGCAACAGTAGATACTGGAATTGCTAATATGTCTCTTGCAATAGTTTGCAAGACATGATACTTTACCCCATTCAACTTCCACCATAATAAAATATCAAACTGAGAATTTTCAGGCAAAACATCTTCCTCCAAGTAATTGTCCAATTCAGTTCTGAAACTATTAGTTTTATTAATCTTCATCCTTTTCACAAACAATTGATAATCACTATCGATAGTTATTGAACTCTCTTTTGAAGTTGAAGTGACTGTTCCATGTACTGCAGATTCTGTATTAGTCCCTTTATACATTCTAGTATAATATTCCTCCATCAACTCATAACAAAGTCTATGAATGTTGCTAATTTGTTCACTAAAGTCATTTGGATAAATCAAAGGAAAGTAAAAGTATAGCAAAGTCATCTTATACCTAGGGTCCAATACTGCAGCAACACCCATCAATTTATAGATCACATTCCAATATGCATCAAATTTTGCAACCATACTCTTTATCATTGTACTAATTACTACATTGGAGGATATGAGCCATTCATTTAATGTCATTTTAATTCTGCAAATCACAGGAAAAAAACATATTGGCATTGGGATATCTTGTCCCAGAAAATAACTCAGTGACATTATAAAACAACTCCAACCTATCACAAACATCCTTTGCAGTCTCCCATTCTGCTTCACCAGGCACAAGCACATAGTGTGACTCAAACAACTTAAGTCTAGGAAACACATTTTTATAAGCCAATGCAGTTTTAAGCATTAGATAAGTGGAGTTCCACCTTGTTGGACAATCCAAACTCAATCTTCTAGTACAAGGAACTTTCATTTGTCTACAAACATCCTCAAACCTTTCTATTCTTTTTGGAGATGCTGTCCAAAAAACTACACTGTCCCTGACATTATCAATGGCATGCTTGATCACATCTAAACCAATCCTAACAATAAGGTTCAAGATATGTGCAGCACAACGCATATGAAGTAAAGACTCGTCATTCAATAAGCAATCAACACTCAATTTTTCTTTTATCTTACCAATCATGCTATCATTAGTAGAGCAATTATCCACTGTAATAGCGGATATCCTTGAGTCCACATTCCACCCCAGCATAGCATCTATCAACACCTCTGTTAGCACATCACTTGTATGAGGGCAAGGGACATAAATAAACCTGAAAAAATAACAAAATTATCAATAAAGTAAATAATGAATAAAAATATATATATACTTAATTTAAGAAAGAACATGCTAATTTGTTATACCTCAGGATTAGACTATGTAATGTCCAAGATTTATCAATGAAATATTTTGTAACAAACATGAAACCCCTTTTTTGGTTACTATAAGTCCACATGTCCGTTGTAATAGCAACTCTACTATCATTATTCTCGATCAAATTCATGACTTTATCCCTCTCTTCCCCGTAAATGTTCAAGATATGCTTCTTCACAGTATTACGGCAAGGACACTTGAAAAGAGGTTGAATAGTAGTTGTGAAATCTCTAAATCCTCTATGCTCCACCATCGAAAGAGGATAGTCATGGAGAATAATCATCTTTGCTAATTTCTCTATTCCATGTTTTTCATTAAATACACCAGAAGGTCCAGAATTAACATTTCCTTTCGAATCAGTTTTCAAAATCATTTGCCTTATGTCACCCCCAGCTAATTTTCTTCTAGGACACCTATCAAAATATTACTTCAAATGCGACGTACCATATGATGATTTACCCACAAAAAGTTTTTTACTCTATACTCGTCACCTAAAAATTCGTAAAATATTATGATTATCTCAGAATTCAACGAAATTTTTCTATGTCGCTAGATTTCGCAAGACGAATCTAACGGCGAAATCCGTTTCATCATCCGAGATTGTCTCAGAATTCGCAAGACGAATCTAAAAATTCTCATTATATATGGACTATATATATGTCTGTGTCTGTGTGTGTGTGTGTATTATATCTTGTAGAACAGATCGGATATAATTGGATCAGATCGGATATCCGCACGTTCGGGTCAGATCGGATACGGGTTTCGGATCGGATATGCCTAAATCCATATCCGATCCATATCCATTCAAACAAATCGGATTTTATCCATATCCATTATCTAGTCAACGGATTTTTCTACTATTTGACCGGATCGGATCGGGTCGAAAATCCACGGATACGGACACATTTGTCATCTCTAATAAAGAGGAACAACAAAACTAAACTAGATCTAACTTGAAATATCTCACCACTAAGATGTCAAATTTAATACAATATATTTTTTAGTGTATTAATCAGCATGCCCTTTTAAGTTCTCAATTTCACACACTCCTACATGTATATATCTTTTAACAATATATACATTGTGTCAATTCATTATCGATACTCTCGAATTCTAAGTTTTTATTAATATAAAGTGGTATCACATACTACTGATGTTTATCAAATTTTTTTATTTTTTAGGTGGTATGAGTATGGATCGAGACCTTTGGAGGAAACATAGTTCGGCCTCGAACTTTTCGTCATGGTTATAGTTGTTATTTAGATCTACATCAATGTCATAATTATTATCATTAAATTTACAAAGTAAAATTTTTTAACTATTTTTTTTATTAATTATGAAATTAAAAAAAAATTCAAAAAATAAATAAAAAAACTAGTATTGCAAGTCAAATGACTTTCTTGTAAATTTTAACCACAAAAGAAGTTGCAGTATTGTATAGGCACAGTCATACCACCGTCTATCTCATATACATAAGCATAAACCATAAATTATAATTTAAATATTATATATATCTAAATTCTAATATTATAATTTCAAAGAATTGATTTATAAAAGAAATGAGGGCATAAAGGAGAGACAGTCAAAGAGAGTCAAGGAGAACAAAAAATTTAAAATAAAAATTATTAATTTCTTTTTCTCTATTTATAGAAATAAATAAAATTCAAAATGTGGCCAAATTTGGACATATAAGTGGTATCCAATTTATGTGGTCAAATTTTTAAAAAAAAAATCACCCTATCAAGCAATTAACCGATGGGACAAAACACATGATCCAATTGTAGCCGATCCCATGTCACTGGGCCAATAAAAAATGCCATGAAGCCAAGCACATGGGTCGAGCCTGACCCACTACGAGGGACGACTCACATCAGCCCAGCACGAAACGAGCTATATCAAAACAGGCACGGAGTAACAAGAATGTTTGGCCCATTTGACACCTCTATCTAATTCATTATCACAACTTATATTTTTATGTTTTTTATTAAATTAAATTTGTATTTTTATGAACTAACTAAAAAATAAAAAAAATATGTGATCTAAAAAAACTAACAAAGTAAAATACATAATTATAAATATGACAAAATATAAAAATTCATCTTGAGTTTCATCTCTTCTTAGTCTTCAACGTGCATCAGATCGAATAAGTATTTATCACATAAGTTTAACTAGCAGGATAGTAAGTTCTAGTGTGATTTCCTATGATACAAGTCACACTAGTATACAAACATTTCTAACACTATAATCCATCATTCTTAGCTTGATCAATAATAAGTGATCAAGTCGATAATTGATAAATAATAGATCAATAATACTAAAATATCTAATATGATATCCTACTATATAAGTAAGAACATATATATCACTATGTACAATCTCAAAGAAAGTACTTCTTAAAACCTTCTAATCTTACCAACAAACATTAATAAAAAAAATATTAGAGTTGAATCGCTCAAAAGTCAACTCATAAAAAAAGATTGACTGAATAATTATTAATAAACAAAATATATGAAAGATATAAAATATCATTGATTATTATAACATTTAATAACAACACAAATTATGTACAATCATGCCTCAAGAAAACATGACCCCATTTCATGTATGATACTGGTCCGTATCATATTAAACCAACACGGTACTTATGAGTTGTACCTCGTGTCGTGCCCGAGGCACCAGACCCACTTGACACCATTATGACTACTTGTACTAACATTGAGAGATATTACATTCCAATTATCATGATCATAAGAAAAGTCTATGTATCTGCATTGATACTTCAAACTTCCTCTAATATCATTTGTTAAAAATAAAGTTTGGGTCAAGCTCATCCACAAAAATTATCTCGAAGAAAAATAAAATCAAACCATATTTTACTACAAATTTTCTAATGTGAAATATTTTTAACACATCATTCTCATGCTTAGGACCACACATATGTGGGTGGCTAATAATTGTTCGGGTAAAATATTACAAATTGAGCTTGGCTTGAACGTATCCCCAAATGATAACTTCATTTCAAATTCTAGTTAAGTTCTAGCAATCACATAGAGAAGATTTGTGATAGATTTTTATATTTATATTGGAAGCAATCTCATCTCCTAGAAAAGTAACAGCCAAGTAATTATTTCGAAGTCCAAAACTATAATGCTAACAATTTATGGACTCTATAATAGTAAGAAGCAATCTCCTCTATTTATTGGAGAAGTTTTATCCAACAATTTAGATGCCAATAACACTTTACTATGATAGCTGAATAGCTCACCAAATTATTACTAAGTTGTTTTCCACGAGCAGATGAATCATAACAAGGTGCATTATCACTTTTTTAAAAAAAGATTCATGATAGTTTGATAATTATTATCTACGTACATATCAGAAATCAGATTGCATACATCTTTACCACTCATATGACCACAGATAATTCTTCTCTCTTTCAAACTGAATATATATAATATATATGCAGAAGCTTGGGAAAAGGAGTAGTGAGGTTTGATTTTATTTTTATTATTTTTTTTTTTGTTATTTATTTTTGTTTCTTCTCCCTCCCCCTCATCTCTTACATTACTCGAATTCATTGTGACAAAAACCTTAAATCAACCACAACAATCATAAATATACAATGGGGCATATAGTTATTGTTTGGATAGGGTGCTTCCATCAATAAAAAATAAAATAAACATAAATTATAACAATGGATTTTTTTTAATGTGTATTTATTAAAAAAATAAGAGAAGATAAGCACCTCAACTACAAGTAGGGTTTGGCACCAAGATATGCCTCGTGCCTTTTAAAAACATGTCCCCTCTATTTGGCAATTATAGTATCACATTGAATTTAAATAAATGACAATCTCCGAGTACAATAATAATATAGAATCTCAATAAAATTATCTTAATTTGATGATCATCATCAAATCAATCCCAACAAGTTTACATTCTAATACTTGATATGTTAATTTAGATACATGTCTAAGAAGTTATGTGATAACTTCTTAGACATGAAATGTACTCTATGAATATAAAAAACTTCCAAACCTAAAACATTTTTATGAGTGCTTTAAAAACCAAAGATAATATATACATTATGCTCAATAAACTATCAAAAAAATAAAAATAAAAATTAAAACATCAATCATAATCATTTTTTTCACAAACATCACCAACAACAAGTTTAAATAATAAATAATCAAGCTTCCACCATCTTACAAATCACACTTTCACCACAATAACTCGCTAGGAAAAATACTAGCAATCTACCAACCTAATTAATGAATTTATTTTAGATATATTATTGAATATGTTTTGATGATGATGCATATAATACCTCCCAAAATATCATATGCACACGATCAATCAAATTAAATAAATATGATTAAATTTTCAGAATACTTAAAATATCATAAAATTATTTACAAGATAACTTTAAATTTTATTGATAATTTAACAAAAAATCATCAAGGCCTAGTTATGCTCTTAATGATATGGCCTAGTTAAATTTTTGTTAAATTATCTTAATTTAACAAAAACAATGGTGGTGACTGATAAAATGAGCAAAGATAAGATGACAAAGAATTATTAATACTTGCAAAGTATGTACTTGTCATTACACTAAGGCACAACCTCTGAATAACTACCAAAATCTATAATATAAATTAATTAATGCTCGACAATTTTAATATGAAATGAAGAATATGGATGATCTACTTGTTATCATAAGGCAAAGTTAGTGGTGCTCCTAAAACTAAGATACATCCCGCATTAATTTACTGATAATATAGAATGTTTACCCAAAATTAATGCATCAAGCATCAATGTTCCTCGAACAACTTAGTTTCTTTTTTTGAAAATATAAATAAAAATTTAAGTACACATCTAATAATCATTTTAGTTAATTTTAATCAGAAAAAATCATTCCAACAAATATGATCCCATTCCTTTTTGGAAATAATATAAACAACTTTACACTTGTCCTTAAAATCTCTAGAATATAAAGGATAACTAAAATCAAATAGCATTTTAAAATCCCAATTTTGATTTAACCTAGAGGGATGGGATCGGCAAACTCGTCACGCACAAGCAATATGAAAGACAGACTGGAACATGGATGGGATCAACATGAACTTGTATGGTCAATCAGAGAACAATCACACCAATACATACCAGCGTTAGGGATGTTAAACACTCCAGCAGAGGAAGAAGATCCTTGTCTGAATTTGAAAGCTGTTGCCATTTTGATATCAATGGTGGCATCAACATGTCAAGATAAATGGGCTGCAGGTCACAAACTAGTCCGCATAAGAGAGAATTTCAAATAAACATCACAAACATATATCATACTGAAAATGAAAAAAATAACACAAGTTTTCTAGTATGCTTCAGAGGCATGAAATCAGTCTTTGGGAAATGCAGAGTTTACAGAAACCCATGGAGCTCTAAGCTGCACCAAATAGGGGCGTAACCGAGCCGAGTCGAGCCGAGTATTAGGCAGGCTCGGCTCGGTTTTAAAGGAGTAGGCTCGAGCTTGTTCACAAGCCTGTTTACGAGCTGACGAGCCGAGTTTAAGGGTGCTCGGGCTCGGCTCGTTTAACTTACGAGCCGGTTCACGAGCTTGGTTCACGAGCTTATTCACTAGCCTGGTTAACAAGCTTGCTCACAAGCCTATTCACGAGCCTGTTCACGAACCTATTTATGAGCTGACGAGCTGAGTTTAAGGATGCTCGGGCTCGGTTCGTTTAACTTACGAGCCTTAAAATAATGTTCGGGAATTAAAGAAAATATTCATCTAAAATAGCCAACATGCAACTAAATTAAAAAGATATGATAATAAAAATTCAATTAACTTGATTGAAGTTCAAGAGTAAAAATATTCATCGTGTTCATTTATAAAAAAAATTTGTTGTGCATCAAGCCTTCTCCATGTTCACGAGTCTGGTTCACGAGCTTGTTCACAAGCCTGGTTAATGAGCTTGCTCACGAGCTTGTTCACGAGCATGTTTACGAGCTGACGAGCCGAGTTTGAGGGTGCTCGGGCTCGGCTCATTTAACTTACGAACCTCAAAATGATGTTCGGGCTCAGCTCATTTAACTTAATAAATGAGTTCGAGCGAGCTTCTAACGAGTCGAACGCCGAGAAATTCGTGAGTAGCTCGGCTCGGTTACAGCCCTAGCACCAATCAAACTCCAGAATCCCCCAAGTTAATTGGAACATGAATTCGGTGTTTGGGACGGAGAGAGGGGTGAGGGGGGAATTCAATGTACCGTAAATGTCAAGGGTGAGGGGTGATGTGCTCACCACCCTTTGACCCATCCAACATATCCCAAATAGGCCAACATTCATACCGCCCCACACCCAACCTCATACCTACAACAATAAGCACAAATCAGCACTCCACTCTACCAAGCATTTTACTCGATGGGTCATACTCATAATTATTGAAATCATACCTGGGATGTGCCTCAAGCCCAACCTGCACCAAGAAAAGCGACTTCAAAAGCATACCTTAGGCATGCCTCGTAAACGACTTTGGTGGGGCAGGCAAACCTCACCCCTAAGTTTTCCAAATAAATGGAACAAGCATTTTCTTATTGTAAAAACTTCTAGAAGTGAAGAATATATAATAATATTATCATAAAATAGAATATAAGCAAGCTAATACATAAAAACAAAAGCTAATCGAATATAAGCACTCCTACTAAAGTTGTTTAAAATAAAATATACTAAATAAATATAGTCATCAACATCCCCTCAGGCGGATATATACATACTATGAATACCAAATTTAAAGAATAAGTTTTAAAATTGTAATCACTTTGATATCTTCGTGAAGACATTTGTTAGCATCTCTAAATGAAGAATATATATTGTAATCACCAATTTATTTTATATATTCTTTCTAATAAAGAAATAATTAATTTAGAAATAATTTATCTACTCATCAAATATCAAATTAAAATCAAAATATATAATTATCAGACTATTATAATAAAGAGTTATAAAAAATAATAGTATAAAACAAAGTAATCTCACTGAATAAGCATTTAACCCAAATAAAATTAAAGTATTATTTATCTTTCACATTTCTGAAAGAAAAAATATCAATAGATAAATAAATAACCTATCATGGTTTTCAATCTCATGACAAGTGTAGTCCAACTAGTGGAGATATTGAACAGACACTTCGTTGGTGGCACAAAATGCGAATAGCCCTGCTCCCGTCTCGTGACCCTGATGATTATTGGAGGTGTCAATTTAACTCGGGAAAACACCCGGTTAAAAAACCTACAATTGATTCACTGCCTATGCAAGCTAAAGACCAGCTACGATTAACATTGCCAATGAAAAAAAATATGATAGTGGTTCATCAAAGTTATACAAGTCTTGATTATTTCTTCATTTATTGAAGGACATGAAAAATACTCATTTATATATTTGGTCTAATTATTATTAAATATTTTAGCTTTCCTATAATTTTATCATGTCTAATAAAATCAATATATATATTTATATCAAGAGGTTAACAACTAACTCGATTAGAATATTAATAAATTCACTATAAAATTGATCAGATTTAGCAAGAATATTTAATAGATATTTTGAGAGAGAACATTATATGTTATCAATTGTATGCGACCATGATCCCAACAAATATTTTGGTAAATCCAAATCATGCCTAAAATTGTGACTATAAAAACTCCTTGAGTTGAGGAATTAGAAATTTAACATCTGACAAAATAATAATATAATCAACATAAACTTAAAATGAATATATGTGCCTTGTCAATTTCTTAAATAAAAAAGTAAAAAATCAAAAACATATATACAAAGCAAAATAACTAAAAAAAAAACTTTCATATCAAACTCGCAAAGGCATTTATGGAAAAATTTTATAAAAAAAAAACAATGTTAATTCATACATGAAAATCATGTGGTTATCCCATAAATATCACTAGTAAATTATTGTAGAAAATCAAGTCATTAAATCATGAAAAACTCTAAAGAAAAAGACTCAAATCAAACCTATATGTGATGACCTTTACTAATAAGCTAGTGGAACGAGGCAACCCACACATTAGGTATTCCCATTAATAATGAAATAAGCATTAAAAAAAACAATATGATAACTAAACAAAAACTATAACATCCCTCTTCAATTTGATATATTTTTAAGATTTATAAGTTTAGATCTCTTTAAGATTTTCAATAAATATATCAATAGCTACATTATGAATTTTCTTACTAAAAAATAAATAATTCACATCTACGTGCTTCGTACAATTGTAAAATATCAAATTAAAAATTAAGCCTCACAATCTGAGCATTACAATAACAAAATAATATGAAAAAAAGTAAATATATTACCTCATCAAAAAATAATCAAATTCAAAGTATTTCACAAATGACTAGCATAAATACTATTAACCCATCCAATATATTAATCTTGAAATAATTAAGTATATCTTATTTTTTGAGAAAATAAAATTGTCATAAAAAAAAATATAAAAACTTATCATAAAATTCCTCTCGATGCAAATTAGTGCATAATTGAAGTTTATATACTCAATTTAACTACAAGCATCCATTATTGTTGAATAAGATCTCAAGCACTATCTTTCTTCACATAATTCAATATGCAAAAAAAATTATATTAAGATAAATTTATCGTGAAGAATCCAATAAAAAACAAATTATATTAACTCAATAAGCTATATATAATTTAATAATAATTAAATATTTAATCTTTTTTAAGATTCTCCGAGAAGTAATAAAATCACCTAGAAAATTCATATAAAACAAAAAATTAGAATATATATTATTCGAATTATCTATTATATTAGAGGATAACTCAAAAAAATAATTTTTATAAAAATATCAACCATTTATCTCCTTTGTAACAAAATAATCTCCTAAAATATCACATTTATCTCTAAAAAATATTTTATACTCAAAAAATTATTCTTTTGAAGATACGATATAAAATATTCATTGAATTAGATAATTCTCAATTTATCACCTCTCATAATCAAAAATCATCTACGCATATAATAAGCAAAATTATTTTGCAATTATAATTCCTCAGGAAAAACAAATAAAATTTTGAAATATTTATATATAAATTTGAACAAAGTAATAGTCTATGAAAATCTCACTAACAAGCTTTTAGTTGATGCTTCAGACCAAACAATATCTTAAGTAATATGCAAACTACTTCTAATTATGATGAATGATGATCGAAACCCAAATGCTTGTTTCATATATATCATCTCCTTAAAGTTATCATAAAGAAAAGCATTGATCATGTATAAATATTATATCCTATATCTATGAGAGGATGAGAAAGTAATTTTAACCAATGAAAAAAAAAATATCTTGATAATTAATACTAAAAATAAGCAAACTTTGCGCTTCATATCTCATTTTAAGATAATTTATCTTCTCATCTAGATATGTCTTCATGGTAGACTCATCTACTTTAAAAAGGAAGATGTAAAGTAGGTGTTCCATATTAAAACCATTAAAAAAACAAACCTTGATAATAGATATGTATTCCCATCTAGATATATATTGATAATCACACTCACAAACATAAACAAACCTTCCCGCATACTATAAGTTCATTTGGCTCTATGATAAATTTGTATCTAATTTAAGAAGGAAGCACATATATTTCCTTTTACTAATATAGACTATAATTCCAATGTGATAAAGTATCCTAGTCCTCGGCTCATCATGAACTTGGACTAAAACAGATTCGTAGACTGTTGTATCATCTTGATGTGAAAGCAATTTCCTCTTCTAAAAAACCTTGCGCTCTCTAGAATAAAAAAAATTATACTTATTAATACAAATGATAACTTCATACAAACATTTATTGATAAAAAATTTTAGATATAATAGACGAATGAATCTCTCTTCTAACTAAAGATTACATTGAGATTATTAAGAAATAAAGAAAAGATATGAGTATAGATATATCCTCGAGATTCTCACTCTTCCTAGGCCAACTAAAGAACGAGTCCTACTTAAAAATGATAATATCGACATGTAATAAAATTCTAACAAACTCTAATAAAATATATTTGTATCATTTTTTTAATAATTGAATATCATAAAAAAAATGTTTTAAAATCCTCAGCATTCATCTTTTTCCCATCCTATGAAAAAATTGTTGACAAAACAAGTACTCTCGAAAACTCTAGAAGACAAATTAAACAATATCTCTTTATAGTGCAAAATCCAAAAAGACATGCTGAAAAATAATAAAAAAAGCATCACAATAATAAGGTAAACTTTGAATAACATAGTAGTATATCTCCTCAAAATTACTTTGAAATGCTGATAATAAATAAAAAATGTTTGAGCTATTCCAAATCTATATTTTTTTCTAAAATCTCGTTATGTGAAGAATATGTAGGTCTAAGAAGTATGGTATATAATCATATAATTTATACAATACGGATTGAATATATCTAATAAATATTCTAATATATTATCACTTTTTTTATAATATTTTTATCAAATTAATTTTTTATCATTTTATAAAATATCTGAAAAATAAAAAAAAATTATGATTTAACACATAATAGAATTACTCATATAAATCATAAATTACAGCCGATAGAAATAATCAAATACTAAAAACTCTCAAATATAATCTTTATTAAGTACTCATATGTATGAATATACCTAATCGACTGAGTTCTTTCTAATACCAATATAATAAGCAACATAAAAAATCATGATATATCTTTTTAGCTAACATATCGCAAAACTTTAATTAATTGTCACATCCAATCAAAATTTGAGAATCTATCTATAATCACTCATTTTATATGTTATCATTGGTGGTTCATTTGATAAGTAATATAATATCAATTGACCAAAAATCATTACCTAATTCATACCACCAAAGGTAAACAATTTTAATTTGCAAGCTTACAAAAAATAAGAAGTATTATTTTCCCATTCTTTATACTAAATCAAAAAATAATCAAAAACTCCAAGAATAAAATATGCCCCTCCAAATCAAAATTAGGGTTGACAAATTTGAAAGCATAATTTGGGAAAATAGAACCTAATCCACCACCCTAAAAATCCTAATCTGCATGCACTCAAAGATAATTTTTCACACACAATATTGCCCAAAACACTATATTACCACACGCACTACCGAAAAACACAAAACCCTCACCACACAGAAACATTCTCGATACCATATACCATACACTGCATCGACATAGCGGATGTGAGATGGTAAACCACAACAGCGAACTAGCTGTGTGCCACCTCTCCCGATGAGAAATTGTGCACTACCACGTGCACTATGTTGGTACAATGCATGTGTTCCCCTATAAACCCTAAGGTTTATACCGGCAAGGATTTCAACTCTAATAACCTATTGAATTGCAATCCACAATTCAAATATGAAATGGCAAAACCAAGTATTATGTGTACAAGAAAAGCCCTTATAGAAGAGGTGACTCGAATTGAAGCACCCCACAAATTGGTGTCCTCATCCACAATGCAGTAAAATAAAATAAGTAATGAATAAAAGATGCGAACCACAATAATATAAAATATGTGATTATGATTGAAGCATATTCGCCTATTTCCAGACCACGACCAGAACCTTGGGCATGAGACATTACAAAAAGTAAAACGTTGTGTGCCACAAGCAAAATGTGTCTTTCCACATCCTGGCAGAGAGAGGTTGAGCAAACTGTGGCGATAAAAATGAAAATAAGAAACAAATCAGTGCATGCAGGACACCTGATTTAGCTCCAACCCAACAGCATCTGAAAGTGTTCCAATAGCATCATACACAATTCTGAGATTCCTCCTCTGTACCAACCAAAGAAAAAGACATGAAGGAATAAAAGGCCATGTTATTGTTATGTTACTCGTGGAAAATAATCTGCTGAGCTACCAAAAAGGCAGCAAAAATACCTGATATTTTCCAAAAGCACACATAAGGTGCTGTAGAATGACATCCAACAATGGTACCAACCTTTCACCTGCTATCTGCTTGCATAGACAGAGCTGAGGGATATAATGGAACAATTCTAAAACATAATATCAAAAAAATTATGATGTACCCAATACAAAATACCTCTTCAAAGGTGGCAAAAGCTGAACAAGCAGCCTCCTGGACGCGCTTGTTATTATCTAGCATCCTTCTCAAAAACCCACTAAGAATTTTTTCAAATCGCTCATTGCCCTTTTCATTAATGCTTTCCTACAACAAAAAAATTTCATGCTTTCTTTCTTTTAATAAAATAAAATAAAATAAAATAAAATAATATATATATATATATATATATATATATATATATATTTCAAATAATCACTTCTTTATATGTTATAGCATAGAGGTGTTAACCAGGCTGGGAAGGGAGCGCGGCCCCACTAGGTTCAGTCGTGCCTGGTCCCAGGTCGTTACGACACACAGTATAGTTAGTGTCGTGCTGGGGTGGGTGCCGGGCTAGACACGACCCATGTGTCTGGCCCGGTGGCATGGTACAATGGGCCGTGGACCCGGGACAGGCTAACGGTCATAGGTCAAGTCCGATCAGGTGACCACCCAAAATGACGGATTATTAAATAAAAAAAATGGTCACATAAACCAGATCTTACTTATGGAGCCAATGCCCGATTGCAATTGGCCGACCATTTAAGCGGACCACCCATTGCGTTTTCACGCAAAGGGTTCCGTAGGGACAACCAGGCATGACCGGAACTAACAAAAACAGGCCGGACAAACACGGCACATCCTGTTTGACACCTCTACTCTAGCCTTTGTGAAATATTGACATTTGTCATTAGAATTAGGCTACAAAATTCAAAGAAAACTCAAAGCAGCATGCACATTGATTTGATAGGTAGCACGTATTGAAGAAACAAGAAAACACCTGAACAATGTATTTACTGAACCTAGAAAGTGTCCAGCAAGAGATACTCCTGACGAGTGGGAACTCATCGTCTAATAAAGGAAGAAGAAATCCCACAATCTGCAAAACAATATATTTAAAAAATACTAACTAATTTAACATTTTAAATCAAAACACATTATACATGCATAAATGTTGAAAATTATTATTATATTTATCAATTATGTTGTTATATATATACACTTGTTGTTCCGTAATAAAAATTATTTGTATATTTTTTTATCATACTTATGAACATATATGTTTAAAAAGCATTTTTAATCACCTTATCTCAACATGTTTTCTACGGAAAAATAACTCAAATATCAATAACCAAAATGATTAGAATCACTCTAAATAAAAATGTACACAAGATAACCCTTATACAAGGGGATAGTTGAATTGGGGCATCCCACAAACTGGGTGTTCTCATCCATTATTCATATTTTTGGTGCACAACCAAAAAATTTAAACCAAGCGAGAATATCAAGTGTAAACCTCATCTTCAATAAAATTATTTATCTTCTTTAGTAGATGACACATATCCCAGAAAAATAATTGAATCTCCCTAGATCATTTATCTGAAAATATGATTGAAAGTATATTTTGAGTTCAACACGACATAATAATCAAAATATAATTCTTAGTTCAACATCTCTCATAATCATAATAACATTCACATACATAATAATCAAAAACAAATGCATAAAACATTCAAATATATATATATATATATATATATATATATATATATATATATATATATATATGTATGTATGTATAAACTAAATGATATAAATGTCTATAAAAATCTCATAAAATAAACTCTTGATAATTGATTTCGATCATATAATATCTTTTGTAGTCTGCAAGCTATATCTGACTGAGCTATTTAAAACTCAGGTGATTGTTCTATATTTATTTCTTCATCTATGTAATATGGGAAAAAAATTTGATATCTAATTTGCATATTTATCTTCTATGAGATGTCAGTAAAATAAAAATTCATACCAAAGACATTACTTCACGAGAGAAAAAAAATCCTAGTAATACATACCATATGTCTAAGTAAATCTCATGACTATAGGCCACTTCATAATGTGAATTACCTTTTTAATTGAATATATCTTTATAAAAAATACTCATATGCAACTAACAAGAGACCTTCTCATAGATCATGATATTTATTTACAAGGCCCATTAAAGTAATACTATTTATCTTTTTTATCTTGATTTGGCATCATCATGAAAAGGATAGTATATCAGCAAGAAAAATAAATATCCTAAAATCACCAAGATAAATAAATAAAAATGCTAAATGATTATGATAAAAGATATGAAATTAAGTATTGAGAACAAACTCAATTATTACATTTCAAAAATGATAAGAACCTCATCATCATACAAAGTGACTATAAGATGATCCGACTCATTGGTAGACTCAAGAATTATTATATTATCTTTATTAAGCAATAATTTTCTTCCTTAGAAACCTCAATCTCTACAGTTTCAACCTCATTTATACTTATTGATATTTATTATGATTCATATAGGTATCGTCAAAATATAAACTAATAAATTCAAATATAGCTGACATATGACTTTATTTATTAACTATAGGTTCAAGGAAGAATACATATGAGAAAAGAAAGATAATATTTTCACTCAATAACACCCTATTAGACTCTGATGAAAATAAATTATATCTTTTTTTGGTACAACAGCATCCAACAATATTACTTTGAGACCTTAGGTGTCATCTTATCCCAAAAAAATAGAGAACATGAATAAAATAATTACTCCCAAAGAATCTATGAGATTGATTAAACAATCTCTCTTTAAATTATTTAATCTAAAAGAAAGTAGCGATTGCATCACTCTGTCATTGTCAATTAAAAAATTTAAAAAAAAATTATAAATTTGTTCAATTGAGTTAGCCATCAAATTTGCTTGTGACTGCTATTGGGCAAAAAATCCAAAAGAAGTTGGAAGTTTGCTCAATATAGATAATAAAAATTAAAAATATAAATTTTTTTAATAAAAAAAATTTGAATTTAGAATTAAAATATTTTATTAATTTTTATTTACTTTCCGCTCATTTTTATCACCTCATTCTTTGCTATCTGGTCTAGCACTAGCTTTGTTATACTTATGACTTACGAATTAGTCTAAAAACCTAAGCTAGATCCTAAATCTGACGTCTGATCTAACTATAGGCTTATATACATCAATTTGATAGAAATTGTATGATTTTTGTTCAATTTTTTATTTTTTTTTTTTTATATATTTAACGAGCAGCAGCCTTATGGGTTGTATCAATCATTTTTGTCTATTATATATGAATGTTAGTTATACATTGTTTTTCATTGAATGTTTACTTTATTTTGCACATTTTAGTTTCTAACAAACTAAAATATCTTTCATCATACTCTTGTTATCCCTCAGAGCTTCTCACAACATAAAGATTTCTATGAACCTAAAGAGCAAGGTACCCTTTACGTTAGGGTGCACTTTATTGTACAAATATAATTATATATAATATAACTAATTTTAATAATAATGCATCACTCATGAAAATATGTTATCAAATATTATTCTATTTTACAATAAAGAACAAGACAGGGGCATTCATATAAAATGATGAAAAAAAAAACCTTTTGACAATGAAATTGACTAGTACAATCAATCAACACTAAAAAGATTGCACTCAATACATAATGCTTTCACTTAGTGAGTGATCTAAGAGATATTTATATCATAATAGTCTTATCCTAAGAAGCACGGGACACTAGAGGTGTCAAACGGGCCGGACCGGGTCATCCCGGCCCATTTATTTGAGCTCGGGCATGCTTTCGTGTTGGGTCAGGCTCGGCACATTTACTGTCCCGTGTCGTGCCGGCCCCGGCACGGTTATTGTACCGTGTTGTGCCTGGCCCGGCACCGTTTAAAAAAGCCGGGCCCTGCACGGCGGGTAGGGCCCACTCGGACCAGGGCTGGCAGTGAGGGCCAAACCAGGCCGTACGGGCCAGGCAAAAAAATATATTTTTTTATAATTTATTGATTTAATTTTTATTTTAATTATATAAATTATTAAATTATATATAAAATTATAGATAATATATAATATTATATATTTATAATATGAAAATTATTTAAATTTATTAAAATTACAAAGTTAAAATTTTTTTAATAATACAATATAAAATTAGTTTAAAATTTATTAGAATTATATAATAGAGTTATAAATTTTTTAATGATAAATTAAAACAAAAAAATAAATAAATCAATAAATTATGTTAAAAAAATTAAAAAGTAAAAAAAACATAAACAAACCAAATAAAAAATAACCAATCAGCCATTAGATACCGAAGGTCCGAACCAAGCAAATTAAAGTTTCGATGTAACATTTAAATAAATCGTACAATCAATAAAAAACAAAACATCAAAATCAAAAAATAGTAGATCATCATCAATCGTCAATTGGTATATCATGAGCATCATCAGCCACAACATCATGATCAGTATCATATGGATCATCATCATCAGCAATCAACACATCCTCTATCGCAGTGGATGCAGGTGTTGTACTTGTCCCAGCTCCAGCACGATCATGAATGCTAAACCTTGAATCCTCTCAATCCTTCAAATAAGCTAATGCCTCAATAATATCTGAACGTAATCTCGATCTCCTATCAGAAATCACGTTCACTGCAACAAAAAAAGCAGACTTCGATGCTATGCTCGACACCGGAGGAGTCAGTAGATCCCGTGTTATCTGCCATGTCATCCTAGATAGCACGGGAAAGGTGGACTCATGATTTCACTCATTGTAATATATCAAGATTCTTAGTATCAAAATGTGATATGATTGAACAGTAATCGGTATCTAAGTACCGAGAAATCTCGCTCCTGTGTGATGGTCCACCCCTACGTGTCCCCCTCGCTAGCTGAATGGAAAAATCATCATCTCCGAACAAGGTATCCATATCCGTAATCACAGTCTCACTACTATCACCACCATACCTAGTATCATAGTATGTGAACAGGTCAGTCAACTTCTCGTGAATAAACACTTCAGGTGATTCTTCCAGGTTCATGCACGAGAAAATGTAAATCATAGTATTTTCTACCCCTTCCACCTTAACCCTAGGGTGTATGCATGCAGCGAGGCAATAAAGAGATGAAACGGTGGACCAGTACTTTAAGTACTTAGTTTTCATCTCTACAACCATGTGGCTAAGTGTCGGGTCAGCTCAATACTTCCTAAACATGCTACTAATGTTGCATATGCACCGGAGTGCAATGCAAGTCGTGGGCGTATAACCCGACGAACACATGTTTGTTGTGTCATAAAAAATCATCAAGAATTTCATAAATAAAATTCCTGAAGCCCAGTCAGTGTCATCAATAATAAGTTCATCCCTCTTACTATTGACGTAGTCGGATATCACGTGTTCGTATCCAACACGTGATTCTAACATCAGGTACGTGTAATTCCAACGATGTCTCACATCCGATTGTAATTTCTTCTTCTTAATATTCGCAGACAAACAGAGACTATCAAACTCTTGTTGTCTGCAAGGAGTGCGAATATATTTTAGTGTATTACGTATATTATCTAACGCGTGGGAACACACCTTTATACCCGCTTGAATAATCAGGTTAATCACGTGACACATGCATCTGATATGAAAAAACTCTTCTAATGGTGTGTCTCTAATATTCCTAACAAACATGTTAATCGCTACTCCATTATTAGATGTGTTATCGAATATGACACTAAAAATTTTATTTTGAATTTTATATTACCTAAAAATTTTCATCATATACTCAAAAATGACCGGGCATCATAAGGATGAAGAATCTCATAAAATCCTAAAATTTTTTTATTCATAGTCCAATTAGAATCTACATAGTGGCTGGTGAGACATGCATAAGATGATTCATCGTGACTTGTCCAGATATCGGACGTCACGGAATCCACTCCACTATATGCCATAAATTCATTAATTATTTTTTGTTTTTCTAGCTTATATATTTTTAGTATGTCATTCCTAGATATGGACCTAGAAATCCTACGATAAGCAAGCTGAAAATATGTCTGCATGATGCGCACTATCCTTGGATCTTCCGAAAATCTGATCGGATGACTCATCAATGTGATAAGTCTGGTCATGTCGTCCCTACCCAACTCACTGGAGTATATGAAGGGAGTAAACTTTGAGACTGAACTCGATCCAGTCTCAAAAAATATAGTGTCAAGTTGGGTTTGCCTAGAATCTAATAAACCATATTTTTTGGTGCATAATTCAGTATGCCTCTTAATGTGCTCAATCTCAAACGAACTCTTACATGTTAAAAGTCTCCTACAATATTTGCACTGTGCTATTTCTTCTTCCACACCCCTAACATTTTTTTGTTTTATTATATTAGAATGAGTCCAAACTACAGAAATCCTCCTAATTTTTTATTTTTTATAAGTTTGGGTTGAGACGACTGGAGAAACAAAAGTTTCAGTAGCCTCATACCTCTGTGTAATATTTTCATTTTCTAAATTTAAAAATGTTTCATTAGTATTTGTCATTTTTTAGGATTTTTGTTAATCAGAATAGTTATTTAGAAACTAGATGACTGATTTTAAATTTTTCTATTTTTGGTCTAGAGAAAGAAACTAGAGAGAGAGAATGTAAAAAAAAAACTTAAAATAAATTACCCTGTAAAAGCAGTGAGGTCAATCACGTGCACTGTGCACTACAGTCAAGCTCAAAATTCAAAACTCAAGTTAGATTCCCAAAAATTCAAGTCGAATGTAGAAATCTAGAGTCCCGAGAGAGAGAAGCAAGATTTTTGAAAGAGAAAATATAAGATTTAAGAGAAAAAATAATTATGAAAAACATAAATGTTATAGAGAATATGGGTTACATTTATAGATTAAATAAAAAATTTTTTAAAAAAAAATCATTTTTTTTGAATATTTTAGGGGGCAGAATCATGAGGGCCGTTGGATTCTGCCCCCTTGGCGTTGGAGACGAGATCCAACTGCTGAAATTTAAAATTTTTTTTAATTTTTTTTTTGCCCGTTGGGGAGGTGGAAGGGAATTGGGTCGGCTCGGGGGACCACGGGTCGAGTCCAATCAGACCCGACCCGCTGTCTTTTTTGCGGGAGGAGTGAAGCGAGGGGGACACGAGACGAACCCGTGCTAGTGTGCCGTGCCACGGGCACCGAACCGTGCCGGGTACGGCAAGGCACGGGTCAGGCACGGCACGTGTCAAGCACGACACGGCTCGTGCCTAACCCGAGCATGACACGGGCCCGGGCACGGAATTTTCCCATGTCGTGCCTCGTGATGGCCCTGATGGGGCCGGCCAGGTTGACACCTCTAACATACACAGACATGGAGATATGACACGGTAGGATACGAAGACACGGCAAATTCTAAAAAATTAAAATACGAATACGAGTAAGATACGACATGATACAAAAATTAAAATTAAAAATAAAAATTATTTTCTTTATAAATATTAGGTATTTTATATAATAAAATAAATTAAATAAAATTAAAATATTTTATTTTATAAAATAAAAATATTTTATTGTATAAAAATCACGCCCCCCACATAATTGTGCCCGCCCTGCATCCCCACAGATCCCGCCCGCCCCCTGCCGCCCCCCTCAAATCACACTTGCGTCCTGCCTCCCCCCTCAAATCGCACCCGCCCCCTGCGTCCCCACATATCGCGCCCGCAGCCTGCGTCGAGTGGCCAACATCCCCGCATGGGCGTCGTTGGCCACTGGCCGTCGTCAGACGTCGGTCACTCTTGGCATAGATACGACAGCCGACACAACCGTCCGATAGGCCACGTGGCATATCGGATACAGATTGATCAATGATATACGTATATGTGTCGTATCCATACCGTGTCCAAGTGTCCAAGTGTCGGACACGTGGACACTTGGACACAACTGTATGGAGCCGTGTAAATGCTTCTTTGGCCTTATCCCTAAAAATCAAAGAAGATATATATAATGAGTCTCAAATCAAAATGCTGCTACCCTTGAATAAAGGCACGACCTCTTATAATTTAATCAACGCTTATTTTCCAAGTTTAGAAAGATATAATTTTCATGATAATAAATATAAATTTACATAACTTATTATCTCATTCTACGAATTAATTATTTCATCAATCTTTTTTAATGAAATATATGTACATTCGTATATTTACTCTAGGAATATGAAACTTAATTTTATCATCTCTAGCAATTCTATAAATATTATCTCATATTAATCTATATCTTTAAATACAAAATCAAAGGAATGATAAAAAATGAAAACAATAATAGTGGGTTATTGATTTATTGCTCTGATATCATGTGAAATACTATTATTTAAATGGAGGTATAGAATGTACTAAGTGCATATAGTTCCCACTTAGCATATGGTCTGTGAATAATTAATATTTCAATAATATTACCTTCAAAATCTAAAAAATTTCGTCAAATAAATCTCAAATTCAAAACTTATTATTCTTAGATGAATATACTTATCATCACACCAAAGTATAATATAAAATATATTATAGGAACATAACATGTAAATATTATTCTCATATAAATATTTTTAACTTCGAAATCTTTTATATTTGATATATTAGTTTTTTTGCAATATTGCCCACAGATATAATTATTAAAATAAATATATGAAATTTATTTTTGATGTATTATCAAGTAAAACATAACATGTAAAAAAATTATAGGAACACCTTATACAACATGCATTTTACACGCCCAACAAAAATCAAGAAAAAATATAAAAAATTAAAATAATAAGTTCGATAAATATATTAGTTATCCTACCGAATAAGGCATTGACTGGGAATACTAAAAACTAAATTAGAAATGAAAAATGATTTACTTGTGACAAATGAGGATAGAGGCCGCTTATGCATCCTTCAGCAACAGCACCAATAGCCAAGACGGCTGCTTCCCTTTCTTTCCATGCTTCTCCACCACTAACAGTTAACTTTGCCTGCAAACATTTGAAAACAGAAAAATACAAATTGGAAACTCAGTGCTTCTTGTGTGATCACAAAAAGATAACCACGGAACATTCACCAAATTTTTTCCATGTCAATCATAAAAGATTATAAATTTATTTTACCAAATATTTTTCACTTCAAGCCACTTTGGTGGTTGATTCTTCCCTCAGTTTCACTTGTGTTCTACTGACTCACATCAGGTTAACCAGGGTTACAATCACTAGTAAAACTGGAAATTTGATCCTGGTCATTTGTTCAGGCCAAACTCAACCAGGCTTGTTTCAGACGTCTGCAAGAGCCACGAGTGCACTTTCCTACCGATTGGCCTGCCCACCCATCCCACCCTTTTTGCAGCAGAACAAAAATGACCAAAATATTTGGGCCTTGATGATTCAACCCAGTCAATATCCAAGCCAAGTTCCATTTTTTAGGACGTAGGTGAGATTAGAAGTGTCAAATTGGGCATGCCATGCCGGCACAGCCCATTTTATGGTGGCCCAGTCTGTCTGCCATGCCGTGCCGGACACAACCCGGTAAGGAAGTCATGCCGTGGCCGGCATGGCACGACCAACACGAGTCAAGGTAGAATCATGCCTTTCGTGCTGGGTCATTTTGAATCGTGCCAGGTCATGCCATTTTTTTCGGTAACTAACCATTGCGCCTCACAGCCAAAAAGACTATTGGACGGGGGGCGAGCGGTGTCTGGCACCAAAAACACGTGGCAGCCCGAATGATATGGCACATGTCCATGGCAGCTTTATTTAAAAAATTGTAATTATTAAATTTAAAATAAAAAAAAAACAGGACCAAGTGGGGCGAGTGTGGTAAAAGTGGACCCTGCCCTCTTCCTTGTCCATCACCCTGGGTCACGGTTACCATGCCGGTGGACCGTGCCAACGGGCCAGGCATGCAGATCATGCCTGGCTCGGAAAAAGGCATGGAAGCCTCTGGTCCTGTATGGCACTAAGCGTGTTTGGGCTGCCCTGCCCACTTGACACTTCTAGGTTGGATAGGCCTATCCAAATTGTGCTGGACTGCCAGGTTTGGCTTCCAAATATCAAAACAGACATTCATCCCTATTCTACTTTGTGTAAGTGTCCGAACATACTAAATAATCACTCCATCTCAAGATATGCTTCTCATGTCCATTTTTTAATGATATCAATTAGCTATTGTCTGCTTATCTGATCTATATGGTCTACCTATTTAGGAGGGAATATTCCAGCATAGGTGAAGGAGAGCCAGACATGAAGAGATTGTCGCCTTAAACAATTAAAAAATTTTAGGTGATTATATGTTCATCTAAGAAGCACGGACACAGACACGTACAGGAGATACGACACGGCAGGATATGGGGATACGGCAAATTCTAAAAAAAACATGATACAAATACGGATAGGATACGGCATGATAAAACAAATAAAAATAAAAATTATTAATTATAAATATTAGGTATTTTATAAAATTCATTAAATTAAATTAAAATATTTTATTATATAAAATAAATATATATTATTTATTTTATAAAATAAAAATATTTTATTTTATTTTATAAAAATATATTATTTTATGGACATCCTCACGCAAATACGCTCGCCCCTGCCTCCTCCTCAAACACGCCCGCCCCTGCCTCTCCCATCAATTCGCGCCACTGCTTCCTCTCCCCTCAAATCGCGCCCGCTCCTGCCTCTCCCTCAAATCGCGTCCGCTCCCTGCCTCACCCTCAAATCGCGCCCGCCCCCTTCCTGTGGCCAACGTCGCCCATGCGGCGACGTTGGCCACCCAACGTCGTCGGACGTCGGGCACTATAGGCATGGATACGGCTGCCGTCTGCAGACGCAACCAACCGATACACCACGTGGCGTATCGAACATGTATCCGTACCGTGTCCATATCATGTCCACGTGTCCAGGTGTCGGACACGCGGACACGGCTGTAGGGAGCCGTGTCCGTGCTTCCTTGATGTTCATTGATCTTCTTTTAAAGTTTCCAAGTTTAGGTAGAAAAAGGCTACCCACGATGAGATGAAAGGAATTTTAAGGTGTGAAGATTAAGTATCTTTTTCTTTCAGGTATGTTAAAAGTTAGATAACAAAATGTTCAACATAAATATGCTTCCTCCCATCGGCTAAGTTGATGGACCACGAGTTAACATCAGCCTGATTATGTATATCTCGCATCTCATCATTCTACTATATTAGTCTCTTGATTATTTTAGTTATTTGTAAATAATATTTTGCTTCACAATAATTTTCAAAGTAACTTTAAGTTAATATCTTTTTTTTCATGAATTCATAAGATATGTATAATATAAATATATGAAATTCATTTGACTATCATCATTATCAATCAAAGTTTATCTCAACTACTTGGGGACGGCTAAAGTCATACCAAGTGCATAAAACTATCACTTAAGACAGAATTTGTGAGAAGTTAATACATCAGCAGTCTTACCTTTGTGAATCGAATGGACTATGTCTATTGAGTCTCAAACACGAAATATACCACCCGTGAACGAAAATACTTAGCATTTAAAATATTAAAATCTTAAAATATAATTTTTTTTTTGATATTAAATATCTATTATTTAAAAGAATAATAAATTGAAAATATAAATAATAAAATTAATGATGAATAAACAAAAGAAAGTATAACTTAAAAATCTTATGTGATGAAATAATAATGACATAGCTAAAGTAATATAGACTATAATAAAAATGATAGATTTGTTATGTTTTATAATCTAAAACATTAGACTAATAATGTTACATAGTATTCATAGGTGAATTATAACAAAAATGTATGTGTAGCATGTAAATGCATGAAATTTTATAAGGATAAAATTGAAAACAGATATCTATCAAGTTCAAGGCACCTTCCTTGATTTGGTTACGAGCTTTTTTATTTCTACATATTTCGGTTTAGTCTTGCACAGAGAATAATGAATCTCCTCGGGCACATGTTGCCAAACTCAACCACCAATAGAAATCAAACTAAGGATTTGGGTGCATTAAGATATTTTTGCGAATTAAGATTGACTTCATAAAGATAATTTATATATCACCAAAAAATATACTTTTATGATTACTCGTAACTAGGTGTCAAATGAGCTAGATCGGGTAAGCCTGACCAATTTTGTGGTGGCCAAATCAAGCCACTGTGCCGTGCTTGAGAACCACCCTACTGGCATGGCCCGCCAGCCTGGCTCGTACCCAATTCATGCTGGGTCGTGCCTGGACTTGCCGGGTTGGGACAGGTCATACCCAATTTTTCCTGCTGAATTTTAAAAAAATCCAATTAGATTCCCTAGCCGGTTTATTGTGTTGCCGGGCCAGGCCCACGAATCGTACCAGCCCAGTACGGCATGAACCAAGCTGAAGGTCTGCTTGGCCCACAAAACGATTCTAAATCGTGTCGTGTCGGTCTAAGCATGGCTGAATCAAACTGGGCCCTAGGCTGCCCGGCCCATTTAACATCTCTACATGTAACTGAATGAAAATTTAGTTTTGACCCAAACTAGTTTTTGATTATTATATTTTTCCACATAAAAAAATATTTCTTGAAAATATATTAAAAATTATTCTCATGTCCCAACAAAAATATATAGAAGCCTTATAGATTGTTTAAAGAGCCAAGGCTCTTGTGCGCTAATCCATAATATCACAAAATCACTTAATCCAACTAAACATATTACACTCCCACCAAGTCCATTATTAGCAAAGCATATCTTACATGATACATCAGAGCTTATCTAAATTAAGCATGTCTACCTTAAAAACCTCTCAAAACTAAATAACAAATGGTAGCCTTTATATTAGATTTCATTAACATATTACTAAGTAATTGATAATACAATTTTATGTAGCCCCTAAACATCAAAAATTATTGCTTAGTTTATTAAAAAACAATATTTTTTTTTTTTGAAAAGGTATTGGAATTTTGAAAAAAATACCAGAGAGAGCTAATTAAAAAATAATACATTTTTTCAAAACTAAAAATAAATAGTAGAAAACAAAGAGCTTCCTCAGAGTAGGGTTTGGTGGTAGGTTGTGCCATACCACCTAACCCTTATGTTGGTGATGCAAATCCTAGTTGGTTTAGATTGTGTCTTACAATATAATTCTTCCTTCTAACTACCCATTACGTGAGCAGGACAAAGCACAAATACATCCCAGTAGAACATTTCAGCACACAAATAATTTTGTAAAAAAAAAAAAAATTGGACACCTGAACAAGAGGCATCAAAGTGGAGAGAATTTCATCTCCAAATGCAATCGAGAGATGGTCAAGTGCAGCTGCGCTGCATTTTCTTAAATTCCATGTATTAATGATGTCATCATCCTGTAATTACACCACCAAACAATTTCACATATAGACATTGACATCAACAATATGGAAGCCATACTCCATGCAGAAGACTCCCCGCTAAGTAAGAGGTATGGAAGAAATTAAAATATTGACATCCTTATCTCCAAAAATCAGAGTTTATGTCTACCATCATTAAAAAAAGGCACTTGCCATCACACTAAAGCATGACCTCCAGTACAGGCATGTAACACGAGAATTTCACATGCGGTTAACCAGCTCAATATTATTCTCACCAAAATACTTTTAGCTCAAAATTTCTTATTAAAAATAGTGTGCGTGCAAATTATGAAAAAAGATATCTATCATCGCACTTAAGCATGACCTACAATACATGAATGTAACAAAAAAATTTCACATGTGATTAATTATCTTAATATTATTTTACCAAAATACTTTTAACTCTAAAATTCTTATGAGATCTAATGTGTGTGTAAATTATGAGAGAGAAAAAATACTTATCATCATATTAAAGTATTACATGCAATACATGCATGTAACAAGAAAATTTCCCATTTAATTAATCATCTCAGTATTATTGCCACCAAAATACTGTTAACTCTAAAATTTTTATGAAATCTAACGTGTGCAAATTATGTAAGAAATTAGATAGCTCACATCATCATCCACACACTCTGATCCATGAAATCTTGAATAATGAAAACGAGGTTCCATATCCTTCAAAGAAACAAAAATTGGTGGTAAACAAAATTTTTGAACTGAGCACGCAAAAAAATGAAAACTTTGCAAAGAATAACCTAGAAAGCAAGGACCTGTTCTCGATCTGGTAGAGAACTATCCTCCTGCAATAACAAATAATGCTGACTGAATAAACTGTAAATTCCAAGGACTAACAACAACAATTATTCAAAAAATTCAGGGACCGCAAAAAAAAATTAAAAAAAATAATAATAATAATAATAATAACCTGCTGATCAATAAGTGATTCATCATCCTCCGCATAAACCATGTTTGAAAACAAAATCTATCACAGTTTCAATTGATACATCAGGATACAAAAAAGGATCAATAAAACCAAGAGCAGAAACCAAAACAAGTCGAAATTAAGTTGAGGTGTACTGGTATAAGACGTGGCAAGAATTCCTTCAAGGTATCAATTGGTAACTCAGAATCACAATATGTAGACCTAAAACAAAACCAACAAGCGAAATACAAGATAAACAAATAAAATTTAGGGCACTTGATATTCAATGAACCAGCTAGTTCATCTTGCTATTCCCACCCATATGACTCATCATTCAAACAAGCTTTGATTTAAGATTATTTTGTAATTACATTTATATATGTGTGTGTGCTATTTATTGATTTAGGGTTATGAAATTGTTTGTGATTTAGGCCTTAAGATTTCCACTTAAACCAAGACTCACTTGTACAAGAAAGAATATTAACCAAAATGAAATACATTTATTAATCTTTGTAAATTGCTATTTTCTAAGTCAAACATTGAAAAAACAAACATCCAAAAAAACTCAATCATAACTCAGACATTTGTTGGCCTTATATAATGGTTGAGTGCTGATTAATTAGGATAGCTCATATGTTGGGTGCTCTAATCAATAATAACAAAAAAAAAAAAAATAAAAAAAAAACATTAACAAAATAGAATATCCACCCTTAAATTGATGCATAAAGATTCAAAACATAAAACATGAATATAAGAAAGATAAATTGAGATATTTTCAAGTCTACTAAGAAGATTAATGTTGGATACTCTGAAGTTTGAATAAAACTTGTAACTATGATCTTATCCTTAATCTTCTCTCTAATTAACAAACAATTCATCATTATATAATTCGTCTAGTTAAATATCAAAGTGGAGATTATATGTCATATTATCTAACTGTTAGAATAAAAAGTAATAAAAAAATTGACTACTCCAGTGTATAAACATAATCTATCATTATGATCTCAAACGCAATCTCATCAAGTAAGTGACAGATTCAACGTATCTCACATAGAACTATGGACATTGCTATGAACTTTATATCTGTGTTAAACCTTGATACAATAAAACTATTTGTCTCTTACATTTCTAAGAAATAAGATTATCTCCAAGAAAAATTCAAAACCTCATATGAAATTTCTTCTTTGTGCAAGATGATGCTCATCTCGAATCTGAAAGGTCTGATAACAATACGTATCCATGGTCATTGAACGAGATAACATGTCTTGAAAACATCTTCACATACCTCGATATAAAAACATCCAAGTAAACCCGGCAAAAAAAATGCAGAAAATAATTAAATATCCTAACAGCATATATTATATCTGATCTGATAATAATCAGATTATTAATTTTTTCTACAATTCTCCTAAAAATAATAAGAGCAACCCGAGATATCGCATCAAATAAAAAATCAATACTTTGATCAATTGAAAATAATACAACATTTATGAGTATAGTAATTGCATACCTCCTGTATGACAATATGATGCATCTCTTAAAGTATTTGAGACTCACAAGAACTTTTATTTATAGCTATGATACTCCCAACTCGTCATTTACAAACATAATATGTAAAATTATTATATCATTAAAATACCTTAGAAAAACAAAGAAAAGTTTATAACTCATATGCCTAGACTAATAAGAAGACATTTTATGAAAAAAAAAAAAAAACAAATCAGACTCTCAATGATGAATTCAAGACATATGATATCTTTTGCAATATAAAAATTATAAATAATGATACTGCTCAAAATCAAATAATTGCTTCATATGCAACACATTTTCACCATCATTATAAAGAAATATATTTTTTATATCAAATAGAAAAGATTGTCAAATTAGGATGTTCCTCTACCCAATGTTAGAATAGAAAAGAAAAAATGAAATGGCCCCAAAAAAGTTGCACATCCAAGGTACTGAAAATTAGGCATTTAAAGGATGATTAATGAACTATATTCAATCTATATTAGCACCAATCATTTGCTGAAAATTACCAGAATTCACAAGCCTCGAGAGTGACTTCATCATCACTATCCATGTTGACTAGCAGCATGTACTCAATTACATCTCGAATATTAGGCTGAAGTCAAACAATCAGAGATCCAACAGTGAAGAAAGGATGCAGAAGCACAACACATGGCATGAGATGAGTGTGACATCCAAATGGGCAAAAAATTTTAAAAAAAAAATCAAGAAAAAAGAAGACACTAGGGCTTAAAGAAATAGTTGACATCAAGTTTTAGACAAAACATATCCAAAATGCAAGATGACACGAAATAAAGAAAGTGGACAACCTCCAAGAAACTGGGTTGGTGCTCAGCTAGCTTCAGGAAAGCAGAACAAACCTGCAGATACATTTGTAAAAAACAATACTTTCAAGAATGAGGGATACACACTAGACTTTCATATGTGCTTATAAACCATGAAGAAATACACACAAGATCAACAATAGATTGCTATCAAAGCAGCTACCAACCAAAACTCGTATACTTAAAGCGAGAAAGCATTTACATTGTGCCCAGCATCTTCACAAGACACACCCATTGAGATTGGTATAATATTTGGAAAAGAGTACTAAAGATCCATGGCAACACATATACTTCTATTGTTTTGTCGTGTTGCACTAGAATTGTCATGCCAAGAAAAAAAATATCACACTGTTTTAAGAAGTGCAAAGTGCACCAAGACATCATGGGGAGAGCCTCACTTGAGGACCACCCAGAGGTGCTAAATAGATAAGACAACCAAATTTGGTTTATAGCTCTAAAAACCAAACCGAGAGGCCATCCGGCTAGAGGTGTCAAACGGGCCGGCCCGGCACAGCCCGGCCCGTTTTTAGGCAGCACGATCGTGCTGCCGTGCCCGGTTTAAATTTAGGCGGGCCCGGCACGGCCCGTAGGCACGGCGGGCCCAGCAGGGGCCGTGCCGGGCCCGCTCGGCCCGGCCTGGCCATACAGGCCGGGGGCCAGGGCATAGGCTGACCCGAGCGGCCGAGCGGCCCGAGTCCTGAGACTGAAAGTGAGAGAGAGGCAGGGGCGGGCAGGCGGGGCGGGAGGCCGCACGGACAGGCAGAAATCAGAATTGTTTTTTTTTTAATTTATATATTGTGAATTTTATTGCTTAAGGTTAAGTGTAGAGTATTTATTTTTAAATATAATTTTTTTTAAAATGTTAAAAATTAAAATTAAAAAAAAAACAAATTTTAGAAAATTATTTTTTTTATCAAATTCAAATTAGTTTAGCTTTTTTTATATTTATAATTTATTAATTATATATTAAAGTTATTAATTTTAAAAAAAATATTAAAATCGTAAAAAAAATAAATTAATACATTATATTAGTAAAAATTAAAATTAAAAAAAAAATTAAAATACAAAAATGAAAAATTACCAATCATGCTTTTGAAACCGATGATCCGAACAAAACAAGTATAAGTTTCAACACAACGTACGGTACAAACAAAGCGTATAAATATAATGAATAAAAAAATATCGAAAAAAAACAGCATATCAGCATAAATCGTCAAGCGGCATATCATGAGAATCATCAGCCGCAACATCAAGATCAGTATCATATGGATCATCATCATCGACAATCAGCTCCTCCGTCATCGTAGTAGATGTGGATGCGACTGCAGTGTCGTCCCAGTCCCAGCTTTAGCACGATCATGGATGCTAAACCTCGATTCCTCCCAATCCTTCAAACATGCCGAGGCCTCAACCATATCTGAACGTAATCTCGATCTCCTATCCGAAATCACGTTTACTACTACATAAAAAGCAAAGTCCGATGCTACGCTCGACACCGGAAGAGTCAGTAGATCCCGTGTCATCCTAGATAGCACGGGATAGGTGGACTCATATGATTTCCACCACTGTAATAAATCAAGATTCTTAGTATCAGAATGTGATATGATTGAGCAGTAATCGGTATCTAAGTACCGAGATAGCTCTCTCCTATGTGATGGTCCACCCCTATGTTTCCCCCTCGCTAGGTTAATGGAATAATTGTCATCTCCGAACAAGATATCAATGTCAGTAATCACAGTCTCACCACCACCACCACCATACCTAGTATCGTAGAATATGAACAGGTCTGTCAACTTCTCGTAAATAAACCCTTCAGATGGCACTTCCAGGTTCATGCACGAGGAAATGAAAGTCAGGATGTTTTCTACCCCTTCCACCTTAGCCCTAAGGTCCATGCATGCAGCGAGGCAATAAAGAGATGGAACGGTAGACCAGTAGTTCAAGTACTTGGTCTCCATCTCTGCAACCATATGGCTAAGCGTCGAGTCAGATCGATACTTCCTAAACATGCTACTAATATTGCATATGCACCTGAGTGCAATGCAAGTGGTGGGCGTATAAACCGACGAACACATGTTCGTCGTGTCATAAAATATCTTCAGGAATTTCATAAATGAAATTCCTGAAGCCCAGTCAGTGTCGTCAATAATAAGTTCGTCACTCTTACTATTGACTTAGTCGAATATCACGTGTTCGTATCCAACACATGATTCCAACATCAGGTACGTGTAATTCCAACGATATCTCACATCCGATTGGAATTTCTTCTTCTTAAGATTCGCAGACAAACAGAGAGTATCAAACTCTTGTTGTCTGCGAGGAGTGCGAATATACTTGAGTGCATTGCGTATATTTTTCAACGCGGGGGAACACACCTTCATACCCGCTTAAAATATCAGGTTAATCACATGACACATATATCTGACATGAAAGATCTCTCCTAATGGTGCGTCTCTAATATTCCTAACGAACATATTGATCGCTACTTCATTATTAGAAGCATTATCGAAAGTGACACTAAAAATTTTATTTTGAATTTTATATTCCCTAAATATTTTCATCATACACTCAAAAATGACCGGGCCATCATGAGGATGAAGAATCTCAGTGAATCCTAAAATTTTTTTATTGATTATCCAGTTAGAATCTACATAGTGATCGTGAGACATGCATAATAAAGAATCATCATGACATGTCCATATATCGGACGTCACGGACACCACTCCACTATATGTCATAAATTCCTTAATTATTTTTTGTTTTTCTAACTTATATATCTTTAGTATGTCACACCTAGATGTGGACCTAGGAATCCTACGATAGAAAGGCTGAAAATAAGTCTGCATGATGCGCACTACCCTCGGATCTTCCGAAAATCTGATCGGAAGACCCATCAATGTGATGAGCCTGGTCATGTCGTCCCTACCCAACTCGCTGGAGTATACGAAGGCAGTAAACTTTGAGACTGAACTAGATCCAGTCTCAAAAAATGTAGTGCCAAGTTGGGTTTGTTTAGGATCTAAGGGTCCATGTTTTTTGGTGCATAATTCGGCATGCCTCTTAAGGTGCTCAGTCCCACATGAACTCTTGCATGTTAAAAGTCTCATACAATATTTGCACTGTGTCATTTCAAGTTCCTCACCCCTAACATTTATTTGTGTTATGATTTTAAAATGAGTCCAAACTACAGAAGTCCTCCTAGTTTTTTGTTTTTTAGAACTTTGGGTTGAGACGACTGGAAAAACTAAAGTTTCAGCAGCCGCAGACATCTGTGTAACACTAGCATTTTCATTTTCCAAATTTAAATACGTGTCAGGTGTATTTGTCATTTTTTATGTTTTTTTCCTATGTTTTTCTAGAGAGAGAAAGTAAATAAAAACGTAAAATAAATTACCCGGTAAAAGCAATGAGGTCAGTCACGTGCAAGGTGCACCGCAGAAAGCTCTGATGTTCAAAACTCAAGTAAAGTTTCACGAAAATCCAAGCCAGAATCAATATCCCGAGACCCGAGAGAGAGATGCATGGTTTATGTGAGAGAGAGAAAATTTTGAGAAGATATATGTTTTTGAAAAACATAAATATTATAGGGAGGGGGGTAGAATTTATAGACTAAAAAAATTAATTTTTTATAAAAAAAGATATTTTTTTATTATTTTTTTGAATTTTTAATATAATTTTAAGGGGCAGAATCACGAGGACCATCGGATTCTGCCCCCTAGCCGTTGGAGGCGAATCCAACGGCTGAAAATCTTTAAAGTTTGAATTTTTTTTTTGGCCGTTGGGATTAGTCGGGTCTAAGCCCGTCGGGGCTCGGCAGTCAAGACCACGGGTCGGGTCCAATCAGACCCGACCCACGGTCTTTTTAGCGGGGGGAGGCCGGGGGACGGGTCACGCCCACGGCCCATGCGTGCCCGCGTGAACCAGCACGGGACGAACCCGTGCCGGCGTGCCGTGCCACGGCACGAGCAGTTCCTAACCCGGGCACGGCACAGGCCCGGGCACGGTTTAAAAACATGCCGGGCAGGCCCAGGCACGGCTGAACCGTGCCGTGCCTCGTGCCGGGCCGGGCCAGAAAGGCCCGTTTGACACCTCTACATCCGGCTTGGATCGAGTATTATAGCAAGTTGTGTCATGCACACTAAAATAGTCATAATAAAATTCTAATAAAATACCTAATAGATATTTTTTATTTTATTTTTTACTTTTACTACTCTTAGAGACTCCATAAATATTATTCATAAAATATCTAATATATATCTAAGTGATTATATTCATAATATTCTATATGTTGTATATAATTTATTTTGATAATCTGTTTGTATAATTAAATATTTTTATTTTAATATTTTCATGTAAGTACATGAAATAAAATATTAAGTGGCTAAAAATACAACAGAAACACAATAACAGAGGTCTCACTCCAATTAATTGAACTGAGAATGTTTTAATATAAAATATTTTGTATTTTATTTTTCTAGGTTACTGTTTTCGCGATATGGAACTATTCATCTTCTCTCTCTTTCTCTCTCTCTGTGATTTATCATGACTATTTCTACACTGCACATACTGTAAGACTTCTGATTTTGTTTAATATGTAACGCATAAATGACTATTTATGATAGATATAGCTAGTAGAACTGAGTGACTAGTGAACCATGTTATTTCGTACATTTTTGTTATAGTTTCTATTTTATTTTTATTCTCTCGTGCTTGGATTGAGGATTGGATATATATTATTTGTTATTTTTGGTGTTCTTTCTTCTTCTGCATCTTAAAATCACCACTATGGAAGCGCAATTACCCAACATTATATTTACATTTGTTAGGTGATCAATTCACTAGTTGGTAGACATAGATCCATTGTAAGAGTGAGATCACAACTTTTCCAATGATTTATCAAAAGAAAAGTTAGGTATTTATAGCTAGCCCAAAATCTAGTAAAGTTATAATGGTCAATAAGATTATAATAATTTTTTCTTTAGACAATGATGATATGAGAGTTGGGAAAGATGCTTCAAAAGAAATGGAATCAATAATAACTTGCACTTTTATAGAAATGCAATAAACACAAGTGAGTTATATTGAAAGTTTATTCATAGTTACGAAAAATAAATCAAAATTCAAAAACTTTAAATAAATTGTTAAATCTACTCATGTTGGATCTTCTACATGTTTAACTATCAGTCTTCTTAGTTAAACATGTAGGTACTTCTAGTGAGGTTACTTTCATTTTTTCTGAAATTATTCCTACAACCATGAAACTCTAAAAAATTATTCTTGTATTTTTTACTTAGAGATTATCAATTCTCGTGGAGGTATTTCTACTTGGGATGCTACTATTTTTTCTTTATTCAAGTAACTCTGAATTCTTGAGACATTGTTTTGAAAGGCAACAACCATGTTACAATTAATTAAAATTTATTGCGATCTTTTACTGAGTCTAAAACATATTATATTATTATGACGAATAGCATTGTTGTATGTGCCGAATAATATAACAGCAACAAAAATATAACATTATCTGTTTTCAATCATAATTTTTCATAATTTATTTTTAAATAATTATTTTACTAAATAATAAAAATAAAATATTTTTTTCTTTTTGAAATTTCATTTTATAATTGATAGATCATACAATTATTTTCCTAATAATTAAGCGAGATTGTTTATACATATTCTTCTCTAAGCTCACAAATCTCACTAGATACTTAGTTATCATTGACTCACTTGTTAAATATTTAAAATTTTGATATTTATTATTAGATAAATTAAAGATTATAGAACCAATCACGAAGATAATTTTTTATTGATAGTAAGATCATCACACATGATAATTTGACATACTTTCTAAAAATTTTTAATGTTTAAACTAGATATACATAGTAATTTATTTTTAATAAAATTCAGATTTTATCAATTTTAATAATTTTATCAAATTATGAAATCATGATTTATATTTAAAAATAAAATATTAAAAAGTAATAAAATTTTAGAATATACTTCACATTAGTATTTTTTTTTTTGAAAATTATGAAATAATCCATTAAATGTAATGTATTGATATTACTATGCAAAATGTGATAGAAAACAAAACAAATATTTGATTGAAATAATAATGATACTTATATTATATAGAAATATTTTTAACTATTTTTTGTGAAATAATATTAATCACTAATTTTTTTATCAAATTGATGATATCTTTCATCAATTCAGATAGTATATCTTATTAGTTTCTGTATCCAAAAAATAAGTTATTCTATTTCTACTCATTTTTTAAATGTAATTATTTTATTCATTAATTCTCTCTTAATAGAGAAAAAATGTCAATCATATCATCAAGTGTGTTTTTCTTAAATGTTTCAATACTCAAAAAAGATATAAATATTACTCACATGAGACTATAAAAATTATTATGAGTACAAAGGTGATATTCATTAAAAATGTATCTTGTTTTAAAGAATAAATTTAAGAAAATACATATGTTACCCCTCACAAAGTAACAACTACATATGTTTCCACACATGATATTACCAACATGATTAGTCATAAAGAGAATGGTGGGACATCATATATTGCCTCATTAGACCATGGTTTTGTTGATGCTACTAGTGGTGTAAATGAAGATGAGCCTTCTAGAAAAAGCATCCCACAAGACACAAGATGTATGTCTCATCAAGAAAAGATTAAGGTTCAAAGATTTCGTAATCTCAATCTAAAGATGTATTATAGACGAAGATGTTTATGATATTTCACCTTTGAATCATCTAATATGTTAGTTGATTTGAGTTAAGATGTTAATTTGGTACTAATGATTTCAATACTAAAATAAGCAAAGATTAATTCTACTGCAAATAGAGGTGTCAAACAGGTCGGGCCTTGCCGGCCCGGCCCTTTTTTTTGGAGCACGAGCATGCTTTCGTGTTGGGCCAGGAACGGCACGGTTACTGTTCCTGCCGGGCCCGGCCCGGCACGGCCCGAAGGCACGGCAAGCCATGCCGTGCCGGGTCCACTCGGGCCAGGCCTGGCTAGTAGGGCCAGGCGAGGCCGTGTGGGGCAAAAATTTTTTTTTTAAAATTTTTAAATTTATTTAAAATTTTATATATTGTATAGTATTATATATTTATAATTTTAAAAAAGTTAAAATTAAAAATTTATTAAAAAAACAAAGATTAAATTTTTTTTTTGCAATATCAAATTAGTATAAATATTATTATAATTATTATTTATATAATAAAGTTATAAATTTCTAAAAGAAAAATTAAAACAAAAAAAAATAAATCAATAATTCAATACATTATGTTAGTAAAAATTAAAATTAAAAAAAACATAAACAACACAAATGAAAAATTACCAATCATCCATTTGAAACCGAAGGTCCGAACATAACAAATCACAGTTTCAACACAACGTACAAACAAAACATAAAATCAATAAAAAAAACATCGAAAACAAAAAACAGTAGATCATCATCAATCGTCAATCGGCATATCATGAGAATCAATAGCCGCAACATCAGGATCAATATCATATGGATCATCATCGTCGGCAATCAACTCCTCTGTCATCGTAGTGGATGTGGATGCGACTGCAGTCCCTGTCCCAATCCCAGCTCTAACACGATCATGGATGCTAAACCTCGAATCATCTCATTCCTTCAAACAATCCAAAATTATCAACCATATCTGGATGTAATCTCGATCTCCTATCCGAAATCACATTCACTGCGACAGAAAAAACAGACTCTGATGATACGCTCGACACCGGAGGAGTCAGTAGATCTCGTGTCATCCTAGATAACACGGAAAAGGTGGACTCATATGATTTCCAGCACTGTAATATATCAATATTCTTAGTATCAGAATGTGATAGGATTAAGCAGTAATCGGTATCTAAGTACCGAGACAGCTCGCTCCTATGTGATGGTCCACCCCTAAGTTTCCCCCTCGCTAGCTGAATGAAAAAATCGTCATCTCCAAATAAGGTATCAATGTCCGTAATCACAGTCTCACTACTACCACCACCATACCTAGTATCGTAGTATGTGAACAGGTCAGTCAACTTCTCGTGAATAAACCCTTCAGGTGGGTCTTCCAATTTCATGCACGAGAAAATGTAAGTGAGGGTGTTTTCTACACCTTCCACTTTAACCATAAGATTCATGCATGCAGCGATGCAATAAAGAGATGGAACGGTGAACCAGTATTTCAAGTACTTAGTTTCCATCTCTGCAACCATATGGCTAAGTCTCGGGACAGCTCAATACCTCCTAAACATGCTATTAATGTTGCATATGCCCCGGAGTGCAATGCAAGTGATGGGCGTATAAACCAACGAACACATGTTCGTCGTGTCATAAAATATCTTCAGGAATTTCAAAAATGAAATTCCTGAAGCCCAGTCAGTGTCGTCAATAATAAGTTCGTCACTCTTACTATTGACGTAATCGGATATCACGTGTCCGTATCCAACACATGATTCTAACATCAAGTACGTGTAATTCCAACGATGTCTCACATCCGATTAGAATTTCTTCTTCTTACGATTCGCAGACAAACATAGACTACCAAACTCTTGTTGTCTGCGAGGAGTACAAATATATTTTAGTATATTACGTATATTATCCAACGCGGGGGAACACACCTTCATACCCACTTAAACAATCAGGTTAATCACATGACATATGCATCTGACATGAAAAATCTCTCATAATGGTGCGTCTCTAATATTCCTAACAAACATGTTGATCGCTACTCCATTATTAGATGCGTTATCGAATGTGATACTAAAAATTTTATTTTGAATTTTATATTCCCTAAAGATTTTCATCATACACTCAAAAATGGCTGAGTCATCAAGAGGATGAAGAATCTCAGAGAATCCTAAAATTTTTTTATTCATAATCCAGTTAGAATCTACATAGTGACTGGTGAGACATGCATAAGATGATTCATCGTGACTTATCCGGGTGTCGGACGTCACGGATACCACTCCACTATATCCCATAAATTCATTAATTATTTTTTGTTCTTTTAACTTATATATATTTTGTATGTCATTCCTATATGTGGACCTAGGAATCCTACGATAAGCATGCTGAAAATATGTCTGCGTGATGCGCACTACCCTTGGATCTTCCTAAAATCTGATCGGAAGACCCATCAATGTGATAAGTCTGGTCATGCCGTCCCAACCCAACTCGCTGGAGTATATGAAGGGAGTAAACTTTGAGACTGGACTCGATCCAATCTCAAAAAATGCAGTATCAAGTTAGGTTTGTCTAGGATCTAATGGTCCATGTTTTTTGGTGTATAATTCGGCATGTCTCTTAAGGTGACCAGTCCCAAACAAACTCTTACATGGTAAAAGTCTCATACAATATTTGCACTGTGTCATTTCTTGTTCCTCACCCCTAATATTTTTTTGTGTTATTATATTAAAATGAGTCCCAAATACAGAAGTCCTCCTAGTTTTTTGTTTTCTAGAAGTTTGGGTTGAGACGAATAGAGAAACCAAAGTTTCAGCAGCCTCAGACCTCTGTGTAATATTTTTATTTTCTAAATTTAAATATGTTTCAGTTGTATTTGTAATTTTTTTTATTTTTATTTTTCTTAATTTTAGTCTAGAGAGAGAAATTAGAGCTATAGAGAGAGAAAGTTAAAAAAACCGTAACATAAATTACCCGGTAAAAGCAGTGAGGTCGGTCACGTGCAAGGTGCACCACAGTCAAGCTCTAATCTTCAACACTCAAGTCGAGATTCACAAAAATCCAAGCCGAATGCCAAAATCCCGAGGCACGAGAGAGAGAAGCAAGATTTTAAAGAGAGAAATAAAACGTTTTGAAAGAATTTATGTTTTTAAAAAATATAAATGTTAAAGGGAGGGGGATAGAATTTATAGATTAAAGATATTAATTTTTTATAAAAAAAGATATTTTTTTTATTTTTTTGAATTTTTATTGATTTTTTAGGAGGCAGAATCATGAGGACCATTGGATTCTGCCCCCTAGCCATTGGAGGCGAATCCAACGGCTGAAAATAATTAATTTTAACATTTTTTATTTTTTTTCCAGTTGGGGGAATAGGGGCTTCAGGCCTCGTGGAAGTCGGACCGAGGGTCGGGTCGAATCAGACCCGGCCCACGGTCTTTTTTGCGGGACTGTGGGAGGGGCCGGGCGTGGGTCTTTCGCGGGTTAGCTCGTGCCCTTTAGGCATGTGGCTCGAGCTCGACCACTCAAGTCACACCGGCACGGGACGAACCCGTGCCGGTGTGCCGTGCCACGGGCCGAACCGTGCCGGGCCAGGCACGGCACGGCTTGTGCCTAACCTGGGCACGGCACGGGACGAACCCGTGCCGGTGTGCCGTGCCACGGGCCGAACCGTGCCGGGCCAGGCACGGCACGGCTTGTGCCTAACCTGGGCACGGCACGGGCCCGAGCAAGGTTTTTTCTCGTGCCGGGCCGGCTCGGCCCGGTTGACACCTATAACTACAAATTCTATGTCACAACTTTATTATATTCATTTTAGTATTATATATTCCAATTTTGTTTTTTATTGATCATTGTGGGATCAAGGATACTTTTTTCCAAGTTACTTAGCTATTCAAGATGGTGACGAGTTAAGTTAGATGAATTAAGAATTCACTTTCAACAATATATGGCTACAAAGTTTCATATATCTAATGATGGCTACACTTGAAAAGAATATTGATTGAGATAAAGATAGGCTAGAAGCAATGAGGTTTAGACATAATTATCGCATAGATTATTAGGATATTTTTTCTTGTATGTCAATATGATCACTATCAAATTATTATTATTTTTTTCTTACTTCTCACAAATAAACAATTTACCAATTACACATTATGACTTTATTTGTGTATGATGATCTTAAGGAATGTAATATTTATAAAGTATTCATCATGTTTTACTGCCACAGAAAGTGTATGTATGATTTATAAACTATAAAAAACTCGTTATGGTCAGTAACAATCTCACGGGGCATGTGATGAGGACATCCATTTTCATCATGTATATCGATGACAACACCATCTAGATGGCATACCACATTGAGTTCCAATGCCAAGATAAAGCCTCCAATGAGTTATGGAAAAATGTCCGCTTGGTGTGAAGGCCATTTATTTTTGGTTTGTATTTTATTTTCTTTTATTATTGATCAACCGAACATTACAATTTGCTTGACGAACTCTTCCACCATATTTCTCTTTTAGTTTTTTTTCCTAAGTTCCATTAATATTTGGGGCTACAGTCAATGTACTATTTTGAAAACATTAATTAGTGAAAAAAAAAAATTTCATCGATAGCACTCAATTTTTTACTATTGGATTTTATATAAACATTTTTAGTGGGTGTGTGAAGCATCTCCCCCTTGTTCATATTTTCCGGAACATTCCAGTGGAGGATCAAACATCTGTTTGTGAGAACTCACAATGGGGTGTGTGAAGCCCCCACCTCCTCCAACCAATTCTTATTCCCATATCTCGCTACTCGTTGCCTACCATAATGCCTAAGTTTGAAAATAAAAATATAAAAAATTCGTCAGAATCCATAGGCTTAATTGATAAATTAATTTCCAAATTTTATTCTTATCAATTTACCGAATTCACGAAAACCCTAAGTGAGGAATTAAATTTTCAAATTTAATTCCTATCAATTTATCTAATTCATACTAAGTCTAAGTAGGAATTGAATTTTTGAATTTATTTTTTATCAATTTTAAACTAGTAGCCTTCAATTTAATCCACTCTCGCATAATTAAGGATTTTAAAACTACCTACCAAGAGCCCCAAAATACACAAATTCACAAAACTTCAATTTAGACCTAGAATCCAGATTTCATTTCTCTCTTATCCTGGCCAAAAAAACCTCATTTTTTGCCCTTTCATCCCAGGAAAATCATTATCGGCAATGGCAAAACTAATTTGCTTAAAAGCACCAAGCCCAATCACGTTTCAAGTCCCAAAACAGAGTAATGATAACAAAAAAATTAGATTCAACAATAGAATCTTATAAGTACGACCTCTTGCTAATGGAAGGACTCCCACAACAAGCCCATGGAGGTCATATGCAGATACGATACTAAATTATAATTTATATATTTAAATTTTTTATTTAACTTCAATTTGTTAAAAAGAACTTAAAGTGCTAGTATTCACATCAGCGTGATTCAATTATTTTGTGTTAGTAAATACTATTTTTACTCTTATGAGATGTGTATTAAATTATTCTTATTTATAATAAAATAAATAAGAAAAAAAATATATGATAATAATGATATATATATATATATAATGTTTTTATTGTAAGTGATTAACAATTGAATATATCTTAAATAAAATTATTCGTGCATACTAAGTTTCAAGGAAAAGATTTTGGAGATTTCAAAAACTTTTTATGTATTAAGGTTGTTTATTCAGTTTCTATGATTTTTATATCCCAAATAAGGTATGATTTATGAACTTGAAAAATTAGGATGTGCACTAGCTAACTCACTATTTGATCCAAAGTGTAGACTTATTCATGAATATCAATAGTTTAATTTATTTTTATATGTATAAAAGAATCAGAAAAAAGTTTTATTATATAAAAAATTATTAAACTATATATCATATATGATGATAGAATAATTAATTATTTACTAGAATCTATTGGGCAACTTCATATAGATATAATTATTTGAATTTTTAGATATATAAAAAAATTACAGTATATGTGATTTCTTTCAAACCATGGAAATATCCAAGGAGAAACCTATTTATATTAATGCTGGGTTTCGGTGATCACAGAGAAGCAACAGTCCTCTACAACCATAGTGAAGCAAAACATTGTCCTTGTTGGTAAACATTATTTAATAATGTTACAAATAAAAAAACATTACTAAATATTAAATCTCAACCATTTGATTTCTAAGTATTATGAATATAAATTTACCAGCTACTAAGTTTCTGCTTTCAAAAAATTTTGATATTTTTATTTTTTATAAATTTTAATAAATAGATAGTTAATATTTATAATTTTTCACACTCCGTATACTTTTTTTCTCTCTATTTTTTTCAAAATTGAAATATTATACATTTTTATATTTTAATATTATAAAATTATTTAAATTATTATAGATATGTCATGAGTTGTACGTCCTATATTAACAAAGAATAAGATATAACTACAACTTTGCGATTAGTCAGCTTCAAATTCGAGTCTAAATTTTTATAAGAACCACTAGTACTTTTTTAACAATTATTTCTTTACTAGATAATATTAAAAATAAATGAATCTCACTTACTCAAAACTTTCTAAAAATTTTAAAAAAAAAAAATAATTATTATTATTATAAAAATAAATTAAATATTAATTTAGATAATGACAATCAAACTAAATAATCCACACTAGGTTATCTCTCAATCATCGATCATCCTCGGGCCAAGCACATAAAACAAGACTAATAAAAAATATCTTTAATATATATTCACTTTAAGATTATTAAAAATAAAAAAATTTAAAATATCAAAGAAAATTTAACATAATATAAATTATAAAAAATATATATACTTGTAATACAAATAATGAGATTGAACAAATTATGAGATATACTGAATAATACACTAAAATATATAATGTAATATATCCCAGGAAAACCCAACTAAGGACTAGAGTTATTGAATTTGAATCACCTTCATGTTCAGCAATTCTTTTTTATTTATGATAATGAATTTACAAAAAAAAAAAACATAGTTAATTTCATTGCTAACATCAATCTTCAACTTAAATTTATAAAAAATTCTTGATTAATTCATTGTATATAAAAATATCTAGTTTGCTTATTGTAGGACCCCTAAGTCAACATACAAAAGTATCATAATAAAAAATTATTAAATATAAAAATAATTAGCAGTCTCAGTCACATCTAATACTTAGATTAATCATGGTGATAATGGATTCAAATGCATAACCATCCGTTATATTGATTCTCAGTGAAAATTAAAAAAAAAAATTCTTGATATCATTTATTCTCATGAGGATCCTGTAGAATAACCTAGTTAGACCATTGTGTAATGCTTACATGACTCCAAAAAAGGTAGCATAGAATAGCCCGTTGCCTAGATCATATTGAATCATGTCAGGCCAGGTCAGATGTCAAACCCAACATGATCATGCACTATACATTGCTCAAACCCAAGCTAGCATGGATTCATTCCAAGCTAACATGGATCACGGCCAGACTAACCTGAGTGAATCTAAGCTAGTATAAGTCATGTACAAGATCAAGAAAACAAGATTCATTCTAGGTCAACCTAGGTTGGCTAGTTGGCCAAAAACTAGCCAACATGAGCCCACATGTCAGATTGTGTTACGTCACATCTTTTACAGCACACAAGCTAGAACCCCTAGTTCATGACTATAACAGGCATAATTCTGCCCTTATCGAGCCATGTTACAGACAAATTATTGCAAGTCATGTTGGTCCAAGCCATATGCTTTGACCCATTTAACACCTCTATGAACATATCATATATTAGTGTTTGTCAATAATTTTAATAAAATAGGAGATACATAATAAAATATATAGTATGATATTTAATGACATTTCAAATAATAATGTAGCTATAAGCATTTTCATAGAAAATATTAGAGATAGTCTCTAAACTAAAAATTTTTATGTTTAGCATTTATGTATCACATGATAAACCTAACAGTACATCCCAACTTAAAAATAATTTTCGCATCATTAAGAAAAATATGAAACATATTAAAATATTTTATGATACCCAGCAAATTATAAAAATTTTATAATCTATATAAATCAATAGGCCTAAAAAAAAATCAAACTAGAAGTCAAACATAAATAGTTTTCGATGTATTTGATGTAAATTTATGTGTTAACTATTACCATTTAATGAATTTGATATTAAATTTATGTGTTGACTATTAACTAGTAAAATAATAATTAATAAATCTAACCATGAGTCTAGAAAATAGAATTTTTTTTAAATATAAAAAAAATTATTATAATAGAACGAACTTATGTCTTATGTTCATATGTATGCACTCTCACCACATACATGATACCTAAGAGCGTATACAACATGAATAATATTTTCAACCAATATTGAAAATTTTTATTTTTTAAGGAAGTGAATATTTAAATGAAAATAGCATATTTAAAATTATTAATTATTTATTATATCTTATTATTGCATACCTGGCTATATGGATCATAAGATAAAAGTAGAAGGCATAAAAAATAATATCAAATTCATAGCTACTTGCATGAATTAACCATAAGAACCCGTTAATAAAATTTACAAATAATTAAATAATATATTTAACTATTATGAAAATAAATATAATAATTTTAGCAAATCTCTGAGTGTGGAGAACAATACCATATTTAAATACAAAAATTTTTTTAGTCTGTTAGTTAAGGGCAAACAACAGAAAGGTATGCTAAATAAGAGTGACATGTTATAATATTTAAATAATAATTACTATTTTATCTTATCCCATAATGATATGACAAATTTTGATTTAAGGAATTGATAGAAATTATATTAATTCATTTTTCTCGTAAAATCTAAATAACGGCGGAGTCTAATTTTTCTAAAACTAAAAATATAATTTCAAATAAAAAAGATCATACTATAATTAGATTTTAAAATTTTGTAATATTTAAAAAATTAAAAAGATACAAGAACGAGTCTTTAAAATAAAATCTAAGAGTTATAAGTGAATAATAATATATACAAAAATATAATGAAACAGAAACTTGAAGTTATATCGATCTGATCCATACAGATGATATTATGATACTAATGATGTCAGGACAAGTATTTTATTTTACATTTTTATTTTTTAAGTATTTTCATTTATATTTTCAGACTTTGATATATTTGTTTAAAGTATTTTTTTACATCTATTTTGATTCGCATTATATTTACCATTTAAATTTAAAAAAAAAATATTTTTTTATTTATAAATAAATAAATATATATATATATATATATATATATATATATATAGCCCGTAACTAGACATGCAAGTAGGGTTGTCCATCCCACACCAAAACACACGAGTCAGTTGGGTTGGGCTATTTCCACAGCCAGCTTCCAAAGCATAGCTAATCCATGCTAGCCTAATTTAGCCACATGCTTGGTTTTAACTAGACTCGGAATGCCACACATTACCACAAGCTAAAGGGACATATCATTCCACCCCCATGTTTGTTGTCGTTCCGACATATGATGGCTCATCCTAAAAACAATGTCATATCAAGCACAGCATGATTTTTTTACCACCTCCACTACAAATGAGTTAGGAGCTGGAATACATTATCACCTAGAACATAAAGTTATAAAAAACGAAAGAAAATACCCTAAGAAATCAAAAAATATTGCATATAACTCATCTAATATTTATCTTCAAATTGCTTTCTAGAAAAAATATATAAGTTGTACTCAACATCATATTTTACAAGTTTTTATTGTGCTCACATATTTTTTCTTCTTTTGCTTCTTTTAGTATTTTTCTTAATAGTATTAGAAAACTCAAATTTTTTTTCTAAAATATTATCTTATTTAATATGAAATCAAGTTATGATAGAAAAAATAAATATCTTTCGCTCTTATGAAACTTAAGAACCAAAAACTCAATTTTTAGAAAAATCTATTACTAGTTGTAAGCGTGTATTCACTATAAAAATTGGTTAATAGATAGAGTAAATTGTCAAAAGGTGATTCTTGTTATAAGAAGATTAACTCAAATTTTTGGGATTGATTATCAGAAAATTTTGTTCAAATAGCCTAGATGATTTTAATTTCAATATTCATCCTATTAACTTCTCACATATTGATAATATATTAGTTAGACATAAAAAATATTTTTCTTCATTATTATCTTAGAAAGAATATATATATATGTAGTAATAACATGATTTTCAATGATTGATAAAGCGTTCAGATCCAATTTACAAACTATGAAAGATCTTATACATCTTATTAATCCACAAGAACTTGATTTGCTAGATTTTTAATTATAGTTATCTCATTTGAATTAAACATGTGTGACAAATTATTCTTTACGTTAACAAATTATTTCAAATAATAAGTTTATTTTATTATTTATATATATCAATGATATTCAAATTATTAAAAATAATAAGTTAAAAATCAACCAACTCAAGAAATATTTTATCTCAATTTTAGAAGAATATCCTTAAAACTCAAATATTTTATTAGAATTGAAATAATATATAATAACAAAGATATTGTCACAAATAAAATATATATATATATATATATATAATACCCTCTATGAGGTACATATTGATCATTTATATGATATAAGCTCTCTAATTGACAAAACAACGTATCAAAAAATTATATAAAATATTAATTATCTAATTATTAGCAAATCATGTATAATTTATAGTCTGTATACTTAGTTGTTTCCAAGATTCTCTATAATATGCTCACTTAGACGCAACTTTTCACATACTTCAATTTGTAAAAAAAGTTGTCAAGCCAGAATATTTTATTTGGTGATCATGAACATCTTTAACTAGTAAAATATTCAATTTTCAATTAAGTATAATCTTGCATAGAGAACAAATTTACCATAAGTTATTATATTTTTCATTGAGATAATTTGATCTCCAAGAATAATAAAAGACTAAATACAATCTCTAAATTTAATGTTGAGATAAAGTACATGATGTTGGTCAGTTATCCATAAGATTATTCGAATCAGACATCATTTTGGGAAGATCAAATTTTTAATCACTTATCTCACTGCTCTCTATAGTGATAGTCAATTAGCAAGACATTAGACATATAGTCTTGAATCTAATATAATAGTTAAGTAGCAAGCAGAGTTTTGAAATATATTTTCCCAACACCCCTTCATGTGTACCTCAGGGCGAGGTATCAAGAAAATGTCATGACACGTGTATTTCACGCACAAAATGTGTATGCATTCTTCAATGAAAAATGTTCGAGGCACGTTTTAATTGTCTTTCACGCCTTGAAGAGGATATGTACATCTTCTTGGAACAAGCTGATACAACTCATTCTTGGAACGAACTTGGACAGCTCATTCATGGAACAAACTGATGCAGCTCATCCATGGAACAAACTTGGATAGCTAGTTCTTGAAACGAGCTAATGCAGCTCGTTCATAGAACGAGCTTGAGGAGCTCTTTCTTGGAATTAATTATAACGTGAACCACTCCTCACATTATATTTTATTTTATTTTGAATATTTTATTTTAAAGTATAAATTAATTATATAAAATGAGGGCCAAAAAGATTTACTCATCAACACATTGAGACTTACACCTCACCTTACGAATACAAAAAAGCTTACTTTATGCTTTCACCTTTTAAAACTTTGGTAAGAATGCATATAGTCAGCTTGCCGATATTTTTATGAAAGTCGTGAGAACATTTAAAATTTTTTGTGTAAAAGTCTTTAAAAATATTTTTTTGAAATTATTAAAGTGTTTTATTTCACCAAAATCTTTTCTTTCACTTGGATTAAAGTGTATGTTCATTCCACTATCATTACTTATCATTTAACAACAATTATTCATAGAATAACAAAATACAAATAATAAAATTAAACAAACTAAAAAAAAACATTATCTTAACAAAGTACTAGCCATCAAATTGATAAAAATACAATAAAACAGACATCTTTTTATATTTTCTTCATTTTCTTCTTTTCTTCATATTCAAATCAAAAGAGCTTTATTTTTTTTTTAAGTTGTGATATTTAAAGAAACAAAAAAGGGAATAGAATTTCTATTTGTACCTAGCTTTCAAGAGATTTTAGAAATTGGGCCCTTCATATTTCAACAAATCTAGTAATCCAAAAAGGACAACAAAGTCTAGAATAATTTTTTAAAAGAATTCATTGAAGATTGAAGTCCAACAAAATTGCACAACTTGAAAACCTCAACTGAACTTCCTTGAAGGAATCTCACCTAAACTCCATAAGATTGTAAATGCGGGTTGGTATGTGACATTGTACCATAGCATGCTTTTCACTATTTAGTTTACTATGTGAACTCCTTATGTAATATTAAAAATAATTTCAAAAACACCTACGAGTCAAATTATAAACATGGATCACAAGGCTCACATAAAGGCTCACAAACCAAAGATATACACATGGTAAATATCATCACTTATATACAAAAGCCATGGAAGCATTTCATATGAATTTTCTCCAATTAAGGTTATCATAGAAATATGTATCATGTAGAATGCTACCTAAGTACAAGAGACTAATTAGAGTAATAAAATTTTAATTGATATCATTTTATACATTATGGATGATCTAGATAATTCAGATAATGTATTAATGTATCATAATCCATTATCAACCAAGTCTAAAGTTGGTTGATAGTTTCATTAGGACAAGACTTAACAATAATAAACATCTCACAATCAAACACAAACAATTGCAAAAAAAAAAAAAAAAAAAAAAAAAAAAAAAAAAAAAAAAAAAAAAAGCCTAAGAAAAGCACCAAGATAATTCATATCTCAAATTCTCAATATATTTCCTTGTTATTAAGCAAGCATTAAATTGATGATCTATTTTCAATTTTCAACATTACAAACGTTCATTATAAATATCTACCTGTGACTTGTATAAACATGATAATATACTCAAAAAGAAACTTAAGTATGCAAACCAAGTCAAGATAAGAACAAGAGCTAATATAGTAAAAGAAAAAATGCGGACAATTTAATGCATGAATGAGCATGCATTAATTACAATATTTTCTTTGTTTCTTTCCAAGTGCAATTAGAATATAAAGATCACCTTAACTTTAAACATAAATAGGCTTGCATAATAATTGAATACATAACTGACATACACATAGAATCTCATTATCCCAATATGAGGAACAACAATAATAAGTGAACGTGATTCTTGTGAAATCATTCATCCTAACCATTGATGAAATTTAAGAAACTAGAAGATAATGATGTTTGATGAAGAGAAACGTCCTCATTCAAATTAGATACTTTTGCTTATTGTGAAACTATTAGAGTAGAAGATACATTAAATGTAAATATTTTTTGATAGAAATATAATCTTAAAAACAATAATGAAAAAAAAGTTATGCTCTGCTAAGATCTTGATTAAAATCCTCCATGAGCATAAAATTGGATGAGCCTCAAAAATCCATCAAATCTATTAAATAGTGATGATCTTTAATATTCATCAAATAAGAGAGAAATATAGGAGAAATGAGATAAGACATCAACTTTATTATTTCTCAATAATACAAAAAAATAGAACTAAAATATTTATAGCAACTACAAATCTTAATTTAAATACATCATAAATAAATAGACTAATATAAAAAAATCATCATAATAAAAAATAAATATATTATAAATACAAAATTTTCTCACATCATTACAAAATAATTATTCCAAATTAATAAAAATACATAAAAATATTCCTATAAAATAATGATTATAAATAAAAAATATTTCATATTATTCATTGATAACAAATTCAACATTAAAAATATTACATTATATTTGTTTTTAGCACTAAAATAATTATTGACAAGGTTCTCTCACAATGCTAGATGAATACGAGTAAAAATGCTCATAAAGCTAAGCCGACATGACATGGAATCTATGACCCATTACTACATGACACATGCCCAGGCATGGGTCATGCTCGAGTGCCAATGACCCATGACCCCTAGTGATGTGATATGTGCTTGGGCACGAGACATGCTCAAACCACACTCGAGCACCCATGAAGCCATGACCATGTGAACAAGCACGACACACATGACTATGGGTGCAAGAAATATAATTTATCATGACCACACATCACCATGTATGGCCCATAATGAGAAAATTCATGTGCAAGATTTGATCCAAGGACATGAGATGCTTTCTTTGTACAATTATTGAAAATTAAATTCTCAACTTTGATTGCGCCAAACATTGAACATGTGCAAGAAATACATCATATGAATAAAAATACTACTTCCATTTAAGGAGTAGAATGGAGATCATATCTAGTGTGCAAGGCTATAATTTTAACACAAGATTTGAAAGAGAGCAACACGTACACAGCTTTACCCTTGAAAGTTGTAGAGTTTGTGTCTGATAAGTCTCAAACTCGAGACTTACAACTCTTGGATGAACACTCTTGGCATAGCATCAAGACATGACCTCCACTACTTCCACTTAACTTAACAATAAGATAAAGCAATTGACGCTTGAATTAAATTTAAGATAGCTAATTACCAATTTCCTAACTTCTGAAACAGGATCATTAGCAAGGAAGAACAAACCCTGAAGATATTGGTTCATGGATGCATACAGGGCCTGCACAAAATTGAAAAATCATAACACCTGTAGCCACCATGTAACAGCATAGCAATCAAGGAAATTTATAATAAATTCAGAAATATTCAGTATGCTTACTGGAGGCATTGACAGAATGAAAAAATTTACTGAACCCAAAGCAAGCTTCTTTAAGTTGGGATGAGATGAACGAAAAAACTGCCCATGACAAAACAAGTCAAACCATGTTTCCTCATAACAAAAAATGTTGCAGGAAAACACACTTCTCACCTGAAGTAAATGAGAAAGTAACAAGTCAGTGGGTCGATCCGCAGAGCCAAGAACTTCTGCGTTCAAAACATGGGGTGCATCCTCACAAATCTGCATCACAGATCATTAAGTGGTGACATATATGTTACGATTGTTTGTGTCTCTCTGATTTTCAGAAATAAAATTATAGAAATATTAACCTCACAGACCAAGCACTAAAAAAGAAACTTAATTCTCTTGCATTGGGTAAGACCTTAATTAATATAATATCAATAAAGATGTCCCAACTTGTTTTAAATTTTTCTCAAATGAAATGAAATGGGGCCACATAAAAGCAATTCGGTTATGTTCATAAATAAAAATTAAAACACTAACTAAGCACTCCTTTAGTGTAATTTTCAAAAAAATTGAGTTGCATTTTAGCTTGCCTTAATACAATCAATTTTATCTAAAAAGCAAGTTTCTATCTAGACATTTTTAAAGCTTCATTTCGATATGTTTTATTTATTTTGGTCATGAAAAAGTACAAACAACACAAATGCATAGCTCTCACTTACCAAAGTGTTATCAGTGAAAATGTTTAGAGAAACATAAAAAAGAGCATTTTTATTTAGATTCCTGGCTTACTTTAATTTATGATATTATTTCAAAAGTCATCAACTTAAAGCCAAATTAACTATGAGATGTAACACTTTTCATTTTCATTGATTCTGCTCGTGGGAAGATAAAAAAAACTAGTTCTTGGAAAATATTTTTTTCCTCCTCTTTCAAAGTCATACCAACGAATGAAAATCAAGATGAGAAGTAACAAAAGATTTATAAAAAATAACATGAAAAAAAAAAAAAAGAAATCAAAAAGATAAAATAATTGCTTACAAACAATAAGAACTTATAAGCAAACACGATATGGACACTCACGTGTGATCGACCAACAAAGATAATTCCAGTCATTCTAAACTTTTAAAAATCATCCACAGATTTATTCCTGGCCGAGGATTGCATGAAGGTCGTATCCAATGCACGGAGCTCCTACTTAGCACATAGTCTGAAAGAGATGAATATATTAATAGCCTTATCTATGAAAATTACAAAAATTATATCTAATGAATTTTATACACGAGAAATTACCCTTAGTAAAAGATACTTATCATCACATCAAGATATATTTATCAATAATTATCTATAAGACGCCACTATTAGCTAATATATAAAACTACCCTACTACCACCAATAAAATTCTCCGTCCACATTTTTTTGAAGAAATATAAAAATTTAAATATACTTTCAAAATACTATTGCCATTTTTTTAAAGTTATATAAGGTGTGAGATGCACTTAGGTAACAAGTGGTGGTGGCTCTCAAGAGTCATAAAGGACCTTATTACACAAGGGGATTTGAATGGACACATGCTTATTCACAAAAAAAAAATTAAAGAAATAAATATTATGAAATAATTTAAACATATTAAAATAAATATTATATATTTTTTTATTATTTAATATTAAAATAAATTCTAGTCCTCCACATGTGTAATATTTTTGTAGACAATCGGAAGTAATAAACTTGTAATAAATTTTATATCTATATGTGTAGTTGAGTTATGTAATAAACTCTGATGTGGATAAAAGCACAAAAAAGAATAATATTGACATTGGTATTAATGAAACATGAATAAAATTAAATTATAAAAATCATAAGGACTAGTGATAGACTTATAATAATTAAACTAATAGTGGGCAAAAATTTATTTGTGCTTAGTGCATATGTTCCACAAGTACCACTTCAAAAAAATAAAATAAAAACTTATAAAAAAATAGATGAAATAGTACATGGTATACCATGAAAATAAAATAAAGATTATAATGAAGATTTAAATGGGCAAATAAGAATAAGTAACAAGATTTATAAAAGATACCAAAATAATATGAGTTTGGAGAAAGTAATTAAAATTTAAATATGAGAGAATAATCATAATTTTATTTTTATCTTATGATATATATACAAATAAAGTCAACTTTAATAAGGAATAGAAATATTTAATGACCTTTAAAAGCGATCCAAATAAATTTTTTTCTCAAATTATACAAATACTATAAATTATACCAAATGAGAAGTTAATCATTCAACAAAAACTAGTTATAATTGATTTGCTATTTGAAATGTATAATCATAGAAATGTTTTAATTAATTATTTAAAAACAAAATAACATAACCTAATAAGAAAAATGATCAATAATTTCAAAAAAATAGATAATAAAATTAATTAGTCTTTTGACATAAGTGCGATTATTATAAAAAATAAAGTGATAATTTGCATTAAAATATATATTAAAAGGTTTCAAGTATGTTAAAAGAAAACATTTGCTCAAACATAGAAACATGATTATAAATATATAAGGTTCAACAAACCATTAATAAGAAACGAATGTGTTAAGAAATATATAAAATAACAAGAATAAAAACAATATTAAATTATATTATGAGACAAAAAAAATAAATGAATAATAATTAAATTTAAATTTAAAACAATAATAAGTTGTGTGATAAATTACAAAGTAAAGAATAAGACAATAATATTTATAAATTAACGAAAATAATAAAAAAAAGCATAACCATTAAATATATAAAATATATTAAGAATAAAAATAATCAAATACTAATAAAAGAAGAAAAAGTCAAAGAGATAATAAAAATATTTTTTAGGAACTTTTAAATAAATTCATAAATTTAGATTTTAATATTAAAAATAATTGACAACTAAATAATGATAGATATGTAGCCTAATAAATAAATACCAAAAAAATCACAAGGTATGATGATATTTATATTAAAATTTAGAGGATGATGAGTAAGAAACACGTGATTTTCTATGACTAAATTATTTAACAAGATCATAACAATCAAAAAAATATTTGAATCTCTATGGTTACTTATATATTAATAAAGTAACAATTATCATTTATATACCAAAAAAATAATTAAGTCTCACAGGGTCATTTATCAAAAACTTACGGAAGATACTCATTATATTGGATAATTTCTAGCTCATCACATTTCAAAACCAAGATATCATTCACGTGCATAATGAACAAAGTTATTTTAACATCAAGACTCCTACAAAAAAAAACAAATAAAAATCCATAAACTTGAATAAACAAAACAAGATGACTATCTGTAAAAATCTTACAAACCAAATTATCGATGACATCTCCAGATCATATAATGACTTCCACATTTTAAAAATTACATTTGATTGTATTAATAGAAATTAGATGTGACAAACAAAACGTATCAAACCTGAATGGCCCAATATTCGTGACCCATGTAGGCCATCATGTTAGTCGTGTCAACTTATTTTTAAACCGAGCAGTGATGTGACAGCACGCTTCCAAAAAAGGACATCCTGGCACAACCAATTGACTACTCGAGTCATGCCAAGTCATACCTAGGAGTGTCCGAACACGACGAACGGCTCAAGCCCAGTCAGAAGCATGGCTGAAAAAAACCATTACAAGCTTGGAAGGAAATGACCTAGAGTTGTTTTATCATAAGGTGAGGATCATCCCATGGCACAGATCATGCCGTGTCAGATTGGCCAATTAGACCATGTGCCAAAGCACGGCATGGCCAATGCTATTCGACATGAGCAACAGAAAACTAGCATAAAGCATGGGCTTCACACATCAATTTATTTTGTAATTAAAGAAATATGCACTTGATGTATAAGCACCTTATTTAAAATTTTTTTAAATAATGGGTGCATGAAGCCCATGCGCCCCATTTAAAAAAAAGACTCGTTGACCTATTGGCCCTTACTAGGCATTGATCTGCAACAACAATGATGGGCAATCGGAAGTCACCATCAATGTTAGAAAAAAAATATATCTTATATTTCTATATTTTTGTAAACAATTGAATTTTTGTCCAAGGTATTTGAAAAGAAATCCAATGATTATTAATTTTATGTCTAAAAAAACAAAAATATAATATTGTATTTTTTAAATTTTCTAAAAAAAGGGAATAAACATTTATAATTTTACACTCAATTTATAATCTCATCTCTCTTTAATTCTCTCAAAATTTTAAGTTCGACTTACAATACATTTTTTTTATTTTTATTTGAATAGTATAATATTAATATTAGGTTTTAGAAAAAAAATCCAATGATTAATAGGTTTTTGTCCAGAAAAAATGAAAAAAATAAAACAATATATAAAAAATTAATATTTTATTTTATAAATTTTCTAAAAATAAGTAATTAACATCAAAGTTTTAAAAGGCGAAAGCGTAAGGCGAGGCATTTTTGTATTTGTGAGGCGAAGCGTAAGCCTCAAGGCGTAAGCTTTTTGAACCTCACAATATATAATTAATTAATATTTTAAAATATATAAAATAAAATAAAATAAAATAGCATAAATAAAAACATGAAAACAATTCATTATGATTATTTAAAAAAAGGCATACTAGTTCACTATTTTCACAAAAAACCATAACAAAATCATAAAATATAAAATGAAATAGGTTCCCCTTGAATTCAAAGTACTTTGATGAGGTTGTGAAGTGGTAAATTTATCCATGAGTCCCATAGGAATAGGTTCCCCACTCCCACTTTCACTCCTTAATGCACCTATTGTTTTGGACAAAGCACTCTCATGCATTGAAGTTGGACTCATACCAATTTCTTGAAGCAATTCATATCTTTTAATTTTTTGATCCTTAAAATTGGTCAATGCTTCTTTGCATTCCAATCTAACATCTTCACTAACTTTGGGGCACAGTTTCATACCATGATGAGTTCCGACTAAGTGATGTTTGAGTATATTCACCCCTCTCGCACATCTTTGATTGCAAAATTTACATCTCAAATATTGCTCCCCAGAAACTTTAATAACATATTTCCACACAAAATCTCTTCTTGAATTTTTTGAATTGGAGGAACTCATTCTAAAAAAAACACCAATAATAATATTTACATTTCTATATAACAATATAATTGACTAAAAAATAATAACAAGACATAATTGAAAAGAATTTAAAAATGAAATTAAGAATTTAATTGGTTTAAATTTTAAAAATCAATATTTTTTAGAGGAATTTTAAAAAAAATCTGAAGGCTGAATTTTTTTTTTTTTTTAAAGATGATAAACTTAAAAGCTGAAGCTCCAATTACCTTAAATAAAAAAAAATTAATAAGAAAAGAGATTGGATGAATCTCTTTTAAATTATTTAACAAAAAAAAGAAAGGTGGGAGAGGGAAATCGAAAGTAGCTCGCGCAGGCAGGGCGGAAGGGCGCCGGAGAGAATAGGGAGATCACCGAGTGGGGGGGAATTTCAGAGGGGGGGAGGGGGCACGAAAGGTTGCCGGGTGTGGGGGGATCGGGATTTCGAAGGAGGGGGATCGGGAGGTCGCCGAGGGGGGGAGGAATCGGGATTAGCAGGGGGGAGGGTCGACGACACTGATCGAGATGAAGAAGGGGAAATCGGGAGAGAAGACATACCTGGAGATGGAGCCGAGACGAGATCACCGCTGGAGAAGTGATTCAAACTAGTTGCCGACGTCGCAAAGGTCGATCTATTCAAACTAGAGAAGTGATTCATAATGTTATGCTTTTCTTCCTACGCCTCAAGGCGTTTTTCCCACGCCTCACCCTGAGGCACGCATCAAGGCGCGCCTGGAAAACGCCTTAGAATACCTTGATTAACATTTATAATTATACACTCAATTTATAATTTCGTCTATCTCTAATTCTCTCGAAATTTCAAATCTATCTCACAATATATTTTTGTATTTTTAAATGAATAGTATAATATTATTATTATATTAATTATTATTTATAAGATGAGTCATGCCACATATTAAGGATCAACAAAAACATATATTGCAATTACAAACTTGTGGTTGGTTTCTTTTGGATTTGGATATCAATTTTTGCAAGTTAAATAGTTTGATAATTGTACATATATATTTTTATTAAACAATATTACAACTAAAAAAATCACTTAAAACTCTCTAAAAATAAAAATAATTAATATTATTATGAAAATGAATTAAAACTTTAATTAGATGTATATATAAGTTTTGTTATAAAAAAATTTATTAAATTACATTATTAAATTATTGATAAATTAGTCGTGCTTTATGATTTTAAAAGGTATACTAATATAAAGTTAGATACTTATAAGATAATTGTTGAATATAATGTGGAATTGCATAAATTTAATAAAAAAAAGAAGAAAAGATTTTCTCTATCTCTCTCTTTCAACATGGTATCAGAGCCAAGGGAGAAAACCTAATTCTCTCCCGAAGCTTTCCGACACCTTTTTCCGACACCGGCGACATCTTTTTCCCCGGTGACGTCTTTTTTTTCCTACACCGCCCACACCGCAAGGAGCGTCTGGAGGGGATCTCCATTTTTTTCCCAAAGCACCAGAGCCAGAAAATGGTCCACGTGCTTCCTCCTCCAGCCTCGCCTGACGCCAACTAGCCTCCCTACATCCCTGGTTCTCCCATCCGAGCACTGCAAGTGCCTCTTTTGGGGATTTTTTTTGTCTCCGCCGGCCCTCCGAACAGTCTTTCCGGCTACTTTTTCTCCACCCCAATCCCTGAACGTGCCGTCGGAAGTGTTCTTCTACCTTTCAGGTGCTTCCACGCCACAATCTGAAGTTGTACTAGGACTCTTTTCAATTAGAAGTAGATATGGCTGCTAAAACTTTCATTTTTTCCTCTATTATATCTGGAACTCCTATGATTACTTCGGAGAAATTGGTTGGCAGTGACAATTATCTTTTCTGATCAGTTTCTGTTGAACTATGGTTTATGGGTCAAGGATATGAGGATCACCTGGTTACAGAGGAAACAGATATCCCTGAAGTTGACCGCGTACAGTGGAGGAAGATAGATGCCCAGTTATGTAGTGTATTGTGGCAATCAGTTGATCCTAAGATTCTTTTTCATCTTCGGGCCTACAAAACTTGTTTTAAATTTTGGACTCAGGCCAAAGGATTATACACGAATGATATCCAGCATCTTTATAAGATGGCTTCTACTATTCTCCATCTCAACCAACAGGACTTGGATCTATCTACTTATATTGGCCAGATTGCTTCTCTTAAGGAGGAGTTCTTGACTATGATGCCTCTTACTTCTGATGTTGGGGCTCAACAAACACAGCTTGATAAGTTCTTAATGATCCTTACTCTTATTAGCCTCCATCAGGATCTTGAGCATGTCCACGATCAGATTCTTGGCAGTTCATCAGTTCCGTCCTTGGATGATGTGTTTGCTCGCCTCCTTCGTATCTTGTCCACTCAGACTTTGCCATCTGATAGCACTTCAGATTCTTCTGTGTTAGTTTCTCACACTACCACTCAAGGAGGCCGCAGTGGTAACCGAGATAGGGGCCAACGTCCTCATTGCACCTATTGCAATTAACTTGGTCACACTCGTGATCATTGTTATCAGTTACATGGACGGCCTCCTAGCACTGTCGACATGGTCCAGTCCTCTGATTCTCATTTGCCTCAGCCTCCGAGCTCCTCCGCATCTCAGGCATCTCAGGCTTCTGTTGCCTCTGTTGCCCGGCCTGGTAATGCCTATGCCTGCCTTACCCACACATCTTCTCTTGGACCCTGGATTTTAAATTCTGGAGCTTCTGATCACATATCTGGTAATAAGGATCTTTTCTCCTCTATTACTACTACATCTGCTTTACCTATTGTTACCTTAGCTAATGGTTCTCAAACTGTGGCTAAAGATATTGGTTTGACCCTTCCTCTACCTTCTCTACCTCTCACTTCTGTCCTTTATAATCCTAAATGTCCTTTTAATCTTATTTCCATCAGCAAAATCACTCGTACTCTTAATTGCTCTATTACCTTTTCTGATAAATTTGTGACCTTGCAGGACCGGAGTACGGGGAAAACGATTGGCATAGGACGTGAGTCTCATGGCCTCTATCATCTCACCTCGGATTCATCTCCTGCAGTTTGCATTTACACTGATGCTCCTCTCCTCATTCATAGTCGTTTGGGTCACCCTAGTCTCTCCAAGTTCCAGAAGATGGTCCCTCGTTTTTCCACTTTGTCGTCGCTTTCGTGTGTGTCATGTCAGCTTGGAAAACATACTCGTGTCTCGTTCCCAAAGCGTTTGGATAATCAGGCAAAGTATCCTTTTGAGCTTGTCCACACTGATGTTTGGGGTCCTTGTCCGACTGCGTCTACTTTAGGATTTCAGTATTTTGTCACTTTTATTGATGACTATTCTCGATATACTTGGTTATTTTTAATGAAAAATCGAGCTGAATTATTTTCTATTTTCCAGAAATTTTATGCTGAAATCCAGACCCAATTCAATATTTCTATTCGTGTGTTACGCAGTGACAATGCCAGAGAATATTTTTCATCCCTCTTTACTTCATTTATGTCTCATCATGGGATTCTTCATCAGTCTTCTTGTGCTCATACTCCTCAACAAAATGGGGTAGCTGAACGCAACAATCAACATCTTGTAGAGACAGCTCGTACTATCCTCCTCCATAGTAATGTTCCTCTTCATTTTTGAGGGACGCTGTTCTTACCGTTTGTTATTTGATTAATCATATGCCCTCCTCTGTTTTACATGATCAGATTCCTCATTCCCTTCTCTTCCCTGACCAACAACTTTATTTCCTTCCTCCGCGTGTCTTTGGTTGTACTTGCTTTGTTCATATTCTCACTCCTGGACAGGACAAGCTTTCAGCCAAAGCCATGAAGTGTCTCTTCTTGGGATATTCCAGACTTCAGCAGGGTTATCGTTGTTATTCTCTTGAGACTCATCGCTACTTTATCTCCGCTGATGTTACTTTCTTTGAGGACTCACCATTCTTTTCCACCACTTCTGAGTCTCTTCATGTTTCTGCAGTCTTGCTCATTCTCATTGTCTTTTCACCTGATGTTGTGCCTCCTCGACCACTTCAGGTTTATCATCGTCGCCCTCGTGTCGATGCTTCTCTCCCGTTTACTGAGGCACCTGCTGACTCACTTCCTATCCCTTCGGCTTCTCCTGCCCCGGCTCCACCCTCTCCTGATGACTTACCCATTGCTGCTCATAAAGGTAATCGCTCTACTCGTAATCCTCATCCTATTTACAATTTTTTGAGTTATCATCGATTATCTTCACCCTAGTCTGCTTTTGTCTCTGCTATATCCTCTGTTTCTCTTCCAAAGAGCACCCATGAAGCTCTTTCCCATCTAGGCTAGCGACCAGCAATGGTGGATGAAATGGCTGCTCTACACTCTAATGGCACTTGGGATCTTGTTGTTTTACCCTCTGGTAAGTCTACAGTTGGTTGTCGTTGGGACTATGCAATTAAGGTTGATCCTGATGGTCAGGTTGATCGCCTCAAGGCCCGCTTAGTTGCTTAAGGCTATACTCAGATTTATGGTTCTAATTATGCTGACACATTCTTCCTTGTTGCCAAGATTACTTCTGTTCGTCTGCTTCTCTCCATGGCTGCTATGTGTTCTTGGTCTCTTTATCAGTTGGATATTAAAAATATCTTCCTTCATGGTGATCTTGTCGAGGAAGTTTATCTGGAGCAACTTCCTGGTTTTGTTGCTCAGGGGGAGTCTGGATTAGTGTGCAAGTTACATCATTCTCTATATGGCTTGAAACAATCTCCTCGAGCATGGTTTGGTCGTTTTAGTTCTGTTGTTCAAGAGTTTGGCATGCTTCGCAGTACAGCAGACCATTCAGTTTTCTATCATCATAACTCATTGGGGCAGTGTATTTATCTGGTTATTTATGTAGATGACATTGTCATTACAGGCAGTGATCAGGATGGTATTCAGAAACTAAAGCAACAACATCTTTTTACCCACTTTCAGACCAAAGATTTGGGAAAACTCAAGTATTTCTTGGGAATTGAGATAGCTCAATCCAGTTCCGATGTGGTCCTTTCCCAAAGGAAGTATGCTTTAGACATCCTGGAAGATACCGGTATATTAGATTGTAAACCGGTAGACACACCTATGGATCCAAATATCAAACTTGTACCAGGACAGGGAAGCCTTTAGGAGATCCTGGGAGATATCGACGACTTGTAGGTAAATTGAACTATCTCACCATTACTCGTCCAGACATTTCTTTTCCTGTGAATGTTGTTAGTCAATTCATACAATCACCATGTGATAGCCATTGGGATGCCGTAATCTGCATTCTTTGATATATCAAAAGTACACCAGGCCAAGGTGTGTTGTATGAGAACAGAGGTCATACTCAAGTTGTTGGTTACAGAGATACAGATTGGGCTGGCTCACCCACAGATAGACGTTCCACTTCAGGGTACTGTGTTTTTATTGGAGGTAATCGAATATCTTGGAAGAGTAAGAAACAAGATGTAGTGGCTAGATCTAGCGCTAAAGCCGAGTATCGAGCTATGGCTTTAGCAACATGTGAACTCATATGGTTGAAACATCTTCTTCGAGAGTTGAGATTTGGAAAGGATGAAGAGATGAAACTCATCTGTGATAATCAGGCCGCATTACATATTGCATCCAATCCAGTCTTTCATGAAAGGACCAAGCATATTGAAGTTGATTATCACTTCATTAGAGAGAAAATCGCATCAGGATGTGTTGCTACAAGTTTTGTTAATTCAAATGATCAACTAGCAGATATCTTCACTAAATCTCTCAGTCGTCCTAGGATTAAATATATTTATAACAAGCTTGGGACATATGACGTATATGCTCCAGCTTGAGGGGGAGTGTTGAATATAATGTGGAGTTGCGGAAATTTAATAAAAAAAAAGAAGAAAAGGTTTTCTCTCTCTCTCTTTTTCAATAATAATCATGACATAAATACATATGATATGATGAATATATTAAAAAAAACTTCCTAGATAAAATTTAACACAAAGAAAATAGTAAAAATTTTAATTTGGACATTAGAAAAGGCTATAAGAATTAAAATTCATATGATCAACACTTTATCTCAAAAATATAATTTGATGATAATGATGATGTCAAGAACCATAGCTCTCATGAGACACCTCAAAATAATTTAGGTCATAATTATATAAAACATCTTAGGTTTTATGTAATTCATCAACCTAAAATGAAATTATTAAAAGAAAGTAAAAATATTTAATTAAGATTATTGAGACATTTCTATTGCTTGGAAATGTTGATAAAATGTTCTTTTATGTTTTCTCACAAGATCAGAATTTAAGTATTTTTTAGAGATAAAAATATGTAAATTATACTTATTTTTCTTAAAATTAAAAAGACACTTACATTTAAATATCAATGATTTACTTATTTTTAATTTTAACATTTTTCATTAGTAAGACTAAGAATCATAAATGTGAGTACGAATATAAATACCTCTGTTGGCAATAACATGTGTCAATTGAGAAACCTTTTAAAAATTTCCTACTTAACATATCGATATGATATTAATTGAAGTTTACTTCATATGGTTTAAATATATGTTTAGATACTTCAAAGAACCACCACCCATGAAGAAGTTATAATATCTATTATTTTTATTTATTGAAATTATTGTATTTTATTTATTATGTATTTATTTTTATTTTCCAAACAATTGTATTTTAATATGTGCATTGAAATACGCATAGCATGAGTGTTCATGCCATCATTTATTTTTAATTTAAATATTTTTATATCGTGCTTGTAAAATTTACTACAAGTCTACAATGACATACATCAATGAGAGCAATATTTATTACTCACTGAAAGTTGAACCATTTATGTCCATATACCTTAAATATTGATACCTATGAGGATTGGATTAAAATCAACATCCAAATCTAATCACTTCTTTTATAATCTGTAAAGCATAATATATAAAAGATATATTATAGGTCACAATGTTATCACATAGGTGATTAGGATCTTTTACCATCACTCACTAAAAGATCATTATTTTAGTATTGAGTACCTATGTTGCACGGACACGGACACGGGGATACAACTGTGCAAGATAAGAGGACACAGCAAATTCTAAAAAACTAGAATACAGATACGGCTAGGATACGTCATGATAAAAAAAATAAAATTAAAAATAAAAATTATTAATTATAAATATTAGGTATTTTAAAATAATTTAAAATTCTGTATTTTAAAATAATGTAAAAAAAATTTAAACCCTCTAACACTCTCCCCCTCCCAAACCTTCCCCCCCTCCCGAAACCCCCTCCCGAAAACCCTTCCTCCCCCCCTCCCCCCCCCCCTCCCGAAACCCCCCCCCCCTCCCGAAACCCCCCCCCCCCCTCCCGAACCCAACCCCCCACCCGATTTTCGATTTTCGAACTCTCCCCCTCCCGATACAGATTCCAAAACCCACCCCCCCAAGTAGCCTATCGGACACGTGTATGACCCGTGTCGCCGTATCCACGTGTCGGACACGTGGACACGGCAGCCCTTAGGCGTATCCGTGTAACACAGTTGAGTACAATATTTTGAGTGAACTAATATTCATACTACAAGGGAAAAAATTATTATAGGTCAAGTCAAAGATATGAGTAGGGAGTTATATAGGAAATAGTAGGGAGCAAAGGGGTGGGGATCTCCTTCAATGTGCATTAATTGTGTCAAAAAGACACATTCAAAAGTGGTGCTGGAATTCATATCATAAGAAGTAGCCTACTTACGTTCAAGTGACAGATCACGATGCAAAGAATTGAACTTACTCAAGAATGCTGATAAAGTTTACTCACTATATCATCCATAAAAAAAATCTACATCAAATTTATCTCTAACACTCAACTACAATATTATTTCATCGGGTATATCTTACTTTGTTATGCATATTTTATATTCTTAAGTTTCTACATAATCTTTAATGTATAATTTATTTTAAAAAATATTTAAATTAAAATATTTTTCTTTTTATAATGATTTGATAAATTTCAAATGACTTTCTTATAAATGATAGATCAAGTCCAATTGAGTGTATATATTTTACTCAACCAAAATAAACCAACTAAATATTTGACTATTATAAATTTATTACTCATTCATTCTTAAATTGATCATTTTTTTAACAAAGTTAAAACTTACGAAATCAATCATAAAAAAATCATTTCTCTTAATTATTAAACTTGTCATTTAAGAAAAATACTTTAAAACTTCACATTTAACATATTAATATATAATTAGCAAGGATAGAGGCAAATCATTTCATCTAATACAAACACATGAGAACCCTGATAAATATCATTTATAAAGATTTTTATTAGTTTATTACATTTATTTTTAATTTTACTTGACAAATGATTTTATTTATTTATTTAAAAAAGAATATAAATTGTTTTATTCAAAATGGCTTTCACTAAATAACTTAACTTTAATTAGAAAATGGTATTAAGATTATGAAAACAATAACATTAGCTCATCTCAAAGGGTTTTTTTTTTCTATTTTAAGATATCATAGATAATTAATAAATATTAAATGCAAGTACATCATCTCAAAATCAGATGATTAAATAAAAGAATATAAATCTAATTAAGATGAAATTATATATCATGTGAGCTACCAATGGCATGGTAGTGCAATTAGTAAACAGAATAGACGTTCTAGCCCTAAATAATCGAGTTCAATTCCCAAGAATGTCAAATACATTTCATATGATACTTGCTAGACCGCTTATCATGTTGTTAAGATGGAAGTCATACTTGCTCCAAACCCAGGTTACCAAGACTCGTATATGAGTTAAGGTATATTATGGATATGCTTGGGAAAAAATATTCTCTATATCATATGAAAAAATTATATATCATATGAGTTATCACTCATGGCTCTATAACAAAAATTATATTCTTTATAACATTGAAAATTAGAATTCACATTATATGTTCAAGTCACCTCTCCTACAGTGAAAAAGATAGCACAAGTCACGTGTATATTTTTCTTAGTTAAATTATTACTCAAAAAAGTATACATATTATATTTTTTTGGTGATGTATAATAATTACAAGTGATAATGTGACATTCTTTTAGATAAAAAAAATTAAGAATTTATCAATAATTATGATCATAAAGAATCTAATTAGGTCATTTTTTGGTCATTTTTTAAGAATTTCTCCAAGTAAGTTCAATAACAAGCAATCCACTCCCATCTGTGACCTCTTTAATCTATTGGATCTTGAATAAATACCATCAAGCCGAGGTAGGCATGGCAAATTAAAAGATTTTATGACCAAAGTTTCCTAGTCATGTCCGGTAAGCTGAAATGACCCAACCTATTGAAGCCAAGACACACTTGGCTAGGTGTGTAACACCCAGAGTTCCCACATGGTTGCCACCCTAGCCAAACATTCAATACCATGTTGCTGTAGAGTGACACACTAATAAGCCAAAAAATTACATGGCTTGGTGTGTAATACTCATGTCTAATTTAAACTCGACTGAGATGAGAGCCCACAATGATTATTATTAGAATCAGGCAAGGGAGACCTTGGTGGGATGCCAAGCCAGGCAGGATAGGTCTACTAACCCCATTCCTAACTCCTAAGTCAAGTATTTTCAAACCTTGTCATATCGGGCAGCCTAGACAAATCGAGCTACCTAAGGCAAAGTAGGCATATGTTCCCTATTCATTAGGATTAACGAGTTGATATTAATGAAAGAGATGAGAGCATAAATATTGCAAATGTTTTTACCAACTAAGGAATTGTGCAGCAGCAAGGAAAAAGAAGAGTAGGGAGGGAGGAATAAAACAAATGAAAAAAAAATAATTATCTTTAAAATAAAATTCAATTTTTAAATACAAAATAAAATCATATATATGATTTAGGACAGCTCACAAGTCAAATGCACCCAAACAATAAAAAAAAACAATAAAATAATATAAAAATAAAATAGAGCCCAACTCTCCCTTCAAGTTGGGGTATAAATGTCATAAATCCATAGCTTTTAAAAAAAATTGTGATCCTTTGAGAGACACCATGAAAATTACTGCAATCTGAGTGTTGGTAGACACGCAAGCTGTAGAATCAAAGTATTCTGAATTTTTTTCTGTATAAAATAACAATCAATTTTAATATATTTTATCTGCGCGTGAAATAATAGGTTTGCTGGAATGTGTCAGACTGTCTGACTATTACAGTAAAATATCATTAATGTATAAACTTGTAGACTAATATAATTATCATTAGTCTATGATTGGACAACTACAAATCATACATAACTAACATCATAGCAATATACTCTACTTCTACATTAAATCTCAAACGAACCATGTATCTATAGCACTTTTAGAAAACAAGATAACCTACAAGAAAAAGACAAAAATTTATGAAGAATTCTCAATCTGCAATCTCAAAAGTCCAACTTCAATTTGTATACGCCACTATCAAACTCTGCCCTCTAGGCATAATTTTACATCCTAAAACTTTCTTCGCATACCTTATAATCATAAATATTATATCCATATGAATTTATTTTTAAAAACCTAAAAAAAATAACTATGTTTGAGAGTGTGTATAATATATAAACTAGTTATTTTTAATTAATTTAATTTTTTAGAGTTCATATTACATATAATAGGATCAACTAACAAACTAATATTAATAAGTAAATATATATCTAGATCAAATGATAAATTGATAGTTGCATATCCTAACATATCAATATCAAATAAATATCTATAGCATATCTATTCTAATAAAAAAAGGTCGTACCTCCTAACTCCTAAGTATCTAATCTATATACCAAAAAAATATCTCAAATATCAAAAAATATTTGTACTAAACTTAGTCTGTAAAAATAATTATAATTGACAGATATCCAATTAATTACCTCATATAATCAAAATATCAATGACATATATCATGAACATCACATACACACCTCACAATCCACATTAAAAGAAATAAAAATAATTTAACATATATCTCTTAGGATCAAATATAACAAGCACTAAAAAATATATATTAAACCATATCCTAGTAAATTATTTTAGATTGTGAGATACCTTATGCAATATGTACATACCTATGTTGACCTAAAGACTACTTTTGGCCAGCATCATTAAGTTATATCCTAGAAATAGAAATAATTTGACACATTGTTGTCACATAATTACTTCTTTTTCATAATCATCATACAAAACACATTGTTTATATTTAGTTAATATATAATTTATCTTTATGATGTTACAATATAAAATAATAACCTAATAATGATTATTTTGAACAAATAAAAGAAAATATCACATTAGTCAATCTCATACATCTACATAAAACTTCTTGCTTTCAACCAGGCCTCATGTTGATTGACCTTTCTCTCATATCTCATTTTCATTGTATACACCCATCTATATCTTACTACAAAGTTACCTATTAATTTTGAGATGATTTCATGCATAATTTGAAGAGAATGCACTCAATTTTACTAACATAACATATCATCATCCTAGATGACTAAATATATCAAAAAAATATCTACAATATTACAACTATCAAGTGAATATAAGAAATTAGAATAACTAATATCAAAATGAAAATAAAATAGCAATCAATATAAATGATATTAAGTAATACACGACTTTTATTATTTCTGTAATACATTTGAAATATCCAAGTCATTACTCCTAGATAAATCATTTGAAATAACAGGAAATTATTCTAGAACAGATTCTAAATAAATTCATTTAGTATATACTTTGAGATTGAAATTATCAAGTCTCTTGACCCTCATTTGTCACTCATGGTGAGACTCACGCCTCACATCAAGTAGGACACTCAAGATAGGCTCTACTCTTAGGCACATTACCCCATGAGTAGTATCATTACTCTCCTCAAAACCAATTGTACTAGTTGTATCAAGTATAAAAATATTAGCATTAACAATCTTTACTCATCTTTAAAAAATAACAAATGGAAATGGAGATATTAAACATTATCTTGAATACAGTTGATGGTACATTATCTTGAATACACTTGATGGTACATTATCTTGAATACACTTGATGTTACATTATCTTGAATTGAGTCCTTAAGAACATGATATCAATATGCATAATGACTATTTTAGTCTAATGAATAACACATACATATTCTTAGTACTGGAATCCTCAATGAAAACATAATTGATGACATGTATAGCCATATTTTTTCTATTTGAAAAGAAATCTTAAATAAAATAAATAAATAAACCTAAAAATTTTTAATAGGAAATAAAAGAATTTGTCTCTAGGATATACAAGCTAAAATGAAATACAGTCTTAGAAAATAAATGACAACTTCTAGCTGATCAAAAAAATTATAAAATAGGAATATTTTAACTATCTCAATAAAATATCAGTTATTCCTCTCAACTATCATATTATATGCTTGAGTATCATCATACGATATTTGAGGAACCATCTTGTACTCATTAAAATAAATAAGAAAATTAAAAAAATATATATTCTAATAAAATATTATTTCTCAACAATTTAATATTACATTCAAATTAAATTTTTATTTTTTCATAAAATTTTTTAAAAATAAAAAAAATTAAAATATTTCATTAAAACAAATAATCATAAAAATCAAATATAACAATTAATAAATATAATAAAATATCTCAAATTATCATATATAATTATCCTATGAATCTCCAAATATTTAAGTGAGCCAGATAAAATTAGTTCCATCTAAAACTCATGACATGCCGAATAAAAAACTATAATATACTTTCATGATTAACATATCTCACAATCAATAAATATCACTCGTATAATGCTCAATATAAAACTTTTAGCTTCTCTAGTGACAAAAATCTCAGTCAATGATAAATCACTAATAAATCAATAATAAACATATATCTAGAATGATTCCTATGAGTCAAGAAGAACAAGGATAAAATTTTTATATCATTAGTATTAGCTCCTAAGTCCATTACCAATAATTTAGAATAAGGTGGTAAACAAAAAATATAATGATTATAGACATACCTGATCTAGTAATATCCATAGAACAAAATCTAGAATATTTCTTCCAAAAAAACATCACATCTATGGTAGTTCAGGATGCAACCTCCAACACTTTTTCCATGCATGTAATAGCCTTTCACAAAAAAACTAGGTTACTATTGCCTTCATGCCTCTTTGTATATCTATAATAGGCCTCCCAACTCTGTCATCACAATCATGTGATGAAGATATTATAATACTATAACTAATCATTCCGATTCAACTTGATCTAGGCATAATTATAGCTAACTAAGTCACTCTCTAATAAATCTTCAAGAGAAATAGTAATGTCTTCATCTTAAGTATGTGTTTGCAAACTAGTATATTATTCTGATAATGAATACATGTAAAAAACATTACACACATGCTCGCCAAATCTCCTCAATATCATCTGACCTATCAATACTGGTAACATACCAACAATGCTCTCTCACATCTACCCAAGTTGCATGGAAAATCCCATCATCCTAATAAGAGAATCTACACATTTATAGTTGAGCAATAACATCTTATAAATAAAATATTCATGAAAATTACATAGAAAAAATCATGTCTCGAACTCTATAGCAAATGTCACAAGAACCAACCACATTTGATAAACTATGATGAATCAATTATCACTTGTACACTAGTAGTTAAGTATCAATTTTCATCCACTTAACAATTTCAATGTCAATTTGAGGTGAGTATTTTAATAATTGATTCATATATTCTTAAGTTACAAACAAGAACATCACCAATAAAACATAAAAAAAATATCTACCATAAATTTTCATTTGATTATCTCCAATAATGTCACATTGATTTCGATCATTTTTTGATATCATCACAAATCCACAATACAAACTTTTACACAAAAGAGAAACAATCAAAAACAAAATCAAATACAACCTACCCTACAATAATTGTGGTGCCACTCTTTTTTACAAACAAAACAAAACAAAATTTAAGATTGATAATATAACATCAACAATGATTCTTTATCATCACTACCATACCAATCAATGTGTTGAGGCAATTGGTGTCACAAACATTGGCAACAACCTTAAGATTCCATAATCTAATGTCAACAATGATTCTATACCATCATTGCCACATCAAATCCCAAATGTCCAATGACCTAAAGATCCAAGAATATACCCAAAACAATCATCATAAGTAGGTGTTCTAGCACTACAATGCAGCAACACTACCACCACATCAAGTCTTGCAATGATTATTATAGCAAATGATTCCAGAGAGTGCACCATCACCCGCACAACCCAATGCCAATGCCCCTTCGTCAAAGAACCCCATATGATATCAAGATCTTACTATTTTAGGCATTATGCCATGGTAGAGAAATAAAGAAAAAAGAGAGAGGAGAGAGAAACAACTGAAAATTGAAAATGATTCTTTAAAAAAGAAAAAAAAATGAATATAAGTTGAGTGCTCTCCAGCAATAAAAAAAACCATGCTTATGATTTAAACAATCATATATACATATATGATTTAGAACAGTCCACGAGTCGAGTACTCCCAAACAATAAAAAAAATAAATATAATAACTAAAAAATAAACTAAACATCAACAATATATACCTTATTATTTTATTATCGTTTATTAACTTATAATTATTTTAATATTTTAATTTTAAATATTTTAGCACATCCAAAATTATGATATCACATGTTCAATGAGATTTGAGCAATTACTATTAGTGATGTTTAGGATTAGATTCCTCAACTTTTGTAAAATCTTATGCTCCAAAGACTAGTCTTGATGAGAAATAAATTATATTCAATCAATGTTAGACATAAATTTTACACGAATATACAAAATTGATTATTGGAAAAATTTTTTGATGATGACTACAATAACCAAAGTCAATATAGTTCTTTCTTGCAACTTCTTACATGAAAATTACATAATAAATTAGTGCGGAAAACAATTTATTATTTCAATTTCTAGTTTTCAATCTTTGCTTAACAATATTAGATTATCTATTTTTTTTAGACATTTTAGCTCGTCCAATATAATGACATGGCATGTTCAATAAGACTTAAGCAATTATTATCAACTATCTATGGCATTTGATATCATATTCCTCAATTTTTAAGAAATCTTATGCTTTAACATAATGAAAAAATAAGTTAGATTAAGGCCAAAGTTAAGAAGAAATTTCACACAGAATAATGAAACAGTTTATTGAAAATATTTTTTTATAATAACTAAGATTATCAAAGTTATGATAATTCTCTCTTGCAACTTGTTACATAACTAATTTATAATTTAAGTGTGAGTAATATTTCCTTCAAGATAATTTGGAGAAAGATTATAAACAATCAACCACCTGATTTCACTATTTCAAAACATCATTTATATATAGACTAATAAATATTGTATATGAGATAAAGTGATCTCTTATAATTTAACAGATTTTTTTAAGTATGACTTCCTTTGAACTTTACAAATGAATTTTAAATTATTCTTATGTTTTCAAACAAAGTTCAAAGAAAATATCCTGATATTAATATATCTCATTTATTAAATTATCATGAGAAAAATGGGTTTGATGTTTCTCAACTCAAATAATATCTCTTATTTAAGCTTCATATGAAATCAAATAATATTGATTTCTTAGAATTGAGATGAGATACTTCAATAAAAATAAGAATCAATCTCAATATATATATATATATATATATATATATATATTGGATATTTTTCCAGAGTTTAAGTATAGAATTCTCTTCGAAATCATATGTTGTAATTAATTTTAATAGATAAAACTTATATTTTTTTATAATTATTTAACTTAGTATTATATATATTGCATGAAAATTATATTCACCTGAAATATCATTGTATTATATGCATTTTGGAGGTCATGCCTTGATGTGATAAAAAGTATTTTTGTCTAAGAATAATAAATCTTGGGTTCGAGACTCAACAAAAACAACTTTTCTAATTTTCAGAGATAAGATTACCAATAAATCTCACAAACCATATGCTATGCGAGAGTCTTGTGTATTCAGTATAATCTCTGATTGATTTAGCTATCAAAAATATTTCCAAAGGAGATGTTAATTGATATGATGAAAAATAGATTGATGTTGTTTTAGTGTTGCACAATGTTTTAGAGTTAACCCTAAACATTCATAGTGTCTATTGGAATGTATTTAGTTTAATTAATATTTTCATAATTCACTTATATGCATTCTAAATTCAAATTATAGTTCTTCTCAATCAACATTATACTTTTAAGAACACATCATTTTATGAACAATGCAAATCCAACAGCAATACCTATGGTGTTGTAATTCAACTAGAGATTATGAAAAAACCAAGCTAAAGAATATACTTGAAGTACATAGCTCATGAGCAAAAACTGTTCCACCTACTTAAGATACGAAAAACTCTATAAATGACTCCAATAAAGCTAATGTTTACAGAATGCAGCAGACCTTGTAAACAGCATCAAGAGCTCCTTCCATGAGATCGAACACATTGCTGTTCAGATAAGTAAGAAGAGTTTGCAACAAGTCCGGCCATTTTGGAATACCCTCTTGCTGAACAATGACGCTTATAATAGTCCCAATTGTGGACCTCACATGCTTATCAGCTGCACCCAAACCAGGCAACAACTCGGATTTGATGTAGAGCTGGTGTGAATGAGGGATGAATCCATACACATTTATGAGATTGTTTTTCAGAAGCAGACCAGCAGCTTGTCGAATCTCCACTGATTTACCCTGTCAGATGTATGTGAAATGACACGCCTCATGTATCTTATTCAACACCACAATTACTTGAAAGATTAGTGACTGCAATATTTTGCATGAAAATTCTTTCCCCATGTCAAATTGCATGGTCTATGACTAGCTTTGAAATGCAATTTTGATGCAAAAAGTCATCACGATGCACTGAATTCATTTAGATTTATCAAATAGATTTTGATTTTTTTTCACCCACAGACAACTAAACTAATCAATGCACTGAGTTCTTGATCCACATCATGCAGGTGATCACTGATTTGCAGTGACCATTAAGGTTGTTCGTTAATAGCAGTAAATGAATAAACGCCTAGCCTTTCGACCACCATTTCTGTGAGACAAATCTCCCATGAAACCCATAAATAACGGATGATATAATAAAGCATTTGCCTTTCGTATCTGAATAGCGAGGGATTTGAAATCAGAATCCCCAAAAAAGCATGATGGAGTGGAAAAAAAAAAGGAATCACCTCTCCCCGAGCGACAATAAAAACTAGGTAATTGTTGAAATCGGAAAATTGAGAGTAGTGCTGGAGCTGCTGCCAGACTTGGGACTTGCTTGCAGAAGACGGGGAAATCTGGAGCTGCAGAAGGTTACAGATTTCCTGAAACCCTTGTTCCTGTGGATGCCACGAGGTAGTCGACGCCGCCATGCTCCCGTATTAGTGATGAAAGTGATTTGTCTCGGACAGGTTCCGTTTGGTCGGAGAAGATGACCAGCAGCCCTGCCTGCTTACCAGTAGTAACTGCAGGACAGTTCAATGTCCGACATGATCCTGCCACGTGAATTCTGAGTTGTTAGAGGCGTCCGTGTTGGCTCTCAACAATTCTATTGCGTAATTGGCATTAGCCATTGGCCGGATTCGCCATTGGTTATTGCCTATTGGTATTCAAGTTTCAATTCAAGCCCCGCTTCAAAATCACATACCTACAGGCTAAAGGCTACGGCAGCACAGCTGCGCCCGCCCATGTTAATCTAGTTCTAGCCATAGTAAATCGTTATGTCATGAGGCCAATTTTAATTTTTAAGTTGTTTTCCTTTTTTTTATCATTTGCCGCTTGTGTATGATCATCATAAAATAAAAATAATTATGTTTTGATTACTTTTTAAATATTTTTTAGAAATCAAACAAAAATATTTATGATTTATATTATGCATAAATATTATTTATGCATGACGAAATGATATGCAGAAGTAATTTATATATTTTCATTCTTCCATTAACTCGTGTATATAGCGTTACGATTAGATGTGTCAAACGGGCTGGGCCGGCCCATTTTTTTTTGAGCACTGTCGTGCTTTCGTGGCGGGCCAGGCTCGGCACGATTATTGTACCGTGGCGGGCCAGGCTCGGCACGATTATTGTACCGTGACGTGCCTGGCCCGGCACAGTTTAAAAAAACCGGGACCGCGGGCGGGGTCTGATTAGACCCGACCCGCAGTCTTTTTTGCGGGAGGGGCGAAGCGAGGGGGACACGGGACGAACCCGTGCCGGTGTGCCGTGCCACGGGCACCGAGCCATGCCGGGCCAGGCACAGCACGGCACGGCACGGGCCCAGGCACGGGCCCAAGCACGGGATTTTCTCGTGCCGGGACGGCCCTGCCCGGTTGACACATCTAGTTACGATCATAAAACACGGATGGAGGAAAAAAGAGTATAGTGTCTTACATCTTTATTCATACTCCCCCTTCGTAGTGACATAACTATGTTATATTCAATTTTTCAAACTCGTCTAGCAGATCAATGGTTGCTTCACCGTTGGATTTAGGGTTTTAACTCCAAAATTGAAAGTCTAAAAAAATTTCAAAAAAAAAATTTAGACTGTGAATTTTGAGATGTAACTTTCATGTTTTAGGCTTTTGTAGCATTGTATGAGGTCTAAGTTCTCTGGAATTGAGCTTTCAAACTTTGTAATTATTCGAGCTCTTCTAGATAAAGAAGATAGAAGGGATATAATAGACATAATTTAAAAAGAAAACTACATATTTTCATTCTTCTAGAAATCCATACATATAGTATTACAAACATTAATATAGTAACAATTAGTCACTATTAAATGTGTTACGGTCATTAATACCATAATAAGTATTCATTGGTAAATATGTGGTCATTCATGAATATAGATGAATCATTTATAACAGTAATAAATGTATTAATTTCTTAGATTGATGTCCAATCTATTTTCATGATATTTGATAATTTTATGGAAGCATATAAATGTCAAATATATATATATATATATATTTTGTTTGATATGTTACTAATTATGAATCATTAACTTTTTTTATGGCATTAGCTACAAATTAGACAGCTTTTGAAGATCATATATGGCTTAGATTTTCATAATATTATTTTTGTTTTAATTATTTTTAATTATGTTTGATGATTATTCCACGTGTGCTTTACAAGACCCAGTTATATTTGGTGTTATTTTATGATAATAAATATAGTTAGTATTTTTGTCAAACAACAATGTCTTGTGTATGAATAGAATGTTTCCAGAGTGATTGCCACAATAACTGGCAAAGATATGTCCATAATTCATTATCAAGAATGACTCGGTAACTAAAAAAAAATATGATTATAGTTATGTTAATAAAAAAAAAAATATGAGAATAGGGTTAATGAGCTTCATATTGATCACAAGCTTAAACACCAATAAATACTTACTCGACACTGAGTACGTGATCATAACTCTTGATAGAAAACTTTTTCCGGCTGCACTAGATTCTATGTTGAACGTAGGGTTCATAGAAATAAAGCATGCATTTATAAGATGAAATTCAAAGATGATATTTAGAATTTGAGAATCTACTATATTATTATTGATCTATTGTAATGAGGAAAGAGATAATTAAGTTGACAACTTACATTAATTTTTTTATTATCAAAAATAAATAAGAATTCTTATAACTGGCATGAAATTATAAAGCTAACAAGGTGTTGATGACAAGTTTTTACGAGGACACATTCGACCACATCAACAAATGATGCATAATAATATTTCAATTTAGTTGACGTGTTTTTTTAAGCTCCTATGTTTTTTCTAAACTAAAATTCTAATAATGGAGGAACTAGCCGAACTTTTCAATAGAAATTATCGTAACATTCATTCAAAGTTATATATGTTAGTTTTTTTTTTTTTTTTTTTTTTTTTTTTTTTTGATAAAAACTTTATTTTTGAATAGGTATTCATAAGTTTTTAGATTGTGATGGACATAATACTGAATCCAGGGAATGATAAGTCATGTTTGCATATTGATATGGTAAGGGTACTGTGTACTCCTAAATGGTTAGTGTAGACTAAAAAATAATGAAAGAAATGTAGAATATTAATACGAAGAAAAACATGTAGGGGAGTCAAATGTTGGCATTGTTATTGGTATAAAGAAATGCATGTATGAGAAAAAAAAAAGGCTTTGTACCATCACAGGTACATAACATTAAATGATGATATTTTTTATATAATTATAAAATATTAGAATCTTTGTCTTAAAAACTCACAGAGACATTTGTTGTAATTAACAATTTATGAATAAGACCAACTTTCTTTATTATGACATTTTTTATTTTTCATCTGCATCAATCATTCAAAATTGATAGCATGCGAACCTATTGTTGCTTACATTCTCTAATTGAATATAATATTTATAATTGAAGTGAGAAGATATGTTCTCTAAAAAGTTTCAATAGTGAGTAAGTCATTAATTTTCCCATTTAAAAATCTCTAACCAAAAAGTTTATTTGTTCTCTAAAGAAATGCATCACATTAAGTATATATCATACCTAAACATTATTTTATATATTTAAAAAAACTAACAGGGTTAATTGTTAGGTTTGGCTCAAACTTCTTCTTAAGCTTATTTATATGCATTGGAGTTGCATCCCATTTATGTGGATTTACAACTAGACTAAAGTTGTGATGGCTGATGAATAGTCATGGTCTTTCTATATATAGTCACAACTGGACTAAAGCTACAATCACAACTAAAAAGCTATGGTCATATTGCATGGAGTCATGGAAAGAATAAAGCTAGAAGTTCTATAGTGGAATCACAATCCTATTCTGTGGATTCATGACAACTAAAGCTATAAAAGTAATAATATTTAGAAGTCATGACCAATATTATATATTTGTGATTTTGTATTGTGGTGACTATCCATCACTCAGAAATATCAACTTTTACGAGTTTTTTTATATTGTTTTCGTGATATAATTATATTGAATCTAAGATTTAAATGAAAAGATTTGACTAAATTATATTTTTTCATGGAATCAGATGAAAAGTAATAAAATTATTATGTAATACTTTTTATTGCTACAATATTAGTTTAGAGTTGTAACCACACTTATCTCATAATATTTAAATAGTTATGTTATTATTCTTACATCATAGCAACTTAGTTATCTTATTAGGACTAAAGGTTATGGCCTTTTTTTGGTTTCATGGCTTATTTTTATCAAAATTTATTATTCATACGTCTAGAGTTATAACCTTGGCCATAAAGAATTATTTATAATTATATGTTCTTATACCCATAATATATATAGTTGTGGTTATATATGAATGTATACAAAGTTATAAACAAATATATAGATTTACATATATGTATGCCTAGTTACAAATATAGTTATATTTAATTATAGAGTGTTACATAGTTATACAAATATTTATATATAGTTATACACATATAGTTATAAATATGTATGCTGTTAAAGATATAATTATATATAACATTTATACACTTATACATTTAGTAAAATATAATTATAAATAGTTATATATTAGTATAGATATAATATATTTTGATAGATATATAGTTATATAGAATTATACATATAGTTATAAATTATTTTATAGTTAAAAAAATAGTTATATATATAGTTTACATAATTATAAATATAGTTATAAATACTTGTATATATAATGATATATGGTTATATAATTATACAAGTGTTTAGATATAATATATGTGTTTTAAGTATTTTTATAAATGGCACATATATATAATTATATATATGTAATTTTTTTATCAATATTATATAGTATATATATCACATTTATAAAACATTATAAATATTATATATTTATATAAAAATTTAATATGTTATATAAATGTTTACAAAAATCTATAAATATTTTATATGTTATATAACAAATTATATAAATGGATAGTTTTATGTAAATGTTTTATATATATTTATAAACAATAATACATATATATATATATATATATATGTATATATATATACAACATTATATGTTTATATAAACATATCAATGTTTATATATAATGTAATACATTTATATATATTAAAGAATAGACATTTATATATAAAGTCATTTGATCATATAAATGTATAAAAGTTTATATATAATGTTCTCTTTATAATATTTTTTGATACAACAAAAATAGAACCCATAAACATTAAGTTTATTTTTTCTTAAGTTACAAAATATGAAAATATTAAGCATAATTTTTTTCTTAAGTTACAGAAGTAGAAAATAATATGCAAATATTTAGTTTTTAAAATCATTAAAACCCTAAAAAATTAAATAATAAAAGAAAAAAGTTGACATTAACCCTTTATTGTTTCATTAATGGTGTAGAGTCAAAATCATATAAGTGATATGAAAATAGAAGAAAAATTGGAGGAAAATTAAAAAAAAAATCAAACCCGAATATTTTGTATAAATCAAACTCTACCATTTGTGATCAAATTGAGAAAGACATTGATATATATATATATATATATATATATATATATATATATATATAACATTCCGAAGGAGAATAGCGATGATAATATTACCTAGTAATAAGAAGAGAGATCTTGTAGGTTGCACATTTATTATCGTTTCACTTCTCCTCTCTTTATCGTTGAAAAATAGAAAAAATGCTAAGTGCTTGATGCCTTAGCATATTGTTTTCTTAGGAATTTATAAATAAAAAATGGGATGTAAATATATAAAAAATAAAGAGAGAAAAATATAAAAGTAAATTAAATTTATAAAAAATAAATAATTTAAATAAAAAAATGAAATAGATTTTTATTTAACCATAAATGATATTATTCCATAAATAAATAAAATAATATTATATAATAATAAAGTATTTCATATATATATATATATATCATGGTTTAAATTTATAAAAATTCAATCTATTTTTTATTGTTTCGCTTCTCCTCTCCTTTAGTCATTATAAAGTTGAATTTTTGAAGCATTCATTTAATAACTACACAGAGATATTTATTTTATAAATCATCAAAATTTTTTTGATGTAATTAAAAAAACTATGTATTAATCTTTAAATATCAATTTATTTTCTTTTAAATTTTATTAAAAAATTGAATTTTTTTATAATTCAAAATTTCAGAAAAATATTTTGTATAATTTTATAATTAATTTATAATTAAAAAATAGTTATTTTAGTATAATTTTTTTATTCGTATTTATATATTTATGAAAATTTTTATTTATAATATCATATTTTTATAAGTATATGAGGAAATTGTCTTTCAAGGATCGATAATCTATAGATCATGACATACCTTTAATACAAAAAATTACGTAAAATATTAAAATAAATAATGCTTAAAAAAATTAAATCATTAAAAATTAGTGATTAAAATTATCACTAGCCCAAATAGCTAGGGAAAATCCCTAGCAAAATTCATATATTTTGAGAAAATAACATTTAAGGAATTATTGCTTGCAATAAAATATAAAATAGTAAATAAAATTCATATAATTATTTTGTGATGGATTTTGTCTCAATCGAATTAGCTAAAGAAATTTTGTTGCTAAATCCGTCACTAAATTACCCACTTTTCTTTGCTTTAAATTTACGAAAATATTAGCGACGAAATATTTTTAATCGAACATTTCCATCGCAAAATCTGTCGCTAAACCTATCGCTAAATTTACTATTAATTTTGCATAGAAATTAATGAAAATATTAGAGATGGAATATTTTCAATCGAACATTTTCATCGTTAATCTATCACTAATCTGTTGCAATATTTTAATTTAATGTAAAATCAAAAATACCCTATTATTCCCTAGCTAATCCCTCACTAATTAGCTAGGGATTATATTCCAAGCTAAATCGACATTTTTTTTATAGTGTTTAAGCATTAGATTCTTCATGTTTTTGTCTCATTCAATTCCCATTTTAATGCTCAACAATATTAGGAGAATACTATCAGACACATCACATCAACGTGTTCATCCATGAAGTTGTGACTTTTATTACAGTAGGATACTTAATTACTATGATATGAATTGACTCTTATTGTCTTTTTATTTTTATGAGATAAATATAGTTGTGATTTCAATATAATATCATAGTTAAAGATAAAACCTTGTATAGTTGAAGGATTGTTTAATAATATAGTAGAGGTGTAGTATAAAAAGACTATCATTACTAAATAAGTAGAGTTTTGACCAATAATTAATGTAAAAACTACTCGATGATTCACATATAACCATATATCCAATAATCTCTAAAAATATGTTGATTTCATGATTATTCATCAAAATTCTCCAAAAGTCCAAAGTCATGAAATCAATCAAAGTCATGAAATCAATCAAAGTCATGAAATCAAGAATTAATGTCTAAAAATATAGTTGTTTAATAATAGTTGGCTATTTCATTATCATTTATCTTCTTATTTCTAATTTCAAGATCTAAATTTTGGAGAAGGCTTATTCAACTTATTAGTCTTGATTTAGCTTATTTTATTGTAATCAAGTAACAAACGACTATGTAATCAATATAAATCATAACTTTTACTCTGATGATGTATGACCATATATTTTTGCAAGAAAAAATCACCGCTAATATTTTTTTCCATTATTTTAAAATTCACATTGGCTTCATTCAAAGTATGTTTGACATATAAAATTTTTCTAAATATTTTATTTTACTTATTTCATAATATAGTTCCCAAAGTATATGCACTTACATTGCATATAAAAAAAAATTATTTCCATCATAATTTTGTCAAATTAGATTTCAACCAATTATCTTTTCACTTCTCTGAAAACTTTGATACATTTAGGATCAAATGTAAAATGATATTTTTCTCTAATAATTTACAAAATATTGGAGGAAGTGAATTTGTAATTATAATCTCATCGTAATCATCTACAATTTTGTTAAAAGAGAATCTAGTAAGCTACTTAAATACATTAGTATTGACAAAGGAAGTGAATTTCTTTATAGGGAATTCACAACCTACTATGACAATAAAAGAATTTCTATATAGTTGCTTATCTCTTACACATCACAACAAAATGATATTGTTGAGAGAAAAAATAAAACTGTTATCATGATGAAAAATGTGTATTGAGTGATAAAAATCTTCCCAAAAATATTGGTAGAAGAAATTTATAATACTGTGAACTTACTCAAAAAATGCTATACATCTATCCTTTAAAATATTACACCTATATGTGCTTGGACTAGGAGATAACCTACACTGCATCACTTAAAAGTGTTTGGAAGTATGTTACTCTCGAGTACCAAAGCAAAATTGAAAAAAATTAGACTCGACAAACAAAAGATTAGTCTTTGTGGGGTACAATTTAAATTCTAAAGGTTCTAGATTGTATACTTTAAGAATGTGTTATTAGATGAAAATTCGAATCGGAATCAAATTAATAATCCTTTAAAATCTATCACTAAATTTAAAGAAGTAACTAAAATTGAAATTGAGCTAGTTGAATCAAACTCTTAAAGTTAGATAATTCTATAATTTTAGAAAACAAAAATCATGAGTTTGGGTCTACATATACTTCCTCTGAATTTATACCACTTGCTTCACCATTTGTACCAATAAAGTATGGATAATTGGAATATATATATGAAATATGTAACTACATAATTGTAGAACCTTAAATCTTTGTGGAAGCTATACAATATCATGACTGGATATCAACAATGGAAAGAGAAATTGACTACATAATCAAAAACAAAAATCGGACATTAGTAAATCTCCTTTTTAATACAAATATTATAGGTGTTAAGTGAATTTACAAACTAAAAAAAATTAGTTAGATAACAACAAACCAAATTGCAAGGAAAGATTCATTCCTAGAGGTTATAATCAAAGGAGTGGTATTGATTACTCGTATACCTTTTTCCCCATAGCTTGATTAGAAACAATTAGGATAATCACATCATGGGCTAGACATAAAGGTTGACCTCTATATCAACTTGATATAAAGTCAATATATCTAAATGGATATATAAAAGAGGATATATATGTGGATCAACCCTTAGGCTATTAAAAAATCATGAAACATGTGTATATAAATTAAACAAGCTATATAAGCTTAGTATACACACATATAAATACATATTTAATAAAACATGAATTACTATAAGTTTGAATTAACCAGCATTGTATTTACTAAAAGAAATCACAAATGATATGTTGATAGTCAATATATATATATGACAGATGTAATTTTTTTTCAAGTAAAAATAAAAAATTAATTAACAAGTGTTGTATATAATTTGTTTTTATTTTATATTTTAGGGCTGATGTTTTTGGCGTGTGGAATTGTTCATCACTATCTCCTCTCTATGCAATTTTCATCATGACTATCTTCTGCGCAAAATCTATATGAACATTATGTGGTTATAATTTATAAATGCATATGCATTTTGTTGGTAGATGTAGCTAGCCATGTTGAACAACTAGTGAACCACATTATATTATGTTGTTCTGTTATTGTTTGTGTGTGTTGTAATTTTATTCCAACAGGGTTTTGTTGGATTGGATTTTGGATATATATCATTTACTATTTTTGTTATCCTCTTCATCTAAATCTTCTAAATCACAAATGTGGAAGTGAAATTGCCCAACAATTAGTATCAGAGCGGGTATCAGCCATTTTTCGAGCAATCACACAATCTAATTTTGTGATTTTATTCTGTAAAATGTTATTTTGTTGAAATGGCTGGAACCCTAATACCACGATTGAGAAGATTAATGGTTGAAATGGATTTAGTATGTGGCATATTAAAATGCGTGCACATTTGAAGAATTTTGATATTTGGAGTTCTCTTGCTCAAGATTTCAATCCTCACACTATTGTTGCTCTTGGAATAACTAAGGTAGAGGCTTGGAGAAATGAAGAGAAAGCACATTTCACCATTCTGTTTAGCCTGTCTGATGAAATCATTATTGAGGTAGTAGATGAAGAATCTGCTGTAAGACTGTGACTCAAGCTTGAGTCACTATATATGACTAAATCACTAATGAACAAGTTTCTATTGAAGAGGATACTATTCACACTAAGGATGCAAGAGGGAATATCTTTGAAAAAGTATTTGTATGATTTAAATAGTATCCTAAATGACATTAAACGTGTGGATGCTAAGGTGGATGATGAAGATATTGCACTTCTATTCTTAGTATCTCCTCCTCCTTTCTATGAGAATTTTGTCGAATCTCTCATATTGGGGTAGGAGGAGATCACCCTGGAGGATGTCCAGTCTACCCTTCAATCTAGAGAGATGAGGCAAAAGACTAATATTGAAAGAACAGAGCAACACTCGACTGTATTAGCGGTGACAAATATAAGGCCACAATCTGTTCCATTCAAGAAGAGAAACAAGCTCAAGAAGAGATCAAAGAAGTGTGATACCTGTCACTACTGCAAAAAAAGGCATTGAAAAACTAAATGCCCAAAGAAGGAAGCAAGGCTGGAACAGTAGGGTCAGCCTAATCCCCCTCCTGCTACAGCCGTGGCCTTTGATGACTTGGATGATGAAGAAGAGCGTGTGCTAGTAACCTCCACAATGAACGAAGCTAGAAAATTTGACATATTAGCACTCTTTTGGAGTGGTTCAGCAAATTTGACATGAACGAAGCTGGCAATGCTGTGGTGGGGAATAACCAACCATGTAAGGTGGTTGGAACTGGCATAATGAGACTGAAAACATATGATGGTCGAATAGTCTCACTTTCAAATGTAAGGTATCTTCCTAAAATGATAATGAATCTCATTTCTTTTTGTATTCTGGATGATCAAAGATGTTCATCCAGTGGTAATTAGGGAATACTAAATATTCACGGAGGAGATGATATCATACTAAAGGGGTAGAAAAGTGGAACACTATACATACTGATATCTTCCACAGGGATAGGGGCTATTACTATCATATTCGGAGAGCCTATATCTAAAGATGAAGTTGACCTTACCAAACTTTGGTACATGCAGCATGTACATATGGGAGAGAAAGATATGAAAATTCTCTTTGATCTTAATCTTCTTGTTGGTCATAAAGTCGATAAATTAAATTTTTGTGATCATTGTATTTTTGATAAGAAACATATAACTAAGTTCGTTAAAGCTATACACTATACAAATAGTATTTTGGATAATATCCATGCTAACTATAAGGGCCATTCTAGAGTCATATCCCTTAGGGGTACTAAATTATATTTATGTTTAGTTGATGATTACTTCAGGATATCATTAGTATTCATGATGAAATATAAATTTGAAACTTTTATAAAGTTTAAGTAGTGGGTTAGCTTAGTAGAAAATAAAACACAAAAGAATGTTAAACTATTACAAAGTGATAATGGTCTAAAATTTTGTCTATCTAAATTTGAGAAATTTTGTAAGGACAAATGTATAACTAGATACAAAATTGTTAGGGACATTACATAACAGAATGACATTACTGAAAGAATAAATCAAATTCTTTTGGAGAGAACTAGATGCATACTCTCTCAATCCGGCTTTGGCAAAAAGTTTTGGGCTGAAGAATATAGCATGTCATCTGATAAATAAATCAACGCATAGTGGAATTAATTTTAAAATTCTATTTGAGGTGTGGACTCGTAAACCTATAGATTATTCCAAATTGAAAGTGTTCGAGTGTGTTGTCTACTACAATGTAAATAATGATAAGCTTGAACCACGAGCAAGAAAAAGAATATTTGTAGGATATGGTGGAGTCAAGGGATTCTGTATTTGGTCACTATCTGAAAAGAGAGTGATTCTCTCTATGAATGTCACCTTTGATGAAAGTGTTGTAAACTTAAGACAAATATCTTGTCCTATCCAATTGCCTGATGTTCCTCGAGCTGAACTTAATGTTGAGTTAAAATCTGAATCTGTAGTTCCAAGAAGGATTCTTGTAATCTCTAGACAAACAATAACTAATCATGAAAATGATGTTGGGTATATTACTGAACCTATTCTTGAACTTATACCTGAAAAGTCTATTCCCTACTGCATTGCAAGATGTGAAGTAATTCTAACATATAATGATCCTTCAACAATACATGTTTTTGTATTATCATTTGTAATAAATATACTATTTTGTGATGATGTTGATGGATTAAGGGTTGAGGGAGACACATATATATACAGATCTACACACACACACATGTATGTGTGTGTGTGTACCAACAAATACACACACACACACACACATGTTTGTATGTGTTTATACATATGTAAATATAAACCAACAAAAATAAATATTTATGTGTGTGTGTGTGTATACAAACCAAAAAAAAAAAACAAAAAAAAAATAAAAATACAATACACCCACAAACACACACACACAACCCAATAAAAATTAATAATGTTAAATTTTTTTTATAAATTTATATAAATATCAAGAATATAAATATAAATCATTTTATATCCTTGATAAATATAACACATATTATCTCTTAGCTCATATATAAGTCTTATAGCTTTAAAATATGAGCATGTAAATTTTTATTCCAAATTGAACTATCACATCATTGATATATAATAACGTAACATCAAAATTAGAGTATACACACACATAAAAAAAAATTGAGAAAATTGTGTCTAGGGTATTAATCATAAAATAATTAATTTTTTTTTTCAAAATTAAAAAAAATAAAAAATTATCATTATTATGTTTTGATATATTAAATAGCATCAGCCCAATTTTACCCCAACACGTTAAAAAAAAATTAATGTAAAATATTTATTTACAAAATTTTAAACTATTGTTTCAAATTCTAAAATCACTTTTTGATTATAATATAAGTTTTACCAAAAATTGCAAAAAAAAAAAAAATAAAATTAACTTTTCATATCGAAAAGCGGGTTAAAAAAAAACAAATCTGATTTTGATTTTTTGATTAAAATTCACCATATAAATAATACACACTAATAACATGGATAATGTGGATTTGCTTCTAAACACAGTACCATACGACATAAATACATAAGGGCTACTAAAAACATGCAAGGAGCGGAAAAAAAAAAGAAAAAAAAAAAAAAGATTCATATAAGAGGAGTGATTTATTTAGTAATTCATACATGGTCTGAGAGATAATTCTCTCTCTCTAGCAGCGGCAGCGACACCAGAGTCGAGAAACACAACGATGACGGTTATGTCGTCGTGGAAATGGCGACGCACGCCTCTGTCGATCTTCTTCAGGTCCGAGTACCTCATCTCTCTCTTCTTCGCCGCCTCTTGTACAGCAGCTTTCACCAGCCTCCTTGCAATTCCCTGCCCCAAACAGGTTTCATAGACATGTTTTAGCGACAGAATTACAGATCTTCGTTCACGCGTTTAAGGTACCTAAGTATACTTTTAATAGATTTCCAGTGTTCTTAACCAGGGTTTATCATAAACATACTCATTGTACTTACTGCATGAGCAATATTAGGTCGGATGCACACAATAAGATACCCAAGGGATAGCACCAGAATAAGGAATTTTAGACATTTGTTCCTTTTCAGATTTAGAATTGGGGCAAAATTCTAATGTTAGATAGAGGTTAGAAGCAAATGGTATCGACTGAGGCTTACAAGAAACCTTTTCAAATCTAGATATAATTTTCTGAATATATTATTTTTGTGAAATAAAAAATATTTTAGTAATTCTATTTCTGAATATTTTCATATACAAAATTTGTTTTTATCCTACAAAATCTGATATTGGTCTGATATTTGGTAATGAATATGAATTCATGATGGCAGAATATTCTAATTCTGATACTAAAGGGGTAGAAAAGTGGAACACTATACATACTGATATGTTCCACAGTGATAGGGGCTATTACTATCATATTCGGAGAGCCTATATCTAAAGATGAAGTTGACATTACCAAACTTTGGTACATGCAGCATGTACATATAGGAGAGAAAGATATGAAAATTCTCGTTGATCTTAATCTTCTTGTTGGTCATAAAGTCGATAAATTAAATTTTTGTGATCATTGTATTTTTGATAAGAAACATAGAACTAAGTTCGTTAAAGCTATACACTATACAGATAGTATTTTGGATAATATCCATGCTAACTATAAGGGCCATTCTAGAGTCATATCCCTTGGGGGTACTAAATTATATTTATGTTTAGTTGATGATTACTTCAGGATATCATGAGTATTCATGATGAAACATAAATTTGAAACTTTTATAAAGTTTAAGTAGTGGGTTAGCTTAGTAGAAAATTAAACACAAAAGAAGGTTAAACTATTACAAAGAGATAATGGTCTAAAATTTTGTCTATTTAAATTTGAGAAATTTTGTAAGGACAAATGTATAACTAGATACAAAATTGTTAGGGACACAACGTAACAGAATGGCATTACTGAAAGAATAAATCAAACTCTTCTGGAGAGAACTAGATGCATACTCTTTCAATCAGGCTTTGGCAAAAAGTTTTGGGCTGAAGAATATAGCATGTCATCTGATAAATAGATCAACGCATAGTGGAATTAATTTTAAAACTCTATTTGAGGTGTGGACTGGTAAACCTATAGATTATTCCAAATTGAAAGTATTCGAGTGTGTTGTCTACTACAATGTAAATAATGATAAGCTTGAACCACGAGCAAGAAAAAGAATATTTGTAGGATATGGTGGAGTCAAGGGATTCCGTATTTGGTCACTATCTGAAAAGCGAGTGATTCTCTTTATGAATGTCACCTTTGATGAAAGTGTTGTAAACTTAAGACAAATATCTTGTCCTATCCAATTGCCTGATGTTCCTCGAGCTGAACTTAAGGTTGAGTTAAAATCTGAATATGTAGTTCCAAGAAGGATGCTTGTAATCTCTAGACAAATAATAACTAAGCATGAAAATGATGTTAGGTCTATTACTGAACCTAATCTTGAATTTATACCTGAAAAGTCTATTCCGTACTGCATTGCAAGATGTGAAGTAATTCTAACATATAATGATCCTTCAACAATACATGTTTTTGTATTATCATTAGTAATAAATATACTATTTTGTGATGATGTTGATGGATTAAGGGTTGAGGGAGACACATATATATACAGATCTACACACACACACACATGTATGTGTGTGTGTGTACCAACAAATACACACACACACACATATGTATGTATGTATTTATACATATGTAAATATAAACCAACAAATATAAATATTGATGTGTGTGTGTGTGTGTATACAAACCAAAAAAAAACAAAAAAATATAAAAATACAATACACCCACACACACACACAAACCAATAAATATTAATAATGTTACTTTTTTTTTGTAAATTTATATAAATATCAAGAATATAAATATAAATCATTTATATCCTTGATAAATATAACACATATTATCTCTTAGCTCATATATGAGTCTTATAGCTTTAAAATATGAGCATGTAAATTTTTATTCCAAATTGAACTATCACATCATTGATATATAATAACGTAACATCAAAATTAGAGTATACATACACATAAAAAAAATTGAGAAAATTGTGTCTAGGGTATTAATCATAAAATAATTAAGTTTTTTTTCAAAATTAAAAAAAATAAAAATTTATAATTATTATGTTTTGATATATTAAATAGCATCAGCCCAATTTTACCCCAACACGTTAAAAAAAATTAATGTAAAATAGTTATTTATAAATTTTAAAACTATAGTTTAAAATTCTAAAATCACTTTTTGATTCTAAGATAAGTTTTACCAAAAATTGCAAAAAAAAAAAAATAAAATTAACTTTTCATCTCAAAAAGTGGGTTAAAAAAAAAACAAATCTGATTTTGATTTTTTGATTAAAATTCACCATATAAATAATACACACTAATAACATGGATTATGTGGATTTGCTACTAAACACAGTACCATACGACATAAATACATAAGGGCTACTAAAAACATGCAAGGAGCGGAAAAAAAAAAGAAAAAAAAAAAAAAAGATTCATATAAGAGGAGTGATTTATTTAGTAATTCATACACGGTCTGAGAGATAATTCTCTCTCTCTAGCAGCGGCAGCGACACCAGAGTCGAGAAACACAACGATGACGGTTATGTCGTCGTGGAAATGGCGACGCACGCCTCTGTCGATCTTCTTCAAATCCGAGTACCTCATCTCTATCTTCTTCGCCGCCTCTTGTACAGCAGCTTTCACCAGCCTCCTTGCAATTCCCTGCCCCAAACAGGTTTCATAGACATGTTTTAGCGACAGAATTACAGATCTTCGTTCACGCGTTTAAGGTACCTAAGTATACTTTTAATAGATTTCCAGTGTTCTTAACCAGGGTTTATCATAAACATACTCATTGTACTTACTGCATGAGCAATATTAGGTCGGATGCACACAATAAGATACCCAAGGGATAGCACCAGAATAAGGAATTTTAGACATTTGTTCCTTTTCAGATTTAGAATTTGGGCAAAATTCTAATGTTAGATAGAGGTTAGAAGCAAATGGTATCGACTGAGGCTTACAAGAAACCTTTTCAAATCTAGATATAATTTTCTGAATATATTATTTTTGTGAAATAAAAAATATTTTAGTAATTCTATTTCTGAATATTTTCATATACAAAATTTGTTTTTATCCTACAAAATCTGATATTGGTCTGATATTTGGTAATGAATATGAATTCATGATGGCAGAATATTCTAATTCTGATACTAAAGGGGTAGAAAAGTGGAACACTATACATACTGATATGTTCCACAGTGATAGGGGCTATTACTATCATATTCGGAGAGCCTATATCTAAAGATGAAGTTGACATTACCAAACTTTGGTACATGCAGCATGTACATATAGGAGAGAAAGATATGAAAATTCTCGTTGATCTTAATCTTCTTGTTGGTCATAAAGTCGATAAATTAAATTTTTGTGATCATTGTATTTTTGATAAGAAACATAGAACTAAGTTCGTTAAAGCTATACACTATACAGATAGTATTTTGGATAATATCCATGCTAACTATAAGGGCCATTCTAGAGTCATATCCCTTGGGGGTACTAAATTATATTTATGTTTAGTTGATGATTACTTCAGGATATCATGAGTATTCATGATGAAACATAAATTTGAAACTTTTATAAAGTTTAAGTAGTGGGTTAGCTTAGTAGAAAATTAAACACAAAAGAAGGTTAAACTATTACAAAGAGATAATGGTCTAAAATTTTGTCTATTTAAATTTGAGAAATTTTGTAAGGACAAATGTATAACTAGATACAAAATTGTTAGGGACACAACGTAACAGAATGGCATTACTGAAAGAATAAATCAAACTCTTCTGGAGAGAACTAGATGCATACTCTTTCAATCAGGCTTTGGCAAAAAGTTTTGGGCTGAAGAATATAGCATGTCATCTGATAAATAGATCAACGCATAGTGGAATTAATTTTAAAACTCTATTTGAGGTGTGGACTGGTAAACCTATAGATTATTCCAAATTGAAAGTATTCGAGTGTGTTGTCTACTACAATGTAAATAATGATAAGCTTGAACCACGAGCAAGAAAAAGAATATTTGTAGGATATGGTGGAGTCAAGGGATTCCGTATTTGGTCACTATCTGAAAAGCGAGTGATTCTCTTTATGAATGTCACCTTTGATGAAAGTGTTGTAAACTTAAGACAAATATCTTGTCCTATCCAATTGCCTGATGTTCCTCGAGCTGAACTTAAGGTTGAGTTAAAATCTGAATATGTAGTTCCAAGAAGGATGCTTGTAATCTCTAGACAAATAATAACTAAGCATGAAAATGATGTTAGGTCTATTACTGAACCTAATCTTGAATTTATACCTGAAAAGTCTATTCCGTACTGCATTGCAAGATGTGAAGTAATTCTAACATATAATGATCCTTCAACAATACATGTTTTGTATTATCATTAGTAATAAATATACTATTTTGTGATGATGTTGATGGATTAAGGGTTGAGGGAGACACATATATATACAGATCTACACACACACACACATGTATGTGTGTGTGTGTACCAACAAATACACACACACACACATATGTATGTATGTATTTATACATATGTAAATATAAACCAACAAATATAAATATTGATGTGTGTGTGTGTGTGTATACAAACCAAAAAAAAACAAAAAAATATAAAAATACAATACACCCACACACACACACAAACCAATAAATATTAATAATGTTACTTTTTTTTTGTAAATTTATATAAATATCAAGAATATAAATATAAATCATTTATATCCTTGATAAATATAACACATATTATCTCTTAGCTCATATATGAGTCTTATAGCTTTAAAATATGAGCATGTAAATTTTTATTCCAAATTGAACTATCACATCATTGATATATAATAACGTAACATCAAAATTAGAGTATACATACACATAAAAAAAATTGAGAAAATTGTGTCTAGGGTATTAATCATAAAATAATTAAGTTTTTTTTCAAAATTAAAAAAAATAAAAATTTATAATTATTATGTTTTGATATATTAAATAGCATCAGCCCAATTTTACCCCAACACGTTAAAAAAAAATTAATGTAAAATAGTTATTTATAAATTTTAAAACTATAGTTTAAAATTCTAAAATCACTTTTTGATTCTAAGATAAGTTTTACCAAAAATTGCAAAAAAAAAAAAAATAAAATTAACTTTTCATCTCAAAAAGTGGGTTAAAAAAAAAACAAATCTGATTTTGATTTTTTGATTAAAATTCACCATATAAATAATACACACTAATAACATGGATTATGTGGATTTGCTACTAAACACAGTACCATACGACATAAATACATAAGGGCTACTAAAAACATGCAAGGAGCGGAAAAAAAAAAAAAAAAAAAAAAAAAAAAAAAAAAAAAAAAAAAAAAAAAAAAAAAAAAAAAGAAAAAAAAAGAAAAAAAAAGAAAAAAAAGAAAAAAAAAGAAAAAAAAAGAAAAAAAAAGATTCATATAAGAGGAGTGATTTATTTAGTAATTCATACACGGTCTGAGAGATAATTCTCTCTCTCTAGCAGCGGCAGCGACACCAGAGTCGAGAAACACAACGATGACGGTTATGTCGTCGTGGAAATGGCGACGCACGCCTCTGTCGATCTTCTTCAGGTCCGAGTACCTCATCTCTCTCTTCTTCGCCGCCTCTTGTACAGCAGCTTTCACCAGCCTCCTTGCAATTCCCTGCCCCAAACAGGTTTCATAGACATGTTTTAGCGACAGAATTACAGATCTTCGTTCACGCGTTTAAGGTACCTAAGTATACTTTTAATAGATTTCCAGTGTTCTTAACCAGGGTTTATCATAAACATACTCATTGTACTTACTGCATGAGCAATATTAGGTCGGATGCACACAATAAGATACCCAAGGGATAGCACCAGAATAAGGAATTTTAGACATTTGTTCCTTTTCAGATTTAGAATTGGGGCAAAATTCTAATGTTAGATAGAGGTTAGAAGCAAATGGTATCGACTGAGGCTTACAAGAAACCTTTTCAAATCTAGATATAATTTTCTGAATATATTATTTTTGTGAAATAAAAAATATTTTAGTAATTCTATTTCTGAATATTTTCATATACAAAATTTGTTTTTATCCTACAAAATCTGATATTGGTCTGATATTTGGTAATGAATATGAATTCATGATGGCAGAATATTCTAATTCTGATACTAAAGGGGTAGAAAAGTGGAACACTATACATACTGATATGTTCCACAGTGATAGGGGCTATTACTATCATATTCGGAGAGCCTATATCTAAAGATGAAGTTGACATTACCAAACTTTGGTACATGCAGCATGTACATATAGGAGAGAAAGATATGAAAATTCTCGTTGATCTTAATCTTCTTGTTGGTCATAAAGTCGATAAATTAAATTTTTGTGATCATTGTATTTTTGATAAGAAACATAGAACTAAGTTCGTTAAAGCTATACACTATACAGATAGTATTTTGGATAATATCCATGCTAACTATAAGGGCCATTCTAGAGTCATATCCCTTGGGGGTACTAAATTATATTTATGTTTAGTTGATGATTACTTCAGGATATCATGAGTATTCATGATGAAACATAAATTTGAAACTTTTATAAAGTTTAAGTAGTGGGTTAGCTTAGTAGAAAATTAAACACAAAAGAAGGTTAAACTATTACAAAGAGATAATGGTCTAAAATTTTGTCTATTTAAATTTGAGAAATTTTGTAAGGACAAATGTATAACTAGATACAAAATTGTTAGGGACACAACGTAACAGAATGGCATTACTGAAAGAATAAATCAAACTCTTCTGGAGAGAACTAGATGCATACTCTTTCAATCAGGCTTTGGCAAAAAGTTTTGGGCTGAAGAATATAGCATGTCATCTGATAAATAGATCAACGCATAGTGGAATTAATTTTAAAACTCTATTTGAGGTGTGGACTGGTAAACCTATAGATTATTCCAAATTGAAAGTATTCGAGTGTGTTGTCTACTACAATGTAAATAATGATAAGCTTGAACCACGAGCAAGAAAAAGAATATTTGTAGGATATGGTGGAGTCAAGGGATTCCGTATTTGGTCACTATCTGAAAAGCGAGTGATTCTCTTTATGAATGTCACCTTTGATGAAAGTGTTGTAAACTTAAGACAAATATCTTGTCCTATCCAATTGCCTGATGTTCCTCGAGCTGAACTTAAGGTTGAGTTAAAATCTGAATATGTAGTTCCAAGAAGGATGCTTGTAATCTCTAGACAAATAATAACTAAGCATGAAAATGATGTTAGGTCTATTACTGAACCTAATCTTGAATTTATACCTGAAAAGTCTATTCCGTACTGCATTGCAAGATGTGAAGTAATTCTAACATATAATGATCCTTCAACAATACATGTTTTTGTATTATCATTAGTAATAAATATACTATTTTGTGATGATGTTGATGGATTAAGGGTTGAGGGAGACACATATATATACAGATCTACACACACACACACATGTATGTGTGTGTGTGTACCAACAAATACACACACACACACATATGTATGTATGTATTTATACATATGTAAATATAAACCAACAAATATAAATATTGATGTGTGTGTGTGTGTGTATACAAACCAAAAAAAAAACAAAAAAATATAAAAATACAATACACCCACACACACACACAAACCAATAAATATTAATAATGTTACTTTTTTTTTGTAAATTTATATAAATATCAAGAATATAAATATAAATCATTTATATCCTTGATAAATATAACACATATTATCTCTTAGCTCATATATGAGTCTTATAGCTTTAAAATATGAGCATGTAAATTTTTATTCCAAATTGAACTATCACATCATTGATATATAATAACGTAACATCAAAATTAGAGTATACATACACATAAAAAAAATTGAGAAAATTGTGTCTAGGGTATTAATCATAAAATAATTAAGTTTTTTTCAAAATTAAAAAAAATAAAAATTTATAATTATTATGTTTTGATATATTAAATAGCATCAGCCCAATTTTACCCCAACACGTTAAAAAAAAATTAATGTAAAATAGTTATTTATAAATTTTAAAACTATAGTTTAAAATTCTAAAATCACTTTTTGATTCTAAGATAAGTTTTACCAAAAATTGCAAAAAAAAAAAAATAAAATTAACTTTTCATCTCAAAAAGTGGGTTAAAAAAAAAAACAAATCTGATTTTGATTTTTTGATTAAAATTCACCATATAAATAATACACACTAATAACATGGATTATGTGGATTTGCTACTAATCACAGTACCATACGACATAAATACATAAGGGCTACTAAAAACATGCAAGGAGCGGAAAAAAAAAAGAAAAAAAAAAGAAAAAAAAAAGAAAAAAAAAGAAAAAAAAAGAAAAAAAAGAAAAAAAAAGAAAAAAAAAGAAAAAAAAAGAAAAAAAAAGAAAAAAAAAGAAAAAAAAAGATTCATATAAGAGGAGTGATTTATTTAGTAATTCATACACGGTCTGAGAGATAATTCTCTCTCTCTAGCAGCGGCAGCGACACCAGAGTCGAGAAACACAACGATGACGGTTATGTCGTCGTGGAAATGGCGACGCACGCCTCTGTCGATCTTCTTCAGGTCCGAGTACCTCATCTCTCTCTTCTTCGCCGCCTCTTGTACAGCAGCTTTCACCAGCCTCCTTGCAATTCCCTGCCCCAAACAGGTTTCATAGACATGTTTTAGCGACAGAATTACAGATCTTCGTTCACAGCGTTTAAGGTACCTAAGTATACTTTTAATAGATTTCCAGTGTTCTTAACCAGGGTTTATCATAAACATACTCATTGTACTTACTGCATGAGCAATATTAGGTCGGATGCACACAATAAGATACCCAAGGGATAGCACCAGAATAAGGAATTTTAGACATTTGTTCCTTTTCAGATTTAGAATTGGGGCAAAATTCTAATGTTAGATAGAGGTTAGAAGCAAATGGTATCGACTGAGGCTTACAAGAAACCTTTTCAAATCTAGATATAATTTTCTGAATATATTATTTTTGTGAAATAAAAAATATTTTAGTAATTCTATTTCTGAATATTTTCATATACAAAATTTGTTTTTATCCTACAAAATCTGATATTGGTCTGATATTTGGTAATGAATATGAATTCATGATGGCAGAATATTCTAATTCTGATACTAAAGGGGTAGAAAAGTGGAACACTATACATACTGATATGTTCCACAGTGATAGGGGCTATTACTATCATATTCGGAGAGCCTATATCTAAAGATGAAGTTGACATTACCAAACTTTGGTACATGCAGCATGTACATATAGGAGAGAAAGATATGAAAATTCTCGTTGATCTTAATCTTCTTGTTGGTCATAAAGTCGATAAATTAAATTTTTGTGATCATTGTATTTTTGATAAGAAACATAGAACTAAGTTCGTTAAAGCTATACACTATACAGATAGTATTTTGGATAATATCCATGCTAACTATAAGGGCCATTCTAGAGTCATATCCCTTGGGGGTACTAAATTATATTTATGTTTAGTTGATGATTACTTCAGGATATCATGAGTATTCATGATGAAACATAAATTTGAAACTTTTATAAAGTTTAAGTAGTGGGTTAGCTTAGTAGAAAATTAAACACAAAAGAAGGTTAAACTATTACAAAGAGATAATGGTCTAAAATTTTGTCTATTTAAATTTGAGAAATTTTGTAAGGACAAATGTATAACTAGATACAAAATTGTTAGGGACACAACGTAACAGAATGGCATTACTGAAAGAATAAATCAAACTCTTCTGGAGAGAACTAGATGCATACTCTTTCAATCAGGCTTTGGCAAAAAGTTTTGGGCTGAAGAATATAGCATGTCATCTGATAAATAGATCAACGCATAGTGGAATTAATTTTAAAACTCTATTTGAGGTGTGGACTGGTAAACCTATAGATTATTCCAAATTGAAAGTATTCGAGTGTGTTGTCTACTACAATGTAAATAATGATAAGCTTGAACCACGAGCAAGAAAAAGAATATTTGTAGGATATGGTGGAGTCAAGGGATTCCGTATTTGGTCACTATCTGAAAAGCGAGTGATTCTCTTTATGAATGTCACCTTTGATGAAAGTGTTGTAAACTTAAGACAAATATCTTGTCCTATCCAATTGCCTGATGTTCCTCGAGCTGAACTTAAGGTTGAGTTAAAATCTGAATATGTAGTTCCAAGAAGGATGCTTGTAATCTCTAGACAAATAATAACTAAGCATGAAAATGATGTTAGGTCTATTACTGAACCTAATCTTGAATTTATACCTGAAAAGTCTATTCCGTACTGCATTGCAAGATGTGAAGTAATTCTAACATATAATGATCCTTCAACAATACATGTTTTTGTATTATCATTAGTAATAAATATACTATTTTGTGATGATGTTGATGGATTAAGGGTTGAGGGAGACACATATATATACAGATCTACACACACACACACATGTATGTGTGTGTGTGTACCAACAAATACACACACACACACATATGTATGTATGTATTTATACATATGTAAATATAAACCAACAAATATAAATATTGATGTGTGTGTGTGTGTGTATACAAACCAAAAAAAAACAAAAAAAAACAAAAAAATATAAAAATACAATACACCCACACACACACACAAACCAATAAATATTAATAATGTTACTTTTTTTTGTAAATTTATATAAATATCAAGAATATAAATATAAATCATTTATATCCTTGATAAATATAACACATATTATCTCTTAGCTCATATATGAGTCTTATAGCTTTAAAATATGAGCATGTAAATTTTATTCCAAATTGAACTATCACATCATTGATATATAATAACGTAACATCAAAATTAGAGTATACATACACATAAAAAAATTGAGAAAATTGTGTCTAGGGTATTAATCATAAAATAATTAAGTTTTTTTTCAAAATTAAAAAAATAAAAATTTATAATTATTATGTTTTGATATATTAAATAGCATCAGCCCAATTTTACCCCAACACGTTAAAAAAAAATTAATGTAAAATAGTTATTTATAAATTTTAAAACTATAGTTTAAAATTCTAAAATCACTTTTTGATTCTAAGATAAGTTTTACCAAAAATTGCAAAAAAAAAAAAATAAAATTAACTTTTCATCTCAAAAAGTGGGTTAAAAAAAAAACAAATCTGATTTTGATTTTTTGATTAAAATTCACCATATAAATAATACACACTAATAACATGGATTATGTGGATTTGCTACTAAACACAGTACCATACGACATAAATACATAAGGGCTACTAAAAAACATGCAAGGAGCGGAAAAAAAAAAAAGAAAAAAAAAGAAAAAAAAAGAAAAAAAAGAAAAAAAAAGAAAAAAAAGAAAAAAAAGAAAAAAAAAAGAAAAAAAAGAAAAAAAAAGAAAAAAAAAGAAAAAAAAAAGATTCATATAAGAGGAGTGATTTATTTAGTAATTCATACACGGTCTGAGAGATAATTCTCTCTCTCTAGCAGCGGCAGCGACACCAGAGTCGAGAAACACAACGATGACGGTTATGTCGTCGTGGAAATGGCGACGCACGCCTCTGTCGATCTTCTTCAGGTCCGAGTACCTCATCTCTCTCTTCTTCGCCGCCTCTTGTACAGCAGCTTTCACCAGCCTCCTTGCAATTCCCTGCCCCAAACAGGTTTCATAGACATGTTTTAGCGACAGAATTACAGATCTTCGTTCACGCGTTTAAGGTACCTAAGTATACTTTTAATAGATTTCCAGTGTTCTTAACCAGGGTTTATCATAAACATACTCATTGTACTTACTGCATGAGCAATATTAGGTCGGATGCACACAATAAGATACCCAAGGGATTAGCACCAGAATAAGGAATTTTAGACATTTGTTCCTTTTCAGATTTAGAATTGGGGCAAAATTCTAATGTTAGATAGAGGTTAGAAGCAAATGGTATCGACTGAGGCTTACAAGAAACCTTTTCAAATCTAGATATAATTTTCTGAATATATTATTTTTGTGAAATAAAAAAATATTTAGTAATTCTATTTCTGAATATTTTCATATACAAAATTTGTTTTTATCCTACAAAATCTGATATTGGTCTGATATTTGGTAATGAATATGAATTCATGATGGCAGAATATTCTAATTCTGATACTAAAGGGGTAGAAAAGTGGAACACTATACATACTGATATGTTCCACAGTGATAGGGGCTATTACTATCATATTCGGAGAGCCTATATCTAAAGATGAAGTTGACATTACCAAACTTTGGTACATGCAGCATGTACATATAGGAGAGAAAGATATGAAAATTCTCGTTGATCTTAATCTTCTTGTTGGTCATAAAGTCGATAAATTAAATTTTTGTGATCATTGTATTTTTGATAAGAAACATAGAACTAAGTTCGTTAAAGCTATACACTATACAGATAGTATTTTGGATAATATCCATGCTAACTATAAGGGCCATTCTAGAGTCATATCCCTTGGGGGTACTAAATTATATTTATGTTTAGTTGATGATTACTTCAGGATATCATGAGTATTCATGATGAAACATAAATTTGAAACTTTTATAAAGTTTAAGTAGTGGGTTAGCTTAGTAGAAAATTAAACACAAAAGAAGGTTAAACTATTACAAAGAGATAATGGTCTAAAATTTTGTCTATTTAAATTTGAGAAATTTTGTAAGGACAAATGTATAACTAGATACAAAATTGTTAGGGACACAACGTAACAGAATGGCATTACTGAAAGAATAAATCAAACTCTTCTGGAGAGAACTAGATGCATACTCTTTCAATCAGGCTTTGGCAAAAAGTTTTGGGCTGAAGAATATAGCATGTCATCTGATAAATAGATCAACGCATAGTGGAATTAATTTTAAAACTCTATTTGAGGTGTGGACTGGTAAACCTATAGATTATTCCAAATTGAAAGTATTCGAGTGTGTTGTCTACTACAATGTAAATAATGATAAGCTTGAACCACGAGCAAGAAAAAGAATATTTGTAGGATATGGTGGAGTCAAGGGATTCCGTATTTGGTCACTATCTGAAAAGCGAGTGATTCTCTTTATGAATGTCACCTTTGATGAAAGTGTTGTAAACTTAAGACAAATATCTTGTCCTATCCAATTGCCTGATGTTCCTCGAGCTGAACTTAAGGTTGAGTTAAAATCTGAATATGTAGTTCCAAGAAGGATGCTTGTAATCTCTAGACAAATAATAACTAAGCATGAAAATGATGTTAGGTCTATTACTGAACCTAATCTTGAATTTATACCTGAAAAGTCTATTCCGTACTGCATTGCAAGATGTGAAGTAATTCTAACATATAATGATCCTTCAACAATACATGTTTTTGTATTATCATTAGTAATAAATATACTATTTTGTGATGATGTTGATGGATTAAGGGTTGAGGGAGACACATATATATACAGATCTACACACACACACACATGTATGTGTGTGTGTGTACCAACAAATACACACACACACACATATGTATGTATGTATTTATACATATGTAAATATAAACCAACAAATATAAATATTGATGTGTGTGTGTGTGTATACAAACCAAAAAAAAATAAAAAAAAACAAAAAAATATAAAAATACAATACACCCACACACACACACAAACCAATAAATATTAATAATGTTACTTTTTTTTTGTAAATTTATATAAATATCAAGAATATAAATATAAATCATTTATATCCTTGATAAATATAACACATATTATCTCTTAGCTCATATATGAGTCTTATAGCTTTAAAATATGAGCATGTAAATTTTTATTCCAAATTGAACTATCACATCATTGATATATAATAACGTAACATCAAAATTAGAGTATACATACACATAAAAAAAATTGAGAAAATTGTGTCTAGGGTATTAATCATAAAATAATTAAGTTTTTTTTCAAAATTAAAAAAAATAAAAATTTATAATTATTATGTTTTGATATATTAAATAGCATCAGCCCAATTTTACCCCAACACGTTAAAAAAAAATTAATGTAAAATAGTTATTTATAAATTTTAAAACTATAGTTTAAAATTCTAAAATCACTTTTTGATTCTAAGATAAGTTTTACCAAAAATTGCAAAAAAAAAAAAATAAAATTAACTTTTCATCTCAAAAAGTGGGTTAAAAAAAAAACAAATCTGATTTTGATTTTTTGATTAAAATTCACCATATAAATAATACACACTAATAACATGGATTATGTGGATTTGCTACTAAACACAGTACCATACGACATAAATACATAAGGGCTACTAAAAACATGCAAGGAGCGGAAAAAAAAAAGAAAAAAAAAAGAAAAAAAAAAGAAAAAAAAAGAAAAAAAAAGAAAAAAAAGAAAAAAAAAGAAAAAAAAGAAAAAAAAGAAAAAAAAAGAAAAAAAAAGAAAAAAAAAGATTCATATAAGAGGAGTGATTTATTTAGTAATTCATACACGGTCTGAGAGATAATTCTCTCTCTCTAGCAGCGGCAGCGACACCAGAGTCGAGAAACACAACGATGACGGTTATGTCGTCGTGGAAATGGCGACGCACGCCTCTGTCGATCTTCTTCAGGTCCGAGTACCTCATCTCTCTCTTCTTCGCCGCCTCTTGTACAGCAGCTTTCACCAGCCTCCTTGCAATTCCCTGCCCCAAACAGGTTTCATAGACATGTTTTAGCGACAGAATTACAGATCTTCGTTCACGCGTTTAAGGTACCTAAGTATACTTTTAATAGATTTCCAGTGTTCTTAACCAGGGTTTATCATAAACATACTCATTGTACTTACTGCATGAGCAATATTAGGTCGGATGCACACAATAAGATACCCAAGGGATAGCACCAGAATAAGGAATTTTAGACATTTGTTCCTTTTCAGATTTAGAATTGGGGCAAAATTCTAATGTTAGATAGAGGTTAGAAGCAAATGGTATCGACTGAGGCTTACAAGAAACCTTTTCAAATCTAGATATAATTTTCTGAATATATTATTTTTGTGAAATAAAAAATATTTTAGTAATTCTATTTCTGAATATTTTCATATACAAAATTTGTTTTTATCCTACAAAATCTGATATTGGTCTGATATTTGGTAATGAATATGAATTCATGATGGCAGAATATTCTAATTCTGACTATGCATGAGATGTTGATAGTATACTGTCTATGATTGGTTATGTTTTTACTGTATGTAATTCTGTAGTTAGCTGGAAAGACACTACAATCTTCTGGTATTTTATCTTCTACTGAAGCAGAGTATATGGCTTTGACTGAAGATGCAAAGGAAGAGATATGGCTGAACAATTTTTTCAAGGACCTTTGTCTTTATGAAGAGGTTGCAAAATATTTCTGTAACAACCCAAGTGCTATTTGTTTAGCAAAAGACAAAGTTCATCATGAGAGGACAAAATACATTGATCTGCGATATTATTTCTTTCAATCCGAGAAGAGAGTACAAGTAAAAAAGATTGAAACTTCTGATAATTTAGCTGACATATTTATCAAACCTATCACTCTAAACAAATTAAGATACTCTTTTGACTCACTAAATATATCAAATCAGATCTAGTTCTTTTTTGACTAACTATTTATAGAGAGCGTCTCTCTATCTGTATGTAAAACAAATTAAGGTGAAGATTGTTGTATATAATTTGGTTTGATAATCTATTTTGTATAATTAAAATATTTTTATTTTAATATTTTTATGTAAGGGCAGGAAAGAAAATTTTATCAGTCTGATTGTAACTAACCTAACTCAAATTACAAAAACTAGGCCTACGGACCCAATCCATTATAGATAACATCGACGATGAACCATCCCCCATGTCAGTCTTCACTGACCACTATAATGGGAAGTTCCCTCTGTTGCGCGCTCTTTGTGGATATTAAGTATTCGAAGAAAGAAAATATTAAGAGGCTTTGAATGTAGAAATAGCACAATAAAGGAGGTCTTGTTGTCCGGTCAGCGGGCCGAATAATTTTTGCAGCAAAGTCAGCCCGTCCGAGTGATTCGACCCGCTCCAGTTAATTAAACCAAGAAATTATATTAATATAAATTATTTTTATTTTATATTTGTATGCTGCCATTTTTTGTTGTGTGAAACTGTTCATCTCTTTCTTCTCTCTACGTGATTTTCATTGTGACTGTCTTTTATGCAAAATTTATAAGAATATTATGTGATTATAATCTGTAAACACATACATATTTTCTGTGTGGATGTAGCTGGTCGTGTTGAATGACTAGTGAACCATGTTATATTGTGTTTTTCTGCCGTGATTTGTGTGCACTATGATTTTATTCTGTCGTGGTTCTGTTGGATTGGATTGTGGATATATAATGTTTGTTATTTTTGTTGTTATCTTCTAAATCTTCTAAATCACAAACGTGAAAGCGAAATTGCCCAACAACAAGCTTAAAAAGTACATGATGAACATATATGAAATGTCTGATTTATGACCTTTCCATAACTTCCTTAGATTGGAAATAACTCAAGATAGTTCTAGAGTATTCATTGCTAAAACTCATTACATTTAGAATCTACAAAAAATTTAGAATGGGTACTTGTAAATCAGTATCCACTTTATCAATAATAAAGCAAAAACTAAAACTAGTTAGAGATAAGAAAATCAATTGAAACTTATATAGGTGTTTAATAGTAAGCCTTCTATATGTCTCAACAACCAGGCCAACCAATATACATACTATAAAATTAATGTCATGATTTATACACTCTTCATCTCATATATACTTTGGAGTTGCCAAGTGAGTATTAAGAATTCTTAATGGTATAGTGTACCTTGGACTGAGATATTTTAAGACTGAGTATAAAATTTTTTGGCTATTATGATAGTGAGTTGGGAGGATGTCTAGATAATTTTAGAAGCACATTTGGATATACATTCCACCTCGGAATTGTATTAATCTCACAGGCTTCCAACAAGCAATCAACTATAACATTGTCCACAATCAAAGTTAAGTATGTCTCTATTTTCAATTGCCACCTCATAAGCAATTTGGCTAATGAAGATACTAGAAGAATTGAACGACAAAGAATGGGATTTCACTTCTATTTTATACGACAACAAATCACTAATTATCATAGCAAAGGATTCAATTCAACACAACATAACCAAGCAAATAAGAATACGGTATTATAAAACATGCAATAGAAGAAATGAATTTTGAGTTGGTTCACCACTACACAAAAGATCAAGTTGCAGACATTTTGACAAAGCCACTGCCATGAAAGAAACATCAACACTTCAGCAAGATGACTTGACTTAAATCAATTTCATCAAGGAGAAGTATTGAGACTTAAATGAAATGATATGTTCATCTTAATTCATACTGTTTAAAATAAATCACAAATATTAAGTGACACACTAATATTACTTCTTGATACATTTTTATTTATTTTAATTGTGTATATGTGAATAATTTTTTAAAAGATTTGTATTTTGGTGCACAAAATTTTAAAAAATATATTTTTAAAAATATTTAAAAAGTACACCAAAATATAAAACAATTATATTTTGGTGTACTAAAATTTTAAAATCCTAATTTAATCCAATGTGATATCGACACTTCATCATGCTAAAAATTTAAAAAGATTAACATATCAAGATGCACGTATCTTATGGCATACAAATATATGATCTAAATACACATACTCAACGTCAAAATATTCTCATTAACTATTAAGCTACATGCATAATATTGAGATTTAACCTAGAATGTTCATATATACATAAATATTTATCTTAGTTAATTTATATATATAGAAATATAAATAAATATAAATAAATATAAATAAATATAAATAAATAAATATATCTGCGTGTGTTTGTGTACGTGTGTGTTTGTATACACATATATAAATATATAAACATACAAACATATAAACATATAAACATATAAACATATAAACATATATAAATATCTAAACATATAATTATATATATGTTATAATTTATTAAAATAATTAAAATTCACTACAAAAATAATACATACTAGTAATATAGAGTCTAAATTTAAATCTATCAAAAAAAAAATTATATACAAACAAATTATAAAAAAAAATATTATACACACATACATGCACATCGCCAAAAACATATAAAGACTGAAAAAAAAGGAAAGGAAAAAAAAAAATGGAAAAAAGAGAAAAAAGTAAAAAAAGAAAAATGAAAAGAAAAAGGTAAAAAAAATCATGAAACATGATTTATTTAGTAATTCGTAGAAAGGAAGGATCGAGTCTGAGAGACAACCCTCCCCCTCCCTCTAGCAGTGGTACACAACAATGGCAGTTATATATTCTTGGAAATGGCACTGCGCACCTGAATCGATTTTTTTCAGGTTCGAAAACCTCTTCTCTTTCTTCTTTGGCAATTCTTGTACAAAAGCTTTCACCAATCCCCTAGCAATTCATTACCCCATAAAAGATTCATAAACATGATTTAGTTACAGAATTTCAGATCGTCCTTCTTCCGTTGCAAACTCATCTCTAAAATTACAATAACAACAGGAATCTAGTGGGATGGAACAATTACTTTGAACGAGTGATATAAATAATACATTTGACGGTACGTGTTTTAATTAGCATGAGCCACTTACTCGACAGTACTATTTGACAATATATCATATATGAGATTGTACGCATGATATTGTGAGTTTAATTTCAAGTATAGTTCAAAAATTTTTAATTGTGGGATGTTAGGAGTGAAAACACTTGGCCTGCGGGTTATAAACACTCCCATAAATATTTGACTAGCATGAACCACTTAACAAGACACTTATATTTGACAATATATCACATTTGAAATCGTAAGCATGATCCTGTGAATCAAGTTTAAAGAATTATTCAAAATTTTCCAATAGCACGATATTAGGAGTCAGAAGGCTTGCCGTGTAGGTTAATAAGTAATAACACTCATAAACATTTGGATGTTCATAATAAATATAAGAATACTGGGTAATATTAATTATATGGTATATGATTGGCAAATGAGCAAGATCACCAGACCTTTGGTATACGAGTTCTATTCCTAAGGATGTCAGATACGTGACCTAGGATATCTTTATCAAATGCGCTACTCATATTTCTAGGATGTGGGCCTTGTGTGCTTTTATCCTGAGACTCCAAAACCCATATACGAAGAGCTAAGATATATTATGAGATATGTTGGAGGGGGGGACAAAAAATAATAGTAAATCATCACATGAGTCTAGATGAATAATGATGTGCTTGTAAAAAATAAATGATCCACTAATTTGTCTTTTTTTCTAGTAGTCCCCCAGTGTATGCTTTAAAAAGTGTTTTCAATGTATTCATATTTCATGCTTACGTATATTTTCTTACATTTTTAATTTTAATATTATTTATATTAATAAAAATTAATAATTTTTTTACCTAATATTATAATAGAGTTAGAATAATTTATTTCAATGTCATCATAACAGTGCATGCTCAAATTTCTATCAAAAAAATTTTTCATCTTCCTCTGCTCTCTTGATTGCCCTATCATTTTATAAGTATTTTTTTTCATAATAATTTGAAGTTTTTCTAGATATTTTCATATGAAAATGTTAAATAAAATTTTGAGAATGTTAATTGATGTTTTTGGATTTAGTCCTCAATTTTTTTTTGGCAAACTACAAGCATCTATTACTATACAAAAAATTTAATTTGGTATTCTATATATTCACCTTATTGGTGATAAATATTAAATCCTAACAATTGAGTATTTTAGTGAACAAGTTATTCTTGCTCGATTGAAGATTTATCATTAAGTGATCTAGATCTTGACATTGAGAAATAATAGAATATCATATATTCTTATTATGCAATTATTTTTAGAAACAGACAATCATTTGAGATATAATACATATTGAAATGTAAAGTTTTTTGGGATCTTGAACCACAAGAAATAATTATGAAGTGATTTTTTATGCGAGGCATATTTTTTCTAATATATATATATATTTATATATTTTTATTAAATATTATATATATTTTTTATTAATTAATAAAATACAATTAAGTAAATAATATATAATATAAAAATTAAACATCATTATTATTTTTATTCAGCAAAAATATACATAGTTCTAAAACAATTCTATGAAATTTTAATAATCAAACATTAATTAGTAGATTTTAGGAATAAGTAAGAGCGAGCCTTAGAAAATAATTAATTTATGGGAGGCCTTTGGGAATAATTAAATTGTCGGGGGGTTTGAGAATAATTGATTTGTCGGGTGAGAGGGGTTTTGGGAATAATATATTTTGTGGGGGCTTCATGAGATAAGGCAAGACAAGGCAAGGTGCTCATGTCTGGGCATGGTGGACCCTGAGTTCTATGCATGCTAGAGACATGGTTTAAATAACTATGAAAAAGGATCAGTTTGGTGAGATTATTTCTCTTCGCTTTTTGGGAAAGTGATATTGAATCCTAAAAAAATAGATTTTTGATAAGTGATTATTCTTATGCATTCAAAGATGTATCAATGAGTGGTCTACTATTAGTCAAAATTCTAAGTTGTGCTTTATTTAATTATTTTTTAATATTCATAATATAAAATATAAATAAATTAATATTGTATCAATCATTTCAAAGCATTACATCATATAATTTAAACATGACAAAATTGTAAACCATGAAAATTTAATATAATTTCTTTGATTTATTTATTGAGTGGGAGAGTTTGACATCTACACCCTATAACTTTAGGTATTGACATTAGGTATGTGTCTCTTGCTTGTTAGTAGATCTTATATAGAGTGCTAAATTCACTTATAGGGTTTTTATTTATAATAATTTTTGTTTGTTTTGTGAGGGGAAAGGGTAAAAAGTGAGATATTTTATAAAAATTCTTTAATTTTCTTTTTTATACTTAGGTAGCCATGTATTGCTCTAAATAATAAGTCAATTTTTCATTAGAAATCATTACTTTAATCTTTTTCTATTTAGCTTGAGATTATGATTCTAAAAGATGATGCGACTCTATTTGACATATTAATTTTTTTATAACACATTATTGTGGCACTGACAATAATCATGACTCATGCTTAATTTCTATGTAACATGAAGTCATAGCTCTATGAAATAATTGTGACTTTATGCTTTCATTATTTGTAGTTCATAGATATTTGTCAAGTTGTGAAGTGACTGTGTTGTGTGAAGGGGCCATAGGGAACATGGTGATTTCTAACATTGTTTTATGCATGTGATTTTGTGTAGATGATATGATATCATCCATTCATCCATCTTGATAACTATATGGCTGCAAAGCTTATACTTTGCTTGCTTGCACAAGTTTCGACTATGACTTATTTGGAGTATAAGAGTTGTAATCTTAGAATTTGTTATACTCAAGTAATGTTCTCTATAATATTTAGTAGTCTAAAATTCGTGACTTTAAATAATTGTCATTATTTTGAATAATAATCATGATTTTAGCTTGAGTACTTATGATTTTTTGTTTATTTCTAGCTCAAAAATTGTCCTTATAACAAAGTTGTGACTCGATTATCGAGTCACATAACGATAAAAATGGATTCTTATGAAATTAGTTGTAATTTTGGTTGCTGTGATTATAAATTAATGTTATATTTATTAAAAATTTACTAACTAGATATGGTTGTGCTTTATGATAATATTGTAGCTATCAAGAAAGTATTGCACAGTAAAAAAATTATGCTAACAAAATATAAGGTCTTGACGTATAAGATTTTTTCATGATTATTTAGATAAAGTTTTGATTAATAAAAAATATCAAAACTTTAAAAAATTTATAAACTTTTCTTCATTTAGAGCATAATATGCATGTTCTTTTATCGCATAATAAACTTGAAGCTCTTGAAGTTTCTCAGTTTCCAATTCATTTGGAGTTGAGATTTACATAAACTCTAGCACTATTTACTCATCTAAACGAGAAGAGGATTCCTATTCTATGAAATCCCTTATTTGTTCCGTTCTTGTGGGTACATATGAATAATAGAGAGGAGATTCATCAATTTGTGAATCAAAAAATGTAAAAATAGTTGAAGGGTGGTGCTCTCTCATCTAGAGGCTCAAATGAAATAATAACAATAACACTATCATATATTGTTTAAATACTTATTGAATGAGTTTCCTTAAAATAATAACAATAACACTAATTAGTACTCTAATAGGCTCAAAAAAGTTATACTTGAATCTTTTGTGTGTTCAAGTTTTTAAGAAAGATATATTTTATTATCGTATGTTATATCTTCTTACATTATGGGAATGGTTCATGAGCAAGATTAGTCCTCCCAAAAATTTTGAGGTTAAATAAATAATTTTTTCTAGGTTAACATCTAAAAAGACACACGACAATTAAGTACTGAAGAAGGCTTTCAATTGATTAGGTAGTTGATGGTTAAACTTTTATCTCACCTAAAATATCTTGAAATAATTCCATTATAGAGAAATATTATAGTTGTCTCGATCAAATATTTATTTATTATTAATATAATTAAAGTTTATTGGAATGTGCTCGTACAAGAAATTTAATTTATAATATTATAATCAATATACTAAGTATTAAGAGTAAATGATAAGTTCATTTTTGCAAGCTTGTTTTTAACTTGGCTAGCTAAGTTTGGATTGTGTATTTTTCTTGTGTTTTTGGCTATAATTGACAGCTTTACTTTTGAGATATTTAATGTATATGATAATATTGTAGCGTAGTTGAGGAGTTTAAAACTCTCGAAGTAGGATAATTCATGTAATTGTACTTTACATTTTATCTCATTAATTTGATCAGTGAAAAAGTTCACAAAGAATCCTATAATAAAGTTAAGTTTGTAGTTAGCAATGAAATAAAAAGATTAATTTCTTTGCAGCTAAACTACTTCACATTTAGAAGTTGAATATTGAATGAAATAATTCTCCTTTGAAACATATATTTATCATTTTTGTGATTACATAAATAGTAATTTATTAGATTTCATAATAAAGAGGAGAGACATTGGGAGGGCTAGGGATGGCTTATTAGGTGTTGAGAGGATTGAACATAAAGAGGAATTTGATTATAAATGTTTATAGTGCAAGAGGAATGAACATACTCAAGATACTTATTAGGTGTTACATTCCCATGTAGTGATGGCTCATTTTTGGAGACTTTCAAACTCAAAGTTCATTGCTCAAACCACAAATAATTTAATGCTAATCAATGCATTGACACAAATATGATATGTAAAGAGGAATTCGATAAACTTTTTCTAGATAAGTTGTAGGCTAGTTTTAGGATTCAAGCATTACAACCCTATTAAATAGGGTCAAGTTATTTCATTCGTCCTAAATTTTCATTCCTATTAGCAAGTAATCACTCTTTGTTTTCACATTCTTAAATAAAGTGGTTGGTGTTACTTTAGTGAATGATATGATTTTTCAAATCCTTGATTGCCAAAATATTAATTTGGGTTCTTTTATTTTATGTTATATCTTGTATGTACTTAATTTTGATAATTTTTTGTCAAAATGTTATATTATAAAATAATTTGATTATAAATAATTTTTTTATTTTTTGATGTTATTTTATGAGATTTGATGACTTATATGAAACTTTTTATGAAATTAGGCAGATGACTTTTACTTATTCTTCTTTATTGTCAGACAAATTTTTAGGTACTTGATCATTTTTAATCATTATGTGAACTCTTATTTTTATCATTCTTTATTGTTTAAGATGAGTTCTTTGGATCAAAACATAAATAATATCTTGTTTGTTGACTATAGTGCATCTGATCTTAAAAGTATTTTGGACTTAAAAAATATATATTTTTTGTATTTCTTTGTTTGATAGAATAATAAATATCTGATTTTTTTGAGAAAGATTCATACATCAATTCTCTTGTACTGGTAATTTATCAAAAAATATTTTAATATGATATTTTCTATAACTAAAAGTGTTTGTTTTAAGTGGTTTTTGAGAGATATGATATTAATCACTTATTACATGATTAATTAGATTTATTTTCTATTCTCTAAGGTTGAATGTCATTTTAAATTTTAAATTCAGCATATAAAAATTTGGTCTACCATCTCGATTATCCAATTAAACTTGTTTCGTGCATACTCTATCTCATGCACATGAAAAAAATGAAAACTAAGGCTATTAGTTTTTTTCTAAAGTGTTATGGTAATTTAAATATTAATTATTATTCTGCATCATATTTTTTATGACTTAAGATTATGTTAGAATATTATATTGATTATTTAATTATTAAATAATCAATATAATATTTTGTTATTTTGTATCATATTTAAATATTAATATGGTGGATTATGTGTTTTCTTTTTCATTCTTAGAAGACTCATGGTATGTTTTGTTTATGTTGATCATTTGCTTGTTTATTCTTAATTTTATCATTTTTCATTGATCAAGTAGAGACTCTTAGAGTCAAATATGAAGGGAGATACCATCATCAATGAAAATAAATGTTGGGTAGCAATGTATGCTATAGTTTTTGATTCACACAGTTGGTAGGAGGCTTGGCAAGACCTTATTTAATAGTTTTTGTTATTTTGTCAATGTTGAAAAATGAAATAAAATAATTTATTTATTAAAAATATAAATTAATTCTATATGTATCTGGCTAGAGTTAGAGTTACTCACTTGTTATGTGCTCTCAACCAGATGGAGGAAAAAATAAAAAGTAAAACAAAAAAAAAGAGATAAATCTCAAACATCGAGCTTGGAGGAAAGGAAAGACATTCGGTCAACTATGCTTCTTTGTAAAGATATATGAAATATTATTACTAGTAGGCATATAAGTTGCAAGTATAATACTATCCTAAATTTTTTCTTTTATAAAATTATAATTAATCTTAATATATTTTGTCTGCTTGTGAAATATTAAATTGATAATTACGAATTGAGTTGTTCAACTATCATAGCAAGATATTATTGAACTTTGTATTGATATGTTTAGCTCATAAAAAAAATAATTGATTTACTAGAACTCACATGCAATAATATTATAACTTTGTATTATGTATTTGTACATGATTTTGGAAATAATAGTCTGCCGCTTGTTATTTTAAGATATAAGTTTGTCTCCAAAAAAAAATATAAAATTTAGTAATAGATCTTATTTTTATGATTATATGAGCCCAACTAAAATTCGAGTAGATCTCTACATGTCTTTGTACATTGTCTCTAAAAGAAATATCATATAATGATATTTTCTTTACGAATCGAAGAATTAGAAGAATTACATCCAAATGAATTTGATGGTGAAAATCAAGGAATTTACTAATTATGTTATAATATACATGATATTTAGTCAAGTAATTATTAGATAGTTAAATTTTTTAATAATTTTTTATTTTTAGAAAATAGACTAGGATTTTGGCATATGTGAATAAGTTTGCATTTAGATCAAGTGGTAAGTCGATTGATGTATATCCCAACTTGTAAAACTATTAATAAAAAAGTAGATCATATTTTATTTTGAAAGAAAAAATCTTACCTCCTGAATAATAAATCACATTACTCAAAAAAAATGTGAGATATCTCAAATCCATCTTTTTAAACTCGGTTTGTAAAAAAAATTTAGTTGAGATATATCTAACTAATTATTAGTAATAGTAAGAATATCAACATATACTTTTTTTTTTATAAGTAATAATAAGATTAAGGTTCGGGTAAGTTTTTTATAGTGACAGACCCCACCGTTTGTGCTGACACATACCTCATAAAACTTTCTTTTGGCCTGGCCCTACGGGTTACCCTGCTTGGCTCAACTGCTTGAGAGGTTATTTCAGGGAGCCATAGTTCCATTTACGCATAGTGAGATTCAAACTTGAGTTCTCTTCTCTGAAATATCTCTGTCTTGCCACTAGGACAAGACTTCATTGATTTAATATCAACATATACTACTAGTATTACATATTGTTCATTTGATTCGTTTCAGGAAAAGTAAGACTAACCTTGTACACTTCTCCTAATTAATATAAGTGTATCAATTAGGAGTATTGGTGTATCCTAGGAATGCATTATAGATGACACATGTGATTATCTTTTTTTTTTAATATTAAATAGATGTTATAAATAGATCTAGCCTATTCAAAAATTTTAATGAAATAATATTTCTCATGGATATCTAAGTTAATTAATATATATCCTAAAATGATAGAATATAATATTTAGTTGATTAAAAAATTAGTGGTTAATATTATTTCTTGACTAATTTATATATTAATACTTTTATATGGTAGAAGTATACTAGTCGTTTTAATTAAATATTTATTTATTTTAGCTATGTCATTATGTGTAAGATGTTTAGCTCAAGCTATATGATAAATCATCTTAATATTTAATATTATATCTAAATTATATCTGTATCATGTGATACAATTGTATAAAAATTGATAAATTTTAATATTAAAAAAATATCTCTAATTATTGGATGTGATAATCATTTAGGTCCTCAAATCTTTGGATGACTCAGATATAATTTTTCCTTAGTAATATATTCTTTATCTATTAGATAAATAGTTTTAATATAATTTTCTAATTAATATGCATCTCAATTAATAGAAGTTATCTTTTTCTCTTATGATTTCGTAATCTTTAATTTATCTAATAATATATATCCAAGTTGCAAATATTTAATATCCGGGTCAATGAAAACTAATCTTCTATGGGGAATTTTAAAGTGAAGAATAATATATATAACAATAGAAAAGTCACTTGCATAGTTTTTTGATTTTGCATTAAAATATCAAAAAGAGAAATTATCATTATATTTTTGTTATTTAAAATAATTAATAGAAAATAAATTATGGTTAAACTCGAAGACAAAAAAAAAACCGTGTTAAAAGAATTGGCCCAACATTGATAGTCATGTTCTTTGGCTCGTATAATGTTGTCATTGTATATAATAATATTAAAATTTTTAGACTCAACTAAAAAGAAAAATATAATTTTATTATTTGTAGACCGTAGCATAAGTATTAGTTATTGAGTTCATGATCCAAAAGTCTGAAGTAGAGGCTGAAAATAGGTTGGATAGCTCTGACATGTTTCACTACACGATATGTGAAAGCCTATCTAGCCATTGACCGATAACGGCCAACCCTATGTCTAGAATAGGCATGGGTCTCCATGGTGGCACGACTCTGTTTGTGTTGGGTTGTGTGGTTTAGCTCACATGCTACAAAAGCATGAGGCATGACATAATCTATGAATTTGCCTAAACAAGGGTTGAACTTAGTTTGAGTGATGAAATATGCTCATGTTGTGTCTAGGCTAAATTTGGTCATGTTAGCTTAAACAAAGTCAAGGCTAACAATTACTCTGTGTTCAAGTTAGTTTGGATCATAGTTGTTAAATCAAGATTTAAATCAAGAATTAGAATATTTGATTAGTGAATTAAAAATCGAGAATCAAATCGAATCGAATTGTTAATCGAATTTTTTATTATTTTTATCCATGTTAATTAATTCATATTTCCTACCGTTAATAATTTTTTTTTATATATTTTAGTTTTATTTTTGTGAATTTTTTGTTATTTTATTATTTTTTCACATTAAATTCATAATACTAAATATTAGCGTTTATTTTTTTCATGGTAATTAATTTTTACAGTTAGTAATTTTTTGTTGATATTTTAATTTTTATTTTTGTGATTTTTTGAGAATTTGGTTCTTTGTGAATCGGTATAAAATCGATTCATGCGACTTGTTTCGCGATTAAGTCTTTGATTCGTCTATATTTTTGATTTTTTTTAAAAAGTTGAATTGTTTACTATCTAAATTGTGAATCAAATTGTGAATCGTATGATTTTGATAATAGTTGCTTGAATTGAACCTTGACACTATATGTGCTTAGTGCTTTGGTCGTGTTGGGTTTGCACTTGGTCCAATGCAACCCAAAAACCATACTGTGTTGGTCTATCACGTCTCCTTTGAAGCATCTAGTCCAAAGTGAGACAGAGATGAAAGTGTAGTAAAAGTAACTCCAACAGAAATACTTTTATATTAGTTCATATTTTCAAGGAGAAAAATCTAAAATATTGTTCTTGAGTAAATACATTAAAATGGTAGGTGTACACGTGAAAGATGTAGCTTGACTGCTTGAGTAGATTTAGCCATCAAATATTATTAAACTTGATTTAAATTTATCTACAGACACATATTTTTGTTAATTATATCAAATATTTGAGAATTATAAAAAATTTATTTGTGTGACATGATAAATATCACTCATGCTATCAACGTAGTTAATTGTTTCCTAGGTTCTTCTATGTATGCACACTTAGATGTGAGTGCTTTAATCTCACTCACACACACACACACACACACACACACATTTTTATTGGATCTAGATGAGCAAGTTATTTTGTGTTGTCTGTATATCTCATTTGTCAATCTGCCTGTTAGGTGATATCCTAGTAGATACGTAAGCGATGGTGAAAGATTCTTTGATTTTTGGGAAGTCGCTTCATCAGTTGTCGCAGATGATAGCTCGGAACATGGGTTTCATACGGCTTGTTCTTCTAGCATCCATCTTGTGGCTTATTCTTATTCTCATCACGTTACTATTTCATGTTTGCTCTTGCCCATCTCCATATGTTTTATTCTCAGGTACTTTTCTCCCACAACTTTCTTCAGTCATATTGATAATCTAACACTTAATTTTATGAACTTTTCTTTAAATTTCAATGATCTTAAAGGAAAACTCTAGGTGTAAGGAAATTTCAATGAATTTCCAAAAAATTTAAATGATTCTCAGATAGAGGTGTCAAACGGGATGTGCCGGGCCGGCCCGGCTTGTTTTTTTCAGGCCCGACTGTGCTTTCGTGTCGGGCCAGGCACGGCACTGTTTTGTGGAGTTCAGCTCGGCACGGGCCCGCGGCACGATCCGCTGGTTTCGGCCCGGTCCGTTGGAACCCTAAATTAAAAAACAAATTAGGGTTTCGGCGCGCGCCGTCTCGCCGAATCCCTAATTTTAAAAAAAATTAGGGATTTGGCGCCCCCGTAACCTTAATCTTTCTAAAAAAATTTGGTTTCGGCACGGTATCGTGTTAACGGGCTATGGTACAGTTATGGGCCAGGCACGACACGTGGCCCAGTTGGCCTCGGCACAGCATGGCATGAGCCCGAGCACGGGAAATTCCCGTGCCGGGCCGGGCTGAGCATGCCCGGTCGACAAATCTATTCTCAGACTCGAGACTTATCAGATGCAGCCTCTCTAATTCTTGGAGTTCATGCCGTCGAGATTCTAACATCTCACATACCCTACGCTACACTGAAGTGGGAGCCTTGTGTGCACTGTGTATGACCTCTAAATACTTTATATATTACTTTGCAGCTCTGTGTTATAAAGATAGCAAGGAGGGGTCTATTGCCTTGAAAACATGGGGATCTGCGCCTCCTCCTCTTCATCGTAAGATCTACATATCTTCTACAAGTTCTCTTCCCCACTGATCATGGTGGTTTTTTTTTCTCCTTCTTCTTCTTCTTCTTCTCTTGATTGATGCTTGTTCCACTTTTTCAATACGCCTGTTAGGATGTCCAATTCCGATTTATGATGATCCTGAAAAAATTAGGATTCCATGGGGAAGAAGTTTGGACAAAATCGTTAAGCATCTTTCTTATGTTGAGAATGAGGCTGTAAGTAATGGATACCGGCGGCCCTCCCTACTATTTGGTGGGCATGAAAGTTGGCTGGAGAGAGAGAGGAGTTTCGAACTGAGTTCTTCCATGAAGGTGTGCATGCCTAGATTCTCACTTGTTTAGCCTTTCTCATGGTTAGGATTTGGTAATGACGAAGATAATTTCTAATGAGGTCTGAGAAAAATTAAAATCTTGACAAATTTACCCCTAAAAGTTGCGAGACTATTTCTAATGAGTCTCGAATCAGTGGCCTATCAATTTTAGGCGAACACAATTACACCTTCTCATAAAAGGTTGACAGTACTTATTATTTTCATCATCATATTTAAATTTGAATTTGCTCTAGCTTAGGGGTAAATTTGTCAAATTTACACCCCTAAAATTGACTATATATTGTCTCTCGTGTCAAATTGATTATTTCGCCACCTTTATCTGTTAATAAAAGATCTTTCTTTTACAACTCTTAGGGGTAAATTCGTCAAGATTTTACCATATTTTGCTTCATTGTCTTAATGAAATTATCTTTTATAGCATTTTATATTACATTTGAATTTGCTCTAGTTTGAATAACAAATTAAGATCATAATACAACCTTATTTATGTTGCGCATCTCTGTGATAAATTATCATCACAAACAAAAATATAATATTCAGTGCACAAGATGATCTCTTAGCTTAGTGTCTCATGGGGTTTAATATTTCAATAATATTACCTGCTAAATAATAATAATAATAATAATAATAATAATAATAATAAGTGAGAGATATGATGGCGTAACTCTCATTAAAAAATAAATAAAAAATAAATAAAAAAATAAAAAAAAATAAAAAATAAAAAAAAATTAATAAAAAAAACTCTCATTATATCTTATGGTAGGATTATTACTACAAGTGTTGATGATGTGGCATGTTTCAAGGTGCATTGTGGATTTATTCAAAATTCTGGTGCTGAGATAGATAGAGCAGACGTTGCCCATGCAGCGGGATGCAAATTTGTGGTTGCATCTGGAATTTTCGACGGATATGATGTGCCTCATCAACCTTCAAATCTCAGCAGCCGTTCGAGGAAACTCTTCTGCTTCCTCATGGTGGTCGATGAAGTTTCTCTGGCATTCATAAAGGCAAATGCTACCGTCCGGGAAGATGGCAAGGGGGGATCGTGGGTCGGCGTCTGGCGTCTCGTCCTTCTCAGGCATCCACCTTACGACGAGCCAAGGAGGAATGGCAAAATTCCCAAGATTCTAACTCACCGGCTATTTCCCCGCGCACGATATAGCATTTGGATTGATGGCAAGATGGAATTGCTAGTCGACCCGCTTCTCATCCTCGAAAGGCATGTGGCATCTCATTCTTCTTTCTTCCGTAAGGTCGTATCCCGTACACAAGGCTCCCTCGTGGTTAGTCATTAGTGCGAGATCACGGAGAGGCTAATATGTTGACATTATTACCCTCGAAGATCGAAGAGGCCGTGTCTGATCAGTCTCGCATTAGAGACCTACCGCTCTTAGACGGAGTCACTTGTCATCGCACCAAAATATGATTTCTTCGTTACTGTGTCTGATCATGGAGAGGTTAATATATTGACAATATTACCCTCAAAGATCGAAGAAGCCGTGTCTGATCAGTCTCATATTTGAGACCCAGCGCTTTTAGATGGAGAAACTTATCATCTCACTAAGATATGATTTATCCATAGCTAACAGGCTCTGGCTGAGTCATTGGTGCGAGATGACCGAGATATTAATTTTTTGACAATATTACCCTCCAAGATCAAGGAGACCACGTCCGTTTAGTCTCACATCCGAGACCTGCTCCTCTTAGATGGAGATACTTGTCACCGCACTGATATATGATTTCCGCATAGCTAACAGGCTCCACTTAGTCATTAGTGCGAGATCACGGAGAAGTTAACATCCTGATAATATTATCCCCTAAAATCAAAGAGACTAAGTCTGATCGGTCTAGAGGTGTCAAACGGGCCGGCCCGGCCCATTTTTTTTGGGGCACGAACGTGCTACCGTGCCTGGTCGGCACGGTTTAAAAACATCCGGGCCCGTAGCCACGGCAGGCCGTGCCGTGCCGGGTCGGGAGTCGGGACCGCGGGTCGGGATCCAATTAGACCCGAACCATGGTAATTTTTTCGCTGGGGCCAGGTCACGCCCACGCGTGCCCGCGTGAAACCGCCACGGGCCCGGGCACGGTTTAAATACGTGCCAGGCCGGGCCGGCCCGGTTGACACCTCTAGATCGGTCTCATATTTGAGATTTATTGCTCTTAGCTAGAAATGTTTTTCATCATACCAAGATATGATTTATCCATATTTAATAGACTTTTTTCTTAGTGATTAGTACGAGATCATTTAGAGGTTAATATCTTGACAATGTTACCCTCGAAGAATTAAGAGACAATGTATGATCAGTCGCGCATTTGTGACCTATTGCTCTTAGACGTAGATGCTTGTCATCGTACTAAGACATGATTTCTATATAGCTAACAGTCTCCGGCTTAGTCATTAGTGCAAGATCATGGAGAGGTTTTAATATTTTGACAATATTACCCTCGAAGATCGAATAGATTGTGTCTGATCAGTCTCACGTATAAGACTTGCTCTTAAACGGAGATGCTTACTATCGTGCCAAGACATGATTTTTGTATAGCTGACAGAGCTTATATAGCATATTGTGCGGGTGCAGATACCTATGGCGTGGGAAAAGTACGTTTGCGATAGCACGACATAAGCATCACCGTAGCATCTACGAGGAGGCGGATGCGAACAAGAGGAGGAAACGATATGCCCGGCCGCTAATTGACCTACACATGAAAATTTATCGCTATGAAGGAATGGAGCCGTGGAGTCCTACGAAACCCACCATCAGCGGTACGTACGTAACATGCGGGGGTGATTTTTTGGGTGGTTTTTTTTTTTTTTTTTTTTTTTAAATTTAGATTTTGTTCAAGATAAAGCTTGTTCTTCTTTCTTGTGCTGGCTATTATGTTGAGAAATTGTAGATGTGCCAGAGGGAGCAATTATCATAAGAGAGCACACCGTGCTGAATAACCTGTTCAGCTGTTTGTGGTTCAACGAGGTCGACCTGTTCACCCCGCGAGACCAGCTGAGCTTCGGCTACGTGGTCCACCGGTTGGGCGGCTCGTTCAAATTTTTCATGTTTCCCAACTGTGAGTATAACTCTCTTTTCGCGCTGCATCCCCACACCCGAGAGCACTCTTCCAAGGTAGAGTGGGTGAAAAATCTCAGTGAGTTTCGCTCTGCCGGCAGCACGATGAAAGAGAGCAGAGGCGGGTTAGGTTTATGGACGCCTTATCCTGCTAATCTAAATTCAGTTGCCTTGCCGCCCGTATCCCGATCCTCCAAGGCTGCCTAAGCCCTATGTGTGTGTAACACACGCGCACACACACACACACACACACACACACACACACATAGAGCACCGCCCACAACACACATCACACATGCACGCACGCCACACACGTGCATGACACATGCCACACGTATGACAGACGCACACGCATGCATGACACCACACGCATGATAGACGCACGCATGCATGACACACCACATGCATGACACACACTACATGCATGACAGATGCACACGCTCAACTCACACAGACATTGATGCACATTAATTATTATTGTTTTTTTTAAGTATTTTTTTTTATTATTTTGCATCGTTAACAGATTAGAATAAAGAAAGAGGTCTTCATTAAAATGCTCACATATGAAAAAAAAAAATTAAAGTAAATATGAATTGAGTTAGAAAAAAACCTTTTTATACAAAAAAAGTAATTCTTTTGAATATTCATCGATTAAAATTTAAAATAATCCCATATTTATTATAAAAACATTTCCCTTGTTTCTGGAAGAACTCAATTTATCTAGTTTAATAAAAGAATATTTTTTAACAAAACATATCGGATTATTTGCTCAAAATACTGCATTTATATTTTCATCAGCATGCATGATTTTTCATTCATTAAAAAAATTAAAAATTTTTTAAAATATTATTTCTTTATTTTTTTTTGCACATAATAAATTTTGTTTTTGATAATTATTGTCAAGGTGTTGTATATGAAAATTTTTTAAAATATAATATTCAAATACAAATTAAATACATATTATTCTGGCCAGACGGCGGCCACGTGTCGAGCAAGCTGAATGAGATAAAGCTGCAATATTTTGACCAACCCACCCTACTTATTTTCTTAAAAAGTAATTTTTTTTAATAATTAAATAATTTTATAAAGAACTGTTTTTTTTATAACAAAAAAAATGCCTTTTCTCATTTTATTTATTTATTTAATATAAATTTTTTTTTTTTGAGTTGCGAGCACATTATGGAAGAACTCCTTTTTTATTGTTATTTCTTGATGAACAAATTAAAAAAAAAAGTTTAGGTATAGAGGAACAACAAAGAGAAGATGGCGATGATGATGATGATGTTAGGGACGAGCATAATACTGGTCGAGTGTCTTGGCGGGAACTCGGTGGAGCAATTCACGGGGAAAGATGCGAAGCAAGGACCATGCAAGATCAAGTGACTGGAAGATATTACGCGTATCATAAGCTCCCTGAGAGACAAACTTCCTCTCGAACTTGTCCAAGAACTCCAGATACAGCTGTTCAATGTCAGCAACAGTAAAAAAAAAAAAAAACAACAAGAGATGAGATGTGCAGTAAAAGTAAAAGGATGCGGTAAAAAAAGAAAGGTAAAATAACAAGAGGTCATGCCATATCTTCGGATGAGAGGGCTTCCTCTCCCACCACAGCTTTCATAGCTTGGACGTCCTTTCCAATTGCATAATTTGCATACAACTGAAATTAACCAACTCATCATTAATCCTCTTATGACTATCTCATACATCAAATATGTGTGTGTGTGTGTGTTTGTTTGTATGTGTGTGTGTTTGTTTGTGTGTGTGTTTGTTTGTGTGTGTGTGTGTGTGTGTGTTTGTATGTGTTTGTGTGTGTTTATATATATACATACACAATGGACAAGGCTCCCTACTTGATAAATTTAGGAGTGATTAGCAAATTTGTATCTATTACATATATAAACACACACATATACTTATATATATAAACACACAAACACATATAAATACACACACATACATATATAAACACACACACACACATATATACATACATAAACACACATATATACATATATGAACACACACACACACACATATATACATATATGAACACACACACACACACATATATACATATATGAACACAATCACACACATATATACAAATATGAAAACACACACACACATATACATATATGAACACACACACACACACATATATACATATATGAACACACACATATATAGATATATGAACACACACACATATATACATATATGAACACACACACACACATATACATATATGAACACACACACATATATATACACATATCTGAACACACACACATATATATATATATATACATATATGAACATGCACACACACACATATATATACATATATGAACACACACACACATATACATATATGAACACGCACACACACACATATATAAACATACAAAATGAGAAATACTCTTAAAATGAGATCTATGGGATAAACATCTTGACAAGCATTATCCCTAATAAATCAAACATACTATGTCTTATTAGATCAGACCTATGATCTATCATCCTTAAAAGAATGATTGTCAACACTCCAAGACATGATCTCCTTTAATTTCAATTTCATCTATATATTCAACTATTGTATATATACACACACACAAGACCACAATCTAACGCAAACACACCAACACACACCTACACACACAATTTACCCTAATACACACACACACACACATATATATATATCATACTTAGATCTGTTATACACATACATTTAGTCTAACACACACACACACACACATACACATAATATATATACATATATATATATATACACCTAATACACAAGACTACAGTCTAACACACAATTTGAAACCCAAGATCTATCATACTTAGAAAAAATATATATATCTAATGTAGGAGAGAGAAATATACCTCGATAAGTATTATCCCTATTTTACCCTCAAAAAGAGAAACTCGGATCAATGCCTTGTTGGCAGATCACCGTCAAATTAATCTTGGATTCGTAAATATACGCAAGTTAGAAAATCAATATGAAACAGAACCTGGTTTGAAACATCAGAGTGATCCTTACGCGTCATTCCCTCGCCGATAGCACTCTACAACAAGGCCACGGTTTGGCACAAAACAATTCTAATCGCGTCAGCAAGAGAAGAAAAGAAAAGAAAAGAAAACGAAACAAAACACCTGAGCACCTTCATCAACCGGGAGAGAGAAGGGAGGACATTGATGGGAGGATATATCTGTCATTTTAAATGTTAGGAGCATAACATACGCTGCTTTCGGGAATTACAGTGCCATCCTTACCTGCCTATTATGGAGCTGCCGGTCGATGTATATCTGCCCTTCGGTGATGTAACCAGTAAGATCGGGAATGGGGTGCGTTATATCTGGCAAAGAGGATGACGAACTTAGCCGGGATTGGTTTGTCACAATGTGCGACGGTTTGATCAAGCCTTATATTACCATCATTGGGCATCGTCAGAATCGGTATCTGGGTGATCGAGCCTTTCTTTCCTTCGATTCTGCCGGCACGCTCATATATGGTTGCCAAATCCGTGTACATGTACCCGGGATAACCCCGCCTTCCCGGAACCTCCTCTCTCGCAGCAGACACCTGCATTCAACTATACGAGTTGGGAACAAGAACATGTATTGCATGGTGTGTGTGAGTGTGTGTGAGTGTGTAATGTGTGGTGTGTGTGTGTGTGTGCATGTGGTGAATTGTGGGCGTGTGCATCTGATGTGTGTGTGTGGTGGGTGATGGTGCGTGGTGTGTGTGTGCATGTGGTGTGTGGTGTGAGTGTGTGCGCATTAGGTGTGTGTGTGCGTGCATGTGGTGTGTGGTGTGAGTGTGTGCGCATGTGGTGTGTGTGTGCGTGCATGTGGTGTGTGGTGTGAGTGTGTGCGCATGTGGTGTGCGCATGTGGTGAGTGGTGATGTGTGTGTGAGTGCATGTGGTGTGTGGTGCGTTGTGTGCGTGTGCATCTGATGTGTGTGTGTGGTGGGTGATGGTGTGTGGTGTGTGTGTGCATGTGGTGAGTGTGTGCGCATGTGGTGTGAATGTACGCGCATGTGGTGTGAGTGTGTGCGCATGTGGTGTCAATGTACGCGCATGTGGTGTGTGTATGTGGTGAGTGGTGGGTGGTGAGTGGTGTGGTGTGTGTGTGTGTGTGTCAGAAAGTGAGAAGTTTGTAGAAACATGGAAATGGAAAGACTTCTATTTCCAAGCAAAATATAGAAGATTCTAGAGGATTAAAACATTTAGAATCTTCTAAGGCTCTAGAGAGTTGCAAAATATATAGAACCTAATAAGATTCTAGACACTTCCATCGATATATTAAAAAAAAATGATGCGAGCTCATCTGAAAATCACCAAGTTATAAATTTCCTTCTTTAATATTTATATTTTTTTATTTCTAGTATTCTTTTGGGTTTTCCTTGCTCCTGAACAGTCAGTAGAAGTTGATTGTCACTTGTAAGATAAGTAAGAGGCTAATTTAGTAATATCCAATGAATGAGTTGCCTATGCGACGCAACGAAGCTTGGCAGAAAGACCAAGTCGATGAAATAAATTCAACTGGTGTAGTCTAACAAGTAGGGATTCTAAATGCACGTTTCCTTTCTATTACAATTATACCCCTGAGCAGGAGGATGGGGATAGCCATGCTCCCACCGTAGGGTCTCAGGGCCGGTTAACCATGCCGAGGGTCGGCAGGGCCGAACCAGGCTGTGCCAGGGCTGCCCGACCTATTTGACACCTCTATATATACATACAACATAAGGACTCTCTAGTATTACCCTCGCCCAAGCAATTTTAAATTCAAGAATTTTTATGAAATCTAGTATATTAGTATTTATATAATCGCACAAGTATAAAAAACATATATAATAATGAAAAATTAAACATATCAAAATTGAAATAAGTCGTACCCCACTCTAGCTTAGAGCATAACTTAAAAAGATTAATATTTTCCCAATTTTAGCCCTGAAAATTAGAGAAATTACATCTGATGAGTCTTGAACCGAATACCTACTAAACATGAATGAAAAAAATTAGCATCAAAGTAAAACACGACCTCTTAGTATCATCTAGATCAATCATATAGATTATTACTCATGAATCACAACCCAAAATCCAATTACACCCAAGAACACTCACTCAAGATTTAAGACTAATTTGATAAAACTGAAAAAATTAAGTGATAAAAAATTAAGACTGAATTTTATAAATATTGAATTTGTATTGAAAAACTGTTTGATAAATTATTGTTAATTGAATGCTGAATATAAATATATTATTTGATAACTATAAATATTGAATGTTAAAAATAATATATTTTAGATATTTTTTCTTATTATCATTGTATTATATATAATCCAACATAAATAAAATTTCTATTAATTTTTTTTTCACTACAATTATTAATTATTAAAAAAAATAAAATCTCTAAAAACATATCCAATAATAAAATCTAAAAAAGAAATAAAAAAGTTTAAAAAATAACTAATAAAATCTAATTACTTTAAAAATATCCAAAATTTTAATATAAAAATAAAAATTAACGAACAATTAGTTGATTTGTTATTTTCTCTCTTAAATTAATCATGAAAGAGGATTAGGATTAGGATTTATGAATGGAGAAAAAAGAGGATGAGAAGACAAATTCACAAATTGAACTGTAGCGTGAATGAGAAAACAAAAAATTAAAACAAAATAAAAAAAATAAAAAAAAAATAATTAAAAAAAAAATGTTACAAATTTTCAGCATTTAACATTAAGTAGGTCTCTATCTACTTAATATTTTCAATATCTTTTTACTTAAAAATTTAAATTTTTAGTTCCTAACATTTTTTTATCAAACACATTTAAAATTTTAAGCCATTAAAAATTTTAATATTCTATTGAGTGCTTTATCAAACACCCCCTTATTTTATTTATTTGTTTGATAAAATGCTTACAAGTATTATATACATATGTATGTGTGTGTGTGTGTGTGTGTTTGATACTGGAATATGCAACTTCTAGAAGTTGGAGGAATTATTTGGGGAGAAAAAGTGGGATTGATGAGGTGGTGGAACCTTCTAGAGTGTGAACCTCCTAAAGGTTAAGATACTACCTACTAATACCATCAATAATTGTAAGCCGCCAATACTTACGCAAGGTATGGATTAACATAAGTAGAAAAAAAAAGGCATTGTCTGACCTCACGCAGAGCATCAGCGTAGGAGCTCATATCCGTGAGAATGACCAAGACATGCTTCCCACACTCATAAGCCAGGTATTCTGCAGTGGTGAGGGCAATACGGGGAGTGATGATGCGCTCGATTGTAGGATCATTTGCCTGCGTCGAAGAAAGGAATCATCAGACTCGGCACAGAACTACAGCTCGAGAACAAGACAAAGAAAAAGTTACAGACACCCATCCCCGTGGAATTACCAAGTTAAGGAAGAGGGTCACCCTCTCCATGGAGCCATTCTCTTCAAAATCACGCTTAAAAAACTGCGCAGTTTCCATGTTGACGCCCATGGCTGCAAACACAATAGCAAAGTTGTCGTCTTGATCATCCTGGAAAACCAGAGATCAAACAAACAATAATCACTCGCGAGAAAAATAATTAAAAAAAAAAAGAAAAAGAAAAAGAAAAAAAAACACTTTCAGCGTCCAATCACGTAAAGACAGGTCAGCAGATTTCTCTCGCGCAAACTCACTTGAAGTTGAAGGCATAACCAAGGAAGGGGCTTTCGATCACGGGCCATTGACCAAAGTACATTTTTGCCCTCATGGGTTAGTCCAGTCGGCACAACCGCATCCCAGGTTGCCAGGGCCGCAACCTCGGACAGTCTACCCAAGCTAACCCAACCCATGTTTGGGCAATCTTGGAAGCCCATTTATGTAACTCAGGTCGGGATTGAGTTCAATTTATCAACCCGAATTATATTTTTGGGTTTGGTTCATACCAATTGCTCGTGCAACATGAACCAACCCAAACCCAACTATATATATATATATATATATAATATACATATAATTTTGATGAATATAAATTAAGGATGAGATTATCAGTTTCGACAGATATATCGATACTAGAAATTCATGGATATTTCAGGGATATATTAGTAATTTTCATCACAGGGCAACCCAGCGAGTCGCAAGCCTACGGGTTAGCAGGATTTACGAAAATAATCGGGATTCAAACCTCATCATTGGGCATGGGGGATTTCTCTAGTACGGACTTACTCGGGAACGGAACCAATGGTTAGCCATTGTGCCGTGATAGAGTCAAAGAGCCGGGCCAGCCCATTTTTTTTGGGCCCAATCATTTTGGCATGGCCTGGCATGCCAGGCACGGCACGGTTCCTTGGAGCGGAGGCCCGACATGACCCACGGCCCAAAATCTGCCCGGGTTTGGGCGGAGCCATCACCTGTAAGGCATAGCCGTGCATGGCAGGGCATGATTTGTGCCGAGGGTCCACCCGGCAAAGGCCCGGGCATGGTGCTGCAGCATGCCGTGCCGGACCAGGCACACCTGAACAGTGCATGGCCTAGGGCCGGGTTCGGGCCTCCAGGCCCATTTGACACCACGATGCAAGATTTGCTAATTCTAACCCACTAGCCCAATCTCTTACGGACATTGTATTCATGCACTCTATACTTCACCTCAAGAAGATTGCTCGGCCTCTCCAATCTCTTCACCAAGCCCGCCTGCCGACATATTTGAGCGGCAATTTCATTATGGGGGAGGCCAGCAGCAGAAAACAAAGGTATTTTTTGCCCTCTGGCTATTGAATTCATGACGTCGATAGTAGAAATCCCAGTCTGTATCATCTCCTCAGGATAAGTTCTCTCGCTGGGATTAATGGAGCTCCCTGTACACATCAATGGAGTTTCAACAGAGCAGAATTTCTCAGGGAAGAAGAAGATCAACTACTTTAAGCAAGAGAATAACATAACAACACCAAGAGAAGAAAAAAAAAATGAATTGCAGACCAGAAATATCCAAGTAGGCCTCCGGTAAAATTGGAGGACCATTATCAATAGGCTTCCCAGAACCATTGAAAATGCGCCCGAGCATATCCAAAGAGACGGGCGTTTTCAGAACCTACGTGATTGGATGAATACCCACAAAACAAAATTATGCAATTACAGGAGACAAAATATATACGCATCGATCAAAAATATTATTTTTTTCATTTAATTTGAACAATATCTTGCGTTCAATAAATATAATTGAGATTATATTATAAATTTATTATTTATCTTGTATTTAGGCGAGAATAATACTAGAACAACCATGACCAGTTAAGAGGTCATTTTGTTGCAATCATATATTGGAGGTCATGCCTCAGAGGTAGAGCAACTCCAAAGAGAGTTGCAACAAGGGGTGTCATCTCCATAACCATTAAAATAACACCCAAACAATAAAAAATCATGCTCCAATAGAGGTGCATCAGAGGTGGCAAAATGCTATTCAAGATCTTGGGGTGCCATATTTGACAACTTTGGAGAGAGAAATGACTCTCAAAGGCTATATTCCATATAAATTTCTATTAAATGCAAAAAAGAATCTAAGGATAAATAGTCAAAGAGAAATGAAATATTAAATTTATAGAGAGAATATAAGATGTATGAATAAAAAAAAAATGAGAAAAAATATCATATGTATAGATGAAATATACATTTTTTTAATTTTTATAAATGATAATTTGAAAAATAAAAATATAATTTTTATCCTTACATTCATATATCCATTAACTTATGATCGTTATGAAAAATATATACATGAAAATATAACTATTGAGTTTAATTATATTTTTTGATAAAAAAATATTAAATTATTAAAATATCACCCTTTTTGGAACCTATAATTGGAATAAAAATACTATTTAGGATTGCAAAATAAAATTTGACACACTATTTTTAGCAACCATCATTGGAGTTGCACTTAGTGTGATGACAAATATATTTGTCCAAGAGCGATATGTCTTTGATTCAAGACATATCAGATATAGGCTCTCTGATTTTTTGAGGATAAGACTGTCAAGATATTAACATCTACCAGATCCTACACTAAAAATGATGCCTTATGCAATCAATGGCTATACATACATAATAATACATTTTCATGTACTATTATGTATGTAGATATGCCTATACATACATAATGATTATCTCATTTAAAGCATTTTTTATTTTTTATAAGCAATCATTGCCAAGTTATTTTAATGATAAGAATATCTAATTTATATAGATAGTATATCCAGGAGGGTGCATAAAATCTAATATGAACTGTGCAAACCTCTTAAATAAAAATTATACAAAGAAAATCCTTAATTAGGTGATTAGTCAGATTGGGATAGCCCACAAATTAAGTACTATTAAAAATAAAATAAAATAAAAAATAAAAACTATAAACCACTACAACTACTTTCAAGTTGATACGTAACAATGTAGAACACTAAACTTAGAGATATAAACGATAAGCTACTACCTCTTCATGATATTCATTTGAATTTTATTGCTCAGATTAAGCCATCAACATCGGCCAAATATTATCCTAACTACTTGAAATTAACTGTTAATTTAGATTACATAATGTTAACAAAGTAGCTAAGAATTATTTCCATGATTAAAAAAATTTTCTTAACATTTTTAAGAGGAAGGTAGCATTTTCCAAAATTTTCATTGTTATATTAAAACACAATTTTCTAAATAGAAACAATAATTCTAAATGCAAAACCAATATAACAAAAAAAAAGATAGCTATTTTTTTGCCCATGATTATTTTTCATAATTTTGAGAAATGAAAAATAAATATTTAAAATAATTTAAAAATTATGAAAATAGATGAATGTGTTTAACAAGGCAGCCGCTTTAAAGTGAGGTCTGGGTTGAATTAAAATCTCAACAATCTGACCCCCAAAAATCAAAAAAACTAAGTCTGATAAGTCTAGATTTTGAGATCTATCGCTCTTAAATTATGATACTTATCATCGTACTAAAAACTTCCTAGGTGATTAATTATCTCAGTATTATTCTCACTCAAATATATTTAACTTTAAAATTTTTATGAGATTTAATATTTTAGTATTTATGTAATTGCATGTATGAGCTTCTAAGAAAAACATAAAGTATTATTATAAATTTTTATACTATTTTAATTGATTGTATTGAAAGTATTATTCTAAGATAAGTTCTCAATAAATCAAAGCAAGTCTCCAAAGATTGTGAAGACTTAACTCATCTCGATAATTGAAGAAAAAAATTAGAACTTGATTCCTCCATTTTTACAAAATTAAATCTCAAGGGAAAACTTAGGAGGAAGACAATGACAGGTGAGGTACCTCTCCTGTAAACTGTACAGTGGTAAATTTGTTATCAATCCCAGAAGTTCCTTCAAAAACCTGCTCCACAAAACACCAAATCAACAATGTGGTAGGAAAATACACTTTCATGGCTGTATATCCGCAGCATGCCATCGAAAATTAGGTGCTGGGAATGACATTTTTTCCTAGAGTTTTTCAAGACGTCAATGGAGAAGAGATATATACAGGGGAAGATGATGAAGACGAGACAGAAATTACCTGAACAACAGCCTTCTCCCCGTCAACTTCAAGAACTTGACCCCGCCGCATTGTTCCATTCCCTAGGCGAATATTAACAATCTCTTGATATCTCGGTCCCTGCCACATCGATCAAAACAACAAAATCTCACCATTAAATTCTCACGAGAAATGAAGAGCAACACGACGACGAAAAGTTTGTTATATCACCTTCACTTTATCTAGTATGACGAGCGGGCCAGCAACGCCTGAAACAGTTCTGTACTCTGCAATGTATCGTCTAAACTATAAGCCACAGCAATTACTAACCTTGTGCCATCGACATTTTCTAATCTCATGGCTAACACGCGTTGCTATTTTGATAAAAGATTACACGCATCAAACGATAGCAACACATGTACGCAAATGCAGAGAGTTTTGAAAAATCAAAATAGGATAGAAATTATCCATTTGATCGAGACATCCATACTGCTCGCTCATGTGTAAGTTCCGATGCCGATTCATGGTGCGTCGCGTTAGAATTTTGAAAATCAACAGAAAAACAATTAGCTAGTGCTTTGAATGAATCGCGCTTTCGCTAAACAAGGCAACTTAATCAAATTTTGGATTAGTCATCCATGGAGTCAGGGATCCTACCGATGCCGATTTCAAGAGGTTCCTCCGCATGGAGATCGTTTGTTGCAGCGCCCATTATGGCTGACGAAGAAGATGATGCCTGACGATATTATCCAACGGAGAACGAGTGAAATTTTGGATATGAACACGAAAGAGCTCCTTGCATGTTTTTAGTAGCCCGTGTGTATTTATGTCGTATGTTATTGTGTTCAGTAGCCTATCCACATAATACATGTTATTAGGGTGAATTATTTATATGGTGAATTTTAATCAAAAAATCAAAATCAGTTTGTTTTTTTTTTAACCCGCTTTTCGAAATGAAAAGTTAATTTTATTTTTTATTATTTGCAATTTTTGGTAAAACTTATCTTAGAACCAAAAAGTGATTTTATGAATTTTAAACAATAGTTTTAAAATTTGTAAATAACTATTTTACATTATTTTTTTTTAATGTGTTGGGGTAAAATTGGGCTGATGCTATTTAATATATCAAAACTTAATAATTATTAATTTTTATTTTTTTTAATTTTGAAAAAAAAAATTAATTATTTTATGATTAATACCCTAAACACAATTTTTTCAATTTTTTTTTATGTGTATGTTTACTCTAATTTTGATGTTACGTTATTATATATCAATGATGTGGTAGTTCAATTTGGAATAAAAATTTTACATGCTCATATTTTAAAGCTATAATACTTATATATGAGCTAATAGATAATATGTGTTATATTCTTTTCATTTATATAAATTTACAAAAAAAAAATTAACATTATTTATATTTATTGGTTTGTGTGTGTGTGTGTGTGTGTGTGGGTGTATTCTATTTTTATTTTTTTTTTGTTTTTTTTTATTTTTTTTTTGGTTTGTATACACACACACATGTGTGTGTGTGTGTGTGTTTTGGTTTATATATACGAATATACACACACATACACACATATGTATGTATGTGTGTATGTGTGTGTAGATACGTATATATATGCGTCTCCCTCAACCCTTGATCCATCAACATCATCACAAAATAGTATATTTATTACTAATGATAATACAAAAACATGTATTGTTGAAGGATCATTATATATTAGAATTACTTCGCATCTTGATTCAATTTTGATTATTCCAATCATAGACTATAATTTTTTATCGATTTTTCAAATAACTATCTCTTTATCATGTGTTAGCATCATCTGCCTAACTATAAGTACAATATATGTTTATGAACATTTGGACGCAAAAAAAAAAAAAAAAAAAAATTTATTATGAACTACCTACTATATAGATACCCTTAGAATCTATGGTCGAAAGCTGTTATTGCTCGGGCAATCCAAAACTTGCCCCCACGCCTTCGAATGGGTAACTATTGTTTCACCTTCATAATAGTCAACTCGGTGAGTTCATATCGCTTGTCTTAAAATGTGTCTGTGTATGGTGTGCTCATAAAAGAGGGTGCACGAAGCACGGCACGATTCGGCAGTGTCTGGGCTGGCCCGGCACGGAAATTTCTCGTGCCCGTGCATGTCCACAACACCAATCGTGCCGTGCTGTGCCAAGGCCAACCGGGCCTGGTGCAGTGCTTGGCCCGGCACGATACCTCGGCACGGGCCGAGAAACCGCCATAGCGGCTGAAGCTGAGCCCGACGGACGAGACTTGCCAAGCCCCGAAAGTGAAGAAGAATTACCCGGCGTGGCACCGCGGCAGCACGCCGCTGAAACGGCCAAACCCTAAATTTTTTTATTCATAGTTTAAAACTGCATCAGAATGGACACACTGAGAGCTAAAGTTTAGGGTGTAGGGTTTATGGTTTTAGGATTTTAGGGTTTAGGATTTAGAGTTTATGGTTTATGATTTAGGATTTAGAGTCTCACCCTATCAACACACTATATTAATCATTTATGAAAGATGTCTCTTATACAAATCATGTCTCTCATACTCATACATGAGTCTTAAAATGTCAAAGTCTTATCATCTTTAGTTGCAAATTTAGATTTAGTTTCATGCGAAGAAAGTGTTTTTACGTAGAGAACTATTTGAAGAAATGTAGATGAAACTTCATCAGGAGCATGGTAATAGAAAAACAAAATCAAAAGCATGAAGACTAAAAAAAATCACTATATTGACGAAAGGCTGGTTCAGGAGGCTCATCAAATTCATGATCATGGTTTGAGTTGCAAACAGAGCAACTCAAACCATGATCATCATCAACAATGATTACGCACATAATATATGCGAATGATATGAACATCTTCAACAATAATCAAGAAGAGATAAGGCCCCCATGAGAATATTTGTCCAGAGAATTTGAAATCTGATATGGTAGAGTGAATCTTATTCTGTAAAAACAAGGATGAACAAAACTCAGGTGCATATACTAATGTTGATTTGGCTGGAGCAGTTGATGATATGCAAATATCATACTTATAACTTTGTGGGTGTTAATTTGGTCACATGGAGAAGTAATAAACAAAATATTGTGCGATCAAGTGTAGAAATTGAGCACAAAGACACTAAACAAATTTAAAAATAAAAAATAAAAAAAAATGAAAAATAATAAAAATAAAAAAAATAAAAATAAAAATAAAAAAATAAAATAAAAAAATAAAAATAAAAAAAATAAAAATAAAAAAATAAAAAAATAAAAAAAATAAAAAAATAAAAAAAAATAAAAAATAAAAAATAAAAAATAAAAAAATAAAAAAATAAAAAAATAAAAAAATAAAAAAATAAAAAAATAAAAAAATAAAAAAATAAAAAAATAAAAAAATAAAAAAAAAAAAAAAAAAAAAAAAAAAAAAAAAAAAAAAAAAAAAAAAAAAAAAAAAAAAAAAAAAAAAAATAAAAAAATAAAAAAATAAAAAAATAAAAAAATAAAAAAATAAAAAAATAAAAAAATAAAAAATAAAAAAATAAAAAAATAAAAAAATAAAAAATAAAAAAATAAAAAAATAAAAAAATAAAAAAATAAAAAAATAAAAAATAAAAAAATAAAAAAATAAAAAAATAAAAAAATAAAAAAATAAAAAAAAATAAAAAATACAACACACACACACACACAAACCAATAAATATAAATAATGCTACAATTTTTTTTGTCAAATTATATAAATGTCAAGAATATAAATATGAATCATTTATATCCTTGATAAATATCACACATATTATCTCATAGCTCATATATGAGTCTTACATCTTTAAAATATGAGCATGTAAAATTTTTATTCCAAATTGAACAATCACATCATTGATATATAATAACATATAACATTAAAATTAGAGTACATACACACAAAACAAAACAAAAAAAAGATGAGAAAATTGTTCTTAGGGTATAAATCATAAAATAAATACTTTTTTTTTTCAAAAAAAATAAAAATAAAAATTAATAATTATTAAGTTTTGATATATTAAATAGCATCAACCCAATTTTACCCCAACACGTTAAAAAAAATTAATGTAAAATAGTTATTTACAAATTTTAAAACTATTGTTTAAAATTCTAAAATCACTTTTTGATTATAAGATAATTTTTACCAAAAATTGCAAAAAAAATAAAAAAAATAACTTTTCATCTCGAAAAGCGGGTTAAAAAAAAACAAATCTGATTTTGATTTTTTGATTAAAATTCACCATATAAATAATACACACTAATAACATGGATTATGTGGATAGGCTACCAAACACAGTAACATACGACATAAATACATAAGGGCTACTAAAAACATGCAAGGAGCGGAACAAAAAAAGAAAAAAAAAAGAAAAAAAAAAAGATTCATATAAGAGGACTGATTTATTTAGTAATTCATACACGGTCTGAGAGATAACTCTCTCTCTCTAGCTCTAGCAGCGGCAGCGACACCAGAGTCGAGAAACACAACGATGACGGTTATGTCGTCGTGGAAATGGCGACGCACGCCTCTGTCGATCTTCTTCATGTCCGAGTACCTCATCTCTCTCTTCTTCGCCGCCTCTTGTACAGCAGCTTTCACCAGCCTCCTTGCAATTCCCTGCCCCAGACAGGTTTCATAGACATGTTTTAGCGACAGAATTACAGATCTTCGCTCCCGCGCTGCAATCTCGTCTCAAAATTTACGATCGCGACAGGAATCTAGGGCGGAATGGAACAATTACGCAGAACAGGTGATTTTACGCTTACATCTAACAGTATCTGTGTTTTGATTAGCACGAATCACTTCCTCGACGCCACTATTTGACGATACTTCATGTTTTCGATCGTAAGCATGATACTGTGAATCAAATTTCACGAATAGTTCATAATTTTCTTATCGTTTGATGTCAGGAGTCAAAAACACTTGGCCTGCAGGTTAATAACGCTCTCATTTGAGATCGTAAGCATGAAATTGTGAATAAAATTTCACGAATAGTTCATAATTTCGTAATCGTGAGGATGTTAGGAGTCAAAAACACTCGGCCCGCAGGTTAATAACGCTCACATTTGAGATCGTAAGCATGAAATTGTGAATCAAAATTTCACGATTAGTTCACAATTTTCTTATCGTGAGGATGTTAGGAGTCAAAAACACTTGGTCTGCAGGCTAACAGCGCTTACATTTGAGATCGTAAGCATGATACATGAGATATTATTACTTATATAAATATGAAGGGCTAAGAGATAATATGAGAGGAACAAAAAAATAATAGTAAATAATAATTAGTTATATTGATTTACATATTTAATTCGTAATATTATTTATTTATTAATAAAATTATTATTTCTTTTATCTAATATTATATAAGAGTGCACACAAAATTATATATTAATATTATGAAATATTATTGTCATTTTAATTGATGTTTTTGGATTCAGTCTCCAAAAAAAAAATGGCCCATATAACAAAATTATTGGCAATAAATAATAGAGTGCATACAATAGGACTTGCATATAACAAAATTATTATTATACATTAAAAATTATGGGATGTTAAAAATTTAAAAAAAAATATAAAGAGAAAATGAAGCTAATTTAATTATTTTAAAAAATAATTAAAAAAATAATTAAATTAGCTACTCAAATAAACATAAATAATCTTTATTTTTAGTAAAATCAAGATTATTTATTTTATTAAAATTAAAAAAAAAACAAATATAAATATGAAAGGTATTCTCTAATTTAATTATTTTAATAAAATCAAATAAAAAATAATCTTAATTTAAACAAAGCTACTCAAATACATCATTAAAAATTATTAATAAAAATTATAATTTAATAATAATAATAATTTAAATACTAATAATATAAATAATAATTATCAAAACTACTCAAATGAGTGATTAATATTATTTCTCCTCAAAAGCACTGAGGAATATTTAAAAATAATAAAATTAGTTTCGACTAAATATCTGATTTTTCTAGCACTTAACTCCTTCTACATGAGTATCGGAACAAGTTGTCTAGAGAACTTTCACATATTTCTCTAAAAAAAAAACATAAAATACTAATAATACATTTTAATAATACATACATTATAAACTACAATTTTACCATTTGATAAAATTTCTAAAAATAATCAAAATATAATATCTTTTTAGAATTATATATATCGAGTATAATATTCAACAAATTATACTATATTCAACAATATAGCATAATTCCATATTTAATTCCATAATCTTTAGTTTACTCAATAATGAGTGTCCAAAATAAAAGCCCGGGCCTGGACCGAAGCTCGGCCCAATTCAGTCGTGTCTGCCTCAGGACTTTGCCCGGGTCCGTGCCGGGCGCATTCTCGGCATGAATCGTGCAGTGCCGAGGGAAATTGGCCTGCATGCCGTGTCAGGCACGATGCAACGATGCCACGACATGGAATGTGTGCCGTGATGAGCCGAGCGGGTCAGGGGGGACGCTTGATTGATTTTGTGGTGTACTCGTATCCCTAAATCCTGGCACAGCCGGCCCAAAACCAGGCTGATTTTGAATTGCGGGATGTGCCAAGCCTACCCTACAACAAACCATACCATGCTAGGCACGGGAAGCTGGTCCGTGCAGGCCTGAAAAAACTGAGCCGTACTCACTACTCAAATATCATCTAAGCACTGCTTATTTGACACCTGTATGTCCAACTCAAATCTCAATGACAAAACTAAATAATATGGTGCAACAGTATTATTGATCACAATAGCATCAAATGCTCTAAACTCAACACATGTTTGTAGAGGTGTCAAACGGGCCATCACGGGATAAACCCGTGCCGGTTTGCCGTGCCGCGGGCCGAACCGTGCCGGGCCTGGCAAGGCACGGATCGTGCCAAATCCGGGCACGATTGACACCTCTACATGTTTGGCTCGTGGCATGGCTCATGCCAAGCTAGGCATGACTTATGAGTTTGGCCCGAGGGCAACAACCCACCGGCCCGGTGACTTGAGACTGGCTAAGGTCGACTCTTGGGTCATGGGGCTAGTCCTGTTGAGTGATCGCTCGAAGGGACAATTTTTTAAAAAAAAAATCATCAACATGATCTGAATCATGCTTATGTGGTTGATCACAATTGGACGGAACAATGGGACATGACCCTGCACTTACTTTGGGGGCCAACCATGTCATGCCGGGACACCAGTCTAGTTCCCATGTCATGCTCGGGATGACATGGTGGCATGGGCATGCCACGTTGTAATGAGCCGTGCTGGCACGGCACGATCCGGTTGACACCTTTATTTCCTAACCACCATAACTAGGCCTTTTTTAGGCATAATTCACAATGATATACACTTCCCCATTATGCTGCACAGACCTGATGACTTCGCTATGTGTGCCTCCAATGTGCACCACGTGGACACACTACACGTGCACAGCACACCTTTTAGAGACAAATACACTAGCATGTCTTCAATCTCAATGGCTGCGTCTCCATTGTGCATGTGTGTGTGTGTTTTTATAAACTAGTACAATAAAAAAGTGTTTCTAATACACACATACATATGTGTGTGTGTGTATATATATATATATATTACAAACATCAATCATAAATAATAAAATAGGAAAGGTCGTCGGGAGATGAGGATAAATTATATAAAAAAAATAAAAAAAAGACAGAAAAAATAAATAAAGAAATAAATAAATACGAAGTGCATACCTTGCGTGGGTTATTACAAATCATATCAACTGCTTCTTGGTTACTTAAATGCTCCCACAGCCCATCAGAAGCAAATATGATGAACTGATCGGATGGCTGTAATTGGTGAACAGAAATTGAAGGGTCCGCGCTCAATATTGGCTTTCCGAAAGGTTCGCGGAGTCGAAACTTGGGTAACAACGGTTCTTTGTTGAACTCGTTCTTTTTTAGATAAGCATCGCCAATGGATCTTGAAACCTAGAAGAACAGAAATTTGACTGAACACGCGCACCATAGGAAAATCCCTGATCTGTTCATAAAATTAAACCATCTTATAATACCAAGTTTGATTTAACAATCTGTAAGCCTATTTCACCCCCTTCGCCAAGTTTGCCCCTATCATACCCATATGCTCTCTTAGCCCTAATTCATTTACAAACCATCTACATCTCCTTAATATTATCAAAACCTCTCTTTCTCTGACACACACCCACTCTCTCTCTCTTACTTTCTCTATCTCTAATTTTGCACAATATGAAAAATTAGAATGTCTTAGTTATTAATCTTGATTTTCATAATTAGAATATATACTGATATATATATATATATATATATATATATATATATATATATCAGTATATATTCGTCAAATGAAAAATAGTTAATGTTTTTCATTTTAAGAACAAATCACATATACATAAATATATGTTTATATATATATGTATGTATATAGTATATACATATATATATATATATACACATGTATATTAGTATATATTCATCAATTGAAAAATAGTCAGTTTTTTATTTGACAAATAAATCACGCACTTATATATGACACACACACACACACATATATATATATATATATATGTAGTCTATTTTATCCAAGTCTACTTACCCAATGATGTTATAAAGAAACAAATAGAATAAAAATATGTCCAGCTAGGATGAGTGGGAAGAAACAAATATATATGTAGCTTCACCTAAAGTTCAACTCGGAGAATTCATCAAGGTCACTAACAAAAATAAGCACTTTTTGAGAGAGAGAGAGAGAGAGTAGTTGCACAAGCAAAAAAAGATAATAAAGTGATGAGCTTTATTTGAGATGTCAAGCAGCCCATGTGCTGTCATGTCGCAAGGCTGGTTTTTTCATGGCCTAGTCAACAAAGATAGGAGTAACCAACCAGTTGTGTATGACATTACATGTATTGAGCATCTTTGCTTTTGTTTCTTAACTAGCTTCCAAACTCAACATAATACCTGAGCTACGTCGAGCTCTCTCATCTTTTTTTTTTTATAGTTTCGTCAATAGTAATCGGACACCCATTGTGAGTGATACAACAGAGCATGTGGTGGCATGGAGTAGAGCACGAGTAGCACACAACAGGGCACATGGTTAGTGCTTGTGACATTGTGCTCCTAGTGGTGTGCACGATTGGGCACACTGGGGTCCACGATAGAGAGCACGACACTGAGAGATATAGTGATTGCGGCTGTGAGCCGCAAGAACCCTAGCCTGGTTTTCTTTATCATTTTCTTATATAACTGATATGAACCCAAAAAAAGAAAAAGAAAAATGAGATCTAACTTGGTGCATTATTTGGGGTGCTGATTACTGAATAAGTTAAGAATATTATGACTATAGAGTGTGAGGCATTGCCAGGTAACAGATCTTACTAAAGCTTCCTATCCTACAAGCTAGCCTAGCTTGAATGGACCTATTCGATCTGACACAATCAGACATATATGAGCAAATAAGCACGGACACGACTCCATACAGTCGTGTCCACGTGTCCGACACCTGGACACGTGGACATAGTACATACATGGCACATATACGTGTCGATACGTCACGTGAGGTATCATTAATCAATCTGTATCCGATACGTCACGTGGGATATCATTGATCAATCCGTATCTGATACGCCACGTGTCATATCAGACGGTTATGTCGGCTGCCATATCCATGTCGAGAGTGACCGACGGCCGATGACATCCAGTGGCCAACGTCGCCCCTCGACGCGGGCAACGGGCACAATTTGAGAGGGGAGACAGTGGGCAGGCCCAATTTGAGGGGGGGAGGCAGGAGGCAGGCACGATTTGAGGGGATAGCAGGGGGTGGGCGCGATTTGAGGGGGGAGGCTGGGGCGGGCGCTATGTGGGGATGAAAGGCTGACCTAAAATAAAATAAAATATTTTTATTTTATAAAATAAAAAAAAATATATTTTTATATAATATAAGATAATTATAAATATAATCTTATAAAATAAAATTAAATACACTATTTTTATTTTATAAAATAAAAAAAGATATATTTATCTTAATAAAATAAAATATTTTAATTTAATTTAATTTATTTTATAAAATACCTAATATTTATAAAGAAAATACTTTTTATTTTTATTTTTTTTTCTAATGGCATATCCTAGCCGTATCGGTATTCTATTTTTTTAGAATTTACCGTGTCATCGTATCCTGCCGTGTCGTATCCTCGTGTCCATGTCCGTGTCTATGATTCTTAGTATATGAGAACATAATAAAGAAATGAGCAATAAAAAATTTAAGTATGCACACTTTGTACATGAATGACTAGGAAAGCCAACAACAAGGTTAATAATTACTTAGAATTATGTTTAATTTAATTTACATAATCATAATTATCTAAAGATTAAAATATGTTATATTTTAATGCTCTTACATTTGATGATGTAGTCAGAGCAACGTTATGTATAATACATTAGAGTATAAAATAAATTAAAATCTTTCTCATAATTCAAGGGACAACTTACGAACATTATTATAATTATTATTTTATGTAATATAATATTTCTTAAGAATTTTAAATTTGTTGTTGAATCATGAATAATTTTTTATTTTCATTATATTTTTATTTCATTTTTTGTAGTTTATTTTTTATAATCACAATTATTTATATATATATATTTTTTTCATGTTTTATTTTTTTTATCGTGATGGATTAAATATTTTTGAAATGGTAATATATGAGCTTTATTCTATTACAATATATATTAATGTGTTAGATTTTACAAAAAATTATTAAATATACTATTTAACCAAACAAATGTATTATTGCCAAGGTTACATTACCGATCACCCTAAGGTGCTACTGTGGCACCTTGCCTAGGACTAAACCCATGCTAGCCTGGACTGAACCCAGGCTAGCCTGGACTGAACCCAGGCTAGCCTGGTCATAATCAGCAGTGATTTGCTCATATCCTACTAGAACAGTAATAATATAATAAGGAAACAAGAATTCTTAGATTTTCACAGAGCATCTACCTGAATAAGGCCCTTTACTCGCCATACATTGTGCTTGAGAACGACAATTTGGGGGTCATCTGGATGGATGGAGAACAGTTCGTCTCTTACAGATTCAACACAAGCGTTGTGTTCAGCAGAGAGCTGAACGGAGAGAACTTCTCCAGTCTCTTTAACAGCTCTACCCAAAACTGCACGGGAATCGCCCAGATTAGCTATGTAGAGAGCTCGATCACAAACTATACCAACCAGACAGCAGGACCCGACAGCTGCAATCTGAGGCTTCGACGGCCACTGATTGGCTACGACGGAGAGAAACCCTTCTTCTGTTGCACGATATGCCATTCGTATCACATCCGCAGAGATCGACTGTTCCTCCGAGATAAACCCTAGAAATACGCGCATAAAATGAGGATCCATTGGCACAAAATGAACACGAGGTTTAAAGAAATGTTGTAGTTCTGCAGAACACGAGGGAGGATTCTGCGATAACAGATCCATTGGCGACGGCATAAGGAATGCGCCGTGAACAGAGAGAGAGATCTCGCCGGGGACGATGACCGGAGATGATTAGGAGACGGCCGTGGATCTGAGCCGAGCAGTACATTTTGCATAACAGAGAAGATGAGCAAGTACCGCTCGGGGTTTACTTCATCTTTTTTTTTTAAAAAGCGAATTTACTTACTTCTGAGATGCTTGAAGAGATGATCGTTGATATAGCGAGATGTCTCGGGGCCACCATGTCCGTCGTAAACGCCAACAAAAGTACCGTGTGGACCGCGTCCGGCTGATCCCAAGCTCCCAGACTCGATCTGGCATTGGTCCTCGAGCAAACTGTTGGCCTGCACGACGGCCATCGAAAATTCGCCGGCGAAGTGCTGCTCATGGTCCGCGTACCACAGCAGCCCGTCCCGGCGGCAACCGGCATGAGAATCTGCACGACGGCCCAGACCAGAACCAGATCTTCCTCGTAAACAAGTCCACAAAAAGCTCATCAAACCAGACAGCATCCCTCATCTCATCCAGGCATCTCTCGCAACCGCTGCTATCTCCGCACACAGCTAGCTGCACACTCGAAGAAAACAAGCAGGAGTAAGCAGCCTACGGGTCCACGAAAGTGGCGATGAATTTGAATTCGCGTTTTGTTTTTGTAGTTTTTTGCATCAGATTCGAGGAGCGAAACGCCAGCCCTGCTCGCACCATATAAAGTGAACAACTCGAGAGACGCGCTAGCAGCCCCTCAGTCAAAGTGTGACGCCAACATCTACTCCAGCCGCCCACAAAAGTGTTGTGTTTAAAAAGGTACTTTCATATCTATCAATTAGGTCAAATCAAACTTTTCATGTACGAAAAGCCACAGTGCCTAACCCGTTTTCATTCCATAGAAATTTAACCTGCACGGCACAGTGTTTAACTACCAGGTCGGAACAATCGGCGCGGAGAAGTGTTGGCTGGAGGAAGATGACGCTCGAGGGGGGATGACGACCCCGCGGCGAAGGAAACTTCGCGCAGACCGTCAGGGTGTTTGATCCATCTATTAGGTATTTAGGCTGATGGACGGAAAGCGAGGGCGACGAAATTGTGCAGAAAGAGAGGAAAAAGGAAACACAGACATGTTATTGTTACTTTCCAGAGCAGGACGAGCTTGTGGTGGAGATGAACCAGGCTTGTTTCTCTCTCTGGTCCGGATATTTTCCCCTCTCTCTGTACTATGAGAAGACGAGCACCACAGAGTCCAGCAATGGGGAGCTCGAGGCCAGCAGAGCAGAGGTCCCCCAGCTTTGGGCTCATTCAGACCTGGATGATGAAGAATCGTGTGCTTTCTCGGTAATTCAATGCATATTTCACTTCCTTGTCTCGGTCCGGGTCCCCGTCGACGGGAGTGAGATTTCCACTTCCACCCTCGCTTTGGATTGGACAGAGAAAACTGCCATCGAACGAGGGTCCTCCAGCTTTCAAAAAAAAAAAATCTCTTCTTATCTCTCCATTTTAATTTTAAACCCGTTAAAATTTTAAACTGAATTACTAGTAATAATTATTTTTTGGTGGACTAATTTATATTAATAAGCATTTGTTACAGATAAAAATAAACACAAAAAATATCAACTCTCCCGCAACAAAAAAAAAAGCAAATACAAACACATAAAAATAAATAAATTAAATAAATTAAAAAAATTAAAAAAATAAAAAAATAAAAAAAATAAGAATAATCGAATAAATAAGAATAAATAAGATAAAATAAGAATAAATAAGATAAAATAGAATAAATAAAAATAAATAAGATTAAATAAGATTAAATAAGAATAAATAAGATTAAATAAAATTATATAAAATTAAATAAAATTAAATATACTAACAAAAAAATAACAAATAAAAAAAATAAAAAATAAAAAATTAAAAAAATTTTGTTACATAAATTGTAAGAGCAATTTGTGCGTGTAAGTGGCAATGTTCTATTTATTTTTCTATAGTATAGAAATTTTAACTAGCACACACACATAGAGGTGTTAACCGGGCCAGGCTGGCCCGGGCCGGCATGATGCACGATATGATTTGTCCGTGATTGGGGTTGCTAGGCACGGGAATTTTTTGTGCCCGTGCATGTGTCATGCTTATCCATGGCACCTATCGTGCCGTTCCGTGCCCGTGCCCGTGTCGTGCCTGTCCACGACACCGACCGTGCCGTGTCGTGCTGAGGCAAACCTGGCATCATGCCGTGCATGGCCCGTTACAGTACCGTGGCCCATTGGCATGGTACCTCTACACGATCCGAGAAATTGCCCTAGCGAAAGAAGTTGAGCCAGACGGACGAGGCTCGCCAAGCCCCGAAAGTGAAAATTAATCGCGGTGGCACGCCACCGAAACGTCAAAACTAATTTTTTTTTTTAAATTAGGGTTTAGGCCCGACCGGGCCGAACCCGGCGAATTCGTGCCGTGGGCCCGTGCCGTGATGACTTCTACAGAACCGTGCTGGTCCGGCTAAAAATTGGTCATTCCGGCACGGCCCATTTGCTACATCTACACATACATGATGAAAATTTTAACTAGCACGCACACATCATGGAGATTTTAACTAATGAATGAAAAATAGATGTGATAAAAAAAAAGAATAAAAAAAATAAAAAATAAAAAAATAACCCATGCTAACAAATAATATATAAAACAAAATTGCAACATCTGCAAAATCATCTATTATTGTGCAAATGATCAAACCATAATTAAGAATATATTATTTTTTATTAAGAAAATAAATTTGATATATATATATATATATATATATATATATATATATATACATACATATTTGTCATATTTGAATTCGCTATATTTCTTGCATTTCGTCAAAATTGGAATCTCGATCTCCAGGCTCAAGAACGGGCGACCATGGGGTTTTGCCTTTGCCAGAGAATTAAGCAATCGAACCTGACTTTGTTATCACACCAGATCAAAAGACACTACCTCAAGGTCTCCGACTTCACCGCCCTCAACTGCCCTCCCGCAGTTCTAGCAACGTATGGGTTCGATCGCTCCTCGCACGTTCGAAGAATACCTGATAATTCTTCCCTCAGCGTCAGACATTTTGCCGCGCCAATTCAGGTAGCCACTTATCTCGTGTTGTTCATCTTTTAAATTGACTAAAATTTTACCTGTCCGTATGTTGTTTTTCGGATTTGCGGATCATCTTCCGCCATCGCAACGTGGATACGGATTCAACTGTTTTGAGGTTTTCAGGCAGTGCAAAAGAAGGAAGAGAAGGGCTATTCTGGTCCGCGATTAAACGAAGAAATTACAGCCAAGTATGTCAGGCTCGTGCTCGATGAAGGTACTGTGGTGTTTTGATGGCTCTTCTCTTCTTCTCTACAGCTGAACATGCAGCACTACGAGCTGCTTCTCTTCAAAATTAGGGTTATGCGGTGCCAATTCTACTCTGTATTTTTTATGCCGGACATAAATTTCTAACGAGCAGACTGGCTCCAATTGGTTTGGATGAATCAATGTCGTGCTCGTGGCTAAATTCTGACCTGCTCGTAATCTGTTTGAATTTATTGAGCCGACACAGTTGAGCTGGTTCCTAGAGCTATATCTTGTTTCATGTCAGCAATCCTCTCTGCACACGTGCAGGACACTTTGTGGTCTCGATTCACGAAGCTGCTGAGAGAGCAAGGAAACTCAAATTGGACTTGGTCGAGGTAAGCTTCCATTGATAAGTTCATGTTCTTGAATGTCATCTGTTCATCTTTTTAATGTGAACTGCCTGAAATAGGAAAATGTAAACTGCACACGTGCACAAGTGTGGCACGCACAGATATAATGTAACTACATCACATGTCTGAAATAGGAAAATGCGCAGCCTAACAAAATTAGGGCTCGAAAAATCTATCCCAATTGCTCATAATTGTTCTTGCCCAATTGTTCATAAAAAGTAGAAAAGATATCAAAATGGCAATCAAGCTAAGTTGGGCCAATCCATGCTATTTAATTTTATAAAATATTGTTTTAAAATAAGTTAATGAGTTTCAAACTTTAAAAATCTAATCTTTTGAAGCTGATGATAATGATTCTTCATCTAATGTGGTGTATAAGAGATATCCATTGAATATTCACTATTAATAATAATGTCATTTACATAAATCATTAATATTATAGAAGTAATTAGAAATTTATCTTCGGAGATCAAAAAATTATTTTGTAAATTTCATATTTTCTTTTATTTTTTTAATCTTTTTGTTTATTTTGGTAGAATAGATTTCCACTGGGTTGGGTGGTTGTCCGTCGTGTTGGGCCTAATTATAGGTGTCGAATGGGCTGATTGCTCCGGGCATGGCATGAGGCCCCAGCCTGTTTGAGCCGTGTCGGGTCCAGCATGGTACGGTTAAGGATCGTGCTCGGGTTCGTGCCGAGGGAAGTAGGTCCGCATGTCATGCTAGCCACGACTTGGGTGCCTGACACGTGGGCACGACCCGACAAGTGCTCCGGGTAGAGATGTCGGCGGGCCGGCCCAGCCCGGCACGACATGGTTCAGCCGTGCCTAGGCACGGCCCGGCACGGGAATTTCCTGTGCCCAGGCTCGTGCCGTGCCGTGCTGAGACCAACTGGGCCTCATGCCGTGCTTGGCCCGGCACGGTACTGTGCCGAATTTTTTTTTTTTAAATTAGGGTTTCGGGCGAGCCCAATTCTTAATTTTTTTTAGAATTAGAGTTTTGGGTGTGCCCAATCCCTAATTTTTTTAAAATTAGGGTTTCGGGCGGGCCGAAATCCTAATTTTTTTTAATTTAGGGTTCGGCCCGACCGGGCCGAACCCGGCGAATCGTGCCACGGGCCCGTGCTGGGCTGAACCCCCAAAAAATTGTGCCGGGACAAGCACGGCACGAAAGCCCTATCGGGCCTGGAAAAAAATGGGCCGGCCCATTTGACACATATAGCTCCGGGGATAAGATTTGCATAAGCAACTACTCCATAAAATATATGCGTAATCGACTATGGGTGCCAGGCCATGAGCTCTAGACTTATCAGATATAGTCTTGTTTTTTGGGGAAAAGACTGTTGAAATATTGATCTTGCTTATATCTTGTATCAAGTGAGAACCTTGTGCGTCATGTGTAATTTTGATATTATCAAATTATTTTGAAATTAAATGTGTTTGGGCGAATGTAGTACTAGTATAGCCGTTAAATCGATATTCAAATCGAGAATCAGAATACTTGATTAGTGAATCCATAATCTAGAATTGAACCGAATCAAATTTTTTGTGACTTTTTTTTTTTACGTTAGTTAATTTTTATTTTCTATCTTTGATAATTTTTTTTTATATTTTAGTTTTTATTTTTGTAATTTTTTTAGTATTTTGTTATTTTTTCACGTTAAATTTGTAATACCAATGATATGAATTTTTTTTTTATGTTAATTAATTCTTGCAGTTGATAATTTTTTTTTAATATTTTTATTTTTATGATTTTTTGATGATCTTGGTCTTAGAGGTGTCAAACGGGCCGGGCCGGCCCATTTTTTTAGGGCACGAACGTGCTGCCGTGCCGGGCCGGGCACGGTTTAAAAACATTCGGGCAATGCGCGGCCCGTAGGCACGGCAGGCCGTGCCGTGCCGGGTCGGGAGTCGGGACCGCGGGTCGGGATCCAATCAGACCCGACCCGCGGTATTTTTTTTTGGAGCGGCCGGGTCACGCCCACGAGTGCCCGCATGAAACCGGCACGGGAAAAATTTGTGCCGGCGTGCCGGGCCAGGCACGGCACGGCACGGCTCGTGCCTAACCCGGGCACGGCACGGACCCGTGCACGGTTTAAAAATGTGCCGGTCCGACCCAGGCACGGCCGAACCATGCCGTGCCTCGTGCCGGGCCGGGACACCTCTACTTGGTCTCTTTAGAATTAGTGTTAAATTGATTCATGTGAATTAATTTGTGATTTAACAATTTAGTCTTCGATTCATGCATATTTTTGATTTTTTTAAAGAATCGGATTATTTATTCTCTGAATCATGAACTGAATCGTCAATCATACGATTTTGATAATAGTGAATATTAGGATGATAAGACTCTGAATTAATTTGACACCTCGTCAATCATGCAGTGCTACTTGATCAATTAAAAATTTTTATGTTGTATGCACATGTTGTAGGTCATGTTTTTTGCATTAGGTATCATCTCCATCATTATATTAATATGAGTTACATATTTGTTTGCATATTTTATGAGTTGAGTTCTCTTTCTCCTTCCTCTCTCTCTCTCTACCATCCTAATACCCAAAAACCAAACCCACAGCTAGCACCACGTCATGCTCACCTACTGCACTCTTCATCTTGCACGGGGCACTGCCCACACTTTCCGTGCCCTGCACACACTCCACTGCTGCCTAGGTGCTCCTTCGTACATAGGGCACGCCTTCACATCATCAATGAAAGCCTCCACGCCTACATGCACGCCTCGACGACACGCACCTCCACATTGTCCGTGCCGCTGCACGCAACAAACATCACTGCTGCGCTATCACATAGCTCTCCACAATCACGGTTTCTGATGGACTGTCTTTGAATATACAACTCATCGAGATTATATAATTTTTTTTTTCTTTTTTTTAAATTAATGAAAGTAAAAAAAAAAATATTCTTTTACCTTGTTTTCTTGTTTTTTGAGTTCTTGTTTTTATCTTTTTTTTTTAATCTTGAATATGCTGCTCACATTTTCTGATTTATTGTTTTTTTTAATTAATGAAAGTAAAAAAAAAATACTTTTTCTTGTTTTTGATTTTTTTTTTATATTTTTTATTTTCTTAGAAATCCATCTCACATTTTCTGATTTCTTGTTTAATTTTTTTATTAATGAAAATAAAAAAAAAATACTTTTTCTTGTTTTATTGTTTTTGATTTCTTGTTTTTATCTTTTTTATTATCTTAAATATCCAGCTCACATTTTCTGTTTTCTTGTTTAATTTTTTTATTAATGAAAGTAAAAAAAAAAATACTTTTTCTTGTTTTTGATTATTTTTTTTATCTTTTTTTATTTTCTCAAATATCCAGCTCACATTTTCTGATTTCTTGTTTAATTTTTTTTTATTAATGAAAGTAAATAAAAAAAATACTTTTTCTTGTTTTCTTGTTTTTTGATTTCTTGTTTTTATCTTTTTTATTATCTTAAATATCCAGCTCACATTTTCTGTTTTCTTGTTTAATTTTTTTTATTAATGAAAGTAAAAGAAAATACTTTTTCTTGTTTTTGATTATTTTTTTTATCTTTTTTTATTTTCTCAAATATCCAGCTCAAATTTTCTGATTTCTTGTTTAATTTTTTTTATTAATCAAAGTAAATAAAAAAAATACTTTTTCTTGTTTTTTGATTTCTTGTTTTTATCTTTTTTATTATCTTAAATATCCACCTCACATTTTCTGATTTCTTGTTTAAATTTTTTTATTAATGAAAGTAAAAAAAAAAAAAATACTTTTTCTTGTTTTCTTGTTTTCTTGTTTTTAGATTTATTGTTTTTTATCTTTTTTATTATCTTAAATATCCAGCTCACATTTTCTGTTTTCTTGTTTAATTCTCTTTATTAATGAAAGTAAAAAATTATATACTTTTTCTTGTTTTTATCTTTTTTTTTTTAAATCTTAAATATCCAGCTCACATTTTCAGATTTCTTTAATTTTTTATTATTATTGAAAGTAAATAAAAAATACTTTTTCATGGTGAAAAATCTGCCTTGGCTACGACAAATTATTCTGACAGGTGCAAAGACATGCCAATCCACCAGTATGCAAGATCATGGACTTCCACAGAGAGCAATACAAACAAGCCGTGAAGAAGAAAGAACGCATAAAAAGCAAGGTGACGCATACAAAATAGTTTGGAATTCTCATATTGTCAGCTCTTTGATTTGGTTCTGGTTTCGTGCAGTCAGATGTCACGTTGAGGAGCGGAGATTTTAAGGAAGTACGGTTTTACGGGAAAACAGTGAGTTCTATTTTGCCCTCTGAATTTTCTTTTTCCCTTAATATTTTTTTTTTTTTTGCAATATTATAACTTCGTGCAAAACATAACAGGCTAGGTTATCAATATGATATTTTGTACATTTTTATTTTTTATTTTTCTATTTGCCTTTCAATTGCCACCATTAGTGACCTCTCCACTGAGCCGTGGACTTAAATCTTAAATAATTTATTAAATAATATTTGTGTTGGTTTTTAATTTTTATCTATTATTAAATAATTTATCTTAAAGATATTATAAATTAATTACCCAATACGTTTATCTATTCGATAATAATTACAAAATCACATTTGCTAATAGGAAAAAAAATATAAAATAGCATATAAACATATATTATACATTTCATTTATACGACACTAATTCTCACCTGTAATTATGTTCATTGTTGGATTGGTACACCATTTTGCTGATCCAAATCCTTAGTGAGAGGATGCTTATGGTTTTCTTAGAAGCTTACTAGATGCTGATTCAAGTATTTAAAGATGTGCCTAGATTAAGTAGAGATGAGATAATCAATTATAATACTACAGTGACTTCTTCACATGGTTGTAGTGAGAGAGTCATGACATGCTTTGAGATAGAGAGAGAGAGAGAGAATGAATGAATGAAAGGAAGGTGGGTGGGAGGGGAAGAGATAGAGGTGGTGGGGGAGAGAGAGAGAGAGAGAGAATGAATGAATGAATGAATGAAAAGGTGGGTGGGAGGGGAAGAGATAGAGGTGGTGGGGGAGAGAGAGGGAGAGAGAAAAGTGGGTGGGGGAGGGGGAGAGAGTGATAGAGAGAGAGAGAGAGAGAGATAGAGAGAAGTGGGAGGGGGGGGGGGGGGTGGGTGATGAGTCATGAGTATTTGACTTATTTTTATGGGTGTTGCTAGCTGGAGTTGGGATGCCTATATTTTTGCAATTCATTCTTAAGATTTGACTTACTTTAGACAATTGAAATATAGATTTAGGAGTTAATATCCATGTCATTATTAATTATTTTTTTTTTACTTATTAGTTATATCATTTAGGTTAAAAAAATATCAATGTCGAATCTTTTATTTTGATAAATATTTTTTTATATTTGAATTATATCATAATTTATTTTTTATTAATCATTTAGTCAAGTAATTATATTGTAATATATTTTTTTATTATTCTGATTTTTATGTGTATAATTGGTGGAATTGGCATATAATTTCTTTAAAAATATAGTGAGATAGATGGTATATACATATATTTTTTGTATATAGTTGTTATTCTGATGTTACTATGGATGAGCAAAATTTATGATGCTTTGTACTTGTTTTTCTACATTGATAGGCTGATTTTTTCTTTGTATTTTAGGTATTTGATTATTATTTATCTGCTAATTATATAGTCTCAAGTTAGTTATTAATCATTGAATTAGTTAATGATTCTTAAACTAATCCCCAAGTGATGGTTTCTTTTGGCTGAGGTAGAAAATTATAAAGTATGATATATTTTTAGTAATTTAATAAATATGCATAATTGTTAATTTATGTTTTAAAAAGCATATATTATATTAATTTAATAAAGTCGATTAAATAAATAATCGAGTGATTGATTTTTATATTGTTTCAAAAATTCATTAATTATTCAATTACGAAATCAATTCCAATTAAATTACACATCAAATTTTATCATATTTTTAAAAAAAAAAATAATTATAGATTTAAAAAATATTAAATTTGTTAGTTTTTGTGATAATATAATATCTAATTCAATTCTAAATGTTGACTAGATATTCATAACAAAATTAATCCTAATAAGCTCTGCATCATTTTTTATGTTTTTTAATTAAATTTATTTAATAAATTATAAAATTTATTAAAAATTGATTATAATATTAATCAATAAATAATATTAAATTAAAAATAAAATAAAAGGAGAGAATTTAATAATTTTATATTTGAAATTTTTTAAATTTAAAATAGTATTTTAATTTGATAATTTGGTAAAATAAATAAATAGTATTAATAATAAAATATTTTATATAATTTATTTTTTTATTTATGTTTTTTATATATTTTAAAATATTAATTAATCTTAAATCGTGATGCTAAGAAAACTTATGCCTTAACGCCTCGAGTCTAACTTTTTTAATTGAAATTTTTTGTAATTATGACATTTTTTAAAAATTTATCATAATTTCTAAAAATAAATAAAGGCATGTAAAATTGAATATCATATCTTGCATTGTTAATTTTTACAATCTTAATAAATATTTTTTATTATTCAATTTCTAATATTTATCTTTTTTGCTTATATTCATGATTTAGTTTATGTATCCCATTGTTTTTTCCCCATCAACAAATAAAAAAGAAATAAATTATAATACTAAATATATTTATATTTATTTTACAATCTAACATAAAAAATAAGGGTTATGTTTGTTTTTTTTTTATTATATATATTTTCGAAAATAGTTAAATTTCTTTTACAAGCTACTGCAACTTGTTATTTAATCTTATGGTAGATAATAATAATTTAATGGATGTAAAAAATAATTAAATTGTTTTAAAAAAATATTATTTTAAGCATTTTTTTTTTTTTGGGTTTGACTAATCTCCAAACATTCCCTCTAATATTTACTATTTATTTTAGATTTTCATATTTTTTATTTTCTTAGTATTACATTAATATATATTTTATTTTTTTTTATTTTTTTGGTAACATAATATATTTTTTATAAGAGGTTGAGTAATATATGTGTTTGTTTATTACAAATAAATAATTAGTAAATATAATATAATTATTTTTTCAGTTGGATCACCTTCCCCCAGACAGGCCTCCATTGCTGACCGCCGAGAAGAGCTCTGTGTTTTTAGAAAAATTCTCTGTCGTTGATCACCGTTTATGGGCTATGGCTTTGGTTTCATTTCAGGAACTAAAAGACTTGAAGGTAAAATCAGATATGATCCAGAAATTGATGGAGCGTGGTTACCGGGTAAAGGTACGCTCGTGGCTTGATTATTGGCTTCGATGCATCTGTGCCTTGAATATCTGGTTTTGATGAAGTGCATGGCCATGGCGTCACAAAGAAGAAGTGCCGAGTCAAAAACAGATTGCGGAGACGATGAATCGATGAGTTCCTCGGTAGAGCCGATGAACCAGAAGAACAGAAAGGAAGGAGAAGACTTGGGAGCGCTGTTATCTCGCCTCACTTCCATGGTACGCTCGGATCTTTCAACAAATAAAGCAGCCCGTATTCGTCGTCTCAAAATGATGATGACGACGATCCTTGTGAGAGTTCCTGCAGATGGGAGAAACTGCCGTTGTGGAGAGCGGGCCCTGGGTGGAGAAGAAACAGGCATTTGTGGTGGTTCGCCACGCCAAGTTCGGTCCAGCTAAGAAAGGGAAAACAAAGAAACTAACGGATCTGCAGGACGCCATCGCCAGCAGCAAATTCGAGGACTCGAAGAAGCCCGCCTCTCCTGAAAAAGATGTTCCGATCAAGACGACGACGACGACCTGGTCGGAAATTGATTCGACGGATGATTTCGCACAGGTGTTTGATTCAGGCAACAATGCAGATTCCGGCTGCTCGATTTCTGAGATGAGAGGAGGATTTGTAGACCGTCTCCCTGTTGAGAACAGGTATAAGATGAGTAAATCGGTAGGGGCCGATGCACTGATCGATCCATCATTGCGTGAATCGAAAGCGATAGGAAGACTCGTAGAAGATCACCGGAGACCTAATTTCTCGCCGGGAACCAGTCACCGGAGTGAAAACAGGTATCAGAGAAGTGAATCGCACAAAATCAACGCGATGACGGATCATTCTTTTCGATATTCGAATCCTAATCCTCCGGTTTCCTCGCCTTCGAGGTACTCGAACTCTGAACGAGGGCGAACACCAGGAGAAGATGATTGTGATCCTAATCTCTCGGCGGGGACCTATCGCCGGAATGAGAACAGGCATAGGAAAAGTGAGTCGAATGAAATCGATGCGCAGATCGATCCATTTTTACGAGGTTCGAAGCCTGGCGATCCGGTTTCGTCTGCCGCCGTTTCCTCAAACTCCGATCGGAGACGGAGAATCGCAGAAGATCATCGACGTCCTCCTCTCTCATCGGAAGAAGCCTGTCGTCGGACGGGAAACAGACACAGCAAAGGTGAATCAGACAAAATCGATGCTCCGATCTATCCATCTCCTTCTCGAAACGCTAAACTGAACGCTCCGATCGCACCATCTCCAGGTTACGGAATCTTTAGCTCTGGTGAGAGTGCCCCTGGAAAACTCGATGCGACGCCGATGGACAAGAAAGCAGATGAACGCCTCGATAATTTTGCGCGAGATTCTTCGAGCAGCGGAAGGTTGAGAAACAGCACCTGCGATGTTCCTCCCTCTTTGAAACCTGATGGTCTTCCTCCGAGTGACAGTCGGCCTGGACAGGGACGATGGGGAATATTTAGTGGCGATAGTTAAGTTGTTTGATTTATCATAAATTCACGTGGCGGATTTTAAACAATGATTGTGCCCTTCCTCATTTATCATATTCTTTTATAATTCATTATTTAATATTTAATTCTCATTTATTAATTTATTCACGTGGATCATGATTATGTGGGCATCTCACAAATTATAAAATCATTATATTCATACAAGTATAAGCAATATACATGTATAAATAAGCATATTATATGTATGCATATACAATGTGCTCACACTATATATATTGTATATTCTTTATGTACAGCTGTGTATACATATATTTTGTATATGAGTATAGACTTATATTTTGTATATTCTTTATGCACACAACTCTAATAAAGTTATTAAATGGCTATTCAAATCTTCTAAAAATCATGCCGGGCCGGCCCGGCATGGTTTTTGTGGGGTTTAGCCCGGCACGGGCCTGCGGCACGATCCGTCGAGTTTGGCCCGGTCGTGCCGAACACTAAATTAAAAAAAAAAATTAGGATTTCGCGTGCCCGAAACCCTAATTTAAAAAATAAATTAGGGTTTTGCCGCACCCTAAACCCTAATTTAAAAAAAAATTAGGTTTTCGGTGCCGCCATAATCCTAATTTTAAAAAAATTTTGATTTGGGCACGGTACCGTGCTGGGCCAGGCACTGCATGAGGCCCGGTTGGACTCGGCACGGCACGGCACGATCGTGCCGTGGTCGAGCACGGCACGAGCCCGGGCACGGAAAATTTCCTTGCCGGGCCGGCCCGGTTGACACCTCTAACTAGGCTTCAAATCAACATAATTCATTTGTATAAGTTACATCTGGATCACATAATAATTATCCATCATATTTGGCTGCCAGTAATCACTCAACGTGGCATGAGGATTGTTGGACCTCTCCTTCATCACCATAGTGATTTCTATTATTGACAATTTTTTTTATAGTCTCTCTCTCTCTCTCTCATCTTGATATCTTAAAAGTAATTTTATTGTTATCTCAATATCTAGGTCTAGAGGTATTGACTTAATTCCATAATTACTGTTGATGAAAATGAAATTACTTCAAAATAAGCAAAAAAAAAAACAAAACAAAAAAAAATTGTCCAAATAACTAAAACATAACTATTTTTATATAATGATAATTATGTCATCTCATGTTAGAGGTGTCAAACGGGCCGGGCCGGCACGGACCGGCCCTTTTTTAGGGCACGTTCGTGCTACCGTGTCGGGCAGGGCACGACACGGTTCCTGTACAGTGCCGTGCCGTGCCTGGCCCACTCGGGCTTGCCTGTCCGAGCGGTTCGGGATACGGGAAGACCGCGGGTCGAACCGTGCCGGGTCAGGCACGACACGGCTCAGGGCGGGCCGGGCCGGCCCGGTTGACACCTGTAACTCATGTTGACAAGTATACTAAATAATCATAGCCGACACATGATTTCCACACAATGTTTAAACTAATAGGTTATATGTTCTACTTAACCCTCACATTACTTGATTATCAGTTCTTCTAGAATATGTATAATGAATTGATCTCACATATGGTTATTCTTTTGGATTCGTAAGAACCATATTCATAGCAATTAAATTTAATATAATCTTGAATCTTCACGTAGATTTATCTTGAGCATTGAGATGAAAATAATTGTCACTTCCTTTTTATTATGCTCAATGAGTGTGTCAGGTGATATAGTTGTCACCGCCCACCATGGCCAACATGCATGAACTCATTATATTATGAAAACCCCAAATTTTAGTTCTAAATATAATTCTTTAAGATATATACAATAGATTTGCATGTAAAAGTATTCGTACTTTTGACTTTTTAAATGTTATAATCACAATGATTAATATACCTAAATTTTAGATTTCAAAACATAAGTTTATATCAAGCATTGTAGTTAGAAGGGCTATCACTTCCTTCTACCATATGTGTGAGTGCACCTCATGGTTTACCTGTCAACATCTAACATGATGATCTCGCACAAATCTACTAATAGTAAAAAACATAGTTCATATTATATTTAATCACCATTCATCAATATCTATAACATAAAATAAATTAAATATATTTATTCATTAATTAAAAATTAAAGTCACATTATATATTTCAATTTACACATGCTATAGACTCGTGCTATTTTGATATAAAACTTTAGGGATTAGTATTTATCTTGCCTTGCTTACTTTCTTATAAAACTCTCAGAGAGTACAAAATTTGCCCATATGGTTTAATACTTATCGTGGTTTTGCTTGTGTGAGGGAGAATAAGAAAAAAAATGAGAGATTCTATGGAGCTTCTATATCTTTCAAATATATATTTAGGTTACCTTGTATTTCTCTAAGTAATAAGCTGCCGCTTTCAAAATTCACATAATTGATCTTCATCTCTTCGGCTTGAGATTATGACTTTAATAAATAGTTTTGATTTAGAGGTGTCAAATAGGTCGTGTTACCATGCCTAGATAGGCACGGCATGGGAACCAACTGGCCAGCCCAACATTGCATGGTTGGCCCTCATAGTACAAGGCTATGCCGAGCCTATAGCAGATCCTGATGGGTTGAACCAAATTAGGTCAATTTGGGCCAGCATGATTTGGCCTTTTTTTTTTTGCCCTAATCCTAATATTATTTATACTTATTTAATTGTAAAAAAATTAATAATATTAATAGATAAATCAAATTAAAAAACATCAAAATTTAAAATGATAAAAATTGTAAAGCATAATTTAATCAAATATCCAAAATAATACATACTGCATACATCAATAAATAATAGTGCATAAAGCAAAATATTAAAAAAACAGAAAAAAAATAAACAAATACTAGCACTGTAGTACAATATATGTATCACGTGAATTAAAAATCATCAATGAATAATTGATATCTATGGAATGGTACCGCAAATAGAGATACAGATCAACATTGTCATAATCATAAATGTGTTTGAACATGTCACTAGTGACATCAATATCTTTGATTTCCATGTCATATGATCAACCATCATCTTTTACACCTTATCATGAATGCACAATCTCAACTCTTCTTAGTACTTCATGAATGCAAGTGACTCTATGATATCCAATTAAAAGTGTCAAATGGGACAGGCAGCCTAGGCCTAGCTTGAGGCACGGCCCAACTCGGCCGTGCCTAGACCAGCATGGCATGATGTAGCCCATGCCGAGCTGACTCATGGCAAGACACGTGCCTATGTCTATCGGGCCACATGTTGGGCCAGGTACAACAGAGTACAAGGGCCCATGGGCACGTGAATTTGGCATGACCCAAACCATGCCCTGATCCCACCCCACCCCGATGCCCGAGGTCTTATGCTTCGACGCTCAACCTTGAGCCTGACGAATTTGAAATTCCATCGAGCTCAATGGTTCAGAAGCCAAAGCTTCTGGAACCAATGACCGTTTGGGTCAATTCGACGATCAAACCAACCCAGCGGTCCAAAAAAAATTCAAATCTCAATTATTGGATTTCACCCCAAATGGCTAGGAGGTAGAATCCAGGGGCCATAAGGATTCTGCCCTGTTTTTTTAAAAAAAATCAAAAAAATCAAAAAATAATTCATTTCTATATCTATAAACCACCCCCCATTCAAATATTTATGTTTTTAAACATTGATCACACGCTCTCTCTCTGCCTTTCTCACTATCGACTTTCAACTTTCAGGACTCGGGTGTGGATTTTGGTGCGCGTGCAGTGTAGACATCAAAAAATAAAATACATTATTTAATACAATATAATTAAAAAAAATAAAATTGACAAATAGTAATTTTGATTATGAAAATGAAATTAATTATAATATAGATAACGAAAACTTTACGGAAATGTCATGAGGCCTCCTAAACTTTGGTTTCTCTTGTTGCATCGACCCAAATATTTAAAAAACAAAAAAAATAGAAGAATATTAGTAGCTTGGGCTCACTTTAATATAACACAACAAAAAAATGTTAGAGGTGCTGAAGAAGAATGAGCACAATACAAATTTTATAAAAATATTTTAAGCTGTAAAAGTTCATGTAGGACTGAGTACCTTAAGAGGCATGCCGACTTATGTACCAAAAAATATTGTACATTAGTTCCTATGTAAACCCAACTAAGTAGTGGGGTTTTTGAGGTTGGATCTAGTTCAGCCTCTATGTTGACCCTCTTCATATACCACAACGAGTTAGAAAGAAAAGACATGACCAAACTAATCTCCATGATGGGTCTTCCATTTAGATTTTTGGAGGATCCAAAGGTAGTTAGTATCATGTAGACTTATTTTCAGCCTACATATCATAGAATTTTTAGGTCCACATATTATGCATGCATCAGCACCCACTATGTAGATTCTAAATAAACACTAAATAAAAAAATATTAGAATTCTCAAAGATTCTCCATCCACATGATGGTGTGACTATTTTTGAGTGCATGATAAAAATTTTTAGAAAATATTAAATCTAAAATAAAATATTTAGTATACCATTTGTTAATGCATCTAAAAATGAAGTAATGATTAACATGTTTGTTAGGAGTATTCGAGATTGACCATAATGAGAGATTTTCCATATTAGATTCATATGTCACGTCATTAACCTGATAGTACAAGAAGAGATGAATGTTATTTTCCCCACTTCAGAAAATATATGTAACTCACTAAAATATATTCAGGCTTCATAGACAACAAGAGTTTAGTAGTCACTATTTATTTGTGGATCAAAAGAAGAAAAAATTTTAATTGGATGTGAGATACCATTAGAATTACACATACCTTATATTAGAGTCATGTGTTGAATACAAACATGTGATATTCGACTATGTCAATAGTAAGAGAGATAAACTTATTATTGACGACACTGACTGGGCTACATGAATTTTAGTTATGAAATTCCTAAAGATTTTTTATGACACGACAAACATATGTTCGTCAGTTTATACTCCCATGATTTGCATTGTACTTAGGTGCATATCCAATATCACCAGTATGTTTAGAAAGTTTAGAGATGACTCGACACTTAGCGATATGGTTATAAAGATGGATACCAAGTAATTAAAGTACTGGTCCACTATTCCATCTCTTTATTGTTTGGCTGCCTACATGGACCCTAGGGTTAATGTGGAAGGGGTAGAGAATGTTTAGACATACATATCCTTATGCATGAAATAGGAAGACCAACCTAATGGATTCTTTCACGAGAACTTGACTAAGTTCTTTACATACTATGATACTAAGTATGGTGGTGGTAGTAGTAAGTTTCAGAGTACAGATATAAATACCCTATTTGGAGATGATTACTTTTCCATTCAGGTAGCATTAGGAAAATGATGGGGTGGACCATCAATTAGGAAATGATTACTGCTCAATCATGTCACATTTTGATAATAAGAATCTTGATATTTTATAGTGGTGGAAATCATAAGAGTCCACTTATCCCGTGCTATCTAAGATAACACGAAATCTACTGACTCCTCTAATGTTAAGCGTAGGCATCATAGTCTATTTTTTCTATTGTAATGAGTGTGATTTCAGATAAGGGATCCAGATTACTGCCAAATATTATTAAAGGATTAGAATGCATGAAGGATTTAGAGGAATCGAGCTTGGACATCCAGGATCATATTGGGACTACATCAAAAGAAGAGGAGTTAGTTGATGATGATGATCTGTGTGATATTGATGATGATTGACGAGTGATAATGATTGATGGATGGAGACGCTAATAATTATATTTTATCATCACTGATCATATGCTATAATGCTGATGATATTTTTAATTTTTATTTATTTTTTTGGATTGACATTATCTTTATTTATTTTTAATTTTGTAATGTTGAGAATACATGTTATTGAGATGGTATCAAGATGATCTTTCATCCAATATTCATGACTGATACCAAAAATATAAGAAAGAAAGAGATAGTGTTGTATACTAAAAAGCTAGAAATGATAGTAAAGATCTATGATGGGGGGAAATAAGATTTGATAGCCTAGTTTTGAGTGTTATACATAATTTTGTTTGAAAGAAAACCCACAAATATTTTTGTTATATTATTTGTTTGATGAAGTGTATCTTTTGTGAGAATAAATATTATATTTACATATTTACATATAAACCCATACACCAAAAGAATCATAGATTTAAACCAATTGTGATTTTGAATTATTTTTCCAAAGTCACGGCCATTTTTCTTTTGCAATAACTTTAGTTTTATAAAAAAACCCATTAGGTGATTAACGACAAAACCATGGTAGTATTTTAGAGTTGACTTTTGTGTTGCAAAATGAATTGTATCATATAAACTATATGGAAAAGCCATAACTTTGGTCCAGCACCTCGACTTTGAAGGAATTTCTTGATATAATGCCATGACTTTTTTTTTATGGAGGAAAAACAAACTCATAGTCATGACCTTTATTTACTAGGTCATGACTATAAATACCTAGCTCTCTAATCTTCTCCACAAAAAAATATTAATCTTTTCCTTATGTCATGATAGTTGAACCTTAAATTCTTTCCACTTATTATTTCGATAATGAAAGAAGAAAATATTCAAAGAAAATTATAATAGAATGGAGGAGCCATAAAAAAAATTAAAGAACTAGAAACCTAGCATCACAAAAATAACACCCGAAGTTATTGTGCCAATGATGACTTTTGTTATAAAAATTGGGCAGAGATAATAAATTTTGTGCTATCTAAATGATTTTTATTAGAGAGACAATATTCATGAATTCATTCCTCTTTTTGAAGATATATTATTAAAAAGAAAAATTGAATATTATTTTGTATGCATAAAAAATAGCAAAATGCTTCAGGTGTGAAGAAATTTTATACAAATTTAAAGTATATGCAAGTGAAAACATACTATGTGATATAGATTTGAATTCAGTTTGATAGGGAAATCATTAACAAGCTACTTAGGTTTTTGGACATGAAGTATTTCATGAATTTAAAATTTCTCCACAAGCTACTTGGGTTCCTGGACATGAAGTATTTCATGAATTTTAAGTCCCTCCACAAGCAACTAAATTTTCTAGCTACTTTTAATTTGTTGATGGATGGAAATAACACATGAAGGGTAATATCGAATAGTACATATGAATATTTGCTGAGAAGAAAACTTATGGATGTGAGTAAATTTTGATTGTTTTTCATATGTTGATTTATATTACAGACTCTCCATGTCATAATGATCATTCAAGAAAGATCAATTTTCCTCTAGACCATCCTCATTTATTTCATTTTGATGTGGGAAAAATTATAGAGAAGTCGATTCTTGTCTTCTTTGAGAGTACATTTTTTGGTCAACTAATTCACACTCCTCTTATCACTTTGCTATGTCTAGTTAAGGTAGTCCCTATGGATTAAAAATTCAATACAATGTGTCTGATGAAGTTTCTTTGACATTGTTGAGCATAAAAAGATAAGTAGAAGAATATATAAAAGGGAAGAAGCTGATACTTGAAGGGGAATAACTAGTAGAAAAATTGGTTTGTGTTGGGCTCTCCTGGTCCTTGTGCTATGTCAGGCATGACTCGACTGCTTGGCTCGAAGGCACTATTCATCGGCATGACTAGAACCATGCCCCAGATCTTGGACTGGGCTCAAGCATGGCCCAAACCCATTCACTCGAATGTCCTCCCGAGTCCATTGAGTTGTCGGGCTCAACCCCATCTCGAGTCCAGGAACCAAAGCTTTTAGAACTATTGAGTCAAACCAACCCAAAGATCAAAAAAATATTAAAAAAATAGCACATTTTTAGCCATTGGATTCACCCCCAATATAGCTAGGGGCAGAGATTCAATGAATATTGGGTTTCTGCCCAAAAAAACTTAAATAAATCCAAAAAAAAATTAAAAAAAATGAATTTTTTTAAAAAATTACTTTTTTCATATCTAAATATACTCTTCTCATTCTGTAATATATATGCTATTTCTATTGATATTCTCATTCGCTCTCTCTCACTCGTATAATCTCTCTTTTTGAGACTTAGGTGCGGACTGTAGTGCAGACATCTAATTTGAATATCAAACATCATCAAGAAAATGAGATTTTTTGCTCTATTGTTATTATCTTTTAAAATTTGTTTAATTTTTTTTATTTTAATTAATAGTTTAATATATAATAATAATTAATTTAAAAAATATAATTTAGAATATAATTAATAAAATAATGAAAATTAAAAATAATAAATAGTAATTTTAATGATAATGAAATTAACATTAAAATAAACATATAAAATTTTAATATGAATAACAATAATCCTACAAAAAAGGTTTGAGGCTGCCAAAACTTTGTTTTCTCTCGTGACCTCGATCCCTAATCTAAAAAATAAAATACTAAAATAAAATTAATAGTTTGAACTCACATTAATATTATGTAAATTAAAAATATTAGGGGTGTCGATTAAGAATTAGCATTATGCAAATATTGTAAAAATATATTAACCTATATATAGGATTTAATGTGGAACTGGGTACCATAAGAAATATGCCAAACAATATATCAAAAAATATGGTGCATTAGATCCTAGATAATTCCAATTGAGCAGTGGGGTCTTTGAGGTTGAATCTAGTTCATCCTCTATGTTGACACCCTTTATATACCACAATGAGTTAGGAAGAGAAGACATTGTCAAATTAATACCCATGATAGGTTTACCAATCTAATCTCCAAATTTTCTACGTTAGATGTATATGTCACGTCATTAACCTGATAGTACAAGTGGGGATGATGGTTATTTTTTTCACTTTAAAAAACATATATAACTTACTAAAATTTCTTCGTACGCCTTGCAAACAATAGAAGTTCAGTACTCTCTATTTGTCTACGGGTCTAAAGAAGAAGAAATTCTAATTGGATGTGAGACATCATTGGAATTACACATACCTTATATTGAAGTCATATATTAGATACAAACATGTGATATCAAACTACTTCAATAGCAAGAGTGACAAATTTATTTCTCCCCGAGCTTTATAATATCAAAAGGTTATTGGATGAAAAATATCTTGATGAAAATGGGTTTATGCATTCATTGGTTACGAAGATAAAAGATAAACCCGAGAAGTATTGGGGTGATTGAAATTTATTGATCTTTATGGCATCCTTTTTAGATCCAAGAAATAAAATGCAATTGATTGAGTGGTATTTTCCTATGATTTACTCAAGATTGGATAGCATTGAACAGATTATAATTATTCGTGATACTTTGTGCATGCTTTATAGGGATTATGTTGAAGCTCATAAAGAAAATAGTGGTAAAAAAGAGGGTGAAAGTGAGAATAAAAATGAATCTTCTAGTATTGTGACAATGGAATCAAGTGGAGTGAGGGCTAAATTTTTTAGTTATATAAAATATTTTGTATCATCAATTGAACAAGTTAAATCTGAATTAGATATATATATATATATATAGAAGAAGGTGTTCATCTTTGTGAAGATTCAAATTTTGATGTCTTAAATTGGTTGAAGATGAACTCTCTAAAGTTTAAAGTGTTATCAAAGATTACATGTGATGTTTTATCAATTCCAATCACAATTGTAGCTTTAGAGTCTGCATTCAGTGTTGGGTGAAAGTTATTAAATCACATCATCCATCTTTAGGAGAAGACATGGATAAAGTATTATTATGCAGTGAAGATTGTTTACATGTATTCTATGGGATAAATCAAAAAAAAAAGTAAATCTCAAAATTTTATAATATATTAAGTTTGAATTTGATTTTGGGCTGTCATTAAATTTTGATATTTTGAGCTGTTTTTATTGTTGTTTATGTACATGTTTTTGGTTTTGTTTTATAATTTTAATATTTATTTTATTATTTACTAATTGTTATAATTTTTATAGTATGAAGAAGACTTCAAAGAGATTAAAATACCTCACACTTGAAGGTTGGCTATGCCTTTAAGGTATAATGTGGAGCTGATTTTTTTTCTTGTAGATTTTTTTATTTTTGGCTTATAGTTGTGGTTGGGTTTCTTGGGTATATTCTTATTTGTTGATTAGAAAATATTCAAAGTTACATATTATTTATCTTGTTGTTTGAGGTGTAGCCTTTTAAGCTTTAATTGTATTTTATTCGGAGTGTATTTTATCAATATAAACTATCAATATTTTCTTTTATTTAAAAGGTTTAAAGGCCAATACATGAAAAAAAATCATGGTGATAGATGAAGAATGAAGATATAGAGATTATTTTGAAGTTGTTATTACATATTGATGTTGGTTTTAAACAATATTCTTGAAATTCTAATGATGATTGTAATTTTTTTTTCTTTGGTGTTGCAACTTTTAGTTGGTTTGGATATGTTAGTTATTATTGATAACTTGTTATATTAAATTATTAGTATTTTTTTTTAGATATTGTATCAGTTGCTAAATTATTATTATTTTTTCAAGATCATAATTCATAAACAAACTCACAAACGAACTCAAATGAGCTCATAAATAAACTCCTTACAGAACTCGCAAACGAGTTCACAAACGAACTCCTTATCGAGCTCACAAACAAACTCCTTATCGAGCTCACAAACAAACTCTTTATCGAGCTTGCAAACAAATTTTAATCAAATGAGCTCGAGCTAAGCTTGATTTTGATGACCTCGAGCCAAACTCGAGCTCGAGCCAAACTCGAGCTCGAGCCTGGATTTTAAAAAATATATTAACCCGAGCTGAATCTGAGGCCTTCCAAAAAAATTTCGAGCCGAACTCAAGCCTTTGATAATTTAGCTCGGTTACACCCCTAGGAGCAAATAAAGTTTAATCTTTAAAATGACTTTGTTGGGTCTAGATAATAATGAAATGAGGTGTTAAAAAATATATAATCTCTACCATGCCACAATATAAAAAAATAGATTTTTGATGGAATGATTTTGTAAAAAACTATTGACCGAATGAAAACAAATGTAAGGAAGTGGAAGATTAACTTTGGAGCTATGAGAATGATAAAGAAAATAAATAGGATTTTGAATAATTATTTTAGAGTTATGAAAATGAGAAAAAAGAGAAAGATGACTACCTTGAGGTTATGATATTTTTCAAAGTTATGGTCTTAGAGGAATCTTATGCCAGCAACTTCAAGAAATGTGAGGGAACAATTAGGAAAGAAAAGGATGAGATAGTGATATCAGAGATTCATAATAAGATGGCTAAGGAAAGCTTTAAGATAAAGTTGTAGTTGTGTACAATACCATGACTTTGGCATTAAACAATAAAAATAGCCAAGGAAAGTTTAAAGACAAATTTATGATTATGTACAATACCATGACCTTAGTGATACATGATGAATTAGTCAATCAAAAACTAAATGAAAAAGCTATGACTATGCACAATTCCATAACTTTTGAGTTACAAAATAAAATATGCAATAAAAATTTTAAAGATAAAATTGTGGTTCTACCAATCACCATGACTTTGGAAAACTTGAAGGGCGTGAGCATGGAAAAGCTAAAAGGCAAATCAGTGCTGCAACTTGGGGAATCTAGGAAGAAAATGGACAAACCAGCATAAAGGAAATCCTAACTATACTCAGCACTGTGACTTTGGAGATCTAGGAATAAAAGGGAAAAGCTAGTATAGAAGAAGAAGCTATGACATTTACTAAAATAGGAAGTTGTGGCTTTTGGAAAAAAGACACCAATTTTTTTTTTAACTTTTAAGTTTGAGATTGTAACTCTAGTAAATGATCATGAATATTGACCATGACTTGGGGCTAATGTCTCTATAATATGAAATGATGATATTGGGAAGTGGCCATGACTTCATGCGCCCATCTTTCTTGTTTATCATATAAAGCTGCAATGCTAAAATTGGAATGACTTTGTGAATGGCCCATCATATACTAAAATGGGCATGGTACTATAAAATGGCTATGGAATCCACATTAGTCTTTCCTGATCAACATATGGTTGTATAGCTAAGAATGATAATGATATTGAGAATGTCTTTTGCGTATATCATATAGTTGTGGCACTAAGAAATAACTATAATACAAAGAATGATATTTTATGTGTCTTAAGTATTTATAGCACTGTGAGTAGCTATGACATTGGCTTTGATTTTTCTCATAATATCATATCATAATTGTACTTCAAAGATGTTGCAGCAAAAATAATTAGCTCAAAAATAAAAGTCATGGCTTTGCATTCTCTTAAAAACAAAAATTTTAGCCCTGGAGAATAGTCGTACTCGAGTAATGCTCTTTATAACATTTTATCTCCTAAAAGTCATTGTGTTGATTGTTGAGTAATTGTCATGACTTTGTTTTGAATAGTTCCAGCTTTATAATTTTTTGTAGTATACTTCAAAAAATAATACTTTGTAAACAAGATGCATACTAATTCGAGACTATCAAACCATATTAAAGATAAAATCATGGCATTAGGACATAAATATGATTTTTAGTACTATTTTGATACTTAGTTACTGAATATAAAATTACTATTGTATTCAATTAAATTTTATGAGATAAGTTTGATGGTAATTCTAAGATACTATTATAGTCACAAAAAATTTGTGACATTGTAGATGGATAATACTAATAAGTTGGTACGTCATTGTGTCATAAAAATAACAACGACCAATTAGTTAGAGTTATGATCAAGGATGGATATCAAAACTTCATGAGATTCTATATTCTACCCCTCTGCTAAGTATCTCTAAAAATATATTAATTACATGATTATTCATCAAAATCGACAAAAACTTCAAAATCATGAAATCAATCCATAAACATCTTATTTCATTGCCTACACATCATCAAAATTATCAAAATATATAAGTATGTTCAATAATTTAAACACCAAACATGTGTAGGGGTGAGGCTAGACTTTATCGTCTCATTAGATCTTCTCATCTATACAAAAGTCATTGCTACAAAGATTTCCATGATTCAAGTGTCTTTTTTTTGGAGCATTAACTCTCTGCACTAGGAATGATCATGACTGGGATATTTTATCTATATTACAAAATTAGGGCAGTGAGAAATGACTATGACAAATGTATTTGTCTATAGACTCTAGAACACAGAGCCATGATATTGAGAATAATATCATGATTAAGGTAATTCTCTTTGGATTGGCTGGAAATATCATTGTTGCATGAAATATCACAACTAGAATAATTCTTTTTGGATTCTAAAGTTATGGAAGTTGGAAATGCCATGATTAGAGAAATGCTCACTATAGCACAATGTCATGGAAAAAATTGTTATGACATATTTTGCTTGGTGTTTGGGCTTTGTATTGATTAAGTCATAGTGTTAGAAAATACTACAAATTTATATATAAGTGGGCTACTTGACTTACACGATATGAAAATAAAGTCATTGCCTTAACATTATTTTAGAGATGGTTAGCCATGAATCCAAACAAATATTATAACCATGAAACTATTTTGTTGTAAGTGAAAATAATGTGTGAACTAAATGATGGAGTAAAGGTATGCAAATCTTATAATGTCTAGTTTTATAGAATTATGATCATAAAAGTATGCCATAAATACTGATCAATATGATCATAAATGGTATAACCAAGTCATAATATAAGAAATATCTTCATTTTTATTTTCTTTTCTCCCCTCTAGATCACCCCTCCACTAAATATACTAATTTTACCCAAAATACTTTTGATTTCACTAATATTCACTAAATTTTTTCAAAATAGATATTTAATGAAATATTTCTAACATTCAAATACATACAAACACATAGAGATGTTAAAAGAACCTTGTCATGCTAGCATGGGTGGTCAGCTTACATGGTCCCACCTATGTGCAGGACCATGATGAACCATGTTGGACTATCCATGTCAGAAGCTCTTTGTGTGAAGATGCAATATGTGGGCAGTTTTCGTGGCTAGCCAATTGCAATCGATCACTTAAGCAAGATCTAAATTACTTAGTTAACTTTTTTTTTTCATTTTCAACTATCTAAAGCCACAAACAATAAAGTCATTCATAAGAAGTCACATAGCAAAACAAATAAAAACAAATCATCTTGCAAGTGAGGTGCACTCGTGCATTAGCTAGAAGATTTAACTTTAAAGGTTGTCTTGTTGAATTTCTGAGTTCTTGTTTAATTGTCTAACAAAGAATCTTACTTTTTATAATGAGAGAAGTGACTTAACTTTTGGTTGGAGTCTAATAAGATTTATTATACTCATATGAGGTTTGAAACTCCTTTCAAGCCCACATTCCCTACATTCTTAGGGGATGATTGAGACCATGCATACCTCACTAGCATCCTCTTAGCAGTTTGACATTCCTAAGAGAGATGAGCTACCATTTTTAATGAGAATCAAAAGATCTAGAGGAGGAAATAAGTTGATGGGAGGATAAGCAAGCATACATGGATTATATCGGTGCAAAAAAATTAGATGAGCCTCTTTGATAGGCTTCCTCAAGTAAGATATTCAAAAACTAATTGAATTCAAAGACACTCCTATAAAGCTTATTAGAAGGCACGTTATGTTTGAGTTTTGCGACAAAGCTATGTCTGCCAACATGCCTATTCCTCAATGCATCTATTAATATGTTGGGGGATATTATTTCTCTAGATGTCATTTTTTTGGAATATAATAGATTTAGTAATGGGTATATATTAGATCTTAAAAAATATTAAATAATAATTATCCATAAAAATTTGAGGAAAAGATCATAGTTTTTGTGAAGTAATAATGCAAAACTAAAAATTCACATTATGTATTACTACAGATCATATGTCTAACTTCTTCATTCTTAAAGGAATGTGTAAGCAGGATTCTAATAAGGTAGAATAAAAAAGAAAATGACAAAAAACCCAAAATGAAGATTTTATTTTTTAGTATTTATTACCAGATGATTTTCACACATTTACGGCTCATATGTTTAAAAGAAAAATATAAAAATCATGTGCTTAAAGAAAAATTTTCACGCATCTATTTTTTATTGTGCTGGAGAAATTTGAGAATAATCCCAAGTGAGCAGAAAATTTTTATAAGAATTAATCTATTGAAAAAATTTTTTATTTTGGGTTTCATGTTTTTCTATCTCTTCAAGTTACAAGTATTGAAAACTCATATAAAGGGGTAGTGCCTAGTGTTACAAAGGTTTATTTTAGCACGGGACCCAAACTAATTTATTGAAAACTCTACTTTTGAAATAATTATATTTATTTTTTTTTTTGATAATGAGAACCATGAAAAAATGATTATATATTTTTTTCTGATAATTAGTTCAATCAAGCTTGTGCACAACTCAACTAAATTTATGTGCCCCTGGGCCAATGACCAAGTCGCCTTAATATGGCTCAATCTCCTGACTATTGTGGGCTCACCCAATGCCCAACTAGCTGAGCTACCTCATATAGGATTATGATCATATTTATTCCCAATATTAGTTAATGTGTGCACCAGTGTTAGAGTTGCCAATCAAGCCAAACACCTTGGGCACAATCCCCAACATGACTCATGTTGTGTTGGACCAATCCTTTTGGTATGAGAGGCCCGACATAGCACAGCTAGGCACGATGGCTCGTGTGGGCCAATTACGGCTTGACTGGCTAAACTAGCTAGTCACATCCTAACCTAGGCTAGCCCGACTTAACCCAAACTAGCTTGGCCTGACTTGAGTTAGTGTTAGCCTGGCCAGGTTTGAGCCGGCTTGTCACAACTCTGCACGACTCGCCCAAACGAAAAGCTAAGCCAACGGGTAGTGTTGGGCTGCCTGTTTTTTGAACCGTGTTGGTAAGATACGACTTGTTTGATACTAGGGGTGTAACCGAGCCGAGTATTAGGCAGGCTTGACTCGGCTCGGTTTTAAAGGAGTAGGCTCGAGCTTGTTCACGAGCCTGTTTACGAGCTGACGAGCCGAGTTTGAGGGTGCTAAGGCTTAGCTCGTTTAACTTACGAGCCTGTTCACGAGCTTGTTCACGAGTTTGGTTAACGAGCTTGCTCACAAGCTTATTCACGAGCCTATTTATGAGCTGACGAGCTGAGTTTAAGGGTGCTCGGGCTCGACTTGTTTAATTTACGAGCCTCAAAATGATGTTCGAGAATTAAAGAAAATGTTCATCTAAAATACCCAACATACAACTAAATTAAAAAGATAAGATAATAAAAGTTCAATTAACTTGATTGAAGTTCATGAGTTAAAATATTCATCATGTTCATTTGTAGGAAAAATTTGTTGTGCATCAAGCCTTCTCCATGTTCACTAGCCTGTTCACGAGCTTGGTTCATGAGCTTGTTCACAAGTCTGGTTAACGAGCTTGCTCACGAGCTTATTCACGAGTCTGTTTACGAGCTGGCGAGCCGAGTTTGAGGGTGTTCGGGCTCGGCTCGTTTAACTTAATAAACGAGTTCAAGTGAGCTTCTTGCGAGCCGAATGCCGAGCAGCTCGCCAGCAGCTCGGCTCGGTTACAGCCCTATTTGATACATCCAACAAGTATGTAATTATTAGATTTTAATGATTATAAAAAAATAAAATTAGAAATAATGAATTATTTGAATAAATAAATAATTTTACTAATTAAACGGCGGTTCGAAATTAGATCAACGATATGTGGGTTGGAAGCCGAAGGTCACTTCTGGCAAGGAGGTCCCCGCTCGAGCTTGGTGAGGACAGGCAGAGAAGGCAAAGGAGTTACGTCCTCCCTCCCCGAATCAACATCGAACTGTTTAAGGCTGAACTTTTTGTCTGCTCATTTTGTTACACGTCTATTTCGTGGCTCTCTACTCGCTTCCTTTGATTAATCCCATTTTCAACGTTCTAGAAGACGCAACTATTGTTGAAGAGCAACAGGCTAGAAATCTCACTTCAGGTGATTATGATCAAAGTTTCGTGAACCATAATGTTTCCCGCATGATATTTGTTAACTTAAAATTGGTGTGGTTTTTGCTTGCTCGCCACTGGTTTTGCATCAAAGTTCAGCTAGTCGATTTGATTGTCACTTTTCTGTCAATTGTGTAATTCCCACTCCCAGTCGCTCCATATTAATGTCACATTCAAGCGTTGTTATATCTATGTTTTTGTTCGTAAGTTGAAAACACGTTTGGCACTCTGAAGTGTAACGTTGCATTACGCGTTGAATTGGTAAAGGAGATTCATCTGATCGAAGAGGGTGGGCATATTTCAATTAACAAGTAAAATCGTTCAAAAATGAAAGATGAAACATTTTATTGTTCATTTTGAAATATTAAGGGTATAAACTGTCAAATTACTAGTATCTGTCAGGGCAGAATTAAAATTTCGATAATATGTAGCAATAGGACTGGCATGCACATTCTGATGACTTTTATTTTTTGATTGAATGCAAATATTGAAGGACTGCTCTTCCATTTGAATTAGTCTTAGAATTCATGATTGTTGCTTAGCATCCATGCATGCTAAGTCAATGTTAGTTGCTTGAAACAGATGCTCATGATCATTAGAAAGCATCATGTGAGTTTTCTTTTTTATATGCTTGGTTTTGGTGCTGTTACATGTCCTGTTTTCACATGTCATGATGATTCTTTGGTATCTGTTTTTTTTTAATGGGTAATTGGGTGTGATCCTCAACTCAAAAACTTTTTTATAAAATTGGCTTTCTCACTTTTAATTGTTTATTTTCATATGGCATACCTATGATTCTCAGTAGACCATGAACCGAATGAAGGCAAGATGAGCTCACTCTTTCACTGAGATTATAGATGAATCTAGACTGTCACAATATTTCTAAGATGAGTTAAAGAATTTTTTGAGGCTTTAGTGTAAGATTGTGATACTTGACATAATTTTGATTATTAATGGCGGAGACTCTTCCTATATAAGGAGAGTTTATCCTTACTTGTATTCATTCAAAAGTTTCATAATAAGGTTTGATTTTATTTTTTATTTATAAAGTTTCTTTTTTTTATTTACTTTGTGAGTGTGATTTCATTGCGTGAGGTAAATGTAGGCTGACATAGGCACACAATGAGTGTAACTCCTACCTAAAGCAAATTGTAACTAGGCTAAAGTTTGTGTGCTATGACAATGGTATCATAGAGCTAATTGCAATAATTTTTTTTTTTGAAATTAATAATGTTGTTTTTGATGTTCCAAATGCAAATGAAGAGGGGTGAAGATTAGTTCAAAGGATATTATGCTTTTTATTGAATCTCATGCAAATGGTATCATAAATTTGATGATGTTAAAGATAACATTGAAGAGTTGGCCTCTGAGAAAGATGAACTAATAGGAAAGATGCAAAGTATTCTTAATATTATAGTGGACATATTCACTCATAAGATTTTTATCTTTGAAACTATGATGGTATCCATGCAATAGGAGATTGAAGAATTTATAAGAGAGCTCATAGCTCTCAACTTGTAAAAGAACAATAGAAAGTAATGGATTTGGTGCAACACCCTTACATTATTTGGTTGTTTGCATGTTGGAGGAGTTTAAGTTCACATAATTGATAACAGATTTTTATAACTTTCAACGAGGGATGAGACAATAAGCTAAAGCAATGAATACTATTGTAATTGTATTCAAGATTGTACTATTTCATGAAAGAATTTTCTTCAATACTTGTGAAGAGTTTAAGAGAAAATCTCATCAATTATTTTACCAAAATATACAGAATATGAGGTATGAAAAAAATAATGGTGTATGCAATGGGGTAAGTGCCATAATATATATTTGAAATCTTAGAATTGATGCTCAAAATATTTAATTCAGGAGAAAAAGAGATACTTTTTTCTTTCATGAATAATTTTATGTCCTCAACAAATAAGAATTACAAAGAAAGGGTGCTCAATATCTTATTAGGGCCATGTTTGTAGTTGAGTCTTTTGTGAAATTAAAGATGCAAGAAAGTTATGAACCTTCTAGACATAAAGATCATAACCTTCATTTTTGTGGATACTACATGAAATATTGATTTAACACTTAGGAAATGACTTGGATATAGAGGTGTCAAATGGGCCGGCAGCCCAGGTCCGACCATAGGCATGACTAGACTTGGCCGTGCCTAGCCCGGCACGGCACGATCTAGATTCGTGCTCGTGCCCGTGTCGGGCTGTCTTATGTCATGGCTCATGCAGTGCTATGCCGAGGTATACTAGGCCTTGTGCCGAGCTAGGTATGGGCCGGTACTCTAGGTCAAGGGCACCTGAATTTAGCATGATTCAAATCGTGCCCTGTCCTCCCATCCAGAGTCCCTGATACCCGACACCCTGACCCTGAGCTCGATCCAAGGCCTAAGCCTAACCCTGACAGCCTGACTTTTTTTCAATCTAGGATCCAACTTGATTCGGACCTGTCAGTCTCGTCTCCTTAGCCCGAGCTTGAGTGACAGGTTCCAGAAGCTAAAGCTTCTGGAACATGTGATCGTTTGGTTTGGTTCGATTGTCGAATCTACCCAAAGGTCAAAAAAATACTTTTTTAAATTTAAGCTGTTAGATTTCACCCACTATGGCTAAGATGTAGAATCCTATGACCTTAAGGATTTTGCTCCTTTAATTTATAAAAAAAAATTAAAAAAATAAAAAAAAAGTAAAAAAAATATTTCCAATCTATAAACCCACTTCTCATTCTTAAATCTTTAGTGTGTTCTCTCTCATATTTTCTCTCTCTTCTTTTCTTGACTTTTATTTTTTTTTCCTTTTGGTCTTTCATTTTGTTTTGGGCTTTTGGCTTTTGGGACTTGGGTGTGGACTGTAAGTGTGACTAGTCGATTGTGATGTGGTGTGGACCATAAAAGGCACATATGATTTTATGTATTATGGGTATTTTTTTATTGTTAGTTAAATTTTTTTTAAATATTAGCGAACTTTAAACTTTAAGTTAAAGAGATAAGTTTCAGTTTAATTGATTTTAATTAATATATTATTTTAAAAACATTAATTACACTATTATTAAAAAACAAATAAAAAATGATAATTAATAATTTAAATTACGATAATGAAATTAATTTAAGTGTAAATATATAAAATTATAATATAAATAACAAAAATCCTATTATAAGTTTAGAAACTATTGAAATTTTAGTTTTTCTGGTCACTTCAATTCAAACATTTTAAAAATAAAAAATTTAAAAATATTAAAGGACTCACTTTAATATAATATAATAAAAAAATATTAGAGATGCCGAATAAAAATCATCACAATATAAATATTGTAAAAAAATTTTAAGTTGTAAGAGTTCGTATGAGACCGAGTACCTTAAGAGAAATATTAAATAATGTACCAAAAAATATGATGTATTATATCATAGGTAAACTCAACTCAGTAGTAGGCTCTTTGAGGTTGGATCCAGTCCAGTCTCATTGTTGACATCCTTCTAATATCACAATGAGTTTGGAAAGAAAGACATGTTCAAATTAATCATTATGATGGGTCTTTTGATTTTATTTTTAGAAGATCTAAGGGTGGTCAATATTATGCGGATTTATTTTTTGCCTACATATCATAGGATTCCTAGTTTCACATATTTGAACGACATACTAAAATACTATAACTTAGAAAAAAAAATAATTAATAAATTTAAACATTATAGTAGTGTGGTGTCCGTGATATACGATATTAGGACTAGTAATGTTAATGCATCTTATGCATGTCTCACCACTCATTGTATAAATTATAAATTATAAATTAATATTAAATAAAAAAAATATTAGGATTTTCAGAAATTCTTATTCTCATGATGGCTCAACTATTTATGAGTGAATGATAAATATTTTTAGAAAATATAATACATCTAATAATAGAGTAATCATTAATATATTTATTAGGACTACTAGATATGAATTATTAAAAGAGATTTTTTATTTTAGATACATGTATCACGCCATTAATCTCATAGTACAAGTGGGATAAAAATTTGTTCTCCTGTTTTATAAAATATATGTAACTTACTAAAATTTTTTTATATGTCTCGTAGACAACAACAATTTGATACTCTCTATTTGTTTGTAGATCTAAAGAAGAAAAAATTAAATTGGATGTAGGATACCTTTGGAATTACACATACATAATGTTGAAGTAATGTGATAGATATGAATATATGATATCTGATTACTTTAATATTAAGAGTGATGAAAATATTATTGATGACATTGACTGAGCTACAGAAATTTTATTTATGAAATTTTTAAAGATTTTATATGACATAATGAATATGTATTCGTCAGTTTATACTCACATGACTTGCATTGTACTTATATGCATATACAATATTAATAAAATATTTAGGAAATTTAGAGATGATCCGATACTTAGAAATATGGTCGTAGAAATGAAAATTAAGTACTTTAAGTACTGGTCTATTATTTTATCTTTTTTATTATCTGATAGCCTGCATGGACCCTAGGGCAAAGGTAGAATGGTTAGATAATATTTTGATATATATATCCTCATGCATGAACCAGAAAGATTAACATGAAGGATTCATTTATGAGAAGTTGACTTAGCTCTTTACATACTATGATATTAAATATGATAGTAGCAATAGTGAGGCTCCGTGTATGGATATGTATACCATATTCAGAGTTGATGACTTTTCTATTCACTTAGCAAGGGAAAAATAACGAGGTGAATCATCAAATAGGAGCGAGTTGTCTCAGTACTTAGATATCAATTACTGTTTAATCCTATCACATTTTGATAATAAGAATTTTGATATTTTACTGTAATAAAAATCATATAAATTTACCTATTTTGTGTTATATAAGATGATATGAGGTTTTTGACTTCTCCAGTGTCGAGCATAGTATTGGAATTTTTTTTTTCTATTGTAGTGAATGTAATTCTAGATAAAAGATTTAGATTATGGTTATATATTATTTAGATATTAGCATGTATGAAGGATTGAGGAGATTTGAGCTTCGGTATCTATGATTGTGTTGGGACTGCAGCAAAAATAGAGAAATTACATATTGATGATGATTGATGATTGATCACTGATATGAGATTGAGACATTGATGATTGAGCTGAGAGCCTGAGCTTACTTTATTATCTATGACCTATTGCTATTGATATTATCTATAATAATTTATTTTATTTATTATTTTTGAATTGTTTTTTGTCATTTATTATGAGTTTGAGACTTGATTTAAATACTTATGTTTATGTGATTTATATTGGATCGTATTAATATTTTAGTTTTATTAATTCGAATACTGTTATTGCCTGTGTTGCAAGGATATGCCTAAATACTGCCGTGGCCACGTGTCCGACACGTGGATACGGCAACACGGGTCGGACATGCGTCGGACACGTGTCTGATAGGCCACGTGTGGGGGTGGGTTTTGGAATCTGTATCGGGAGGGGGAGAGTTCGAAAATCGAAAATTGGGTGGGGGGTGGGTTTGGGAGGGGGGGGGGGGAGAGGGGGTTTCGGGAGGGGGAAGGGGTTTCGGGAAGGGGGGGGGGGTTTCGGGAGGGGGGTTTTGGAGGGGGGGAAAATGTTCGGGAGGGGGGAAGGTTCGGGAGGGGGAGGGGGAGGGTGTTAGAGGGTTTAATTTTTTTTATATTATTTTAAAATATAGAATTTTAAATTATTTTAAAATACAGTATTTTTAATTATTTTAAAATACCTAATATTTATAATTAATAATTTTTATTTTTAATTTTATTTTTTTTATCATGACGTATCCTAGCCATATCTGTATCCTAGTTTTTTAGAATTTGCCGTGTCCCCGTATCTTGTCGTGTCGTATCCTCGTGTTCGTATCCGTGTCCGTGCAACATAGATTATTGCTATTGATTTATATATTTGTTAGTTTTTAGATTTTAGTTATTTACATATTTATATTTTATTAATTTAATGAATTTTAAATTAAATAATCAATTAATTATTCTAATTTTAGTATTAAATAATTAAAATTAATTTTTTTTAATAATTTTTAATTTGGTATTTATAATTTTTTTAAATGGCCTAGACCATGCCCAAACTCCGCCCAAACTGCCAAAGCTAGCCCCAAACCCAGCCTGAATGTGCCAGATCAGCCACTCCAAGCCTGACCTGGCCTGATAAGCTTAATAGCTATGCCGACTCTGCTAAAGCTGTGTCGTTCCAGGCATGGCACGGTAACCCATTGGGCCATTTAAAAAGGCCCAGCCCGGCCCACTATGGCATGTGTTAAACATTTACTTGGATAGATTAAAATTGTTAGAGAATTGTATGATTTGGGAAGTTAAAATTGGAATATAGAAGAGAAATAAAATAATTGAATTAATTCTTGTTGATGATTATGATTATGTGATTTGATTAGGTTTCATTGATCAGGTCAATACACTTTTGCTTTTATTTGTCAACTATTTTTGCATACTTAATTGTTAATATTAATATGTTATCTAAGTTAGACAATAAATAAAAAAATTTATCAACACCCTTTTGCCTTTGCCAATTTAATTATCTAAAAGAGATAGCTAGATGCCTTATTTGACTTCTCTAGAATCGAAGTGATTGAGAAAAATCAAGATGTCACTTTGATAGAAATTCTTGAACTCTTAAAATTATTTAGAGATGATAAATCATAGAAACTTCAAAAAAAAGTTAACATAAAAAAGAAAATAAGAATTATAAAATTGAGTTAATGTCTGATACTTAATTATAAACCAAATTTCTTTATTAAATGGCATCAATTGAGTTCTATGAGTTGATGAAATAACATAAAAAATTAATTGATGTGGGGTTTATTTAACCAAAGATTCCCATTAACTATCAGTCTTAATTTAATAAAAATATCATACATCTTTATAATTATGCTATGATTATTGAGAACTTAACAAGTTGCAAGGGAAGAATATATATTATATTTTAGTCATAGCCAATATGCTTGTTCAATTTAGAGAGGAAAAAGTGATTTATAAAGTTAATACATTATTGAGGTATCATTAAGTTCAGATAGTTTGAGATGATGTACGTAAGGCGGCTTGTTTGACTCATTGTGATTCTTATAAATTTGAAAATTTCTCATAGTATCGTTTAGATTCACAAATACTTTAATAATATGATGCACTCCTATAAATAAGGTACTCCAATATTTCTCAAGTGTTTTCTTATTATGTACTGATGATATTATAATTCATAACTAATCACTTGAGGAATATGTGCTTGTGCATCACTTGTGGTAAGTATTGTGAGTGTTATGGAAGAATAAATTTTACCTGAAAGGAGAGAAATATATATTTGGTTAAAAAAAAATAAATTTTGTAGTCACCTTGTGGAAAAAGAAATAAGTAGAATGAATTTAGAGAAAACACAAGCTATTATTGAGTTGGAGTCACTTATAAGGTAATATAGTTGAGATTATTTTTCAAATTGCTGAGTTGTCAGAATTTTATTAAAGAATATGCTTATATGACTCGCTAATAACAAACATGTTAAAGAAAGGGTAGATGTGAAATTACATCATAACTTGCCAATAAGTATTTAATTATTCAAAATAGGGTATTTAAAAAAATCCATCATAGTCTAATTGAATCGTACAAAATTTTATGATATTCATGCCAATATTTTTGATTTTGTCATTATAGGGGTTGTCATACAAAAGGATCACTTAATTATCTTTTAGAGCTATAGGATCAATGAGGGAAGACAATGATATATTATCTAAGAGAATGAAGTAATAACCGTGGTTCACTATATGGTCATGAATATTGGTAAGTATGGACAATGCAACAATAAATAATTTTCAATACTTATAAGTTTATTTCAATTTAATATTAATGATAAAAGTTTTTGGTAGAGTTCGACTTTGTACTAGAATATAAGTTGGGAAATACTAACACAATGGCTTAGGTTGAAAGATGAAATATTTCATAATTAGTAGGCCACAATGTCCACCAAGTGAACATATCAAATAAAAGCAACTTGAATATTTGATTTTTTTAATTATTATTGAAATATGTCAAAAGAAAAGATGATACAATTTTGGTAAAAGATGACCTATTATTCACCAAGTGATAAAAATTATGTCATATTCTTGAGAATTTACGAAGTAAGATTATACAAGAATATCATGATTTAAAGTGGCCAAGTCATTAAGATATATTTTGATATTATTGACCACAAATGAGAAGTGATGTAGCGATCTACTTAAAAATTTGTTTGGTGTGCAAACATGATATGGTGGAGTATAAATTATATGTAGGCCTTCTTTTGTCTCTATCAATTTTAAAATAATCATCAGAGAATATATTCATGAACTTTATTGTGAGTCCTAAAAGTTTACAATAATTATGATTGTGGTTGATCAATTTTTTAAGTATTATACCCTCATTTTGACAATGAAGGAATGTTTGATTGAAAAAAAACTCAAAATAATAAATGAAGAATGTGATAAAATATGTAGGGATTTTTTAATCTACTTGTTGTAATTGGGATATAATATTTATATCTAGATTTTGGACAAAGCTATTCATACTAATGAGGTTAGATTTGTAATATTTTACAAGTGAATCACAATGAGATTGACTATAATTAATTAAATTTTAGATGATTCTCATTTAACTTGTAGCAGATTGATGCTATTGGACAAAAAACTCTTGAGATAGTAATTAAGCAATAATCATGTATGCCAAGCTCCATTGGCATAGGATATACAAGTTCAAATTTAAAAGCTTACTAATTTGGCAAGAGAGTGATAAAAAGTATATTTGTCTAGAATTTTTTTTAAAAAAAGTAATGATCCATGAAGTGGTCATACAATAAAAGATGAGATGCACAATACCAAATAGGTGGTTTGGTGCTTGCAAGATTCACATAGTGTGTTGATCTAATGAAGTACACAAGTCCTTAGTGTGATGTTATGAATAACCTTTTCACATGCTCAATAAAGTGGGTTAGGTTAACTACCGATCAAAATGACTCTCAAAGCATAAGGTCTATCAAACATTTTCACATATGTTAGAACCATTTCAAAAAAATCTAGACAATCATACTCGAAGCATATCTCATCGGGTACCTATTGGAGTAAATATTATTATCATCATCATCAATCAAGTTTTAGCTTAATTATTCGTGATTAGTTATATAGATTTTATTTTTCTAATTATTCTATAAAAAATAATATATATTATCAATTTTTTAGTTGTTAAATATTTGTTTATAATTTCTATTAAATTTCTTGTTAGGTTTACTTTTATTTTTTTTTTAATTCACTCAATAATCTCATACTTTCTAATTGGAGTTCCAAGAGGTATGTGTTGGACGTGATAAAAATTATCTTAGATGATTTTTTTCTTATTTTATCCTTTATGAGTTATTTTAAAATTTATTTATTAATTTTATTTTTAATTTTATAATTCTTAGTCTTATCATATATTTGTCTTATCATTCTAATTTTTGCTATGCTTATTTTTTGAATATATTACTTTTTGGTTATTCAACATTATCTTCTATATAGCATGATTGATTGTATATTTATTCTATAAATTTTTCTATTTAATCTATTTGATATTTGTCTAACATAAAGAATTACTGATATTACTTTCTATTTGGTCGATCTAATCTTTGGTATAACTTCTATATAGTATGGTTGGTTCTATAAATTTTTATTTTGATTATCATATCATTATCACTTATAACATTGTTCAACTCATTTTCTAAATTTTTAATCGTTTACTTTGTAATTCTTTAGTCTTATCAATCAATAATATATTATCTTTAAATAATATGTACTAAGATATGTATTTTTGGAGGTTTTCTATCAATTTGTATATAATTAATATAAAAATATAAGGAATAAATGATAATCTTTTGTGTATTCATATAATTATTAAAAACTCATGAGTGATGTTTTAAAAATAATTTGACCTTGGGACATCACTCTCTCATAAATGTTTTTAATTACTTCAATCCACTTATTTGATAATATCTTTGTTACAAAATACTTATAAAATTATCTTGGGATTCTATCATAAATTTTTTTTAATTGATAAAAAATATATATATGTATTTTTAATTTTTTTTAATATTTTTTGATTAATTTTATAATCAAGTAGATAGCTTCTATAGTAGACATATCTGTCATAAATTTAAATTGATTTTCTAAAATTTTTATTTTTCTTTTTAATTCACGTTCAATCTTTTTTTTTAAATTTTATAATATGACTCATATTTTTAATATTTTGATAATTTTATAATTTGGAATATATTTCTTGTTCTTATAAATAGAAATTATAATATTTTATTTTTATTTATTTGTTATTTATTTCCTCTTAATTTTATTTAACGACTTAATCAATTATATCATATTTTTTTTTCATTATCTTCTACACTTCAATATGAATATAGTTAAGTCATTTGTTTTATGATATTTATTGTTTAGAGAGTTTCTCTAATTTCTGAGTTTTATTTTCATTGCTTATTTAAAATTGTAAAATTGTCTATCATTTTTTATATTTAAATATGAATTCATATTTTTGTTTAGATACTTTATAAATATATGTTGTTAGTTTTTTTTTAAATTTCATCATTATATATATAAACATTTATTTGAAGTTTTTTTATAATTATACTTTCTAAGACTCATATCACTTATGACTTGTTTATATTGAGTTGTTAGATTCTTATACGGTATCATTTTATAGGTTTGCATATTCTTTTATCCATTCTCTTAATGAGAAAAAAATTTATTATGCTTATATTAAATCAATTTTAAAGGTCTTTAAGTATTAATTTATCTTCTTAAAATAAATATCAGTTATATAAATAATGTAATGTAAAAATAAAATTTGAGATTGTTCTTTTCATTTTATTTCTTTTTATAAATACATATATTCCATGTTATATCTCTTAATTTCTATTATTTATTCACAAATGTCTATTTAAGTGTTTATCAATTGTGTTTTTTTTAATATTTTATACCAATCTATCTATATCTTTCTAAAATTATTTATTTATTTATTTACTAAATTCAAATTATGTAGCATAAATACTAATCATATTTCGGTTATCTTTATCCACTGTCAGTTTGATTGTTATAAATCTATAAATACTTCGTTTTATTTGTATAATTTTATTTTCAAAGCCTTTTTTTAAAATTATTACATCATTTTTTTTGTCTCTTTGCTCACATATCATATCTTATAACTATTAATTTTTCTAGATTTTTATTCTTCTATTTTGTCTCTTATAAATATTTTATATTAATATTTTTATAATTTAGGGTATCAATAAACTTTAATCACCTATCTTAAATATATTAACTAGGCCTACTTCTTTACTCCTTATTGTCGAAGAAAATGAGAGAAATATTACTCCTTCTTCACTATGACGATGTAACATTGCGATGGTACTTGATTGACTACTATATTTGGATTATGCTTAAAGTGAATAACTTTTTAATATCAGTGTGTATCAGTAATTCATGATCTATAAAAAATATTATGATACATTTATTAAGGCTGACTATTTAGCTGATGCCATTCTCCTCTTTTATTTGGGTGTGGGATCATCAATACAAGCGTAACCCACAAAGGTGAATGACAAATACACACACACGCACACACACACACACACCCAGACATAAATACCCACATACCCGCACTTATCCATACACTACCCCTGCACACAATCATACCTATATTTTTATTGGAAATAAAAATAAAATAAGGCTAGATTGTATTCACTTCATTTTGGAGAATGTACCTCCACATAGATAAAATAAGTGGTAGGAGTGCTCAAGCATAAAGCTGGGAATACTCACATTTAGAATATGTCACCGAGATTATTTTATCTTGTGTTTTAAGTATATTAATTATTAATTATTTTTTAATTTTTTAATTTTTTAATTTTTTATTATGTTATTTATATTGGTTGTCTTAAGAATCTTATGATATGTAGACTGAAAGTATTGTTACATTAAATGAATTAATTTAGGATTTTATTAAAATTTAAGTGGAAGACCCATGCTCGTTGAATACAATTATGATTTTTAATTTGCAAACTCATGTTGATAACTAAATAAATTACTAAACTTGAATTTAATCCAAATTCAAAGACTTTATCGCTTAGTCAGGTTTATCTGAGATCTAATCAATTATATTTTTTAGTATATTGTTCGGCATATCTTTTAAGATATTTAGTCCCACTATCATTTTTGTAAGTATATATTTTTCTAGAATATGTACATCATGTTGAATCTTTTAACTTTAAAATTTTTATTTTTAACAATTTCAAAGTGAGCATATACTAAAAATATATATTTTTTATTTTTACGTCTTTTGGGTGATAGAGATGAAGCCAACTAATGATTGAGAAATAACGTAGTCTTATATATTTTGATCAAGTTGTCATTATATAAATTAATATCTGCATTATTTTTATAATTATTTTTTGTAATTTTTATTTTTAAAATTTTATAGAGTTTTTGAATAGTGAAGAAAATTTTTTATTTATTTCTAAAATTATTTAGGAAAATAATTATCGTAAAAAAATTTAGATCTGAATTCAAACTAGTGAAATTGCCAGTATACCACCATGAGGCTTGCCCATTAATTTTAGTTTATATGATTATATTTTATAAAATAATAAAAAAATTTTAATAATATAATTAATATTATCGTAGTTTTGAGAATTTGAGCAAGATGAAAATTAGAGTGACAACAGATAATAGTTTGAGTGTGAAAAATTATAAGTATTAACTTTTTTTTTATGAATAATTTTTAAAATTAAAATATTCATTAATTAATTTATTTAGGCAGATTTTCAACAAGCGTTGGATTTCTAGCTAGAGCTGTTGGATTAAAATTCAATGGATGACATTCATCCAATTTTTTTTTGATTTTTTATAATGTTATAAAAAACAATGTAATTCGATAGTACAACTTTGCGTGACTTTGTGATTGTCAAAGATCATTCATCATTGTGAAGGCAATGACCTTTTTTTAAATGGAGTGTGTGCACTGAATGCACTCCTATTAATATAATATATTAAAAATGGTGCTTGGACATAATGCTCATTTTTTAATATATCCAACATGAACAAGTGTGTGTAACTAATCTATGCATTGTGCCTTTTGTGCTGATTGCGTAAAAGGCATTGGGCTATGTCATGGTCTGACCCACACACATGACTAGCACGACTCTTGTTCTTGCTATGCCATGATTAGAATAATTTTTTGGCTGGAATTTGGGTTTGGGCGAGGGATACTTTTCTTGTTGCAATATATTGTACATGAGATATGCATCTCTCTAATATAATTACATGAGTGTTAAGAGAGTTGATAATTCTAATCTAATGATATATGCTAGACAAATTCATTCACCATCTTCTCTAAATAAGTCTTTTTTTATATTAGTTGACATAGTTTAAAGTAATGATTTGGATTTTTTGATTGTATTAGGGGAGAAATCAATGATATGTTCTACTCAGTATCATTTATCTAGAGTATTTTGTTAATCATTTTTTTGTATTTTCATTCTAATTTATTATTTTCACTTAATAGTGATAGAATTTTGGATATTTTTTCCGAGATATTTAGTTATATAGGATGATGCCATATTATGTTAAAAGAATTGAAGACAATCACATCTAATCATATATACGATTTCATTTTAAAACTAGTAGCTAAGCCATTAATGGGATGTAAATCGTATGTATGATGAAGATGAGACCTGCATGAAAAGTTGATCGAAACAAAGTTATGTTAGTAGTGAGAGATTTTATGCAAACTTATGATGCTTAATATTATGATGTTTTATCTTCTGTGATTAAAATGATAACTATTATGTTTCCATTTTTTATCATATTATGATACATGTAGATTATATATTTGCTAAATGTAATAATGTGTTCGTTTTTGGTGATATAGGGGAAGAAGTGCTTATGTAACAATGATTGGGATTCAATATTTATGGTGTAAAGATATAATATGCAGATTGCAAAAGATACTTTATGGCCTAAAGTAGTCTCTTAGAACATTATTTAATTGATTTTTTTGATACTTATTATATTTGGCTTTATAAGATGTATGTTAGAATATTCTTATTGTTTTCGACTTGAATCTTGATAAGAGTCTGTAATTTTAGGTGTATATATTGCTAATATTTTGATTACAATAGATGATCAGTTACATATATTGTAACTGCAATTGTTTCTACAAATTGAGTTTCAGTCAAAAGATTTAAAATATTTGAAATATTTTTTTAGTATGAATGTCATATGCTTATGAGATATGATATATTCTCAAAAGAGATGTTTTGAATATTTTATTTGATTTTGTTATTTTAGAATGTGCACATAATAACTCATCACTTGATGTATGTATAGATTTATTCATAAATATTAATTTATCAGTTGAGTCAACTACATATAAGGTCATCGTGAGAAAATAAAATTATTTAACAATAACTAAGTTAGATATTATTTATCTTGTTAGTATAATTAATTATTTTTTTGATACTTCTAGATAAATTTATATTGATGCAATATTTAAGATTCTCATATATGCGAAAAAAGATCTAAGATGTGTGATTGCATTTAGAGATCATGTATATAATTGAATAAAAATGTATTTAGATTCTAGTTAGGCTCATGTGTGTATAGAGAGAAGATTTACCACAGATTTTTTTGTTTTATTTGCACATAATCTTGTCTCTTGGAAGAGCAAGAGATAGAGTTGTTTATAGATCCAGAGTAGAGCCAGAGCATAGAGGGTAGAGCTTAGAGCATTGGAATCAGCTACTTGTGAGCTTTAGTAGATTAATTTTTTCGTGGAGAAGTTTTTTTTATAAATTTAGAGATCGATGACACTTTACTATGATATCCAGCCAACACGATACATTGTGCTCAACTTGGTATTTTATAAGAGTATGAAATATATAGAGATTAATTATTTTTTTATTTAAAAATAGATCCAAGATAATTTGATTGTTATAGTCTATGTACTATTAGTGATTACACTACAAACATTTTTATTGGTTTTACTATTAAAGAAATTGAATATAATGTGTTACTAAACAACACTTAAATTCAATATTATGTATATTGAATTCTAATGATGTATGACATATAGTGAGAATTTGTTTTTTAGACTTATTGACTCACATCGACAGTAAAGTTCTTTTTTAATGGATGCCCTAATATATTTTAATATATTTTCTATTTATTCTATTGGGATTGAATTTATTTTTAAGTCTACTTGTACTATTTGATTTATTATGTGACACATACATTTAATATGAAAAGTTTTAGTCTGGGGATCATCTTTAATTTGTTATACAAATATACTCATAATAATATAATTATTTGAAATAGAATCTCACAAAATCATAATATTTTTTTTTTAGTTTTTACTTAGAATTAATAAAGTGAGAGGTAATACATGTAAAATGAATATCGTCATGATATGCCCATATGTTAGATGTCAGCCATACCAATTTAATTTGTTGTCAAGTTTATTAATTATTTTTTAAATTTATAGTTTTTTATTATCATGTCTATTTGTCAATCTAGGGATCCTATAATAAGTGAAATAATATAGTTGTGAATATGATAAATCATAAACTAGTCTTGGATATTTTATAAATAAAAGTGAAATATCCATGCTTCCAATCAACTTAATTATATATTCTCTAGTAAACTCTTGTTTGTAAATGAAAAAGGTTGCTAAATCTGATGTATATCTAAATCTAATGACCTCATACCAAAGTTGAGTTTGTATTTTGATCCAATACACTTTGTTTATTAGTGTATTGTTCAATGTATTTCTAAGATGTTTGGTCGCATAATTAAATTTGTCGATATAAATATTTTTTCAATGCCTACTTTAGGTTAAATATTTTTTAAATTTCTCTTATATTTTTATTTTAGACTTTGTTTAAATCGCTTAAAGTTTGAGATGTTCATTTATGTCACTTAGGTTTTTATGCATTTAGGCCGACTTATGACTATGAGATAATTTAATTTTAAGATATTTTGGTTGAGTTATTATTATTTTATATGACTTATCTTGAATCTGAATTTTATTTTTATTATAATTATTCATTGATATTTTTTTAGAAATTTAAGTGTAGTAGAAATTTTTAATTTTCTAGTTTTTAAAGCAAAAAAATAAATAAACAGCAGAAATATACTTTATAAATATATAGATCAACAACTATAAATCTATGGATATGGACCATGATTTGTTGGATAGAATGTTTTCACTCACCACTTATACATTATAATAATTATTAGAATATAATAATAATATATTCTAATACACAATAATTTAGATAGAGAAATTTAGAGAATTATTTTAGAGAGCTAGTGTTACTGTAAGAGATAGATGATAGGCCATAGTTTTCATTGAGATGAAGAGTAAAAAATATAAAATACTTATTTATAAAATTTTTTAAAAGTTATAAAATATATTTTTTAATTTTTTTAATTTAAACATGATAGAATTTTTCTAACCTTTGGATTCTATTCAGGACTATTGAAATTGAAATTTAATGGCAAAGCCCATACTACATGTGTCATGTAAAATATACAATTTTATCATATCTTGTGCTAATGTGCATGATGCTAAGATAATTGCTAGAATTCTCGTATGTTGCTTAACACAATATTTAATAATTCTAATTGTGTTTCTTTGAATTAGAATGGAGCCCAAACATGTGTGATCCAACTCGTGAGTGTTGAATAAGTCAATTTAATCATTACTATTATATTTGGCTCAACTATGATAATTGCTGATTTTTTTGAATATTGTCTCTTGATGTTTATCTTTATCATTGTGGTATAATAATATTTTTAGTACTTATTTTGTTTAGTCTTAGGAGATATATATCTGATTATTCATATGTTTATTAATGTGGGTTATAGGGATAGTGCATCATGCTATTGGTTTATATAAATATTCTTATTATAGGAGATATTTTCAAGTTGTTTTGGGACATCTCATCTACTTTTTAGGGGTTTGAGATTTTTTATCCAGGAGGCTTAGGGGTTATGAAATAAAATATAAAATTTATATAAATTTAATTAATGTTTGTGTTTTTAGCCTTTATAATGGTTATGAAATAAGATTAAATATTGACATCAAATATGATTTTTTTAGATATTTGAATATATCGTAGTTAAATTTTCTTAATATATTAAGTTGTTAAGATGTTATTTTTTAATATGTAAAAAACAAACTTAATTCTTAATAGAAATAAAATATAAAAAAAAAAAACAAACAACTTGATTCTTAAAAGAAATAAAAAAAAATAACTTAATACTTAATGCTATTAAATATCATTTAGTATTAAATTCAAAAAAAGTTTTATTAAGTATTTAGTAAAAAAAAAAACAAACGCCTCCTTAGTTTTTCTTTTATAGAGGAGATATATTTTTTAGATATTTTATTTGATTTTTAATTGTGTGATGTATATTGGCTGCTTTCGAACTTGATCTGAATATTGATTTATTCACATATATCAATATTTTAGTTGATTTTTGTGGATATAGTAGAATTGTAGGTTAACTTAATTAATAGTTATGAAATCATATATCAGATATGTTATTGGTATAATTTAGTATTTTATAGATTCTCTAAGATAGATTTATATTGATGTAGTTTTTAGATTCTTAAATATGTAAATAGAATTTAAATATTTGATAATTTGTTTGGAGACCATTAGCTAAGTCAAGTAGAAGTTTACTTAGAATCTAATTCAACTATCATGATTATAAAGCAAATATTTACTATTAAATTTTATTTTATTTTAGAATATAATTTTGTTTCTTAGAAGAGTAAATAATAAATTATTATTTTCAGATTGAGTACAAAAATAAAATACAATACTATAATATTTCTTTCTTATGAGTTTTAATGGATCAATTTGAAAAATAATTTATTATTATAAAAATTGATGATACTTTTCTGTGATCGTCTTGAAACTTGATACTTTGTCATTAATTTGATTTTTTATGAATATATAAAATATATTTAGATTGATACTCATTTTATATAGGATAAGATTTTTTATGTGTGTTATTTTCATTTTTAAAATAAAATAACATATTATATATATATTTTTGTCTCTCTCATCTCTTTCTCTGCTCACTCTTCCCTCTAGATGAGTTAAATGGTTCAGGCAACCAAGCAACAATACGACATGGGTTGTGCCAAGTTGATCCATTGCTCATGTGTTGGTACATTGCCCATGTGTTGTGATAGTTTGCAACATGACATGATTTGTTGTTGGCTTGCTCAAGATGATTTTTGCTTCAGTGACAAAACTAGATTGGGTCATACTTGGGTCATTTCTTTGGGTCGAGTAGAAACTCATTCTTAGATGGCATTTGATCTCATGTGTTAAATTTTTATTCATAGGAACTTTCAGAGATGATCTTAGCTTAAATTTCCATGTCAATTGCATGCATCATATGGTAATCATAATAATACAAGTCAATTTAAACTTAGTTTATTACTTATTAGAAATAATTCAAAATTTATTAAAATTTATTAAAATATATTAAAATATCTACTAAACAACGAGAAATTTATAATAAATAAGTCAATTGGCCTAAAAAATAAAAAAAAAATCAATTTGATGTGAAATATAATTGGAATTCAATATACCTAATGTTGGATTTATATGTTGATTATCATTGTATTATATTCGATTTTGTTAACAAGAAAATCAATGAAGTCATATTAAATAAATTTATTGGGGACGTAAGCTTTTTATTTTAAAAATTTTTAAATTCTTTTTATGATATGACGAGCTTGTATTAATCTGCATACATCTTCTAATATTATATTTTAGTGCGTATGAAACATGAGTAGTCTATTTAAATAATATAAAGATTTTTTATATTTTAGTGACATAACTATAGAATTAGAAAAAATATTTAAAATCATGGACGATGATTTTATTATTTTATTGTTTAGTTGTTGGTATGAATATTAAAATCAAGATACTTGTGATTGAAAATATAATGAAATTCATGTGAATTTGTATGAACATATCATAAAAATTAAATATCAAAATTAATGAACAAGTATAAATTTATTTAAATGTTATGAAAATAAATATACTAGCTATAGTGAGCTCTCGATTACATATATTATTACATTAGTCAGATATGATAATCTTTTTATTCGATTAGTTAGGGATAAACTTTGAGGTGATTTGTATAGTATGTGTTAGTTGTCAAGATATTTAACCATCAATTTCCCTTCTATTTTGTTTTATAATGATATAAAAAATTGACTTATTGAGTCAATAAAAATCGAACAAATTCACCTTTTTTGTAATATGTAAAATAATACGTGATTTATTGATTCTTATGTATCTACTGTAATATTAGAGGTTTATTATTATTATTATTGTGAATATCATTTTAGTTACGAAAATAAATCTATAATTATATGTGATAAAAGTTGTGACATTCTTAAATGATTAGAACGATTATGAATGATTCTTTAAATATTATAATTAAAAGATTAATTATAATAAAATTAATATTGAGTAATGAAAATTTGAACTAAGCTGAGTGAAAAATGGTGATTGTAATCTATATCTTGGATTATTAGCTGATTGATGACTATGAAATTTTTTTTTTATTTTCAAAGAATTGGTCATTTTGAATATATTTCTTTTTTATATTGTTATATTTTATTTTATATATTAATTTTTAAGTTAACAATATTAAAGTTTAGGTGAAAGTTCTATCTAATATACAAGACTCCTACTTTAGTATGAGTTTCAAGTAGAGGTGTCAAACGGGCCGGCCCGGCACGGCACGGCCCGTTTTTCACGAGCACGATTGTGCTACCGTGCCGTGTCGTGCCTCGCCTGGCCCGCTCGGGCAAACCTGTCCGAGCGGTTCGGGAAACGGGGGAGCGCGGGTCGGGTCGGGTCGAATTTGACCCGCCGCAGTCTTTTTTTGTGGGAGGGGAGGGATGCGGTCGGTTTCACGGGGCTCCCGGCATGGGATAAACCCGTGCCGGTTTTCCGTGCCGCGGGCCAAACCGTGCCTGGCCAGGCACGGCACGGCACGGTTCGTGCCAAAGCCGGGCACGGCACGGGCCCGGGCACGGATTTTTTCCGTGCCGGGCCGGCCCAGGCACGGCTGACACCTCTAGTTTCAAGAGAGATTATTCCCAATGAATATATTTACTATTATACTTAGGTGTGCTCTTCAATAAATACATTTAACACAACAACTTTCAAGGTCATTTATATTAGTACTATTATTGTCTAAATATATTTAATTTTAGAAATTTATGAAATACAATATATTAGTATTTGAACAATCGTGCACACACATATATTAATATAATATATATTCATTATATACATATCATATGTACATATATCATATTATATATATATATATATATAAATAATATTATTATTACTATTATTGTTTAAATATATTTAATTTTACAATTTTTATAAGATACAGTATATTAGTATTTGAATAATCGTTCACACACACACATATAATATTCAAGAATGTTATTTTTCTAATGTTTTTTTTTTTTTTTTGCAGCTGTTTAGTAGATGGTTCTGGAAATGGATTTTGATGAGTATGATTACTTAGAGAAAACTGTTGAAAATCCAGATGCACTTTTGGGGAATGGCATTAATGATATGATTAAAGATGGAGAGGCTCATAATCTAAAGCATAAAATTAATGAGATGGAAGGGAAAAATGCGCAATCTCATTCAAAGCGTTTAAAATATGATGATGTTTGTCGTGACGGTGAGAAGCATAGGGAAAGAGGGTCTTCTTGCTATCGTTCGCGATCCAGAGACATAGAGAAGGACCCACATAGAAGTAGCAGAGAACACAAAGACAATGATATGGGTTCTGATAGGGAAGAGAGGAATGGAAGAGACCGGTGTAGGAACAGAGACCGACAAGTAGATCGGCACCGTGATTATGAACGGGGTTGGAGGGAGGGTGATCGTGAAACTGAAAGGGATAGGAATAGAGACAAAGAGAAAGAAAGATCTCGGTCACATCGAAGTGGAAGTCAATCAGAAAGGCATCGGTATGAGACTGATAAACGTGAGAAAGAGAGGAGCCGTGAAAGGGACCATAAAGAAAGAGACAAGGAGCGGGAGAGGGAAATAGAATTTGTCAAAGAAAAAGAACGAGAGAAGGAGATAAGGGAACGTGACAGAGACATCAGGTACAATTGCTCTTTTTTTTTTTCTTTGTGTGTTGTTTCAATTGATATTGTGATTTGTCTTCGAATCTATTAGAAGGCCCATAATATTCATATGTCTCATGTAGGGCTCTAAATAAGTTTTGTTGTTCTTGGTCATCTTTTTCTCCATGGATACTAAATCTTTGTTCCTCCTATTAATTGTCATTATTTTTTATAGTTTCTAGCTGCATTGCCATAGTTCATTAGCTTTTACATGTTATTGTGATTCTAAAATCTGTGACAATTTTGTTAAAAATCAGTTTTTCTTAAAAAACTTGCAGGGCTCATTGGTTTGAATATTTCGGTGGGGTAGAATAAAGATTTGTACTAATATGAGCTAATGTATTCATCATATAGTATTGGCATATATGTGTATGTTGGTATATGTGTATGATAATATTTAGACGGATTAAATTTAGAAATAATATGATTAAGAAAATTTCATATATCATGTCTGCCTATAAAAGATAAAATTAAAAAGAAAATTATGTGATTTGGGCATATAAAGTATATATCATACACAAAACCTAATATCTAACATATTCGTATTCAATTAAAATTTTATTATTAATTTTAATTAAAATTTCTAGATTGATCAGATATATCCTTTCTAATTTTTGAGGGTAAGATTTGAAATATTAATTTTTCACATACTTAATGATAAATGAGAGTCGTGTGTATTAGGTATGATTTTTTTGCAAATACAAAGGTAAATATTCAACCATGATGGCTACATGTAAATTTTTTTTATTTAATGTCATGTTAATGAAATATAAATTTTGATTCCATCATAAATGCATTTTATTATGACACTCAAATTATTAGCTTTATTTGGTTTTGTTTTATTTTTTTTTTTTTTTGGGTGAACTAAGTATATTTTGGTTGATAGTAGAGTTGTAAGATGAATTATTTTATTTTGCATAATTTTCCTTGTTTTTAACATTTTAACTTTCTCAATATCTTTTTTGTTATAGTTAAAGGTTATTAGTTACTAAAATATCTTAATTATTGTTTATGTTTTTAATTTTAATGAATGAATGAATGATTGAAATCATGAGCAAATATGTGTTTGTCTGGGTGCTAAAAGAAACATTGAGGTTGATGGAATATATAAAACAAAACAAAATACAAGTTTTGTACCAAATTATCAATTGTGAATTATGGGTAGTTATTTTTTTTCTAGTTTATATAGATTATCCTTAATTTTTAGTACACATGATTAGGACTATAATTATAAATCATATTTAGTAAAGATTATTAGGTTTATTTGAATTGTTGTAATTTGAATAACAAGAAAAAATATTTTATTAAAATCGATGCTTTTTTATTGAGCATATTTTTAAATTATTAATCGTACACGATACTATTTTATTCGATCATTATTATTATGTTTAATCTTATATGAATAATCTATTTTTTTTTCATGTGGTAGATAAACAAAATCTCATATCTTTGTACTATGAATAATTTTAATTTTTCCATGCAATACTGTCATCCAAAGAGAATCTTCTCCACTTTTTATAATTTTATGTAAAGCTGATTATTCATATGTTGTTTGTAGATAATATACAACTTTTTTTGGCATAACTTTTTGTGGGTGTTAAGTTGATTCTTTTCTTTCCCAATTAAATTGCTATATCATAACTACATCAAACTTATCTGATATTTATTTGTTGTGCTCTGATAATTCATATTCTAATTGTTTGCTTTATAATTTAGCATGATATTATTTTCATTTGTTTCTTCTTTTCCTTGCTAAGGGTATTGCATATTGTTCAACTCATTTGAGTGGTAATGGTTATGCTAACTATATTTTTTATGTTTCTTGCATATGTATTTGTTGAATATTATGTGATGAACAACTCTGAACAATTGTGAATAATTATGATAAATAGCTGTGAATGACTATGAACAGTTGTGAATAGTTGTGAATAGCTGTGTTAATAGGTACAAGGTTCGTCTAAATAGTAAGAGGGTTCACTTAGTCCTATAATATTTACTATCAGGAGACATTTGCTTTGGTTGCAAAGTTCAATACAGTAAGAGTTATTTCTCTAGTTGCTAATCTGGATTAGCCTTTATATCACTTAGATGTAAAGAATGATTTTCTAAATTGAGAGCTCAATGAGGAAGTGTACTTGGAGATCTCACCATGCCTAACTATACCGGAAATACCTTAGTGTTGAAATTGAAAAAATTTTTTTATGGCCTTAAGTAGTCACCCAAGGCATGGTTTGACAAGTTCACTAAGGTAGTTAAGAGGTATAACTATATTCAGTATCAAACAAATCATACGATATTTATTAAACATCTTAAGGGAGGACGGATGACCATTCTCATAGTTTATATTGATGATATCATTCTCATAGGAGATCACAAGGAGAAATTTTAGAGATTGAAATTATTTTTGGCCAATGAAATCCGAAGTCAGACTTGAGAAACCTCATATACTTTTTAGACATGGAGATTGTTCGGCCAAAAATTAGATCATCAGTCTTCTAGATGAAGTATATGTTATATCTTTTAAAGGAAACTGGTATGACTGAATGCAAGTCAACTAAAACTCTCATGAATATCACAATCAAATTTAGTATGCAATCTAGTGGAGCTCTAGTAAATAAAAGTAGATATCAAAGGTTAATTGGAAAACTTATTTATTTCTCGTACATCAGACCTGACATCAGTTTCGTTGTTAGCGTAGTTAGCCAGTTCATGAATAACATAGCTGGGGAACACATGCAGATAGTATACCGGATTTTGAGCTACCTCAAACCGACACCTGACCCAAATCTTGTTCTTTGAGAAAATTAGTGATAGGTATTTGTAGATTTTCACTGATGCTGATTGGGTAGGCTCACTTATTGACCGGCGATAAATCCCTGGGTATTGCTCATTATTGTGAGGGAATTTAGTTACTTGGAGGAGTAAAAAGCAGGCTGTATTAGCAAGAAGCTCAGCTGAAACCGAGGTTAGAGCTATTGCCTTAGAAATTTGAGAAGGTATGTAGCTGAGCAGAATTTGTCATGAAATAAAGGTCTATGTTGCCAAATTTATGCAGGTCTTATGTGATTAATCTATGATTATCATAGTAAAGAATCTGGTTCATCATGATAAAACCAAACATGTGGAGATGAATTGGCATTTTGTCAAGGAAAATATCAAAAAGAAGGTTGTGGATCTATCTTACATTCCTACAGCCCAACAGACAATAGTTATCCTAACCAAAGCTTCGACAAGGAAATGATTTAATCAGTTAGTATCCAAGCTAGGGTTGCTTAATGTCTACAACCCAGCTTAAGGGGGAATGTGAAATATTATGTGATGAACAACTGTAAATGGCTGTGAACAACTATAAACAGCAATTTATAGCTGTAAACATATAATTTTTTTAATAAATTGGTATCATTTTTATCCATGTATTATAACTTGAAGTGAAAATTATTTCATTTCTATATTTTCTACATGGTATTAGAGGGAGGAATGATCTTAAAATAATAAAAAAAAAATTTTCAACAAACACACCTATTTATTAACTTTTTTTGCGACATTTGATCTTGACATGCTTTCGCCTATTGAGTTGCCCTTCCCCAATCAACCATTCTATGTATTGACTGATATCAGTACTAATTTCAAGTATGATAAGTGTTAACAAGAGTTAGGTCACTTCGACTGTCTCCGACATCATTATTCATAGGATGCGAATAGATGAATTTTCTATCATCACAGATAATATCTCATTTTCCAATATCAGCCATATGCTGAATGTGAATTATTATTTACAATGGTCAAGTTTATTTTTTATGTTCATCAGTAGAAAAGATAAAGATGACTACTTGAATGAACTCCAAATTCCTGAAACTTGAGGATACCTCCTATTGAAGGTGGATGATGGAGATTAACACCATCAAGTCATGGCTGATAAACTTTATGACAATTGAAAATTGAGAAATTTTCTTACTCTATGAGACAGTGCATGAGATTTGGGAAGCTGCACGTGTATCTTACTCCATTTAAGATAATATTGTAGTCATGTTCGAAGTCAAAACAGCTATTCATGAATTAAAACAAGATGATCTGATTGTTACTCAATATTATAATGCATTGTCTCATTTATAGCAACAACTTGATTCAGTTTGCATGCATGCTTGGGGCAATGTTGAAGATAGGCTGCGATTCAAATGAATTATTGAAGAAGACGGGACTATGAAGTTACTGGCTAGACTCAACAAAAATCTAGATGATGTTCGGGGCAATATATTGGTCATCAAGCCCCTATCAGGCCTTCATGATGCATTCTCAGAGGCACGTGGGGTGGAACTCCGAAAGCAAATAATAATGGGAGGTGTACAGGGTTCGGACCGCTCTTTAGCCTTGGTCGCAAAAAATTACTTTCTAGCGATGATGGTAAAAATAGTCTAGGCTATGAGAAAAAGAAGGGTGACAGATCCTAGTGTGATCACTACAAGAAGCTTGGTTACACTCTTGACACATGCTGGAAGATTTATGAGAAGCCCGCTGATTAGAAGCCTAAGGAAAACTGTGGAAATATTGCTGTGGCCAAAGAAGGTAAACCTACTGGAGTCCCTGCATTTAGCATAGAGCAGATTGTAGACACTTTGATGGCAATGCTTCAATAGCTCCAAGTTAGAAAAGCTCATCAGTGGGTTTCATTGCCACCAAAGGTAATTATATATGTTTCAATACTATACACAATGAGATGTGAATCGTGGAATCTAGTGCTTCTGATCGTATGATAGGGATAAGACGTCTATTCATATCTTATCGTCCTTCCAATAGACAGATGACAGTAAAAGCGACACATGAATCTATCTCTTTGGTTGAGGGTAGTAAATTGATTAAAGATATGGAATGCATTGCTCATTTTACATCTAATGTTTGTAAATTTCAGATTCCAGCGTCAGGGATGGAGATTAGCAGTGCTAAAATGATTGTTGGACTCTTATCAAATTAAATCTTGCAAATTCTAGTTTATATAAACCCAAAGGATTGCTAGTTTATCTACTCAAGGTGATCAATAGAATAAAATAAAGTAAAATTATAGTCTCACTTTCGATTAAGTCATTCAACTTTTAATTACTTTCAAAAATTGTTTCCATTACTATTTATCAATAAAAAGTCTACTTCATTTCAATGTAAAGTGTTTCAATTAGCAAAATATTTTCATACCTCTTATCCAATGTACCCATATGTGTCATCCCAGTCTTTCTTTTTTATTCATAGTGACATACATATGGGGACTCTCACAGGTAAAAAATATTAATGACGCCTGATGATTTGTCTTGTTTGTGGATGATCACACCCGTCTCACATGACTATATTTCATGAAATAAAAAGTCGAACTGAAAACCTTATTTCAGAATTTTTACACTATGATCCAGACTCAGTTTTAAACTAAAATTTAGGTCTTGCAGACTGACAATGACAGGAAATTCTTTGAACATTATTTGAGAGACTATCTATCAACACAAAGAATCATTCATCATAGCTTCTGTGTTGATACGCCTTAGCATAATAGAATAGTTGAGCACAAGAACATGCACATCCTTGATGTAGCTTGTTTCTTGATGTTCACTACTCATGTCCCTCATCATTTTTGGGGAGTAGCTGTCCTTACATCTACTCATCTCATCTATTAGGTGTTTTCATGGGTCCTTCAGTTCAAAACCACTCACAAGGTACTCATTTTATTTCCACACACTCTAGTTATGTCTACAATTTCATTTAAAATATTTGGGTGTTCTGTATTTTTTCACATCCACTCGTAGCATTGGGAGAAATTAGATTCTAGAGCACTTAAGTATATTTTCTTGGGGTACTCACCTTCTTAGAAGGGGTATAAATATTACTGTACGTTCACATATCAATTCTACATATCTATGGATGTCATTGTTTGAAAATTAATTATTTTATCCCGAACCTAAAATTCAAGGGGAGAGAAGTATACCTTAGGAATACCAGGTTTGGGAAGTTGCACCTCCCACTCTTCTATGCAGCGAGTTAGCCTATCTAAATCCTACTTAGTTTAATGATTTCTTTGATGAACATATATTATCGCAATCAGAACCTAGTAAGTTTCGTGTCTATATAAGGATAAACAAGTCACAGTCTGATGAGTTCCGGCAATTAATTGTGCAGAACCAAATTTGTGATCCGACAAATGAATCTGCACAAATATAAAGTAATTTTTGTCTCACATGTTTTAGTTGATTATGACGACAACATTATTCTTGAGGAACCTGATAACATGCCTATTGCAAATAAAGAAAAAGAGAACTTGTTTTCAGCATCCAATTCATGAATTCATTATATATGATAATTTGTTCCCTAATCATTGTACTTTAATCAACTCCCTAGATGAAATTAAGATACTTGAATTTATTCAAGAAGGTTTCAAAGTTTCATAATGAAAAAAAGTAGTCAAAGAAGAAGTAAAGACACTAGAGAGGGGTGAACTAAACTACCAAGTGGAAAAAAGATAGTAAGCTGCAAATGAATCTTCATTGTAAAGTATAACTCTGATGACATCATTAACAAGTACAAGGCTTGTCTAGTGGCAAAAGGGTTCACTTAGTCATATGACATTGACTATCAAGAGATATTTTTTCTGGTTGTAAAGCTCAATACGGTAAGAGTTCTTTTCTTTATAGCTGCTAATTTGGATTAGAAATTATATTAGTTAGATGTGAAGAATATTTTTTAAAATGGAGAGCTTGATCGGAAAGTGTAGGGGAGATCCCATCAGGCCTAAACATACCAGAAACACCTGACTCAGTGTTGAAGTTGAAAAAATTTTTATATGGCCTCAAGCAGTCACCCAGGGCTTGGTTTGGAAAGTTCACCAAGGCAGTTAAAAGGTATGGCTACACTCAGTGTTAGACTGATTATACGATATTTTCTAAACATCTTGAGGGAGGATTGATGGTCATCCTCATAGTTTATGTTGATGACATCATCCAAACCTCCTACCTTATTGAATTGTCATTTTATATTTTTTGTTTGATCATACAAATATTAATATATCAAGTGTTATAAGATATCTAAGATTAAATATGTTTATGTGTGAATATTACTAGGATGACTAATTATCTTGGAAATTTTTATGTTGCATATATATATTGGGGGTTAAGCATCAGTACGATAATAAATATTATTATCCAATGATGGTAGGTTTTGAGTTAGAGATTCATTAGACACAATTTCTCTAATTTTTAGGGGTAAGATTGTCTAGATATTGATTTCTCAATTCTCACCTAGTTCATTCTAAAGTAAGAGCCTCATGCACTAGATACATCTCATTTATTAACAATTACAAGTGATTTTGCATCACCATTCTTTTTTTGTTGATAATGTTTTTGATGGAGTTGAATTCTTACCAAGTATTATGGGCTTTATAGTGATTTAATTGGGTTCATTGCCATTTTATTTTCTATTTCTTCAATATGTTTGCTGCTATTTTTTGGTATAGTGGTTCTAGCTCAGCCTTGGAACTTTTAGCCTAATATTTTGCCATTCGTTTTATGGCTTACGGCACCAAACAATTTGCATTAGCATTTGATCAAGATTTTAGCAATTAATATTTTGTACAAATAAAAAAACATGTTGGTGTTGGTGGCTGCACACTTGCTTTAGTTTTTCTTTTGCAAGTTGAAATTAGGAAAGAAAATTCTATTTAAATCGTGTGTCGTCAAGTTTTGTGCCATTGATTCTTGAAAATTCTGTATATTGAACATTAGATTCTGGGAATCGCAGATGTGCTTGAGCAGTCTTCTGATGATCTTTCTGCCAATTGGGTCGTGCGAAGGAAATGAGAACATGGGTTCAATTTTTACTTTTTAAACTTTTCTGCAGTCACTCAAAGCTTGCAATGCAAGATTATGGGTTTCAATGCTGATTGTTTTGATCAGGGTTGTGGTATCTTTATTATAATGTCCATTATCCTAAGCATATGAACTCTGATATTTGGTTTTATTTACTCTATTGCAGAAATGTGGATGAACGAGTGTGAACTTTGGTTAAGAGAACTCATCCTCTACCATTTAGGAATAATCATTACAAAGGATTTTACTTGTTTTCCTATAGGTTATTGGGGGTTGTTCCAGTTGTCCCTCTTGAGATTTTAGGGTTCAAGTGAGTTACAAAATCATATTTGTAACAGATTGGAATATATAATTCTTTTGCATCTGCATTTGATGTTTTTTTTTTTTGTTTGCTCTGTGTTTGTTGAGCATTATTTTTATTGGTATGGGAAGGGGGCAGCTACTGCTTTCCCTGGAATGTAAATTGTTAACAGGTTCCATCCTAACACAAATAGATCCATTGGTATCTCAATTGCCCCAATCTGCTGTTGCTCTTTTCCATTTAAGATAATGTTGTTTTGAAGCTACAATTTTGTTAATCCTCGAGCTGGAACCAGAAGTTTGATTTTTATGGGTGTAGTTTATTTGACATGGTTATTATGAATCTGATCTAAAAAATTTGATTTTTATGTTGCCAGTTTGTATGAAAAACAAACACAATTTGATCATCCTCTCTAGAGACAGCTGGATTTGGTGTTAAATTTTATGTTGCCACTAATGTGGCGGGCCATACTATTTTTGCCATTGAAATATTGTTGCTGCTTGTTTTTCATGCTTGATCTTCGCGAGTCAAACATACATTTTTGCTACGATGGTGGCTTTAAAACTCAATCATTGGTTACTGTTTTCTCTGTTTCAGAAAACCCAAAGAAAAAAAGGAGGAATTGGAGCCGGAGGCTGATCCTGAGCGAGACCAGAGGACTGTATTTGCTTATCAGGTAATTGATTACGAGCCCAACGTAAAAAATGTTTTTTGGGCTATGACGTGTGTTTTATTGAATTGCTTGTTTTAGATAAGCTTGAAGGCTGATGAAAGAAATGTCTATGAATTTTTCTCGAGAGCCGGCAAGGTTTGTTTCACGTCCAATATCAATGATCTGCTCCAATTCTTCCTTTTTTTTATTATTTGTAATCAATGGGTTCTCCAGGGATCTAATGCCTTGTTGCCCAATTTCATTAGGTACGAGATGTTCGCCTGATAATGGATCGCAATTCCAGACGTTCGAAAGGCGTTGGGTATTCTCTTTTTTCCTTTATTTGTAGTTTTTAATAGTTAATCAGGCCTTTATCTCGTGCTAGGGCCTAGGTAGGGGGTCTGGATCCTCTAGAATTTATGCCCTGCCCTTCTTTGCAGTCATGTTTATCCCTTTGCAAGCACCAAAATCTATCTTTTGAGTTTGTGTGATCCAACTTTGAACTTGGTATAGTTGTTGTCTATATAAGGTTGCAGGCATAAGGTTGCATAAGCTACTGACCTTGGTTCCCAAAAAAACTACCCATTATTAGCTTTGTTGTAAGTTTGAACTTTTGTATGAACGATTGTGGCATGATGCACACAGGATGACTCACCGGATCCAAATCTCTTGCATGTGATCATTGTTAAACATGGGTCAAATGACTTGTGGGGGGTGAGTCTCCATGATTCTATCTGTTGGTTAGTTCAGGTGAATACGTTGTCTTGATGCAGAGGTGAGATTTGAACCCAGAATCTCTTGGATGTACTCGGCAATTCTAGCTGCTGGACCAATCTGGCTAGCCAAATGTGGGTAGACCCAATCTGGCTAGCCATAATGGGCTCGGTGTGACCCCGATCTAAAGTAAATATGGGTAGACCCAGCTCAGTTATAACTTGGGTGTATTGCCTTGCCACAAACTGCTAGGGTAAACCCTAGCCGTTCTGGTCTGACCCTAGCTGTATCAAATCTACCATGGGTCTGTTAGGCACTTCAGCATTCATGGGGTGGGGCTTTTAGCCAGGTTTCTAGGGAGGTGAAACCGATTTCAGCACTCACTTTCATATTATATATTGGCATATGCTCTGAACATTTTATTTTATTTTTTAATAAGGATTATTTCTGCTCTAGGTATATTGAATTCTATGATGCAATGTCAGTTCCCATGGCAATAGCGCTCTCAGGGCAGCTTCTTCTTGGCCAGCCTGTGATGGTGAAGCCTTCAGAAGCAGAGAAGAATCTTGTTCAGTCAACTACAGCAGGATCAGGTGGCCTCATCGGCCCTTATTCCGGAGGGGCTAGAAGATTGTATATTGGAAACCTGCATTTCAACTTTACAGAAGATCAGCTTCGCCAAGTACGTAGTGGTTTGAAATTTTTGCTCTTTTAACGTCCTGTTACTAGTTTGGGTAGTGTCATGTGCTGCTGTTTTAATTTTTTAAATAGTATGAGCCAGATAGGAAATGAATGAAGTTGCATAGAGATTACCTTTGGGTTTTGGATAAAATAATGACTAGCAAATGGTTGAAGACTGGAACGACAGTTGCAGTTTTAAAGATAATATAAATTTGATAGAAGAGTGGCCCATTTATGAGAACGAAAATTTAGCCCTAACTTCTTAAACAGAGATTTATTTTAGCAGAGAACCAAGCATTGAGCATCCTGTATCTAGGGCAATATGTGCTGCAGATAATCATTATTATAAAGTGTTCCTCTTGAATATTTTCATAGCAGGGGTTCATTTTTGTATCATAATTTCTAATCGAGTATACCAAATTATTAGAATATATTCGTGCCTTTTTTATCAAGATTGACAAATTTCAACTACAATTGTGTTATTTTGAAATCTCATATATGAATCCACATTCAGCTCGACCTTCCATTACATGGTATATACACCAACGTTTTTTATTCTTATATTCAATAAATTTGTTAATAATATACTTGATACTCAAGTAGAGTTTAGTCTTTTGTGTTGTGTTCGAGTATATATTTTAATTAATTTAGGTATTGATTTCATCTCTGATTGAATCTCTCCAGTTGATTCAATTACTTATTAGAAAATTATAAGAAAGTTTAACTATTTAATTTTGACCAGGTCAGATATAACATACTCAACCATTAAGTTATTTTTTATATTCTCATCGACATGTTTACTTTGAAGTATCTTTTTTCATATCGAGTTATATTATTAAGTATTAAGAATATGAGTTCTCTATCGTGGATTTTGTATAATTTAGTTAATCAGATATTTATATTAATGTTAGATACCAACATGAGTTAATAAGATATATATGATAAAATTTAATAATTTTCTTGAAGGCAGTATTGTCTCTTGAAAAAGTAAGAGTTATAATTATCTTGAGATTTAATACAGAAATAAATTTCATAATGATTATGATAGTTATTTATGAGATACTTTGAATACATTATCTTCTTTAGAAGATTGAATATGTTCTTCTCTTCTCTCATTATTTTTCTATTGTAATAGACATACAATAAGATATATATAACCTCTAATATAGTGTTTTACGAACAAATGAAACATATATAAATGAATTATTTTTTTTAGGAAAAAGATTTAAGATAAAATTATTATTATCATATACATTTATTTAGTAAAACAACTAGCATATATTTTAATGAATATCTTAAAAAGTCTTAATTTATTGTTCTTTCTTTTAAGCTATATGTTGTGGACTTGTATGTACCAGCATAATTAGGGTGTACTTTTTATTTACTTTTTTGTAATTTTTCTCTTTTTGATTATAATACCTAATTTTGGCATGTCTTAATTATTTTTATCCATTATTTAAGGATTTAAGTTATATATTATTTACAATTGAATATTTTTATTTTTTATTTTATATTTGTTAAGTTTAATAGCATAACATTGTATATGGTGATGTCAACACAGTGCATTGTGTTGGTCCATGTGTGTGTATGTGGTTGGCGCAACAAGGTTGTGCAGTGGGTGTACCATGTATAGGGATGGTGCATTCTTGGTGCATTGTGAGTTTAATGCTGATGTATAATGAGTGTAGTGTGTGTGTAATATTCTAACTTAGTTTTCTTTTTGTTTGTCATATTTTTTCATAGAATCAAGATTTCAATAATTACTCAATGAAGGCACGAGCACATAAACACTTCAGACTTAAGAGTGTGATAAAAGAGTTTGAACATGGTTATATTATCAGGGGATGATGGATTATCTGATAAATAGACTACCTAGCGATAAGACTAAGTAGAATTAGCTATAGGTTAATTATCATCTATTGATGGTCATGTAAAAATCCTAGAGGAAGTTAGCAATGTCACTATATACATCTCAGATGACACAAATATATGATATAGATTCATAGCTTATTGGGCTGAAAACTAGAGGAAGCTAGAGAGATCGAGATAGTTGAAGTAATTTCTTGGCATGATATTTTAATACTCATTGTTAGATTATTTTTTAGTATTTCTCAATCATATCTTGAGTGATATGGAGTTTTACGTGTAATATATGCACAATATATATACACAATATACACACAATTAGAGTTTTGCACAATTGGCCCTAACATTACGTTAAGAAAAATATATTTTTAATCAATATCACAACAATATTTGGTACAACATAACAACCATGTCCTCATTCTAATAATCATTGAAAATTAAAATTCATGTATATATAAAAATATAAAACTTCTTAGGGTAGCATATAGCTTGAGTGTCATCACTAACAACAAAAAATAATAAATAATTATAATAAATTTATTTAGATATTATTTTTTCTTATATTGATATTATTTTGCAGGATCATATGACTTCAAGGAAAATATACTTCAGGACTGAGCAAGATGGTTAGTATGTTCTCTTTTATATGATTAGATATTTAACTAGGTGTTTGTGGGTAATTAATTTTTTTTTTCATTTTTGACTCAGTCATTTGTTTTTTGGCTAAATTGAGAATTTTGTAGCTTATTATTAAATATCTTTATGTTAGATTATAGGTCTGTCAACCAACAAAATAGTAGTTTGGTTAGCAGAGATATTAGATACTTTTATCTTAGGATCATGAGTTTGATCTCATTAGATATTGGATACATTTCCCAGAGTGTCAATTCTTTTTATTATGTAGTTAGGATGTGAGTCTTACTTCCTTAGACCTTGGGATCCCGAGGCTCGTAAGGATAATATGGATTTTGTTAGAGGGGCATAAAAAAAAAGATTAGTAGGTTTGTCAAATATGAAAATATATCATAAATTTGAATCACATATATCAAATTTATATGATTGAATACTCGTTCAATCTGATTCATTTAGATGTTTAGGCACTTGGAAGAGTTGAGGCACAAGATTAAGTGAAATATTTTTTTTAAAAAATTTAGTAATGATTTCATATATTTTACCTTGTTTTTTTGTTTTCAAAATGGATATTAGATTTGTTTTACTTTTTAGCTATTTTATAAAAGAATTAAAAATAAATTAAATAAAAACATAAAAGTTATTTGGAAAAATTATACATTTAGTATATGTGTGATGGCTTCTTCATATGTTAAGTTTATCACAATATTATTCACTATGTTTCATTTACTTGTATACATCTGATAAATAAGATTGTAAAAAGAAAAAAATAATTATTTGATTGATATGACTAGAATATTTCTTTGTAATATTAATGTTCCATGAACTTTTTGAGATGTATAGTTTTAGATGCTATCTAATTGATTAATTATATATTTTCTTTAGACTTTTTTATTGTGTGAAATTTTAGATATTGTATCGAAAAGGATTATTTATTTATTTTTTTTATTTTTGAGAACACTTGTTTTTTAGATTTTTTTTCTAAAATATGATATGATACTCAAGGCAATAATCTATCTAAAGCTTATCTCGTCTAAAAAAAAAGATATAATATAAATAAAAAATTTCAATACTCAGAAATATCTTATATGTCTCAAATCATTTGTTTGAGACTCTGTTTGCATGAACAACTTTAATTTTTATATGTTTAATTGATCATTTGTTATGATAAGTATATCATTATCATATACTACTAATATCACATGATGTTATCTTGATTTATGTTGATAGAACAAAAATAAGTTGATATACATCTTTTCAGGCTAAAAATATTAAGCGTTGAAGATAATTGGCTTAATCATTTGCTAAGAAATTTGATATACATCTCTTTCTCACTCTACACATCATTAATGTACTTACTTGAATAGTAAAATTAAGTGGTTATTGGGTAAATATCATCTTTTCAAAATTATCATGGGGATATGTATTTTTTGTCCATTTAATATATAATATATTTACATGAAACAATAACAAAAATAACAATTTGATAGAGGTATTCTTGATTGTGAGAGAAAATGTATTCTAATAATACATAATATTAATTTTTATGAATCATTTGGCTACCAACTTGATTTTAAGTTGATACATATATTTTAGGTCCAATCTTTATTATATAGATTCACTTACATTTTACAATATGTTAATTTGGAGACTTTGGATTAAGATATCATACATGATTGGTGTTTGCACTTAATTTATCATGGTTTGTCAACATTCTAAATGATTAAGTTTATCGAAACTAGTTCCTGGAAAGATGTTCCTATCAATTGAAGGCAAAAAAAAAAAAACTAGAATATAGTACCAGAATGAGCGTAAAAAAGATACTTGTGATAATTAGTGATGAGTATAATATATTATTGATTCCTTTCATAAAACAATCAAAAGATTGAATTTGATATTCTAAATTGAATTAATTGACATATTTACTGACTCAACTCACAAAAATTATGTGTGTATTTGTCTAATATATACATTTAGATTGATATCATTAATTCTTTTAACTTTTATTTTTTTATTTGGAGTCTCATACCTCATATTTTGTGGGATATTTATACTAAATTTTTCTTTCCTACTTGTTTTATTATTGATCTCAATTGAATTTTGGCATGGCGAGGCATTAATAGAAGTTTAGCAACTCTACTCGCGACCAATTGTAGTTGTATTATTTGGTGTATGAGTGGGTTTTAGTTGTCACTTTGTGAGGGGTAAGAAATTTCTTTGAGAATGATTGTATCATAATGGTGCATGAATGTGTATATTCTTGGATTGAGTCTTTAAAGACCTATTTTCAAAGGACTATTATATTTCACAACTCTATGAGATTAACAACATTTATATCTGTACTCATAATAATTTTTTTAGCTTATGGTGAATAACACTTATCCTCTTTATGAGTTTATGAGTTATAATCTTTTATCTATTAAGAAAGAGATTATGAATAAAACAAGTATACCTAAAAATCATGAATAAGTGGTGAAAATGTTTTTTTCCTAGTTAATCAAACTTATGTGGATATGAACGAGAAGGATAAGAGATGATGTTTGGTTAATTAAGAAAATAGTGTTATTATTAATATTTTCTAAAAAATTTCTAGGAACACAGATACTTTTATATATGGTAGAAATGTATGTTCTTTCTTTTTGTTACCATATTATGCCCAGTAGTATCAACACATGATTTTTAGTAAATCGTTTTACGTTTCTCAAAAAAATATGAAATTAATGTGATGTATATTATAAAATATTATTTATTAATATTTTAATATTATAATCAAAATATATTTTCATCATTTTAAAATTTTATAATAAATAGGTAAAATCTAAGATTTTTGTTTAATAATAATAAAATATATCTAATATAATAGTTAATAAAATTAATAAAATATTATAAGATATTATGTTTGTTTATCCTACAAGATCCACAAATTTACTAATAAGTCATAAAATAATTTCTTATTAATATCAATTTAAGATCTCAAATATGAAGTTTTATTATATTTTACTAATTAATATTTATCATAGTTTATCGAATTTGCTCATTAATATGTAAAAATGTAATTTTATAATCTAAAGTTTATTCAATAATAGATGTCCAAGATAAAAATGTAAAACATGTAGATCAATTTTAATCAAATGTTAAGAGGAGATCATGAGGGTGGATATAAATATGTATCATTTATTTTAGGGAAGTCATTTACTTAATGCATTGATCTTTCATAAAAATATTAAAAGAAAAAAATACAAATTTTATAGTTATGTTATTTTCTAATATAATTAAATGAAAATAAATTGTGACATAACTTGGGGATCAAAAGCACATGTGTCAAAAGAATATACTCGACATTGACATTATTAATTTTTAGGCTGTACAGTTATATCATTGACCTTAACCATATTAGAGATTAATTTATATCAACAAAAGAAAAGAAAGAGCTTGATCACTTATGGCATGGCATGAATATTGACCTCCAAGTCTACAACTCAAAAGTTTGGAGTGTGGGGTAGAATTGAAAACATATTAAAGGTAAAAATATTTCTATTAAAGATAGTGACCATAGAGAAAAAAATTCATACCAAGTAGATTCGTCAATTTGCTATATAGCCTGAGTTCGGAAATGTCATTCTAGTGTCCTGTTTCTTTTACCATCATTATTTTTTTAGATGATGTTAAGATGTTATTTCAAATGAAAATTTGGAACCAATATAAATATCAACTTATATGAAAAACATATATCAAATGCCCTTATATATTGGGCATAAATGCTTAGTCTTTGGGGCAGCTCATAGGTCTGGGGCTACATCAAAATACAAAAATAAATTGAATAAAAATTGTAGTATTCTCATTAAGTTGGTGCATACAAGTCAACACTCTACCATATTATGTTTGGAGAAAAAAAATATAAGTTGAGACTTTTTCAAGGTCTTGATAAAGATGTCTATTGGCTATTTAGTTGTTTGAATGTATGTTATAATATTTGTCACATTATGAATCTTTTTCACGAAAAAAATATCTTATATATAATTATCATCATCATTTTGAATTCTTTGTATTTAATCTTGAAATAATTTTTTAAAAAGAATGCACGACTAGATTAAAGGCTACATGCTTGAGTACCTTTTTTTATTTAAAGAGAAAGGCTGCCTCAGAAAAATATAAATTCTATCATAAATTTATTCTCAGTGTGATTGGTTAACTGTAATTATTCATGATCCTTCATAGAGATTTTAAGTTTTTGATAATTTTTCACATATCTCTGTATGCAAATAGCTACTTCAAGGTGGATCTACTGAGAAAAATTTTAAAAATAATTAATTATATTGATTGTATATATTATATCTAGTTTGATCATAATTAGATAATTAATATTTCATTCAATTTTCTTATATGTAGTTGAATCAACTAAAAAAGTTATTAAAATTAAAGTTAATACTTAGATCAATAGGAGTATGTTAGAGTAAAATCCAAAAGATTAACTTAAGTGTACTAAGTCTATATCTTCTTTGTTACATGATATTATCCGTGGTAAAATAAGCTACATATATGATAAGAAATTATTTGTCTCTGAAGATTATTCGTTTGAAACTGTCTCAAGGTATACCACGAGTTGGGTGATTATCAATTTCTTATTTTTCGTAATTAGAATAATGTCTATGCAGACAATTAATAAAATTCTTTTATAATCAGGACTACTTCATAAGAACAAAGGAAAACTAGTAACATACATATCTAGCCTAATTGAGATGTTTGTCTGTGATAACCTAATAAAAATAAAATTATGTTCTTGGTAATTATTTTAGATTGTGCAATTCTTTTCACAATCCACAAGTGTATATGATTGTATTGCTTGGGATTTTGGGAACTTTTTCAAATCTTTCTATTAATTAAGGTCACTATAAAATTATATATTATTTTGTTCTAGTTGGTATATCTTGTAAATGTGAGATTCTATAATAAAAATAAAAATATGCGCTAAGACAATATTGGATATGTGAGAATAAGTATACTAGTTGCTTATATCAAATATGTGAGATTCTATAAAAATATGCGCTGAGACAATATTGGATATGTGAGAGTAAGTATACTAGTAGCTTATATCAAATATGTGAGATTCTATAAAAATATACGCGGAGATAATTTCATTTTTCATCTAGATTTATTTTCAACATGAATATTTATTTGTGGTCAATAATGGATTTTCTTGAAAATAGGCATACTAGTTCTCAAGTCTCATTTGAGTGATGAGTATGTACCTCTTCTCTTATGGCTTGATATTATTATGGATGTCATAATACTTTAAAATAAGATTATATCTTAATATTATTAATATAAGTAATAAAATAAACATAAGAATAAATAAGATGAGAGTATGACAAATATATCTAAAATTTGGTGAGGAGTATAGCTCCTCGGTCCCTTTCGATCTCAAGAAAGCTATCGGAAGGTCAAAATCAAAGAGATTTGTTGTAGGATTAGATGACTTTTTAGTAGGCTTTAGTCTGATAAGCTTGAACATTTTTCTCTCTTATTATAAACTCAAAGTCATGGTTCGTCAACTATCCTAGCTGATGGCTTAATATAAGTCTGTACTGATGAAGATTCATGGACTACTACTTTATTTGAGTCTAAATGAGATCTTTATAAAAAAAACTCTCTTTAAATACGTAACAAGATATAAATTTATTGGTAAATATGAGGTAACTGATAATTGATTCTCTAAACTAACTAGTGGTGAAAGCATGGTTATTGTTAAGAGAGAAAGGATAATAGGTCCAGATGCAATATCTGAATTTATTTTTTTTTTTATTCTAACATTTCTAGAATAAGAAAAAAAATATCAAGAACATGATATTAATATTAGTGATATAAATATTTGCTTGTGTGTTACTAATCCAATAGTCAAAAGTTAGAGTTTGAATAAAAGAATCAGTGATTTCTAAAAGAATAAAAATATCTGTTTATATATTAAAATTATTTTTTGTAAACTCTTTTATAAATAAGTGTTATGTTGGATGAAGTCTCTTAAGACTATTGAATAATGTAGATAGTTAGTATATCTCTCTCTCTATTGTATAGATCTATTGGTTTCTTCTTTTAAAATAATATATAATAATTATTTTTAGTGTGACTTGTCCTCATACATTAAGTACATAGAATTTATTTGTCTATGTATATCTAATATAATAATTCATATTGACTTTTGTAAAAAACACTGATGTATCAAATTGTAATTTCTCATGAATTGAACTTAAATTTTTTTTTGAACTTCTGTCAATTTGAATAAAAAATTCATTTAGGCTTTTTGCCTCACATCTCCATGCTCACCATTGTGCAAACCACCATGTTTGCTTAGTGTTTGTGCATTTGCATGCTCCACCATGTGTGTTTGATTGCCTGCTCCCATTTACAAAGTGTTTGTATGCATATTGTGCAATTTTTTTCTTCAAATATTACATCTATTTTATCTATCTAGATTTTTGGAATTTCTATTTGATACCATGTTACAAATGAAGATGCAAAAATAGAATAAAAATTAACTATTGGAAATATATATTAGATATTTATATATAAAATATAAAAATGATTTGGATAAAACTAGAGGTGTCAAACGGGCCTGGCCCGACATGATTTAGCCATGCTTGGCTCGTCCCGGCCCGACACTCTACAGTATCATGTTCTGGCCCATGCCGGGCTGAAGTTATTGGCTCGCATGCCGTGCCAGGCACGGCATTGCACGCCTGGCACATGGACATGGCATGACAGCCCATCGCAGCGAACGACACCCGATGGGGGGAGACGCACCGATGCTTGACTGGCGAGGCACGACATGTCCTATGGGTGACGGAGGCTCGGCAGCGCTTCAACAAAATCCTCGGGTTTCTAAAAATTAATCGACCTGACAATACCCAACTTAGTTGAACCGGCCTGGCCTATGTTAGATTTCTGGCCATGGGCCCATATTGGGCCTACACTCCCAAGAATCATGTCATGCCATGCCAGCTCGGTTGGGCCTAAAAAAATTGGCCTGTCCCAACCCAGTTCATTTGACACCTAGATAAAGCTCATTTTTGTTACTCCCATTAAAATTACACAAGTAAACAAAATTGATTAAAAGTCATAATAGATATTAACTTCTCTTTCTGAAGTATTATCTCACCTAAGATGGTGTGAGATCATTATTAAAATATTTTTATACCTTTCGCTCAAATGAGACATGGAAACTAGTACTTCAACTATCTAGAATTGGAAGGTCTCGCTGGTGGTAGGTGTGTATTCATGGGAAGATAGATGCTCTTTGCTCCAATACCCTCCACTCCCTTGCTTTATAATCTATAAATATTTTTACTTAAATTTTGAATAATTATCAGTATTCTAATTAAAGTTTTAATAATGATTTAGTTAATATCTAATATTTAATTAATTAATATTTTTCTCACGCTTGCAATCCTATTAAAAATTAAGTCTATATTTAGATTCACAAGTTTATCTTAACTAAAATATTGAATGTATAACTTAATTTTAACTAAGTAAGAATAATTTCATAAAATATGCTCATTATTGAAACATCGTAACCTTGAAGAAATAAATCAAAATTCAAAAGATAATTTTTTTTATATTTTTTACATTGATTTAAAATTAATTTATATATTCTAATTAAATTTTAATAATATTTTATTTCATCAAATTAAATTATAATACTTAGTTTGAAAGAAAAAAAGATAAATTGAGAATTCGTCAAGATCTCCTTGATTGTTTTGTTGGCTATTTTATTGTCTGAATATAAATTTTTTTTTTTGATACCTCTCTTTTAACTCATTTCATATTATTCATTAGCTCCTCTTATATGGGTATTGGGGTCTTTAGATCAAACAAGCAAGGTCCTCATCCAAATAATATGAGTAGAACATTTGGCAAATGCATCTTGAGATATTAATATAATTTTGTTTTGCAGTATAATTTTGTTGGTTAATTGATATTCTAAAAATTCGTTAACGAGAGTATCTTATCAATAATAATCTATAAGTGTACTAAACATACAAGTAGTAAAAAAAGATATTTCGTCTAGATATTGATCTCTCTTGTATTGTATCAGTAGTTTGGTTATTTAACACTAAAATAAGTCTTCTAGTAAAATGAATATTTGGATTGTGAAATAATTTTAGATTTATGGATTTGTTTATTTAATTTATATGATGTATGCTTAAAGTAGTTTGAATAATATAATGTTTTGATATAAAATAAGAGTTGTGGTATTGTACAATGACTTATTGTCCTAATAATATACATAGTGGTTATTGTCATTGAGTCTATCATAATTGTGATTGTCTTATTGTTATTCAATCAATACGTCATCACTGAGATAATAAATAATATCTACTTCATATTCATTCACAATTACATACTATTTAGGGAAGTTTGTCAATTATTTTTAATAGTTAATTTATGTACATACTCTTATTCTCCGGATTCATGTCATAAAAAGTAAGGATTAATATGGTTTATAAATATTTATATTTTGACTTTGTAAATATCATACTCACATAATTAATATATATTTCACTCAAGTTTTGTCAGAAAGAATCATACTAATCAAAACAACTCATAAATATTGTTATCATTTTATAAGTTATAACATACTCGTGGATATTTTGAAGATTATCTATCATTATTCTCTTTAGTAATGATGTGATTCTTATAATAAATGTAAAATCCTTAGGTGAATATTATTTATAATATTTATCTCAATTGAAAATTAATTTTTTAAAGATATATATAATAAATTGACATATAAAAGTATTTGTACCTTTTATTTTATAAGTGTTATATTTACAATGATTAATATACTTAAAATTTAAATTAACATATTAAGTTTATTTCATGCATTGAAATTAGAGGGTTGTTATTTTTTTTTATCATATACGTGTGCAAATTTTGTGGTTTTCTTATTATTGTTTAACATACAATCTTAAACAAACTTGTTGTTAATTGAAAATTCAAGTTCAATTTATATTTAATCACATATTCATCAATATTTCTAACACATTATAAATAAAATATATTCATTAATAAAAAATCAATTTCAAATTACATTGCCTTAATACTCCATGCTATTTTCATGAAATTTTTTGAATCTATCCTAGATAGAGGTGCCAAGTGGATCGAGCTGCTTGGATATGATATGATGCACAATCTAATATTGTCGTGCATGGCTCAACATAACATAATACAGAATCATGCCTAGACTGAGGTTGTGTCAGCTTATGACATGACTCATGTCATTCTAAGTTGGGGCCTACTATCTCTCGTATTGTGCCAGGCATGACTTTCTTGTCTATCATTGGCATGGTCCACAAATATTTTATGTTGTGGCTAGGAAAGGGTCATGGATAATGTTTGGGATTTTTATGTAATGAGTTTTTTATAAAAAGCTTGGTTCCACCCAGACTCCCAATCCATCGGTTGTTGCCCTTAAATTTTTATATAATGAGTTTTGATATCAGAAGCAATAGGTATGGCATGTCACTTTCGATGTCTTATAAAAAACAAAATTATTTTTTTTAACTATTAGAATGAAATCTGATGGTTCTATGGATAAATTTAATGGCTATTGTTTTTTTATCTATTTATATTAAAAATAATAAAAATATATTATATTTTATTATAAAAAATTTTATGAATATAAAATGTATATTTTTTTATTTTTATTAAATTCATTTTTTTTGTTTCTTCTCTTATGTGCGGTGTGTTTTTTTTTTATGAATATAGAATAAATTTAATGAGTTTGTTTTTGTCTCTTGGCTAGATAATTTAGAAAAAAAAAGTAGACTTTAATTGTGGATTGTTCAAATAAATTTATGTTATTATCATACATATTTATTTTTGAGAGATTTGTGTTTTAGTGTATCAAAATTAAATTAATTAAAAAAGAAATTTTATTTTTCAAAATTTAAAAAAAGATTCATGAAACTCTAAAATAATTGAGTTTTGGTATACTAAAATGCATCTATTCAATTTTGGCCCTCGAATATTTATTTTTAAAAAATAATATCTCAATTTTCAAATTTGAAAATTAGTATTTGAATTTGGAAATTATTTTTTTACAAAATATCCATTAAACTAAGCATGATGAGATTGAGATTCGAACTCATGTCATTCATCTCGCAAAATAATTTTTTACCATCCAAACACATGCAACTAATCATTTATTTTATGATATATATATATATAGACATATGTTAATATATGTTTATATAAATATATGTAGATATGTTTATATTTTAATATTTATGTGTATATATAGATGTAAATTTATTTATGTTAGTGTAGATTTATATATATATATGTGTGTGTGTGTGTGTGTATTTGTTTTTTTATATGTTTATATAAATAAATATATCTATTTGTATCTATATTTATTTATTTATACACACACACGCACACATATATATGGATTAACCACGATGTGTCTATGTCATTCAATATGAATGACATAATAAAATATTTAAATTAGAAAACTAATTAGTAATTAACGAACTTAAGGAACACAATGGAATAGTCTTCATAATATCCAACATTTAGATTAGTCACGATGACCTTGGCTTTGCATCTACTATCATTCAGTATGTTGATTTTAAGCATAAATTAAATAAAATAATTTTAAAATTCTATGAGATTTTTTAAACTCATGATAATTTTGTAATATATGATTGTATATTGAAATCTTTAGGGAGTATGATATTTAAAGTAAAATTTTGGTTTTATATTTGATGATATTTTAAATAGTGATATTATGATTAATATATTTTTAATAATTATTAGAGGTGTGCCCTTAGGTGATATTTTTATCATTACATATAAATATTACACAATTAACCTAATATTGCAAGTAATAATAAAAATTGGTTTTCTAATATTATAAAACATAAGAAATTTACTAAAATATTTTAAAATATATAGTAGACAAAATTTTATACTATATTCGTCAATGTCTAAAAAGAAATATTATGAATGGATGTTAAATATTATTTGAATTATATATATATTATGTTAAATTCATGTGTTGTCTACTAATATCTGATATTCGATTATATCAATAGTAGAAATAATAAAATTATTATTTATGATTTAGATGTGAGACAGGATTTTTTTTTAAGTTATTATGATTTTTTATAATATGATGAACATGTGTATCTTTATATATGCTTCCATTATATCATGTATTAAATTTATGTGCATCTGTAATATTAATATATTTAGCAAATATAGTGGATATCCTATTTTTAGCGTTATAGCTGTTAAGATAGAAAGTAAATAAAAATACTAGTTCTAAATTTCAACTCTTTATTGTTATGATCTTATGATTAAGTTGAAAGAGAGAAATTATATTAAAATGCATATTCATTTGTATCCTCTAAGCATATACATTATATTTGGAAATAATAATTTTTTTATTCAGTTAGTTAGAAATAAATAACATGGTGATTTATTCAATATGAGCGAGTTATCTTGATATTTAGATATTAATTATTTTTTTTTATCTTATTATATAATGCTATTAAGAATTTAGATATATTAACTTGGTATAAAATATATTAATTTAATTATCTTGTACTATTGAAATTGTGTATTTATTAAATTGGTATAAATCAATTATTGTCTAGTAGTTCTGTTATGCTTAAAGGACTGTGAAGATTTATAGATTAGTTTTCATAAAATAAAAGAGCTGTTAGTGATTGGTGAATCACATGATATTGAGGATACTATTATGACTATGAGCTTGGGATTTAATGATCACAACCATACAGATTGTGTGTGAATATTAAAAGATTGACGTGTTGTTGCTAATTGTTGTTTATTATCATTATTATATGATTTTCTAATTTATTATTATTTATGATTTCATGATAAAACTAAAAATGCGCAGTGGATATATTTTTTTTTTATTAAGCAGTGATTTTTATTAATTTTTATTTGAAGTATTACAATTTTTTTCATATTAAAATTTTTAAAAATTAAATTTTTATTGTAAAGATAGATTGCCTGATAAAGTTAGTGCCCATGGCCCTATGTCTAATACCCAGTGACTATTGGCTATAAAATTATAATTATAGTTAATCTCACTGGAAGTGCCTTAATGTGCATTATTGATGGGCTGGGCTGGATAGGCCGGCTCTAGCTCCAGGCCAGTGGCAGTGGCCACTGCCACTGCCACTGGGGACTAGCCACTGGGTTTTGCTGACTAACCTCTACCATGTGCTAGCGGCCATCAACCAGCCAGCCAGTGTAAGGGGCATAAGCAGTGGCCAACACGACCTGGTGCACCCAGCTGCGGAAAGAACGCTTTCGTGCCAGGCCGAGCCTGCCTCTCATGATGCTGTGCCGGCACACCACTAACCGGGTACCCAATTCATGTCGGATTAAACACGGCATGGTGGCCCGACTTAGCCAACAAAAATGGTGCCCTGCCGATCTTGTATGGCCTGATTGACATCTTTATGGCAGCTTCATGCATATTTAATTCTCAAGTTTACTATGAAAAAATATATTATTAACGTTTTGGTGGTCTATCCTTTCTTTGTGAGATGTCGTCAGTAAAATGAGAATTCGTATGACTGTTTTTTCGGCCACCATAAAGAAAATATTCCTATGATACACATCAAATGCCTGAGTGAGTATTCTCGTTACATATCAATAGATCTTCATATGAATTGTGATATTATATTTCAAGTCCCATTAGAGTTGTAATTATCCATCTCTTACAACAATGTGTGATAATTGGTATCATTTTGGGTGAAATTAAAATAATACTTAGAAACAGATTTATGTAGCATAATAATATAAAAAAATAAGTAATAAAGAAAATAAAAGATTAAAGAAAACTTAAAACAAAAGTTGGGAAATAAAATATAGAGTATAATTTTTTTGTTCTTTATGGAGAATGATTTAAAAAGCAAAGATTATAATGTAAAATAAAAAGTTTAGATGTAACTAATAAGTGACTTATTCTCAAAGTTGAAGGTCCTAGTGAGATTACTGAGAAGTAAGAAAAATAATGAATTATGATATATCCTTCATATTTTTTTTTTATTTTTATGTATTTCAAAAAAAATAAGTCCTTTTCATAAAAAAATTAATGTTGATATATATTGAAATTTTATCATATTCTAATAAAAATTATTTGGATTTAAATAAAAATTATTTGGATTCTAATATAAATTATTTTGGATTCTTTTTGGATACATAATGCAATCTCCTCCCATCATGAAGAAATGATAGAAGATGATATATCCAATTAATAAAGTATTTTTGATTAATATTATATCATCCTAAAAATATTTTAAAATATTCCTACCAAATAGTAGTGATCATGTTATCTCAAATAATTATTTGTCTTTTCTTTTTACTTTTCTATTTTTTGGAGTGTATCGACATAGAAAGTGTTGTGTATAGTTGTGTTATACAATGATAAATGTTAAATATGTCTAATAAGCTTTAATAATTTATTATTTCTTATTTTTTAATATTTTTATTAAATTTCTTTATTATTTAATAAAATGAGCAAAAAATAAAAAAAAAACATGATTTAAAAAGAAAAAGAAATGCCGATATAATTTATGAATAATAATTAATAAATATAATAAAATATAAAAATTTATCTTGAGTCTTATCTATTATAAGTTTTTATATATTTAAATGAATCAGATTGAATGAGTTCTTGCTCATTTTAGTGTAATAGAATATGAAACTGTAATGTAATTTCTTAATTTATACGAATTTTATTATAAGATAGATATATTTTTAAGATTATGGTAAAATATTTTTAATTTGTCTAAAAATAAGTTAAAAATGATAGAATATACTAGCAAAGAGTTTAACAATCTCAAATATCAATTAGTAAATATTACTATTGAATAAAAAACATATAGTTCATTAATTTGAATCTCAAAAAAATATTTCTTTAGCCTTTTAATTCGGCAAATAAAATTTATAAAAAAAAAATAAATTAAAACTAGAATTAAATTGTTTAAAAAGATAACTCAAGAAAAAAAAGATTAACATAATGATTATGAAATTGTATAGTCTATCAAGTAAATTGTGTAAAATAGGTGATAACCTATTTGAGCTTGTTGATCCTCTTCAGTCGTAGTCTATGAAGTTGAATAATTGCATCATATATTTGTATTATCTAAGATTAGTATAATGATATTGTAAATTCTCATAAGATTTTACATGGCATGGAGTATAAAAAATATTGAAGCCAACTCTACTTTGATGGATTGTCATATCATAACCAAAAAAGCAAGTCTTCTTGTAACTACTATTTTATCTTTTTGTTAAGTGTTTTATTTGTTAGGAAGTATAATATTTTTTGATCAGAGGAATACATCTAGACTCTTATTACTCTTGTGATTTTGTTACACCACATAATTATATCGGTTAGGTGATCTCTCAAAAGCTTGTTAACAAGAATATCTAATTAATTTATATCCACAAGTGTATGTGTAATATAAATAGTAAAATAGATTTTCGTTCAAATATCATTTTTACAAGTGTTGTATCGACAATTTGGTTATTCAATAATGAGATAACTAATTTATAGTTAAGTAGATACTTGGATTATTAAATAATTTTATGTCCATAATTTATTCAAATTAAAATATGTGATCTTGTTTAAGTCACTCAACTTATATTATATAGACACATAGTAAAAGGTGAGTTGTTTTTAATGACTTTTTGTTTTAACAACATACAAGGTGATTATTATCATTGAGTTCACCTTAATCATAGTTTTCGTATGAGTGTTTTTTTAGTAAATTTCCACTAAAATAATAATTCATTTTTGTTCGAGAATTATTCATATTTTAATAATTATATTTGATTGTTGATTTGTATATATATTTTTATTCTTTTGCCTTAAATATGATAATAATTACAGATTAATATGGTTTATAAATATTTTTATGGCTTTCTTAAGTGTTATACTTGTATAATTAATATGTATTTATCTCAAAGTTTATCAGTATGAATCATGCAAGTAAAAATAATTCATAATGATTATTATGAGGTTACAAGTGACAACACTCATGCATGTCTAAAGCATGGTTGTGAAACCCGGACCGACCTGACTGGTCCATCTAGAAAAACTAGAGACCAAGCCGGGAACTGGTCTGGGTGAACCGGAAACCCTGGGGAGAGCAAAAAACCAGGATAAAACCGGCCACCCATCGGTTGAACCGGTAACCCGGCACCGGGTCAACCGGGTTGTCCCATCCGACTTTTTTTTTTATCATGCGACATCATTTCTAAAAAAATTACATAATTTTTCAACTTTTTATTTTATTGATTTTTTTTTAATATTATTAATCAAAATAATTCAGTTCTTATGTTTATTGATACTTTCAATATTGTTGGCGCTCAGGGTAATTTTTTTAAATTTGTGTGTTATTTTATTTTATTATATGTATTTATTTATTTTAAGTTAAATGAGTTATTTTTTAAAAATTTTTATGACAGTAATTTAGGAGTGGATATATTCAGAGCTAGTGATGTTTGCAGTGGATGTTCAAGTAGTTCATCTTTACTACATAGAGATGGAGATGAAAATGTCTAATCTAATATAACTTGCTAACTGTCTAATTTTATTATTATATGAAGTATGAAAATTAAATTATATATATATAAGAAAAAATATATATTTTATTTTATATATAGACCGGGTCTATTCCTCCGGTCGAACCCCGGTTCGACCCGGTTGAACCTCCGACCCTTTGACCCTCTATCCTCCACGGGTCAATACCCTGGGCCGGATCTGAAAACCATGGTCTAAAGGATTTCTATCACCATTCTACTTGGTGATAATGTGACTATTATATTAAAGTAGAATCTATTGGGGGAATGTCATATATAATATTCATTATAATTGAGAATTGGTTATTTTGAGGCATACAATAGATTGATATGTAAAAGTATTTGTACTTTTAGTTTTGTAAGCGGCATACTAATGATGATTAACTTATTTAAATTTTAGGTTTAACATATAGGTTTATCACATATATTATAGTTGGAATGGTTACTAATAGTTAAAATTTTAGTTTAATTTCTATTTAATCATTATTCCTTAATATTAATACATATAAAAATCAACATATTTATTTAATAATAATTAAAATTATTGTACATCATATATCTTAATTTATACAAAACTGAGATCTATGTAAATTTAGTATAAATTTGCGAATTCATCTCTAGAGGAAAGGGGCTTGAGAGCCATACTCCCCAACTCTTTGATTTCTTTGATTTTTCCCAAATCTATTGCTTGTAGCCCTATCTCTGATTTATATATTCCACACTCCCCCTCAAGCTGGAGCATATACGTCATATGCACCAAGCTTGTTACAAATGTATTTAATTCTAGGACGACTGAGAGATTTAGTGAAGATATCTGCTAGTTGATCATCTGAATTAATAAAACTTGTAGCAATACATTCTGATGTGATTTTCTCTCTAATGAAGTGATAATCAACTTCAATATGCTTGGTTCTTTCATGAAAGACTGGATTGGATGCAATATGTAATGCGGACTGGTTATCACAGATAAGTTTCATCTCTTCATCCTTTCCAAATCTCAACTATCGAAGAAGATGTTTCAACCATATGAGTTAACATGTTGCCAAAGCCATAGCTCGATACTCGGCTTCAGCACTAGATCTTGCTATTATATCTTGTTTCTTACTCTTCCAAGATATTAGATTACCTCCAATAAAAACACAATACCCTGAAGTAGAACGTCTATCTGTGAGTGAGACAGCCCAATCCGCATCTGTGTAACCAACAACCTGAGTATGACCTCTGTTCTCGTACAACACACCTTGGCCTGGTGTACTTTTGATATATCGAAGAATGCGGATTATGGCATCTCAATGGCTATCACATGGTGATTCTAGGAATTGACTAACGGCACTCACAGGAAAAGAAATGTCTGGACGAGTAATGGTGAGATAGTTTAATTTACCTACAAGTCGTCGATATCTCCCTGGGTCTCCTAAAGGCTCTCCCTGTCCTGGTACAAGTTTGACATTTGGATCCATAGGTGTGTCTACTGGTTTACAATCTAACATACCGGTGTCTTTCAGGATGTCTAAAGCATACTTCCTTTGGGAAAGGACCACACCGGAAATGGATTGAGCTATCTTAATTCCCAAGAAATACTTGAGTTTTCCCAAATCTTTGGTCTGAAAGTGGATAAAAAGATGTTGCTTTAGTTTCTGAATATCATCCTGATCACTGCTTGTAATGACAATGTCATCCACATAAACAACCAGATAAATACACTGCCCTAAGGAGTTATGATGATAGAAAACTGAATGGTCTGCTGTACTGCGAAGCATGCCAAACTCTTGAACAACAGAATTAAAACGACCAAACCATGCTCGAGGAGATTGTTTCAAGCCATAAAGAGAACGGCGTAACTTGCACACTAAACCATACTCCTCCTGAGCAACAAAACTTGGAGGTTGCTCCATATAAACTTCCTCGGCAAGATCACCATGAAGGAAGGTATTTTTAATATCCAACTAATAAAGAGGCCAAGAACACATAGCAGCCATGGAGAGAAGCGGACGAACAGAAGCAATCTTGGCAATAGGGGAGAATGTGTCATCATAATCAGAACCATAAATCTGAGTATAGCCTTTAGCAACTAAGCGGGCCTTGAGGCGATCAACCTGACCATCAGGACCAACCTTAATTGCATAGACCCAACGACAACCAACTGTAGATTTACCAGAGGGTAAAACAACAAGATCCCAAGTGCCATTAGAGTGTAGAGCAGCCATTTCATCCACCATTGCATGTCGCCAGCCTGGATGGGAAAGAGCTTCATGGGTGCTCTTTGGAAGAGAAACAGAGGATATAGCAGAGACAAAAGCAAAATATGGTGAAGATAATCGATGATAACTCAAAAAATTGTAAATAGGATGAGGATTACAACTAGAGCGATTACCTTTCCGAGTAGCAATGGGTAAGTCATCAGGAGAGGGTGGAACCGGGGCAGGAGAAGCCGAAGGGATAGGAAGTGAGTCAGCAGGTGCCTCAGCAAACGACAGAGGAGCATCGACACGAGGGCGACGATGATAAACCTGAAATGGTCGAGGAGAAAACATCAGGTGAAGAGACAATGAGAATGGGCAAGACTGTAGAAACATGAAGAGACTCAGAAGTGGTGGAAAAGAATGGTGAGTCCTCAAAGAAAATAACATCAGCGGAGATAAGGTAGCGATGAGTCTCAAGAGAATAACAACGATAACCCTTCTGAAGTCTGGAATATCCCAAGAAGAGACACCTCATGGCTTTGGCTGAAAGCTTGTCCTGTCCAGGAGTGAGAATATGAACAAAGCAAGTACAACCAAAGACACGAGGAGGAAGGAAATAAAGTGGTTGGTCCGGGAAGAGAAGGGAATGAGGAATCTGATCATATAAAACAGAGGTGGGCATACGATTAATCAAATAACAAGCGGTAAGAACAACGTCTCCCCAAAAACGAAGAGGAACATTACTATGGAGGAGGATAGTACGAGCTGTCTCAACATGATGTCGATTCTTGCTCTCAGCTATTCCATTTTGTTGAGGAGTATGAGCACAAGAAGACTGATGAAGAATCCCATGATGAGACATAAATGACGTAAAGGGGGGTGAAAAATATTCCCTGACATTGTCACTGCATAACACACGAATAGAAATATTGAATTGGGTCTGGATTTCAGCATAAAATTTCTGAAAAATAGAAAATAAATCAGCTCGATTTTTCATTAAAAATAACCAAGTACATCGAGAATAGTTATCAATAAAAGTGACAAAATACTGAAATCCTAAAGTAGAGGCAGTCCGACAAGGACCCCAAACATCAGTGTAGACAAGCTCAAAAGGAGACTTTGCCCGATTATTCAAACACTTTGGGAACGAGACACGAGTATGTTTCCCAAGCTGACATGACTCACACGAAAGCGACGACAAAGTTGAAAAACGAGGGACCATCTTCTGGAACTTGGAGAGACTAGGGTGGCCCAAACGACTGTGAATGAGGAGAGGAGTATCGGTGGAAATGCAAACTACAGGAGATGAATCCGAGGTGAGGTGATAGAGGCCTTGAGACTCACGTCCTATGCCAATCGTCTTCCCCGTACTCCGGTCCTGCAAGGTCACAAATTTATCAGAAAAGATAATAGAATAATTAAGAGTACGAGTAATTTTGCTGATGGAAATAAGATTAAAAGGACATTTAGGAGTATAAAGGACAGAAGTGAGAGGTAGAGAAGGTAGAGGAAGGGCCAAACCAATACATTTAGCCACAGTTTGAGAACCATTAGCTAAGGTAACAGTAGGTAAAGCAGAGGTAGTAGAAATAGAGGCGAAAAGATCCTTATTACCAGATATGTTATCAGAAGCTCCAGAATCTAGAATCTAGGGTCCAAGAGAAGATGTGTGGGTAAGTCAGGCAGAAGTATTACCAGGCTGGGCAACAGAGGCAACAGAAGCATGATATGCCTGAGATGCGGAGGAGCTCGGAGGCTGAGGCAGCTGAGAATCAGAGGACTGGACCATATGGGCAGTGCGAGGAGGCCGTCCATGTAACTGATAGCAACGATCACGAGTGTGGCCAAGTTTATTGCAATAAGTGCAATGAGGACGTTAGCCCCTACCTCGATTACCTCTGCGGCCTCCTTGAATGGCAGTATGAGAAACTAACACAGAAGAATCTGAAGTGCTATCAGATGGCAATGTCTGAGTGGACGAGATACGAAGGAGGCGAGCAAACACATCATCCAAGGACGGAACTGATGAACTGCCAAGAATCTGATCGCGGACAGGCTCAAGATCCGGACGGAGGCCAATAAGAGTAAGAACCATGAAGAACTTAACAAGATGTGTTTGTTGAGCCCCAACATCAGAAGTAAGAGGTATCACAGTTAAGAACTCTTCCTTAAGAGAAGCAATCTGGCCAATATAAGTAGATAGATTCAAGTCCTGTTTGCTGAGATGGAGAATAGTAGAAGCCATCTTATAAAGATGCTGGATATCATTCGTGTATAATCCTTTGGCCTGAGTCCAAATTTTAAAACAAGTTTTGTAGGCCCGAAGATGAAAAAGAATTATAGGATCAACTGATTGCCACAATATACTACATAACTGGGCATCTATCTTCCTCCACTGTACGCGGTCAATCTCAGGGATATCTCTTTCCTCTGTAACCAGGTGATCCTCATATCCTTGACCCATAAACCATAGTTCAACAGAAGTTGACTAGGAAAGATAATTGTCACTGCCAACCAATTTCTCCGAAGTAATTATAGGAGATCCGGATATAATAGATGAAAAAGATGGAAGTTTTAGCAGTCATATCTACTTCAGATTGAAAAGAGTCCTAGTACAACTTCAGATTGTGGCGTGACAGCACTCGAAAGGTTGAAGAGGCAAGGAGCAGGGTTTCTGAACAGGGTTCTTGAAACCCTAGATTTTGCCCGGGAAACCCTAGATCACTGAATGACGAGGAAGAGGATTGGAACTTGCTGGAAACTTTCAATTTCCTTGAAAGACAAGCTCTTGGTTTTGGGATGCAAGGATCTAGAAAGGAGGATTGTGGAGGCAGAGATGGAGTTAATGCTGACCAAAAGACAAGGGCATCTTAGGAAACAATTGCTACTAAATAGGTCTTCTACGGGAAAGCAATTCCTTGCTGTGATTGGAGTGTACACTGGATTTGGGGGTCAGTCGAAGCGAAATGCGTTGCGAGGATCATGGATGCTCTTCGTGTGTCGGTTCTGGTTTGCTGTGAGTCGTACAAATTCCACCAAAGGGTTCAACTCGATTCAATTTGTTTTAGCGAACTGGGTGATCCCGAAGCCATTTCCTGTGTTTGTGGGAGTGACGAAATTAACTTCTTCGATGGTGGCGTTGACCATGTCAACTTGTCCCTCCGATACCATTTAGACGAAGAAGGAGAGAGAGAGAGAGAGAGAACTTTTGATTTCTTTGATTTTTCCCAAATCTACCGCTTGTAGCCCTATCTCTGATTTATATATTCCACATCAACTTATTTAAATTTTAGGTTTAACATATAGGTTTATCACATATATTATAGTTGGAATGGTTATCAATAGTTAAAATTTTAGTTTAATTTCTATTTAATCATTATTCCTTAATATTAATACATATAAAAATCAACATATTTATTTAATAATAATTAAAATTATTGTACATCATATATCTTAATTTATACAAAACTGAGATCTATGTAAATTTAGTATAAATTTGCGAATTCATCTCTAGAGGAAAGGGGCTTGAGAGCCATACTCCCCAACTCTTAGAATTAACATTAATTTTGCATTCTTTGCTTGTTTATGAAACCTATAGGCAATATGAATTTTGCCTATAGGATTTTCCTAATTGTTGTTGTTTTTCTTATTGTGTGAGGGAGAAAAAGAAAAAAAATGATAGATTTTAAAAAAAATTCTATCTTTCATTTTTATATTTAGATGATCATACATTATCTTAAGTAAAAATTTGTGGCTTTTCAGAAAAATATCATAATTTTTGTATTTATTTTTTTGACTTGAGATCATGACTTTGGAAAATACTTGTGATTCTAGTGTACATATTGATCTTTATGTAACACAAAGTTATGTCACTGATAATAATCATGATATAGACCTAATATTTTTGTGACACAAAGTCGTAGTGTTGTGAAATGGACCCAAATTTAAACTTTTGTTATTTTCTAGTTCATAAAGAGTCACAGTATTAGGGAGTGACCACGGAGTGGTGATGGTTTCTTATTTTATTATGTAACAAAGGTGCTAAGTAGAGGTTGCAACATTGGTAGTTGTCCTTGAGGTTTATGTAGTCGTGATACTGAGAAATAATCACGACACTGCGAATATTCATCATGTATTTGTTATAATTGTGGCATATGGAAATGGTTGTCGCACAAAAGTTTTATTTTATATTTCTGAAAGTGTATGCAATGCTGCTAGTGAAAATAATATTGGTCATCTTTTCTCCCATATATCTAGAGGTGTCAACCGGGCCGGCCCTGTGCGGCATGAGACACGACATGATTCGGTAAATTCCCGAGCCGGCACGGCACGAGAATTTCCCATGCTCATACCCATGTCGTGCCGGTCCACGGCACCAACCGTACCATGCCAAGGCCAACGGGCCTTGTGCCGTGCCTGGCCCGGCACGGTAACTTAGCTTGTTGTTACGGTACCTCGGCACGAGCCAAGAAACTCTACTTTTTTAAAAAAAAATTATGGTTTTGGCATTGCGGCGGCACAACGGCGCGCTCTGAAACTTTAATTTTTTTTAAATTAGGGGTTTGGCTGTGCGGCGGCGCAACAACCCATGCTAAAACCCTATTTTTTTAAAAAATAAGGGTTAAGCCTGACCGGACCGAACCTAGCGGATTCGTGCCTCGGGCCCGTGCGGGCTGACCTCCACAGAACCATGCCGTGCCTGGCCCGGCATAAAAGCACGGTTGGGCCTGTCCTGCACGTCCCGTTTGACACATCTGTATATATCAAGAGTTTTGATTTTAAAAATTATCATTCTCAAATATTATCCTCTATAATATTTAACATGTCAAAAATTATAATTTTGAATAATTATCATGGTTTTGGTATGAATAGTTGTGATTCTATAATTTTCTGTAGCACAAAAGTCATAGCTTATAAAAAATTTATAGTTCTATCTTGAGGCAACCGAATCATATTAAATATAAAGTCGTGATGCTCGGACTCTGTCACGATCTTGAAAATTAGTGGGTATTTTGTTGTTGCGACTATTAATTAATGTTACTGTCATTTGAATTTTCCAAAATAAGCATGGTTGCGACTCAAATACGATATCACATTCACAAAAGATATGTTACACACTAAAAAGTTTGTGCTAACAAATTGGTAGGGCCGTGATGTACCACGTACAAGAATTATTTTGACATATTAGATCGATTTTTGGTCAATAATGTTGTCGAAACCAAGATGCCACAGTTATACAACTTAAACTTTAGTCACACCACACACACACACACCACATGCATTGTGCGACTTGCTTCGTCAGATTACTTTGCACGCGTGTGCATTGTTGCATGTAGTGCATGTACACGGTGATGATATGGTACATGTGTAATCCTCTCTACAAATCTTAGGATTTGCTCGTTCCAAGGGTTTTTACTCTTATATCATGTTAGAAAATAAACCAAGGTCAAACATTGTTATTGATTACCAATATTTTTTGATTTTATTTGATTGTGAGAAATAAAATTTTTGATCATTATTTGTATATCAAAAATAATTTAAGTTTTGATAAACAATTGAAAGATATATAATTAGAATATGATTTTAATTGAAATTTGATCTAGGAATACTAGGTGTCAAACGGGCCGGCCCGGCCTGATTTTTTAGGGCACGGTCGTGCTACCGTGCCAGCCCGGGCACGACACGGTTACTGTACCGTGCCGTGCCCGGCACGGTTTAAAAACAGCCGAGCCTGGCACGGCGAGTCGTGCCGTGCCTTGCCTAGCCCGCTTGGGCTTGCCTGTCCGAGCAGTTCAGGATACGGAAGACCGCGGGTCGGGTCGAATCAGACCCGACCCGCGGTCTTTTTTTGCGGGAGGGGCATCCTGGGGTCAGGCTCACGGGACACCCGGCATGGGACAGACCCGTGCCAGGGTGCCGTGCCGCGTGCCGAATCGTGCCGGGTCAGGCACGACACGGGCCCGGGCACGGAATTTTTCCGTGCCGGGCCGGACCAGGCACGGCTGAACCGTGCCTTGTGCAGGGCCGGCCCGGCCCGGCCCAATTGACACCTCTAAGGAATACTCACTTGTCCTAAATATTTTTATCCTAATCTTACGAGTTTGATCTCGAGGGATGTCAAATATACTCCTAACGGTGTATGTCAGTTAGATCTATTATGTTATTTGAGACAAAAATCTTTTCGCGTCTTGATGCACATGGTGCAATTAAGCATACTCTATCTTATATATATATATATATATATTATTTTTATAAAAGATAATAAATACTTTTTATCTATTAATAAAATATAATCAAAATAATGACATCAAATATAAAAATTAAAATTCTTTAGTAGTTTTTTTTATCACAATCAATCATAATTTTAGAATAGATTAATAAAATTTTAATAATCAAATATATAAAATTTTTTTGGGCCTGTGAAGCCTAGACTTTATGGGCCCTCGAGGTATTCCTTTAATAACCATGGGCCCATATATAGGCCAGAGAATACTCTGGGTTGGGCTTGGGCCGGGGAGGCCGGAGGGGAGGGGAGATAAAAAAACATCTATTAGTACAGAGCACCCATACATTCCTTGATGCATGATATCGTGGAAAAGTTTTTATATATTGGTGCGTGTTAGTGATGTGCATTGTTCGAGAAAAGATTATATGAGTTGCTTGGGAGATCTTGATTTTTATTTTTTATTTTTTTCTTATTTATGTGCTTGTTTATATGAGCGTATTTATAATTTTACATTTAATATTCCTGTATTACTTCAATAAAATCTTTTCTGATTTTTTTGATATTTATTAACAAAATTCATTTTAATATTGCATTTTTTTTAATTACTTTTATTCTTGTTATTGATACTCTTAACTGCGGAATAATATCACAATCTATTTGTGTCTTGATTATGCAACAATAATTGCACAGAAATTTTAATTTTTATTTCATATGCCAGTAATTTATGTTTTATTTTTTATTTTTTTATGAGCCGTGTTGAAAATCATGCGCTCTTGTTTTGCTGAAATTCAGGTATTCGAGCCGTTTGGTACGGTGGAGTTGGTGCAGTTGCCTCTTGATGAAGCTGGCCATTGCAAAGGCTTTGGTTTTGTTCAGGTATGTTTTAATTGTATAGTGTGGAAACCATGATTCATTCATATAATTGCAATTTTTTTTTTTTTTTTTTTTTTTTTTGCTTAGTTTATACGTCTTGAAGATGCTAGAAATGCATTGAATCTGAATGGTCAAGTAGAAATTGCTGGCCGTCCGATCAAGGTTTGAAACCTACTTTAATACTTCTCTCTTGGGTGCCATTATGTGCTCCTGATTTTTTTTTTTTTTTTTTTTTTTTGATTTTTTGGTTGGCTTTTAATTGATCTCTTGGATGGTTTTTTGGGTTCTCATGCTATTATTTTTTTTCTTTGTTGTTAGGTCTCTGCTGTTACGGATCAAACCGGATTACAAGACGGAGTATTAGGCCCCACCACTGCTGCTGATTTTGATGATGAAGAAGGTGGTGGATTGGTTAGTCATCCTATTATTTTTTTATTATTTTTTTATTATTTTTTATTATTTTTTATTATTTTTAATATGATCATCTGTATTCTAATTAAGTGTGCGATTACACAAACATTAACATATTGGATAGTCTCGATCTCATTAGAATGCTAAAGTTAAAAAGTATTTGAACAAGAATAGTATCGGGATAGTTGATCACTTGGAAAGTATTCGTATTGCACGCATTCATTGGAGCCCATGCCTTGGCATGATGACTAGTGTCTTCGTCCAAGTACTGTAGGTGTCGGCTTTGAGACTCATCAAATACAGTCTTGTTGGTTCCTAAATTGAAGATTGTTGAGATATTAATCTTTCTCATACCTCATGAAATAGTCTAGATCTCATGAGAACTCTAAAGTTAAACGTATTTGTTCGAGAATAATATTAGGATATTGGATTACTTGAAAAGGCTTCGTGTTGTATGCATGTGCTCGAGGTAATACATCGGCATGATGACTTATCAAGTACGGTAGGTCTCGGCTTTCAGACGTATCATACACACCCTCTTCGATTCGAGAAGGTAACATTGTTGAGATCTTAATTTTTCTCATACCTCATTAAACATAGTCTAGATCTCATGAGAACTCTAAAAAGTATTTAGCCGAGTACGATGAGAGTTGATCACTTGAAAAGTCTTCGTGTTGCACTAATGTGTTGGAGGTAGAGGTGTCAACCGGGCCGGCCCGGCCCGGCATGGGAAAATTTCTTGCTCGGGCCCGTGCCGTGCCCGGGTAAGGCACGAGCTGTGCCGTGCCGTGTCGGGTGTCCCTTGAGTTCAACCCCGCGATGGCCCCGCCCGCAAAAAAGACCGTGGGTCGGGTCTGATTTGACCAGACCAATGGTCCCCGAATTCCGAACCATACGGACAGGCCAGCCCGAGCGGGCAAGGCACGGCACGGCCTGCCGTGCCTGCGGGCCGTGCCGAGCTTGGCTATTTTAAATCGTGCCGGGCAAGGCACGGCACGGTACAATAATCGTGCCTGGCTTGGCACGAAGGCATGCTCGTGCTCAAAAAAAAAAGGGCCGGGACGACCCGGCCCGTTTGACACCTCTAGTTGGAGGTCATGTCCTGGCATGATGACAAGTGTCTTCGTTCAAGTATCATGGGTCTTGATTTTGAGACTTATCGAATACAATAGTCTATTTGATTCGTTAAATTTAGATTATTGATATATTAATTTTTCTCATGTCATATCAGATATAGTCTAGATCTCTTATAAGAACTCTAAAATTAAAAGAATTTTGTAGAGACTAATATCAGAATAGTTGATCACTTGATAAAATTTTATGTTGCATGTATATATTGGAGGTCATGCCTTGGCACGATGACAAGTGTCTTCGTCTAAGTATGGTAGGTCTCAATCTTGAGGCTCATCAGATACAGTTTCTATTATAACTGAAGGTAAGATTATTGAGATATTCATCTTTCTTATATCTCATGCTAAGCAGTAGCCTTGTGTATTTGTGTATGATATCCATATGATCTCTATTTGCATCTTGATTAGCCTCAACCCGTGGGGGTGGGGCGGCCAGTAATTTCGTTCTTGTCTTATGGTCATATTTTTGTAATGATAAAAATTTCTGATATATCCATAAATTCTAAGTATCGATATATTCATTAAGACCGATATATCTATTTTTGATTGGTGCTCATATACATATACACACCGATATATCTTTGATATATCCGATATATCCGTAGAAATTGATATTTTAATTTGTGAGCTTTTGGTGTAGTGGGTCTCTAGTTCGAGATTCATCAGACGTAATTTCTCTGATTTTTAGGGTTATTGTTCTTGAAATATTAATCTCTCTCAGATCTTGAGCACTGGGTTTAAATTTTTTTTTATTAATTTTAAATTTATGGAGTAATTAATATTTAATTTGAAACTGCGAGAGCTAACATTAAATTTCTTTGAATTTCCAGTCATTGAATGCTTGCTCGCGAGCACTCTTAATGCAGAAGTTGGATCGCAGTGGCGCTGACACCACATCAAGGTTTCAATTTCATGTTCTTGTTTCTTAAATCTTGACAAAAAAAAAAGTTGATCGCGTTCATGTTCTTGACCAGTTGCTGGCTATGTTTGCATGCAGCCTTCCTGGCTCATCGGTGATGGTGGCCCATGTTTCTGGTTCTTCGACAGCACCAATTTCTGCACCAGAGCTAGCCATTTCTGCTGCGGCTGCTCCTCTGTTACTTGAACCTGGTCCTCTTGTTGTGCCTGTTCCGCCTGCCATGAGCGCAGTTCCTAGCTCAGATGCAGTTGGCATCCCAAGCGAATGCATGCTGCTCAACAACATGTTTGACCCAAAAACAGAGGTTGGTGGCTCGCGCGCTGCTCTCTTTGTTCTCTAGATCCTTAGTGAAAGTGGTCTCTTCCTGAACCACGCGCCATGCCTTGCAGACTGTGCCAGATTTTGAGCTCGACATTAAAGAAGATGTTCAGGAGGAATGCTCAAAATTTGGAAACCTAAGACACATCTTTGTTGATAAGTATGTGCCCCCTCCTTTTTCTCTTTTTTTGTTATAATCAATCTGTCACGTCTATAAAAAAAATTGCATCAAAAAAAATTGTTTTTTTTTTTTTTTTGTTTTTTTGTTTTTCATGGAGAATCTCTCAATTGTTGAGATTCTTTGCATTATTTTTCTTTGCATTATTTTATAGGGATAGTGCTGGTTTTGTGTACTTGAGATTTGGGAATGTTCAGTCTGCTGTCAGTGCTCAGGGTGCCCTTCATGGGAGATGGTTTGCTGGGAAGATGATATCTGCAACATTCATCGTAATGCTCTTTTATTCCCTACCTTTTTTTTATCCCTTCTTGGTCATGTTTCCTTCTTTTCTAAACACCATCATTCAACTATTGCATTTGCATGACTCTTAAAGAGATATACATATACATATACATATATATATATATATATATATATGCATACATATACACCTGTAAACACACACACACACACATATATATATATGTGTGTGTGTGTGTGTGTGTGTGTGTTAGATTACTTAAATGCTAATACACTTGATATCATTAGAATTTCAAAGGTAAAAATATTTGGTCAAAAATATTATTGATATTTTTGATTACCTGAAAAGCCTCTATATTACATAAGTATATTGAAAATCATGTTTTTATGACGTAGCAAGTTCCTTCATCTAATAACTACTACACACACATGCTCACACACACACACGCACATATATATATATGTGTGTGTGTGTGTGTGTGTGTGTGTGCGTGCGCGCGCGAGTGCGCGCGTGCGTGCGTGTGCATGTGCACTTGTTTGTGTGTGTGTGTGTGCGTGTTTGTGTGTGTATTTATATGTGTGTGTGCGTGTTTGTGTGTGTGTTTATATGTGTGTGTGTGCGTGTTTGTGTGTGTGTGTGTGTTTATATGTGTGTGTGCGTGTTTGTGTGTGTGTGTGTGTTTATATGTGTGTGTGTGTGTTTGTGTGTGTGTTTATGTGTGTGTGTGTGTGTGTGTGTTTGTGTGTGTGTGTGTGTGTGTGTGTGTGTGTATCATTAGAATATTAAAATTAGAATTTTAGTGGAAAAGATTTTTGAGATATTTGATTACATGGAAAGTCATTATGTTTATCTATGTGTATGTGTTTGATTACATAAAGACTAATATTTTTGCAATAGTTATAATTTTAAAGCTAAGAGTATTTGGTCAAAATTATTATTGAGATATTTGATTACCTGGAAAATCATAATGGCACATGTATGTATCAGAGATGTTAATTTGGTGCGATGACAAATCCCTTTGTTTAAGGGTGGCAGGTCCTAGATTCGAGAGATTTATCAGATATAATCTCTTTGATTTATAGAGATAAAATTATCAAGATATTAATCTCTCCTAGATCACTCGTTAAGTAGAAATCTTTTTCATTGGGTATGATATCTCTCTCTCTCTCTTTCTCTCTCTCTCTCTCTCTACTATATGATCTTTGTAGGTGCAATGTCACATGGAAAGTCATATTGTTGCATGTAGTATATATGTGCTCTTTCTAGGTATAAGGGCAAATGAATTGTCATAACTTGAGTATCCTTGATTTTTTTTGTTCCCATTTAAAATACAATCACTTTTTTTTCTCTATTTTTCTCTCGCTCACTCACACTCTCTACTTCTTTCTTTCTTTCTCTCTCTCTCTCTAATTTTCTCTCACTCATTTTCTCTCTCTAATCCCCCCACACACACTCTCTCTCTCTATATACACATCTCTCTACTTCTCTCCTCTACTCCTCCCTCTCTCTCCTCTCTCTCCTCTCTCTATCTCTTCTCTCTCTCCTCTCTCTTTCTCTCTCTCTCTCTCTCCTCTCTCTATCTCTTCTCTATCTCTTCTCTCTCTCTCTCTCTCATATATATATATATATTAGTTATGAGTTTGATCTCCAAAGATGTCAAATATGCTTTTCAGCGACTCAATAATATTATCATGTTGTTTGGACTGCGGTGTTATCTGCCTTGATTCATGAGCCCCGATGCTCTATATATATATATATATATATATTCACACACATACACACACACACTTATAGTACCTAAAATGTGAGTTATTTTCATGATCTGGTACTTGTGAGTAATGTGAACTTGTGTTCCCTGCAGGCCCCACAGAATTACGAGGAGAAATTTCCTGAGAGCAGATAATGATGCAGAATTTTCATTTAAGATTTATGTTCTCTTGATTTTTTTGTCTTTTTTTTTTTTTTTTATAAATTAGATTTTAATAGAAGTATCAGATGCTGTTGGTGGGAATAGGTGCGTGCCACGTGGAGTGCTCAATGTTTCCCATTACTGTAGAATCATCGTATTTGTAGCCTAATTTTATGATTTCTCTGATGTGAATATTTTTTTTTTAATTAAAAAAATATATGTTGTTGAGTGGAAATAATTTTTATCAAAATTCATTATATATTATGACGTAATGACGTGCCTATTTTCGTGTTCAAAAATTATTTTGGTTTTTCGTCAATTATCTAATTCGTGCTTCTTTAATTTCGAGTAAAATAAATATTTAATTATTTTTCGAACTATAGTTTATTAAAATTTTAATTTATTTGGCTCGTCTCATGTGCAAGTTCAAAGAAATAAATAATATTGGATGATAAAATAAATTAATGTAGTATTAATTTTTTACTCCATGAATAAAAACAGAAATTCAGGAAACCTTGACCGTGAGTGGCAGAACCAGTGGTGGGGAGTGGTCTCGTCCTTCTCCGCGGCGGCCTAACTCTGGTTCCTGTTCTTCCTCGACTTATTTGCTCTCCCCATGACGGAAGATGTGGAAATGAAGGAGCCATCAGCTCCTTCGAGTTCCCCTGTTACTCTCTCCACGCACTCGGCTATTCAGAGCAGGCATCTTGCTGATAGTGCCTCGACGTTAGGGTTGAAGGAGATTGCCTCGGTGATCGAGGCCGGCGCTTATGCGAGGGAAGTTCGCCGAATTGTACGCGCCCTGCGCATGACCTCGACGTTGAGGCGATCGTTATCGGGGGTGGTGATCTATAATTTCCTCGACGTCGTTCTTGCTTCGGGATCGGAACCGCGTGTTAGATTATTGACCTATTTTCCAAAGGTAATTTTGATTGTTCCATCGTTTCCATCGCCTTGTTGCTGCTCTTTCGTCGACTTTTTCAGTTTTTTTATTGCTGTGCTGCGTGTTTTTTTGTCTTTTTGACCTCGCCCTCGCTGTGATTAATGTTCTAATGGTCCTGCTTCCTTCCTGTTGTTTGAATTGTTAGAAGAGAACTGGGTTGTAATCCGATTTTGGTACGTTGCCTTTTGCACTAGACGGCAGTATTTTCTTCTTTGCCCTGATATCCTCCCGGAAAGTGAGTGCAAATGTCGTCTTCTTTCTGGAAAGGAGTCTAGCAGGTTTGTTGATGGAGTTGGGTTGATTTCATTTTGGCCCCGTGACTGGTAGCTGGAACATTCCTCATCTGCTTCTCGAACCCTGCGATCTTTTACAGTTGCCATTTTTCTTTCCACATCATTGCCAATCTGTCTCTCATTTCTTATTATCTATTCTTCTCGAAGCATTGTGATGAGGATTGAGAATTCGGCATGTCTTTTGCTCTTGTGAAATTGTTACCATTTTTGCTTCGTTGGGTATGCACTAGCTAAGCTAGTAGTTTTCATTTTGAGTCTCTGTGTATCTTTCTTCTATGGCGATAGGAGAATGATCAGGAAATGGAGGTTGATAGTGCAGTGCCCGTGAAGGCAGGCTCGGTGAAACACCCTGTACCAGAGCTGGAGGTTTATTGCTATTTGTTGACTACAATGTTTCTAATTGATCAAAAGAGATACGATGAGGTAAAATCTCTCATCTTCTCTACTTTTCTGCTAAAAATTCCTCTGTTGATGATGAGTGGCACTCGTTGGCGCAGGCAAAATCTTGCTCTTCGGCCAGTATTGCCAAGCTGAAGAACTTGAATCGAAGAACGGTTGATGTTCTAGCATCAAGATTGTATTTTTATTACTCTCTTAGCTATGAGCTGACAGGCGATCTTGCTGAAATTCGTGGGTACGCTCTGCAAGCTATCATCTTTAGATGGATTTTGTAGTTTTGGGTGATCGTAGATTCTCAAGTTATACGTTGAAATATACTTCCAGCTTCTTGATCAAATCCATCTCTTATTCCAACTAGACATAGTTAGGGTTTATGTTGCAGAGCTCGACAAATAATCTTCTAACATGGCCAGTTTCTCTGTATCAGAAACCTCCTCGCACTCCACAGGATGGCAACGCTGCGCCATGATGAGCTTGGCCAGGTATGATCAGCTCAAACAGGTAATTCTTCTCGTAATGTTGCTGTTGTTGAATCTATGCCCGCGCGGTTTTGTTGTTGTTGCAGGAGACACTTCTGAATCTGCTGCTGCGCAATTATCTTCATTACAGTCTGTATGATCTGGCAGAGAAGCTGAGGTCCAAGGCTCCAAGATTTGAAGCTCACTCTAACCAACAGGCATGCGATGATATCTTTGGTGCCCGCCCATCTTCATCCTTCTCCATGTTTTGACACCTCTTTCTGTCTGCATCATCGTTGCAGTATTGTCGATATCTGTTCTACTTGGGGAAGATAAGAACGATTCAGCTGGAGTACACTGATGCAAAAGAGTCCCTGCTGGAAGCCGCTCGAAAAGCACCTGCTGGAGCTCTTGGGTTTCGCATTCAGTGCAACAAGTGGGCCGTCATCGTCCGGCTGCTGCTCGGAGAAATTCCGGAGAGGATTCTTTTCATGCAGAAAGGCATGGAGACTGCGCTGAGACCTTACTTCGAGTTGACGAATGTGAGTCTCGTCTGATACCACAAAATTATCTGTGGCTCGATGCTTAGAATCGCTGCTCGTCTGTGTCAGGCTGTGCGGATTGGAGACTTGGAGCTCTTCCGGACTGTGGCGGACAAGTTCTCGTCGTCGTTCATCGCAGACAGGACTCACAATATAATCATTCGACTGCGGCACAATGTGATACGAACGGGCCTGCGCAACATCAGCATCTCCTACTCCCGCATCTCGCTCGCCGATGTGGCGCAGAAGCTGCGGCTCGACTCCCATGACCCGGTGGCCGATGCAGAGAGCATTGTCGCCAAGGCTATTCGCGATGGGGCAATTGACGCTGCCGTCGATCACGTGAATGGGTGGATGGTGTCGAGAGAAACCGGCGACATCTACTCCACCAGCGAGCCCCAAGTCGCTTTCAACTCCCGTATATCCTTCTGCCTCAACATGCACAATGACGCTGTTCGGGCGCTTCGTTTTCCCCCAAATTCACACCGCGAGAGGGAGAGCGAAGATAAGAGAAGGGAGCGTCTCAAGAAGGAAGAAGAGCTTGCGAAGCACATGGCTGAGGAAGAAGACGATGAATTCTAGCTTTCCATTTCGCTCCTTTTGCAACAAGTTACATCATCATCCATCGCGGATTTTTATTGATATTTCCTCTCTCTCATATATATATATATATATATATATATATATATATATTAATATTTAAGTTGATATGGCAAGTTGAAGGCTATTTTGAACCAAAAATTCAAGATGAGAGGTAAGTATATTTATTAATGATGATTTTTAATTTGAAGAATTATTTGAATTTATAAAAAATAAAATAAAATATTAAAACACAATTATCACTTTACAAATTGCATTCGATTTTTTTTAGTTATTTGCTAAAAATCAATTTATTTTTAAAAGTTTATTTCTGTAAGATCAATATCAAAATTGGAAACAGAAAATGCTCGATATAAAATTTTGCTCCAAAATGTTTTTATTATAAAATAGATAAAACAATTAAATTGGTAATAGCAGAATAATATCAATTTAATGGTCTCTAAACATAACCATGTGAATAATAACTAAATTTTAACGTAGCGCCACAAAAACTCAAAAAAAATAATAATAATAATAATAATAAAAAGCGTGCACGCAGCACGCTTCATCCAAAAGAATTGAGGCTGAAGTCGCGAACCAAGCTGGTAACATCTAGCGGAAATTTTCTAGAAGTAATTGTTCTGCCAAAGAGTTGAAATGGATTTGAGATTGCGTCCACGTATGCAGCGTGGAACTTGCTAAATAGCTGCAACACATAAAATAAACATAAATTAAACATAAATTAAACATAAATTAAACATAAATTAAACATAAAATAAACATAAAATAAACATAAAATAAACATAAAATACATATAAAATACAGATAAAATAAACAATTTTTACCTCCTATAATTATAAAATTTATTGGCAATAAATTTTTATTTATATTTTACAGAAATTGATAATAGAATCTATTTTAACTTAACATTCGAACAAAATTTAATATTTTAATATTCTATTTTATTTTATGGTTTTATATAATTTCTTCATTTCACGAAAATATATTTACAGCAGTAATCTGAATTTTTTTTTTTTTTAAATGGAAATAAAAACACAGTTTGTAGCAACTCTAACTATACATGATCTATGTTGATGCTACTTACATTTCGTACATCAGCATCTTTGACATCTACATCTGTCATCACCAAGATAAACTTCACCTTGGAGTTGGTCAAGTAGCCATATCTGAAGAACAGAACAAATGCTCAAGTTCTGAGCCAAATCGCATGCCAATCAACTAAAACAAGAAAAATTACACTTTATAGCTCTCGGTTGGAATCAGCAAGCCAAGATATGTCTCGTTCGCCATTGGTCCTGAATTTTTGGGATTGTTTACTGTAAACAAGTAAATGTCACACCAAGGGCAAAATAGGAATATATAACCAAACAACTTACTATTAATCAAACAACAATCCACCAACAATATGATAGTCCATTTGGAACACAATTTGATCCCCAAGAATACCAGATATGAACCCTAAAGTAATATGTGTGTGTGTGTAAGTGTGTGTGTGTAAGTGTGTGTGTGTGTGTGTGTGAGTGTGTGTGTGTGTGTGTGTGAGAGAGAGAGAGAGAGAGAGAGAGAGAGTGTGTGTGTGTGTGTGTGTGTGTGTGTGTGATCACTCTATTCATACTACTGAGAGATGAGCCTTACATGCCCTGGCTACAAGGCCACAAGGCTCATCATATAAAGATTGAGAGATAGTATGAGATGAGTTTATGAGAAGGAGAGAGATGATGAGGATGAGATAAAAAAAAATCAAACAAAAATATCATTTATCAGGATAGACTCATCGTTGTTCATTATATTATAGAAACTTATTTTTCATTTTTAACTCTAGATTACAACTACTGCTTGCTTATACTTACGTAGAGGTAGAATGAGAGAGAAATATCATCTCCATTAGAATTTATTAGTGTGTGTGATCACGATTACATAAATATTAATACATTAGGTCTCATTAGAACTTTAAAATTAAAAATATTTAGATGAGAATAATACTGTGATGGATGAGCATCTAAGAAATTCTCATGATATACCATATTTATACATATATTGGAAATCATGCATTGGTACAGTGACAGGTGCTTTCGTCCAATGATGGTAGGTCTAGAAGTGTCAAACATGTTGGGCCGAGCCAGCCCGATTTTAGGCCTCCCAATGGGCTACCATGCCGGGCCAGGAACGGCACGGTACATTAACTGTGCATGGCCCAGCACAAGCCCACGACCCAAAAACCACAGTGTTCGGCCTGGTTCGAGTCGGACAAGACTCAATTTTTTAAAAAAAATTATGATTTTGGCGGCGCGCCACCACACTTCTTCGCCCTTTAGAGGCTTGACGAAGCCTCGCCTGTAGGGCGTCGGCTCATATTGACCACATTCGGTGGGGGATCACGCGTGCCGTGCCCACATGCCTGGCACGGCACGAAGGGCCGGGGCACGACACTGTAGCGTGTCGTGCCGAGCCCAGGCCGACCTAGCCCGTTTGACACCTCTAAAAAGGTCTCAATTTCGATACTCATCAAGAATAATCTCTTAGATTTTCAAAGCTAAAACAATCAATATATTAACATCTCTCAGACCTTGCACTAAGTAGAATCCTTGTACAATGAGTTCGACGCCCATTAAGATTTATTTGTACAAAGCCCAAAAATGTCACAACTCATCACATTAATGGAATGTGTTAAAACCAACCTAATCATTAAACTGAAAATAAAAAATTTTAATTTATAGTTCATTCAATGGTCAAATTATTAACATGAAATGTCAAACACATTTTTTTATTTGCAATATCAAATAAAAAAAATTAAAATTAGCTAGATGATAATTTGCTTACTTAAAGAATGTTAGTCGTGTGTTCAAGATTTCTTAAAATAAAATTTTTAATATTTTTTTATGGAAATAATGAACAAACACATGACCTTGGCTATAGGGGAAGAGTTGTAGAGAGAGAGAGAGTCAAAGAGAGAGAGAGATGGAGAGAGAGAGATGGAGAGAGAGAAGAAGAGAGATATATATATATATAGAGAGAGAGAGAGAGAGTCAGAGTCAGAATGAGTCAGAGTGAGAAGGAGGAGAAAGAGTTAGAGTCATAGAAAGAAAGAGTCATAGTGAGATGAGGGGAGAGACCAAGTGTGAGAGAATCAAAGTCAGAGAGAGATAGTGAGTTAGAGTGAGGGGGGAGGAGAGTCAGAGTGTGGGATAGCCAAAGTCAGAGAGAGGCTCAAAGTCAGAAAGAGTTAGAGAGAGAGAGAGTGTGTGTGTGTGTGTGTCAAAAAGTTAGAGAGAGTAAAATTCAAAGAGAGAGTGAGAGCATCAGAGAGAGCTTGAGAGAGAGAGCATCAAAGAAAGAGAGAGAGAGAGAGCATCAGAGAAAGAGAGGGAGAGAGAGCCTGAGAAAGAGAACAACAGAGAGAGAGAGTCTGAAAGAGGGTTAAGTAGATGATAAAGAGAGATGTACGGGTACAACTAGCCTACATTAATCAAAAAGCTAACCAATTGATGGTCAAATTAGTCCACCAAACAAATCTAGTCAAGTTTTCAAAACCATGTGTTAATGAGTCTACATTCACATGCTCAAATGACCAACGAACATTGCCTAAGATGTACAACTAGCCTCTTGTAGTTAATGACACTTTGTCTTTTTGTAATATAGCAACCACATCGAAAATGTAACAAATGGATCAATGATATTGTACTTAATGGCTCATTTATATAATTATGTACTTATTCATTATAATATTCATTGATTAGAAATTCAATAAAAAAAGGCTAAGAACTCATAAAGGTGATTACGCCATAATTAAGAGATTAAATTTGTTACATTCTTACATGTATGAAATCCCTCATAACTTTTTGGAAAAGAACATAGAATCAAAAATTAGATTACATGAGTATAATGGAAGTTGCCTCAATAAACATTTATTCCAAATAGATTATACATGCACCATGACTAGTTATTCCCATTCGGCATGAGAATTATATACGAGGTAATGACATATGTTAAGTATTACATATATAGGTTATTAGTATGACACAGTCATATCTTTTTTGATATAAAATTTTTACCAAATCAAAGGTAAATCAGCGAGCATTTCACTTTATATGAGACACACGAACTTGTTCTGCATATATTATAGAGGTGTCAAATGGATCATGCCATACAGGTAAACACACGAACCCAATGACTCAGTCTGGCAGAACCCAATTGGCCCACAGCCAGACACTTCTATGCCTAGTTGAGTGTGTTATGGGTAGCCTAAATACCCAATTAAAATTTTTTGAAATTTTAATTTATTAGAAATATTATATTTACATATCAAAATAATATAATTAAAAAGTATATTACAATAAAAATATAAATGAATCAAAATTAAATTAATAATTAAAATAAATATTTTACAGCCAACTCATTTCAAAAATCAAAATATTATAAAAATATAATCTAAAATATTATACATAACATAAGATGAAAATGAAACAAAAAAAATAAAATATATATCATCATCGCATGATCATCAGTCCATGTATGTCGTATGGAAGTGCAAACAAATATAAATCATTATTATCATGTATAATTCTGAAAGTAACACTAGTGATAGCCTCAATATCTTTGATATCCTATGATTATTCATCTACCATCAACTCTTTTGATTTATCCTAAATACTTAATCTTAAATCTTTCTAATACTTCAAACATGTAGATGTCTACGATATCTAATCATAGTCCTGATTTCGAATATGAAATAATATTATCAACCATAGAAAAAATAAGCTCTGATATTATATTAGACATTGAATAGCATAATCTAGTGTCTAGCATAGTCCATTGTCCACCTCTTTGGCAGCCACGTTATGTGAATTAATAAATAAAAAATAAATATGTACCATAATCGCTTTAATTTATTTGTGCAATAATTTAGAGTCGTAGTCAACTTACAAGCCCAGAGTCAAGAACAAATAATAAAACAAAGAAAACAACACAGAAGAGGAAAGATGTGAATAAAAAAAATGAATTTGATATAAATAAAAAAAATTATATTCTATATCTATAAAAATTTATTATATTAAAATAATATTTTTTTTATTTTTTTAATATAAATGGGCAGAAATCCAACAACCATCAAATTTCTATGTGTAACCATTTGAATAAAATCTGACGACAACAAAAAAATACATATCATAGACACTTGCATGCTAGAATGTGACGTGTGACTTGTTTTTTTCCATGTCGGAACCCATTACGTAAAAACATAATGGGAAGGACCGATAGCTGACAAGCCAAGTTTTTTTAAAAAACTAGGTTTGGCTCGGTGACCCGTGACATATAACTAATGCCCAATCATGGGTCACCATGCTTGTGGACCGCATCTATGAACCAGGCACGTAGATCGTGCTTGGCCGAACACAAGGCATGAATGGCCATTTCAATTCAACACGACTCTAATCCAAGCATAATTCTGGATCATGTCGTATAAGTCCAGATGATGACTATTTAAGGTCATGCCATGCCGTGCTAGGCCATACACGACTATTTTGAGTGATGGCTCATGTGGTGCCCGAGCTGCCTCACCCACTTGACACCTTTAATATACTATAAGAGATGTTAATACTAGTCAAAGCAGAAGTAGAAACAAAAGAGCTTTAATTCAATATACACACTACGAGAAAATGGGTCGCACCATGGATACTTGTTGAGGGTTAGTTTAAAAAATCAGACCAAAAACATTACATACATTAATAAAAATAGACCAACTATCAAATCTATTCAAAGATCAACATACTGTGACTCATACTGAAGGGAGATAATGAAGATGTTTCTCCAGTAGCACATTAAATTCTTATTTTTTTCTTCTATCTCAAACTCAGAAATAATTTAGTCACAAATCATAGTCATGTTATTATAGATTATTATTTTCTTTGCATTCTATTTTTCACTTGCTTATTGAGCATTGTGATAATTAATGACAAACTAACAAAATTTATTATTTATTATAACATTCAATTTTATTCAATATTTTTTTAGATATTATATTTATTCATGATTGCTCTCGTGCTCTGTTTTATTTAATTTTATGAAATATCTTTCTAAACAATTCATCTTTAACTTTATGTTCTCCATATAATTTTTTTTTTGTATATCAACATTTTCTTCTTCTATATTTCATGTACAAGGTAATATTATATTTTAATATAATTTATTTTGAATAAAATTTTGAATTCTTTATTAAGCATATAATACTCTAACTATTATAAATAAAATAATCTTCTTTAATTTATATCCAAACTCTTCTAGTAGAAATTATGATCAAATTATTAATTTACCAGCTTGTATAACTATAATATATTATGTCTCTATCATAAAAGTATACATAATAGCCAATATCTTTAATATAAAACTTACAACTATTCCAACAAGAATAAACACATACCCAATGATAAACTTGATATTATCAATATCCTCTGGATAGTATAAATCAACATAATTTCTAAAAATAAGATATGAATCTCCATATTATAATGTAGAAATTGATGTATTTTTAACTTGTCTCAAAATCTTATTTAACAGTATACTCATATTATTTACTATAATTCATCATTTATCAACTAACAACTTTTATTATTTATGTAATATCTGACCTTTGTACAAATCATAACAAGCATTAAATTTCTGACAACTAATACATATGAAACTCATGACATTTTCATTATATATGCTTCATTGCTATGACTCATACAATTTTAATAACATATAATTAATAAGAAGAGTAAAAGTTAACTTACAATCGTTGATTATAGAATACACCAAAACTTTCTTGATATAATTCTTTTTTGAGAGTTGAGTTTTCATATTATTTGTATCTCGATAAATTTATATTACAAAAATCTTATTTGCTAATCACATATCATTCATATCAAATTTTCTTATCAAATATGCTTTCATTTATTAGGCATTAATTTGTTTGAGTCATACGACCAACATATCAATCATACAGTAAGATAATAAAAATAATATCCTCAAATCCTTTGTAATATACATAAAAATCTAAATTAAATCTATTATATCAAAACTCATGATGAATGAATCAAATATTTTATACTATTATCTTGGTGCTTGTTTGAGACAAGTAGAAATTTATTCAATCAACGAGCTAATTTTTTTGATTTTTTTCAAACCTTTTGGTTGTAGTAACTAGTATATATATATATATTTCAAATTCTTCATGAAAAAATATAATTTTTATATCTAATTACTCTAATTATAAATCATATTTAGTGCATATTATTAGGACTACTTGAATTATTGTAAGTAGAGTAACAAAAAAAAATATTATTGAAATCGATGCCTTCTTATTGGGAATATCTTTTTAACTACCAATAATATATATTACCACTCCATTTAATCATTATTATTATATTTAATCTTATATACTCATCTATTTATAATGACTTTTTTTTATGTGATAGCCAAACAAAATCACATCTTTGCTATGTGAAGATTTTCAATTTCTCCATGCAATGCTACATCTATTAGTAGATCATCTTCTTTACTTTTTATGAATTCATGTAACATTGATGACTCTTCGTACTCTGATAGTAGATAAAATACAACTATTTTTTCATAACTTGGATTAGGTGTTAAGTTGATTCTCTTCTCTCACAATTTAATAATCTTAGCTCAAATACATCAACCATATTTGATATTTATTCACTGTGCTCTAGTATTTCATATTCTAATTGTTTGTTTCCAAGAAAACTCATCAGCTTTATATTCTCTCTCTCTCTCTCCCTACAACATATCTTCTTTAAAAATAACAACATTACTGATGATAATCTTACTGATAGTTGCATCCAACAAGACTTCCAAATGAATATAGGCAAAAATAATCAATTGATTCATCAATCCATATTTTCAACGATATCTTCAAATCACTCACAATTTATAGTAATAGATTGATCACAAAATAAAAATCTTGATTATTTCTACCCAAAATGATTTGATCATCCTCAAAGTTCTGAACATGACTCTTATTTATTCTAACAAGATTATAGTCATCAATTTTGCTAGTCTATTTTATTATAAAGTATATGTCACTGAATATTGCATCGTATATCTTCTCGTCGACAAAATTATCAAATTTAATATTAATATATTCTCTCTCATTATCAATCTTCGAACATTTAATCTTTCTTTTTTACATTCAAGTTCTACTTGTATTTTAATTTTTTTAAAAAATAAAAACATGTTTATCTTTCTCTTGATTTGGTATACTCCACATCTCTTAGAGTTGTCATTCACATATGATACAAAATATCTTGTACCTCCTAGAAATAGAAATGGTATTTACTAAATATCAAAATAAATTAATCAAAAGATAGATTTATTTTTTATATTATAACTGCTAAACATTAATTTATGTTATTTACTAATAACACAATGCTCATAGAATAATAATGATATTTTTTGGGCCCTAGAAAAAATTCTTGTTAAATAAGAATGTTCAAATCTAATTTTGACATATAATAAAATATATATGCTGCGTCATAGTTACTTATTCTATCAAACTTGCTAAAATCATAGATATTTCTTATTCTTATTGTGTTTCTCTTATAAGCATGTATAAATTTGTGGTTACCTACCATACTTCATTATTATAAGTGCTTCTTTAACTATTTCCATCGTCTCATTTTGAATATAAATTTTGCATCCACCATTATCTAATTGTTCTAAATATGATAGCTTTACTTCTAATATTAGAACTAAGAAAGTTTCAATCTATATTATTTATTAGTAACAAAATACTTATAAAAGGATAATGTTATAATGCTAAGTCATGGCTAACTGTTGTATCAAACTTACTAAAAACATAGTAAGTTTACAATTTTTAAACCTCATTCTCATTTTTATTATATTTTTTCCTTTAATTATATATAAATTTATGATTATTTTTTGATTTCATTATTATAAGTACTTTTTTAACTATTTTCATAATCTTATTTTGAATACAAATTTTGCACTCACTATTATGTATTATCTAATTATCATAAATATAATAGATTTTTTAGGCCCTTCACAATTCAAGTCCATTTTAAATGATGCATATTGTATAATCATACATCTTAATTCTAATAATACTAATAATATTAATTTCTAAAATATTATCATTACTCATAAACACGGATGCACCCAGTACAAGTTCCTATTAATATAACATTTTCTCTAAAAAGTAATATGTATTTTGCTCATAAGACTATCGACCATATATCAACCAACTTTTTTTTAATCTTTAATAATTATTATCTTACTATATAAAATTTCATAATTATATGAAACACTTGCCACATTATTTCTCTTTTATGTTATGATCCATAAATAATCGATAAAAGATTAATATTTTTTAATTGTTAATGTATTTCATCATTGAAACAAATTTAGACATTTAAAAAGTATAAAATTTTCAGAACAATTTTGCTATGTAATGACTAGCCTATATTAAATTTCTTTTTTTGATTAATATTTAAATATATTTGATAATACATTATTTATTACTACTTAATACAAACTTATAATAGCATCATCATTCAGTCGATCTCACTTCTTACTTTCAATAATTTCTAATCTCCTTTCGATTACTTCTAAGCAATTTTTCTTCTTCGAGATGATTTTTATTTTCATCTTTAATGGTTAAGAATAACTTCAACTGAATTTTTTTACTTTGAAATCATTATTTATTTTACTTCTATGATGAACAGTACATTAGACTAATAGCAACTATATGTGTAAAATATACCAAAAAAATTCTCAAGTAAATGATGAGATTGTAATGATCCCTTCTAAAAGTCATTTTCATTGAGACTTTTATCAGCATTTTGACAAAACGGTATAATACATATATTAATTACAAAAATTATTATCCTATATCTCATATATAATATCATTGTTATTAAAATAAAAGTCACAATAACAATTTTAAATAAAAAATTCTATAAAAAAAATAAAAAATTAGACAATAAAATAAAATAGTTAACATCATTTGGGTTGGGGATAATAACAAATAAGGAAAAATATTATTTTTATAGAAGACCAAATAATATCAAAAAAAAAATTTGATTTTGACAATATAAGAACATCTCCAACTAGCTAGCTATTTATTCACTTTAGCTATTTTAGCTAGTCAGACACAAAAAATTTTCTCCAACCCATTATCTATTCCACTTTCTATTTTCTAGTTTACTCAAATGACTCTACAAATTTAGAGAGTCATTTAATCTCTCTAAATTCTCTCTCTTTTTTTCCCCTATCTCTCTCTCTACATATGTTCTGACTTTTTTAAAATTATTAGAAGTTATATGTAAAAGAGAAAGTATGATTTGAGTGTATTCTAAAAATTTGCTGGCTAAATTAGTAAATTTAATATTTAAATATATTTTGAGTAGCTATTTTGTTAAGTGTGGTTGGAGATGCTCTAACACTTCAACTACCTAAAATTGACCTGAAGAACACAATCAACTAAAAAATATAATGGCGGATAAAAATGAATGTTAGCTCTTATCTCCCGGCTATTATCCTTTAGGGTGAATTCTCATCGTTCGAAATCCAAAATCAAACCAGGAAAAAAAACAATAAAATCCAATTCAAGGATTCGATAATCATTATATTCTTAAAAAACAAACTCATTTTGATGGCTTAGACTATCGTTCATAACATGTGCGTTTACCTCGCTCGTCAAAGACATCGAGAGAACAATGGACGATGTGGTGGAACTTCAGATCGTCGTCTGTGCCAGTAAAAGTGCGTATGTACAGTGGATTGTTCTGCAAGTCCATGAAAGAGCGGTGTTAGACGCGATGTGTTGTCGAATCAAAGAGATTAGAATAACAAGAAACGACGCGTACTTCGCGACCAACAACACCAAGACACAATATCATCTTCTTCAGCGATTGTGCTTTTTGACTCCGATGTGATCACTGGTAACAGTACGAAAAACACGATTTATTACATCCAAGCATGCATAGTTTTCTTTTCTGCAAGTGTAGTATGGACACATGGTCGGGCCTGTTGTTGGACGGTTGTGGGGCCGTGGTTGGGCCCTTTTAAGCGTAACAATTTAAACAAATATAAGTTATATAGTTTATATGGTCTATGTCGTCTATGTCGCCTGTGTGGCCTATGTAGTCTATGTGGTCTATGTGGGCTATGTGGGCTATGTGGTCTATCTGATCTATTTGGTCTATGTCGTCTGTGTGGCCTATGTAGTCTATGTGGTCTATGTGGGCTATGTGGGCTATGTGGTCTATCTGATCTATTTGGTCTATGTCGTCTATGTGGTCTAATGGTCTATGTGGTCTATCTGGTCTAATAGTCTATGTGGTCTATCTGATCTATTTGGTCTATGTCGTCTGTGTGGCCTATGTAGTCTATGTGGTCTATGTGGGCTATGTGGGCTATGTGGGCTATGTGGTCTATCTGATCTATTTGGTCTATGTCGTCTATGTGGTCTAATGGTCTATGTGGTCTATCTGGTCTAATAGTCTATGTGGTCTATGTGGGCTATATGGTCTATGTGGGCTATTGGTCTATTTGGTCTATATGGTATATGTGGTCTATGTAGTCTATCTGGTCTATGTCGTCTATGTCGTCTATGTGATCTATCTGGTCTAAGTGGTCTATGTCGTCTATGTGGTCTATGTGCTCTATCTGATCTATGTGGTCTAAGTAGTCTATTTGGTCTATGAGGTCTATGTGGGCTATGTGATCTATTTTGTGGTTTATGTGGGCTATGCGGTCTATGTGGTCTATGTGGTCTATATGGTCTCTCTGGTCTAAGTCATCTATCTATCTGGTCTAAGTGGTCTATCTGGTCTAAGTGATCTATCTAGTCTAAGTGGTCTATCTAGTTTATGTGGTCTATGTGGTTTCTGTGGTCTATGTTGTCTATGTTGTTTATATAGTTTATAGAGTTTATATCATTTATATAGTTTATATAGTTTATATCGTTTATATAGTTTATAGAGTTTATATAGTTTGTAGAGTTTATATAGTTTGTAGAGTTTATATAGTTTGTATAGTTTGTATAATTTGTTTAGTTTGTGTAGTTAGTGTAGTTTATATAGTTTATTAGACTATATAAATTCATATACACTTATATTTTAACTATATAAGCATTTTATTATTTATTTTTTTGAAAAAAATATAAATATCTACATGCACACGCGCACGCACACACACACACACACACTCACCCACTCACTCACATATTAAATTCATATACACTTTTGAGGCTCGGCGAGACTTGCCTCTCGGGCGTTGGCTCGTTATGATCACGCTTGGTGCGTGGTCATGTGTGCCTTGCCGTGCTCGGCACGGCACGTGAGCTGAAAACTTTGACCCTGCACGACATGACTCGGGTAGTAGGCTCGCTCGGCACGGCCTGGCACTGTAACATCCCATGCCTCGTGCAAGTCTAGATCGGCCCGATCCATTTGATATCTTTATTACAAATATTATTAGAATACTTTGAATATAGATAAAAAAATTAATTTATTTTATGATAGTCACTTTCGAGTTTGCACTAAAGACAAAAATAGATAAAATAAAATAATATATAATAATTAACATCACTTTCGAGTTTGCACGAGAAAAGATAAAATAATAAAATATGGATATATACAAAATTTATATGGAAAATAACACATTTGATGTACCAATGAAGCTATTAAAAGGAGATAAATTATATGATATTAATGTTCTATAAACTTAATAAAAATATAAATATGGCTTATGAAAATTGAACTTCATGTAGAAAAATATAATATCTAAATTTTAAATAGGGTAGATGAAATTTACTCTTTCCACATCAAAAAATTTTTATGTGATTTTTAAATTTTTATTATATAAAAAAGTTTTCATTATCATTTATACTTCATCACATTCACAAATATCTTTTAGATTATATTTTATTTATTATCTAATTTATTTTACATAATTAATTTATTTTAAATTATTAATGTGAGTTTTATTTTTATAATAAAATAAAATAAAATAAAATGAGATGAAATAAAATAAAATAAAATAAATGCGTATCATTTTAAAAGGTGTTTAAGCTGCACCCTTGTCCCAGATCATTTTCTGCGATTAAGACATTTCAAAATTTCTATTTATCCGAAAAATTGTTGCTCACCGTGGAGCTCCATAGCTGCTCTGCTGCTGATTTGATTAATTCACTGTCATTCTCATCAAAACGTTACTGTCACTTATAAACCAGATAAAGCTCACTTGCCTTGTTATTTCCAGATTAAAAGAAGTTCTTCGAGAGAGCACAAATCTCTCCTCTCTTGATCGATCGCGTAACTGCGTTTTCAAATCCAACAGGTTCGTTTCTAGTTTGAGCTCCATTCTTGCTATTTTGCTCCTTTATTTGTTACATGGTTCGGCATGAATCTGAACCGGTATTTGTGGACTTATTTATGCGTGTTGATTTCCTGTATTGGTTGTTACTTTTCATCCTTTTGAGTAGTTCGATGCTGCTCAACTGGTTTCTATAATCTGGCATGTTTGTTGTGATATAGAACAGAGCTTGTCTTGCTCGTGGAGTTTTGATTTCTGTTTCCGATACTGTTTCGCGATAATGAAGTGTTAGCCCGAAGACTTTCTCTCGACGATGAATATGTTCGTACATTGAACGTACAATCACTGTTTCAATTGTTGAAACATAAACTTATTTAAAAAAAAAATAATTTTAAATTTTGAAAATTCAAAGTTAAATACTTGGCCTAAGTTAGCTGAGAATTTAATTTAATTTTGAATTTTCAAAATTCAAAGTTTTCAAAATTCAAAATTTAAAAGTTAAATACTAAGTTTAAGATAGTTGAGATTTTTGTGAGCTTTTATAACCTATAAATAACTATATTATATTTGTGTTTAATAATTTTCATTCTTAAGTGTTCGAAGCATTTTTAAAGTATTATTATTTTTTGCTTTCTTCTTTCATTTTCTTTCGAACAAATTGGTATCGGAGGTGATGGTTAATAGCGAGGTGATGGTAAATAGTGGTATGATTCCCTTCCAAGTTCAAGTGCTCCACAAGAGTAACTATGACAACTAGAGCATTAAGTTGAAGACTCTCATTGGATCACAAGATGTGTGAGACATAATAGAGAAAAATCACGAAGAATTAGAGAATGAAGATGTCATATCTCGAGCTCAAAAGGATAGTTTGAGAGACTCAAGAAAGAGAGACAAAGAGGCTATCTATCTAATCTATCAATGATTAGATGAAAATGATTTTAAGAAAATATCAGAAGCAAAGACAGCAAAAGAAGCATGTGGGAGAAGCTTCAAATCTCATATAAGGGCGCAGATCTGGTTAAGAAGGTACATCTTCAAACCTTAAGAGCTGAGTTTGAAACATTAAATATAAAAGAATGAGAAGTCATTTCGGATTACTTCTCTAGAGTCTTAACAATGATAAATCTATAAAAAAGAAATAGTGAAATATTAAGTGATGTAAGAATCATGAAAAAGATTATTCGATCGACAGATATAAAATTCGATCATATTGTTGATATTATTGAAGAAACAAAAGATTCGCAAGTCATGACAATAGAATAGTTGATGGGTTTCTTGCAAGCCTGTGAAGAAAATAGGAAGAAAAAAGAAGAAATCGAAGAGTAATTACTCAAAACTCAGATTGATAATGTCCAGAATGATAGAAATCAATAAGGAAGAGGTCACGGTCGGGGAGGTCATGGACGTGGACAAAGTTGAAGGTCCTATGATAATGATAATAATATCCAAAAAGAAAAAAACTCAATAAGAGGTTATGGAAGAGACAACTACAGATCGAGGTATGATATGTCGCATATCAAATTCTACAACTGTAAAAGGTTTGATCATTATGTCTCAGAATGTAGAGCTTCAAATAATAAAAGAGTGGAAGAAAAGGCTAATTATGTGAAAGAAAAAAGTTAAGACAGTGTAACATTGCTGCTGGCTTATAATGATAATGCAAAAAGTGAAGATAACTCATGATACCTTGATTATAATGCAAGTAATCATATGTGCGAAAAAAAAGCATGTTCGTAGAGCTTGATAAATCAGTAAGTGAGAATGTGGTTTTTGAAAATGAATCAAATGTAGCGGTAAAAGATAGATGTGACATTCTCATTCAATTAAAGAATAGAAATCATCAATTTATTTCTAATATTTATTATGTATCAAACATGAAAAGTAATATTTTGAGTCTAGGATAGCTCTTAGAGAAAGATTATGATATTCATCTAAAAGATAATAATATTTATATAAGAGATAAGAAGAATAATTTAATTGCTAAAGTATCAATGTCTAAAAATTGAATGTTTATGCTTGGTATTCAAAGTGATCTTGCAAAGTGTCTCAAGGTATGTTACAAAAATACGTGGCTTTGGCATCTTTAATTTGGACATCTCAACTTTGGAAGATTAAAATTACTCTCCAAGAAGTAAATAGTGAGAGGACTACCAGTTATTAGTCATCATAATCAAATATGTGAAGGATATCTACTTGAAAAGCAATTTAAGAAGTATTTTCCAAAGGAGTCAAGCTCAAGAGCTCGAAAGCCACTGGAACTTATACATACAGATGTGTGTGGTCCATTCAAGCCAAGCTCACTTGGTAAGAGCAACTATTTTTTTCTATTCATAGATGATTGTTCAAGAAAAACTTGGATATATTTCTTAAAAGAAAAATCAGAGATATTTGAAAAAATTAAGAAATTCAAAGCTCTTGTTGAGAACGAAAGCGGGCTTCTAATCAAATCTATGAGATCAGATCATGGAGGAGAATTTATATTGAACAAATTTCAGGAATATTGTGAAGATCATGAACTTCAAAGATTTCTCACAGTTCCGAGATTCTCTCAACAAAATGGAGTAGCAGAAAGGAAGAATAGAATTATTCTTGACATGATGAAGAGCATGCTTAAAAACAAGAAGCTACCAAAAAAATTATGGGCATAAGCAATTACATGTGTAGTGTATCTATCCAATTGATCTCCAACAAGAAGCGTATGGGGGAAAATATCACAAGAAGCTTGGAATGGAAGGAAGCCAAGTATTTCCCATCTAAAAGTCTTTGGAGGCATAGCTCATGTGCATGTCCCTGATGAGCAAAGAAGCAAGCTGGATGATAAAAATCAGAAATACATTTTCATTGGTTATGATGCAAACTCTAAAGGCTACAAGCTTTATAATCTTGATACTGAAAAGATAATTATTAGTCGAGATGTCATATTCAATAAAGGAGAATGAGACTGAGAACAATAAAATGAAGACTACAACTTCTTCTCTTATGTTGAAGAAGATGATGTAGAACATCCAATGCTAGAACAAATAGAAGATGAGCCTACTACTCTACTAATTTTACCAGCTGGGAGTATTCAAGAAGAAGAAAGTTCAAGTGAAAGAATTTCACATTTCAGAAGTATATAATAAATATATGAGGTAACAGAAAATCAAGAGAATCTTACTTTTTTTTGTCTTTTCGTCGACTATGAGCATATGAACTTTCAAGAAGTAATTAGAAATAAGAATTGAAAACAAGTAATGAATGAAGAAATAAAGGCAATTAAGAAGAATGATACATGAGAATTAGCTTTACTTCCTAAAGGGCACAAGGCAATTGGTGTGAAATGAGTATACAAAGCAAAGAAAAATATCAATGGAGAAGTTAAAAGATACAAGATAATATTGGTGGCAAAAGGTTACAGTCAAAGAGTCGGTATTGATTATGATGAGGTATTTGCTCCAGTTGCTCGATTAGAAACTATTAGATTTTTTTATTTCCTTGGCTGCTCAAAATAATTGGATGATATAACAAATGGATATGAAATCAGTCTTTCTAAATGAAGTCATTGGAGAAGAAATTTATATTAAACAACCACAAGGGTATGAAGTAAAAGAAGAAGAAGATAAAGTCTTAAAGCTGAAGAAGATACTGTATGAATTGAAGCAAGCTCTAAGAGCTTGGAATGCTCGAATTAACAAATACCTTCAATGAAGAAATTTTATCAAGTGTCCATATGAGTATGTAATTTATATCAAAATTAAAAATGATGATATTTTTATTGTATGTTTGTATGTAGATGACTTAATCTTTACAGGTAGCAATCCAAGCATGTTTGACAAGTTCAAAAAAGAAATGACGAAGGAGTTCGAGATAACTGATATTGGATTCATGTCTTACTACCTTGGTATTGAAGTTAAGTAAGAAGAAAAGGGGATCCTAATCACCCAAGAAGACTATTCTAAAGATATACTTAAGAAGTTCAAGATGGATAACTCTAATACAGTTGGCATGCCAATAGAATATGGAATCAAATTATCCAAGCATGAGAAAGGAAGTAAGGTGGGTCCCACTCTCTATAAAAGTTTGGTGGGAAGTCTATGCTACCTAATATGTACAAGGCCTGATATTTTTTATGCAGTTAGAGTCATTTGTAGATAATTGGAGAATCCAACAATAATTCATTGGAAGACAGCAAAGAGAATTCTTCGCTATATTAAATGTACTACAGACTTTGGCTTGTATTATTTTATTTGTGATAATTTTAAGCTTGTTGGGTATAACGATAGTAATTGGAGTAGAGACATTGATGATCGCAAGAGTACTACTGATTTTGTATTCTATATGGGAGACACTGCCTGTACTTGGGTATTAAAGAGACAACTGACACTTTCCACTTGTGAAGTAGAGTATGTAGTAGCTACCTCCTGTGTATGTCATAAAATCTAGCTTCAAAATCTATTCAAAGAGTTAGGGATGCCTCAAAAAGAGCCGATCAAAATTTTTGTGAACAATAAGTTAGCAATAGCTTTGGCCAAGAACTCAGTTTTCCATGATCGAACTAAACATATTGATACCCGCTGTTATTATATTAGATAGTGCATTGCAAAGAAGGATGTAAAGTTGGAGTATGTGAAGTCTCATGATCAATTAGTTTATATTTTTACCAAACTTTTCAAGAAAGAAGATTTTATCAGGCAAATAAGTTTACTTTGAATAATAAAATCAAGTTTAAGGGAGGGTGTTGAAACATAAACTTATTTTTTTTAAAAAAATAACAATTTTAAAATTTGAAAATTCAAAGCTAAAGACTTGGTCTAAGTTAGTTGAAAATTTAATGAAATTTGAATTTTCAAAATTCAAAGTTTTCAAAATTTAAAATTTAAAGTTAAAGACTAAGACTAAGGTAGTTGAGATTTTTGTGGGCTCTTGTAACCTATAAATAACTATATTGTATTTGTGTTTAATAATTTTTATTCTTAAGTGTACGAGGCATTTTTCAAGTGTTATTATTTTTCTCTATCTTCTTCCATTTTCTTTCCAATGTCAATTTCAAGGAACTCGTTATTGGCATCTTTTTTTCTCGGCATAATATTTTGGTTTTTAAGAAAAATCATCTAACCTGGATTTATCAACAAAAAGTTTTGCAGATGGGAAGCGAGACTGTGTCCGAGGAAGCCAATGAATCTCTCGCCAGCAATCATCTCGCCGTACCTTTGGTTTTCAAACAAGACACAGTGCAACACAGGAAAACTGGTGTGATCGGCTTGGTCAACGAAGTGTACCATGGCAGCGACACAGAAATGAATCTCAAAGAAGATGACAGCGACGCTGATAATCATGAGGAAGAAAAGAAAAGCGAGAGGGTTCACAGGGATGATAATGTCACTGCTGATGAATGTGATGGCGCGAACACAAGTGATCATGATCATAGTAAAAATCAGATGGAACGCCATGTTCTTGTACATTGGATGGACGATACTGAGCCAAGGCAACATATCAATGATGTGATTGTGACTGACAGAGCATTCTTGATTGGGGATTATGTTACTCGGGCAACAGACCAAGGTGGGCAAGTTGGGATGGTGCAGGATGTCGACGTGCACGTTGATTTGTTAATGCAAGACGGGTCCATGATAAAAGACGTGTCAACCAGGGATCTGCGACGTGTCAAGGATATCTACGTTGATGATGACGTAGTTCTTGGTCCTTGGCTGGGCAAAGTGGATGATGTCTCAGATACAGTCACTGTGCTAGCCGATGATGGTTTCCTGTGCAAAGTAAAAGGGGCTGAGCCACAGCGGCTCAGACCAATTTCTAACAACGACATCAACGGCTATGATGAATTCCCATACTACCCCGGACTACGAGTGAGGGCAAATTCTTTATCCGTTTTTAAGGGTTCTGCATGCCTGCCTGGCCTGTGGAAATCATCTCGCTGCTTGGAAGGCACTGTTATGGAAGTCATGGCAGGTTCAGTGTTCATCTCCTGGATAGCATCTGATAACTTGGCGCAGAAGGCTCTTTCTCTCCCTGCCGAAAAGCAGCCTCCAAACAACTTAAAACTGCTGGATTGTTTCTCTCACGCGCGCTGGCAGATGTATGATCGTTGTCTTCTCCTGCCATCCTCCATGCACGCCTCCTCTTCCAGCTCAGGAGCTGGGAGAGGCATCAATGGCTCGGGGAGTGTTTCCAGCACAAAGGAGGCCATTCCAGAAGGATCAGAAGAGAATGGTTGTTCCGCATCTGTGGCCCCCACCAAAGCTTCGAAGAAGCACGATGGAATCATCGTGGATGATAAATCGACGACAATGGTGCCTGTGCTGCCTGTCATCGTGGGCGGCTCATTTCATTACAAAAAGTTACGCAAAATTATGATCAAGAAAGGAAAGAAAGCTGGCAAGAAGAAGGAAATTTCTGCAAGAACTTGTTCGATAACTAACATGAAGACGAGGATTCATGTGCTGTGGCAGGATGGCACAGCGGAACATAAGCTCGACTCAACCTTGTTAGTCCCAATAAATAATCTTGCCGACCATGAATTTCTTCCCGGGGAGTTTGTCGTGGAAAAGGAGCCCGCTGAGATTGATTTCGTTGATGGACTTGTTAAATGTATCGGAGTCGTCAAGAGTGTCGATGCAAAAGCACGAACAGCTCGTGTGAGGTGGTTCAAGCCCGTTTCTCAGTGGGAAGAGCCTTGCGAATTTGGTAGGGAAGAGACTGTCAGCGTGTATGGGCTGGTGGTGTATCCAGATTATGCTTTCTCTCATGGAGATATAGTTGGCCGATTACGCCCTGAGCCTGTCTGTGCCCAAGCTGCACCTAACTCACAGCACAATGGTCAGCATTCCGAGAAATTGCAGGATGTATCAGATTCGTCACCTGTTTCATGGGTGGGGAATGTATCTGGTCTTAGGAATGGTGAGATTGAAGTGACTTGGATCGATGGAAAGGTTTCAATGGTACGTTTTACAGTATGGCTTAGGAATCATGATCTTGTTATAGCTACTCTAATTTTTTTTATTGTTTCCTAGCTTTGCCCTCAGAATTACACCTTCCCCTTATTCCTTATTTCTCTTAAGGAACTATAATGATGCATGTTACAAAGCGGAGAACAAAATCCATATATTATGCTAGTCCAAGGTTTCAATTTAAATAGAGACATAGATCATGATTCATATATATGCACACACACACACCCATACACACACACACACCCACCCACCCACACACACCCACACACACACACACTCACCCACACACACACACCCACACGCCCACACGCCCACACGCCCACACGCCCACACGCCCACACGCCCACACGCCCACACGCCCACACGCCCACACGCCCACACGCCCACACGCCCACACGCCCACACACCCACACATATGAGAGACTTGTTATACAATCAATATGGTTAATATCATTCTTTCTAGTTAATGCATGTAGCTTATGAGAAAAAAGTAAGTTGAGTTCCAAGTTTTTTCTAAAGATATTGTTTATATGATAATTTTATTAGATTTTTTTTTGTGTTGAAAGAATAATTGATTTTGATATATTTTATATTCCATTATTTGACTAGGTTAGTAAAGTATTACTAATCATCAAGTTAAAGTCTCAAATTTTCAAGGTATAATATATGAAATGACAATTTTTGCTTGGATTTTTCTTTTAAACACCATATTTTTGCTTGAAATGACACTATGCAATAGAGACTTAAATAAGATAGCTGGTCGATTATATAATTTAGTTTTAAAATTGTATTTTAATGTAATGTTATTTCTTAATATTTTAATAATAAAATTAAGTTATATTTTTATTATTTTATGAAGATATATAAATATCAAGAAATTGATATGAACGATGTGTTGGGTATAAAATTTAGTAATTATTTTCAAGTGACATGTCTCATAAATAAAATTAAAGACTTTTTATATATAGTGATCTATAATTCTCACTTTGATTATTAATGAGTGATTGAACTAATAATGAATAATTAGAGGATTAATGATAACTAAATATCTAAATTGTCTCCTCATAGTAGTGAAAAAATACTATTTATAATAGTACGAAAAAAAAAAGATAGAGTAACTATCTTAATATGAATGTTTACTCTTGAATCAATCACTAAGAGTCTATAGTAAACCTACAAATTGACAGGGTGATGGTAGTAGAAGAATGAGGAAAGTTTGTAGTCATTCTAAGAAGGAGTCTTTCATATTTTCTCATAGGAATAATGATCATATTAGTGGGCAACTTTTGTGTAAATCTCTACTTGAAATACATTATGCCACTATTTGAAATGTAATATCCAATATGACTCTATTTTTTTTAACAAATTTTGAGAAAATGGCTGAATGCCTATTTCTTTGATAGTATCCCCTTTAAATAAAAATCGCCGTCCCACCTATTTTAGATACAATTACTGCTAATCTATTATAGGGAACATAATTACTGCTAATCTACTTTAGGGAACATAATTACTATTAATCTGTTTTAGGGAAATCAATTATTGCTAATTTACTTTATGAAATACAATTACTGCTAATCTACTTTAGAGAATACAATTACTATTAATTTACTTTAGGAAACACAATTACTACTAATCTACTTTAGGGAAGAATATATATAGCTAATACACAATTACTACTAATCTACTAATCATATATACAGCTAATACACAGAATATCCATTGATATTTTTAACTAGTAGTGCCTTGATAATCCAAGTCACAAAAAAGAGTTGGAGGCAAAGTTAGGTTTCTAGTCAACTCAAATTCTTTGTATTATCATCCTCAAACTCATCATTTAAGCTATAATATCATATACATTTGATGTCTTGGAAGAGTACAAAGGTGATTTTCATAATAAATATTATATTTGTGAGCTAGCTCGTAGTATGTCTGATTGATTAGTTTGAAAGTAGATAATTTATATTTTTGCTATCTACAGAGATGCCTACTAATGAAATATTCCACTTCTCATTTTACTCTGAGTAATAGTGGAAGTGCCAACATGAGTTTCAATGGGCCTATGCTCCAAATACAAATGTACAATTAGTATAAATTTAAAGGAATACTAGAAATTTTCATTTTCGTATAAAATTGTGTTGATCAGACTTGACCCATTGCAACAAAAATCAGATCATAGAAACAAACACACCTATAAGGATGCACCTGTTAAGTATGGATAAAAGTAGTGATTAGAGTAAAGTTATTCATATGGATACTTTTTTTTTTAAATCTATAATATATATATATATATGTGTGTGTGTGTGTGTGTGTGTGTGTATGAAAATCATGAAATTCATTCAAGATAATCAACCAACCTAAAATTTTGGATATATCTCTAATGTGATTATATGAGAATTTCGTTTCCTATTTATCGTCTCTCATTTTTAGTGCACCATAAAGGAGGTTGTTTTTCTTTTAATTTTTGTCACCCAATTTTAGGTTGGACCCGAAGCAATTTTTGTTATTCATAGTGAAGAATCTGTATTTGGATCCGAGAGTGGTTTTACTGATGCTGATAGTTGGGAAACAAATGTTGGTGACATTGTGGATGTTGATGAAAATGTTCATGAGGTTTGTTTCTATTTAAAACCATGATGCATGCTCCTGAAGCAACATATTTTTTTCCAATTTGAAGCAATTACAGGTGCTTAAATGTTTATGCATGCATGTTTTTTTATATCATCCACCTCTTTTCTCTATTATAAGATTAGATTTGGTATTGGATGAGATATTCATTGTGTTTTTGGTGAAATGGAATGAGCTCCGTTCATGAGATATGGGTGCGTATATCAGATTTTTCAAATCTCATAGTGTTGTGTTTATCAGTGTTACCGTTTTTGTTCAACAACCGTCCAACATCATGGACCTTTCTCTTCTTAACCATAATCTCATTGCTTGTACTTTTAATTGTCATATCTATGCTGAGTGATCCTAAAATTAGTTTGTGATGGCAAATGACATCATGGTAGACATGGAAATAAGTAAATTTAAAATTGTCATATATTACACCAATAATGAAACAATACAATTGAACCATTTACTAGTTTACTTTAGTGGTGGTCAATTGAGTATGTAAAGCTTAGAAATATTAAAATAAGATTGATATGCAATGGTTCTCACATATTTACTTCATTAATATATCATCAATACATAAAGTTTGTACCTAGAAGTAGTACATAATGATCCCACTTAGCATAAGTTATGTGAGAAGTTAATATCTCAACAATCTTATACTTAAAATTAGGTCTATCCGAATTCAATACGACACGATTAATCGACACGATTAATCACTGATTAAACGGGTTTGGGTGAGACCTAAACGGATTCGGGTGATAAATGGGTCAACCAGTTTAATAAATGGGTCATATTCGGGTGAGACATGCTACCTGTTTATAACATGTTTAACATGTTTAATAAACGGGTCATGTTCGGGTGAGACATGCTAACTTGTTTATAATCTACTTACTCATTTAAATAAATGGGTCTTGTTCGGGTTAGACATGCTAACTCATTTATAATCCGTTTACCCGTTTAAATAAATGGATAAATTGTTAAATGGGTAGTTTATCATGTTAAATAGGTCAAATATATGGTAAACATGTAAATGGGTCAATCATATGGTAAACATGTAAATGGGTCAAATGAGTAGTTTATTGTGTTAACCCGATCCAACCTGTTAAAATTAGACGTGTTAAACGAGTTATAAATAGATTACCTGTTTATTAAATGGATTGAGGTTCCTGTTTCAATTTTTTATTCGTTTATTAAATGTGTCGTATATGAGTTTACATATTTTTCACTGTCACCCTTTTAACCCGTATCCGTTTGACCCGTTTGACACCCCAACTTAAAACATAGAAAAATTATGTCTTATGAGTCTTAAATTCAAGGCCTATTATCTTTAGATGAAAATATTTATTATCATATCAAGACATGTTGTGCTTAACAATATGTGCATGGTCATCATGTTTTTTGATGATCTTTGGTTACGAGAGAGAAAAACTAACTGTGAATTCTTGTGGATAACTCAACTTTGTAAATCAAGAAAGAGAAAAAAAATTCATCTTTAAGATAACTTTTTTCAATAACATCTAGGGGTTGAGCCAACAAGGTGATATGAGGGTGCATCTTCTACTTAAGTTAAACAATCACATAATTTATTACTTTATAAAGGATTGTAATGTTTAAATGATTGAATCTAATTTTTATCTTTCTTACATTGTGTTTTATGGTGTACTTGATAAAATTGTGGTGGGTATTTTAGTCACCTGCCATTAGAATCAATCAAACAATGTTTTAACATGTGGAAGCTCTATAAATTAATATGCTTTGACAACCTCAACACATTTTTAAATTGTTTATTAGTCTTACATTAATAATTGTCTAAAGCAATATATGGGCCAAATAAATTATTGAAAGAAAATTGATTAGATAAATGCAAGAAATTGCTTATTTGAAAGATATATTGGAGAACAAACCTCTTATGAGTTCATTTAGCAATATGTTCATGGAGATTTTGAAATGGGATCAAGGATTTATAAATCAAGAGAAGGTGACTTGAGGGCACATCTCCTAGATAAGTTTGGGTAATCATGTATTGCAATTTAACTCATTGTGTTGCATATATATATTGGAGTTCATTCCTTGGTGCGGCGACAAGTGTATCTATCCATGGATTATAGGTTTCAGATTTGAGACTCATCAGGCTGGGTCAATCAAACAAGAAGATTCAAAGTTTAACTCTCTTACTCATGACACCATACCCAAACCTCTCATATATATGTCACAAGTCACATTTGAGCTAATTTGCATGTTTGGAAACCAAGTAAATATCCAACCTGGCTCAGGTCGGGCCATCATGTTGGGTTAGATCAGGCACATACTATTGAAATATAAACTTATTTTAATAATAATAATAAATTTAAAAGTTATAGACTTGGTCAAAGTTAGTTGAGAATTAAATATAACTTTGAATTTTCATAATTCAAAGTTTTTAAAATAACTACCTAAGACTAAGTCTAAGATAGTTGAGCTTTTTGTGAGATTTATAACCTATAAATAATCATATTGTATTTATGTTTAATGTATTCTATTCTAAAGTGTATTGAAACATTTTTTTAAAGTAATATTATTCTTCTCTATCTTCTTCCATTTTCTTTGCTTTTCAACAAAGTGGTATCGGAGGTTGATGGTTAATAGTGAAGTGATGGCGAATAGTGGTATGATTCCCTTCCAAGTCCCAGTGCTCCACAAGAGCAACTATGACAACTAGAGCATTAAGTTGAATGTCCTCATTGGATCACAAGATGTATGAGACATAATAGAGAAAGGCCATGAAGAACCAGAGAATGAAAATGTCCTATCTTGAGCTTAAAAGGATAGTTTGGGAGACTCGAGAAAGAGAGACAAGAAGGCTCTCTATCTAATCTATCAATAATTAGATGAAGATGTTTTTCAGAAAATCTCAGAAGCAAAGATGGCAAAAAAAGCTTGGGAAAAGTTTCAAACCTCATATAAGGGCGCAGATCCGGTTAAGAAAATACGTCTTCAAACATTAAGAGCTGAGTTTGAAGCCTTAAATATGAAAGGAGGAGAAGTGATTTCAGACACTTCTCTAGAATTTTAACAGTGACAAATCAATTAAAAAAATGGTGAAATATTAAGTAATGTAAGAATCATGGAAAAGATTCTTCGATCGATAGATACAAAATTCGATCATATTGTCGCTATTATTGAAGAAACAAAAGACTTGCAAATCATGATAATAGAACAGTTGATGGGTTCCCTGCAAGCCTATGAAGAAAAGAGGAAGAAAAAAAAAAGAATCGTAGAGCAATTATTAAAAACTCTGATTGATAATATTCAGAATGATAGAAAGCAACAAGGAAGAGGTCGCAGTTGTGGAAGCCATGGACGTGGACGTGGATGTGGACAAAGTTGGAGGTCCTATGATAATAACAATAATATCCAAAGAGAAGAAAACACAATAAGAGGATATGGGAGACACTGCTTGTACTTGAGTATCAAAGAAGCAGCTGATTGTCACTCTTTCCACTTGTGAAGCAGAGTATGTAGCAGCTACCTCTTGTGTATGTCATGCAATCTGGCTTTGAAATCTATTAAAAGAGTTAGGAGTGTCTCAATAAGAGTCGACCAAAATTTTTGTGGACAGTAAGTCAGCAATAGTTTTGACCAAGAACCCAGTTTTCTATGATTGAAGTAAGCATATTGATACTCGCTATCATTATATTAGAGAGTGCATTGCGAAGAATGATGTATAGTTGGAGCATGTGAAGTCTCATGATCAATTAACTGATATTTTTACCAAGCTTCTCAAGCAAGAAGATTTTACCAGATAAAGAAGTTAACTTGGAGTAATAAAATCAAGTTTAAGGAAGGGTGTTGAAATATAAACTTATTTTAATAATAATAATAATAATTTTAAAAGTTATAGACTTGGTCAAAGTTAGTTGAGAATTAAATGTAATTTTGAATTTTCATAATTCAAAGTTTTTAAAATAACTACCTAAGACTAAGTCTAAGATAGTTAAACTTTTTGTGGGATTTGTAATCTATAAATAATCATATTATATTTGTATTTAATGTATTTCATTCTAAAGTGTATTGAAGTATTTTTTTTTTAAAGTAATATTATTCTTCTCTGTCTTCTTCCATTTTCTTTGCTTTCCAACACATACATGTGAATGCTGGACTACCTGGCCCAGCCTATCCCACTATGTTGCAATGGCTTGTCAAGCTCTCTTTGCATCAAAGTTGCAGTCTTGCTGCAATGTTGTGGTGCACTGCTAGGGATTGCTCTAACTGTTGCAGCAGGACAAAAATATCCTATAAATAATTGGATTGGGCAGACCCTACACTTTAATATTATTTTTTGCTTAGTCAAGCACAGCTTTGCTAGTTACTGTGTGGGCTTGATAATACTTGGCTCAGGCACGCGTCTCCCATAACTAGATCTTCTCTCTCATACCTGCTGGTTGGGTATAACCTGACTTGATAATGTAGGGCACATCCTTGTAATTACAATTGATAGGAATAAACATGGATAAAGAGAAATGATTATGCTCGCACTGCAAGATGACTAAACACACTAAAGGCAATTATTATGTATTACATTATTAGTTGTGATGATTTAAATTTATAAAGCATTGTAACTAGTTAAATTGAGATTCGAATTGAGAATCAGAATTTTGATTAGTGAATCGAATCGTGAATTTAATTTTTTGTGATTTTTTTTTATGTTAATTAATTTTAATTTCTTATAGTTGATAATTTTATTTTTGTTATTTTAATTTTAATTTTTATGAATTTTTGGTATTTTGTTATGTTTTTATGTTAAATTCGTAATACGAAAAGTCAAAATTATTTTTCTTCACGTTAATTAATTTATACAGTTGATAAATTTTTTTTTTTTGGTATTTTAGTTTTTATTTTTGTGATTTTTTAAAGATCATGGTCTCTTGAGAATCAGTATTAAATCAATTTTATGTGAATTGATTTGCGATTCAATGATTCAATCTTTGATTCATGCATATTTTTAATTCTTTTAAAGAGTTGGATTGTGTATCATCTGAATCATGAATCGAATCTTGAATCATATGATTTTAATAATAGTAACATTGTTATTTAGGTTTTACTCATATGAAATGGGTTTACATAGACTTTACTTGTTGGAATAATTATGATATCTAAGGATGTGTATTACACTTTTATCTTTAGATCAATTATGACCATGATTTCTATATTATGACTATTTCACTTACTTAGCTTACTCCTTACTCTTTGATGTTTAATTTAAGAGAATAATCATGTAACAATTAATTATTGTTTGTTTTTTATGTTTTTTAATAATAGGGTTTTTTTAACATTGTAATCAATAATATGATCTCTCACATTATTGGCTACATAAACATCATCTATGATTTATTTATTTTGATCCATATCTATTATGTATGTCACTTTTTTATAATTTATTTTTAGTTTTATTATAAAATAATTTAATTCTAAATTTTTTTATTTTTTAATATTATTTTTCAAGATCAAATAATTTTAAGTTTTTTATGAATATAACTAGTTGACTTTTTATTATTTTATTATATTGGATGAGATATCTAAATGCTTGATCACTTTTGATATTTTATACTCTTCATATAATATTTTTATTGTTCAAGATGAGTCTCATTGAGGAATGTTAAAGAATTCTTGTTGCTTGTTGACTATTTATCGATTCAAATATGAAGTATTCTTTCTTGACCATGAGGTGTACCAATTAGAAAAATACCTTGGGCCGTATATACGAATTTTATTTTGATACTATTATAAACTAATTTCATCTTATTAATCATTTGGGGATCTCTTTGGTGGGAGACTCATGATATTTTCTTGTATTTTATTATTATTTTTTGATAAAATTCTTGTTAAATAAATGCAAAAAATCATAATTATGAAAGAAAGGGCACGCAATTGCGCGCGCGTGCATATATATATATATGACTATGTTTGCGGAAATTCACATATCATGTGCATACATCCAAGTAAAGAAAAATAGACAATAACATAAAAATAAAATCAATAATTCTCAAATCTCCTTCAAGTTGCTATGGATTTATTAGAGACATCCACAACTTTGAGAAAAGATAAAAAATTATCTTTTCCATGAGATATTTGCAATTTGATCATTAGTAGATATAAACTATGATCACAAAATTATTTTGGATTTTCTCCCATGTAAAATAATTAATTTTTATGTATTTTATTATAGTCATGTATTGTATTGTTTGACTTGCACAATTAATTGATATTATAGCTTCATTTTCTATTGCTGCACTCAACACAAAATAATATTTTGTCACTTATTTTTATAGTAGATAGGATTATCTCCAGGAAAAAATATAAAATATGATAGAAAATCTTTTTTTTTTTTTGTTATCACAAGAGTTCAACTAAAATCTGAACAGGCCTATATTTAGTTATGTTCATGATTTTTGAAAGAAATTCTATATTTTAGAATTCTCTTTATGTACCTAAGGATTTGAAGAATTGTATTCATGTAAATATGTTAATTTTTTTGTGAATTTCATGTATTTGGAATAATCAACTAAAATTTTAATATATGTAGAAAAGTTTATACGCGAATCAAATAGTTAATAGATTGGTGCACATTCTAACATACAATCTCGAATAAAATATATAGATCATACCTCATTTTAAAAAGAAAAATCATATATTATGAATAAGTAATCTCAATAGTCATAAAATATATTAAATATTTTAGATATTTTGTCTAAGATTTAGTATGTAAGAATAATTTTAGCTGAGATATGCCTAATTGGTCATCAATGATAATAAGGATGATATTAGCCTATATTATTAATATAACATATTGTTCCTATGACTCATATTGGTAAAAAATAAGAATAATTTGATATATATTGTCTAGAATAAAAATAATATTTGTTGAAGAAAAATGGATGAATTATCCTGGGAGATTACTTTATATCATAAAGAGTAGTGTACGGACCATACATGTATTCCATGGGATAGATAATCATGATGATTAATGCATAAATATTTTATCAAGATTATTAAGAAAAAGTATATTATTCCTCTTTGATTGATAAATAGTTTACTTGTGAGATGCAATGACATATAATAATTATTTGATAGTGATTATCTTAGTTACAATAGAAAAAAATGTCTCGATAATTCACACTACAAGCTTTTATCATCTCACTCGCTTCCAACTTAATTTCTATCCTATCTATTTTTTATTAAGTCTAGTTTCAATCATATATACTCATCTACATCTCACAATATACTTACCTAGAGACTTATGAATAAGATCTCATATATTAGTATATATGATTGCACTTAGTTTATTCAACATTATATGTTATCATTTTGAATTATATAATATCTCAGAAAAAGTATTTGGAATCCTGTAACAATCTAAAAAAAAATAAAAAAATAGAATATATAATACTAAAATAAGAGTAGAAAATATATGTGATAGTAGGTACCGAGTACAACATATCTTTAGTTTTTTCGGTAGAATAGTTGGAAGTACTAAGTTAGATAAGTTGATTTATCATATAGCTCAACTAAGAAATATTATGAACATGTTTGTCTGGTATACACTTGTAGATTGAGATTATTAAATTTCTCATCCTTAATCTCTTCTTAGGGAGGCTCACACATTGTGTCTTATTGGACATTCTCTCTATAAGCCTCCTTCACACTCATACTACTAGGAATCTCAATGGAATTGTGGTTCAATGAGATACTAAGAAATGTCTTACTATTCTTCTCTATGAGTGATAATAATCGGACTTGGAAAAGGTCCAATCATTATAGTGTCTAAATGGTATGTCTTCTTAGATTGAGTCTTTGAAAAAAGGATTTCTATTATATAACATCATATTAACACTTGTAATGATTATTTTGGTCTTTGATGACTAATACTTGTATATTTTTTTTTGAGTAATAAAATACCTAGGAAGTACATATAGGATGATATGTGTAGTCAATTTTCTCTACATAATAGAGATTATAAATAAAATAAGTATATCTAAATTTTTTTGGGGAAAATAAAATAGCCTCTCTCCTGAATACATAAGATGACATGGAAATGGAATACGATCTAAAAAAATAAAATATGACATGGTTTATCAAAAAATTAGTATATGGCATTACTTTTCATAAAAAATGTCTAGTAATATTTTTATGAAGTAAATGTGTCATAGTCTTTCCAATTAAGTATGTGTTCTTATTTTTAGTCATCTCATTTTGTGCAGGAGTATTATCATAAAATATCTCATAAACCATTTTATGCTTTTCAAAAAAAATAAGAATATTAATATGAAGTATATTTTAAAATATTATTATTTTTTAATAATTTAATATTATATCTAAATTATATTTTCATGAGTTAATAAAATTTCATAAAAATAAATTAAATTCAATGTTTATTTAATTAAAAAATAATTATATTTAGAATTTAATCATTAACAAATCTAATAAAATATTTGAAATAATGTAATAATTTTATAATGTTCTCAAATATTTAAATGAATTAAATAAAATGATCATTGTTAATATCCTTATGATGTATCAAATATAAAGATTTAGTATATATTTTTTTAATTGTTATGTTGTACAGTCATTATAAGTCAAATTCTTTATGGTTAGTTTCATAATCATTGGCATATTCAATTATGAATATTAATACTAAGAATATATAATATGTTGATCAACAATAATAACATATTTAGAGTGATTTTTGTTGATTGAAATAAATAAGTGTGGTTTATTCTGCTCAATTCTAGAGGTGTCAAATAGGAAAAAAGTTCAATGATGAGACCTTGAACCTCTTGTCAAGGGTAACGGAAAGAAGGATAAGTCGTGTGATCCTCTTACAATAAGGGGTTCATGAGAGCAAAGCATGAAGAATATCATTGAGGATCTTAAGGTGCAGATCCAAGATCTTAAAGACAGAATGTAAAGCTTTATAGTCTCGATCGTATCATATGAGGGGTTCATCAACGTCTCGAACGTATCATATGAGGGGTTCATCAACGTCTCGAACATGTTAACTAGCTTAGAGTCAGGAGTGGAAGTCTTGACCAAGCATAAAGAGAAGCTATGACAAGATGTAATAATTTATAAGGCAACATTGTTAGCTCGGGTGATAGCCACACATGAGGCATTGAAGGTGAGTGTGCCAAAGCTTTACACATTTAGGGGGTAATGAGATGCCAAAGAGTTAGACAACTACGTATGCCACTTGAAAAAGTAATTTGAGGCAATTATACTAACCGACGAGGCAATAAAAGCATGCACTATTATTTTTTATCTCACCCATAATACAATACTATGGTGACATCGAAGATTTATAAAAATATAAAGGAGGACATGCATAACAAATATTTGAGCTAATTTTAAGAGATCATGAAGCAGTTTTATCTAGAAGATATGACAATGATATACATGACACATAACAAAATGAAACATCTCAAACACATAGATTAATTTGTGGCCAAGTCTAATGAGTTTTTTTTATTGCTTGAGACTCCTGATATGAGGGAGTAAAAATTACTCTTTAATTTTATGGATAACTTATAGGGTTAGGATGCGCAATGGTTGAACAAAAGCTAAGGAGATGATGTGTTTAAGACTAGTCATGGTCATGACAGTAGTAGAGTCACTTATGAATTTTTAAATGGAAAACTCATCTTAAGCCAACCCACCATTTAAAAGTAAATATGTTAAAGGTGGGAGAGAGAGCGAGTCGAAGAACTATAATATTAAAGAATGATCAAGTGTGGTCTCTACTAACAAAGAGGATAAAGGTTGAGAAATGTATAGAGATTTCAAGTCAATAATCAATTGTTTTTTATGCGATGGATGACATTGGGCTTGTGAATGTCCGAAGAGAAAAATTCTCAATATTATGATTAAGAAAGAGACCGAACAAGAGGGTGATGATGCTCACATATGATCAATGTAATTGTTGAATGTTCTTAATATTAAGCTAGCCAAGGAGTAACCTTAAAGCAAAGGACTAATTTACTAAACTCATGATAGATTTTGGTGCTACACATTATTTTGTCTTAGAAGAGGGGCCAAGAAGATTCAAGCTCTAGACATTCAAGGAGGTAGGTTGGCTCAAGATAGTCAACTCAGTTGTCAAGCTATCATAAGGAATAGTTAATGGGTAACAATAAAGATTAGGCTGTGGGAATGCAATGCTGATTTAACAATAGTAACTATTGATGACTTTAAAGTAGTGATCGGGATACATTTTTTATGTCGAATAAAAATTGTATCCTTATCTTTTATGCTCAATGACTATTTTAGAAAAAGAAAGATCATGTATGATTTTCACAATTATCGAAGGCAAAACTAAGACATATATTATCAGCTATACAATTAAAAAGGAAGTTGAAAAAGATCGAGATGACCTACTTAATAGCTCTTAAAGAAAATATGATTGATCATATCAGATATTTTATGCTTATGAAAATAGAGAAGGTGCTAGGTGAGTTAAAAGACGTGATATCATTTAAGCTCCCCAAAAAGCTCTTACTAAGAAGGGAAAAAGATCGAGTTGGAGCTGGGAGTTAAACACCCTGTCATGGTACCCTACAGGATGCACTCCCAAAATTAGAGGAGCCAATGTTAGCATTACTTGACCATACTAAGGTATTCAAGGTATATATTGATGTCTCCGACTTTGCTATTGGAAAGATTTTTATGCAGGAAAGATATAATAGTTTTTAAAACCCACAAGCTCAATGACTTGAAGCAGTACACGGTCCAAGAGAAAGAGACGATAATAATTATCAATTACTTGTAGCCATGAAGTTACTATTTAGTAGGGTCGCATTTTATAGTAAATATAAATAACGTTGTTACTAGTTACTTCCAGACCTAGCATTTATGACTACATATTGAATTATATGACCAACTCCTTAAATCACAAAGCAGAGCTAGCATTTATGACTAGCCAGATCTAGAGAGAGATGCTAGATATCATAAAGGAGGGGTTGCAACATAATTTAGTAGCGAAGACTCTCATTTTCCTAGTCCACGAGGGAAAAATATGGTGATTTTTGATAAGGGATGATCTATTTTACACAGGAAAATTAATTTTACATACCTAATTTGTGAAGTATCATGAGGAATCTTATCAAGGAATGTCACGATTCCAAATAGGCTGGTTGCTCAAGACAACTATGCATGAGAGCCTTACTAGAGTTTATTTATTATTAACCACAGATGCGAGATGATGTGAAGATTTATGTGAATATTTTTCTTGTGTGTCAATAGGACAAAGTAGAACAATATCATTTCAGGGTATTATTGGAGTCACTATCTATAGTGGAGTGACCTTGGTAAAGAATTACAATGGATCGATCATAGTGGTGGTAGATCATTTCTCAAAGTATGTAATTTTTATAGTAACCTCTAAGAATTACACAATAAAGAGGACAACCAGACTATTCCTCAAGAACATGAAAAAATATTAGGAGCTATCAAAATTCATTCTAAGTGATCGTGATTTATGCTTCACCAAAAATTTTGGATGAAACTATTCTCGCTCATGAGTATGATGCATCACTTCTTTATTAGTTTTCACACTTAAATTGATGTGTAGATAGGACAAGTAAATATATTACTAGACTTATATTTGAGGCATTTTATTGGTATTAATTAGACTGACTGGGTGAAATAGCTGAATGTGACTTAATTCTTGTACAATTATAGAGGAGTAAAACAATCAAGAGGAGTCCATATGAGATATTCATGAGATAACAATCAAAGACTCTTAATACCCCAGTTGAAGGGTATACATGAAAAATTCCAACAGCCTACAAACATGCTAAGGAATGACACGAGCAGACTGAAATGGCATGCTTTTACTTGGAGAAGACTGCTAGAAAGATAAAAAGTTGCCTGACAAAAAGTGGAGGCATATTGAATTATAAGTTGGAGACTTGGTGCTTGCTAAGATGATATCACAACAATTCAATTTTTTTTGAAAGGTGTATAAAGAGTTTGTAAGAAAGTATGAATGGATTTTTCATATTAGATTAAAGATTCATTATGTCATACAAGGTCAAGCTACCATTGAAAATAAAATTTTATTATGTCTTTCATATTATTAATATCAAGCCTTATCATAAAAATAAGAAGGATTCATGTAGAGGGATTTCCAAAAAGACACTCACAATGATAGTCACATCTTACGACAAGAAGGTGGATTACATTATGATAGACTAGAATATGAGAAAAATTAATTTTCAATTCTATAAGGAATACTTAATGAAATGGAAATGATTATCCACAAGCAAAGTCAGCTGGGAGCTAGTAAGTTAAGAACAAAACAAGCAAAATCCCAAGCAGTAGGATCGGTGAATGTCACATCACCACTTATGGAAAGCTCATCTCTCCATCAAATAGAGGTAAAAAATAATTTAGAGGGTTTAATTTTTTTTTTACATTATCTTAAAATATAAAATTTTAAATTATTTTAAAATACAGTATTTTAAATTATTTTAAAATACTTAATATTTATAATTAATAATTTTTATTTTTAATTTTATTTTTTTTATCATGACGTATCCTAGTCGTATCCGTATCCTAGTTTTTTAGAATTTGCCGTGTCCCCGTATCCTGCCGTGTCGTATCTCCGTGTCCGTATCCGTGTTCGTATCTGTGTCCGTGCAACATAGGTAAAAATTATTATTATATTAATAATAATAATTTTATTATATTTTCATGAGCATTCTGATTTAAGAAGTAAATAATATTTATAGAAATTCTTAGTATACTTTCTAATTGTACCTTTGATTCATCTTTCACATGAGAACAAATTTCTGAAATTGTAGTGAGTGAACTTTTGTGTGTCGTGAGTAGTTTGAGACTCCAAGTTTTATTGGTAAAATTTATTTGGTATTACTAAGGTATTGTCATTGTGATGGATGATTTTTAAGTTGTAGGAATCAAGAAACTAAACAATCATAATTATAGTATATGGAATACATGTATAATGTCCTACTTACAAGGTTAATATCTTTGGGAGGTTATTGGTGGTAGTGAAGCTATACAACCAATGGCAAGACAATGTTTGCTTTGAAGACTACAATTGAAGAATTGTTAGAGCATGTTTAACATACTTAAAATACCAAAGGAAGCATGAGATATACTTGTGCTCTTTCCTAAGAAAAATGACTCAAGACTACTAATTCTTGAAAATGAGTTGCTCTCTATTGTTCAACGGGGTATAACAATTTTGCGTTGTGAGATTTTTGGACTTTATCTAGATGTCAAAATTGTAGAATCCAGAATGAAAAGAATAATCATCCATAGATTAGATCTGATTTAAGAGGTTTTGTTGCTGCTATACAAAGGTGGCCTACTCTTCCATCAATTATTGGATTTGAAAATTTACTTGCCAGTCAAGAAGCCATGTGTCACACCAACAGACTAAGTCCGTGACACATGGATAAGCGGATGAGTGTTGTATTGTTGAAAGGTGTAGAAGAAGTACTTTTCAGTAGACAGAGCAACAAAAAACCAAAGTAGAATATTAGGAATGAATCAATGCGAGATGTTAGACCATATGATCATTGTGTGATCTCACAATCAGAGGTAGTCTTTAATAACAATGACAGAAGTAATTAATTCAAAAAGAAATTCAATGGCAATCATCACAACTATGGTAAGAAAGATCATATGGCCAAAGATTGTTGGTCAAGGAAAAGTTCTGCTAGAAATAACATAGTAACTTCCAAGAAAAATAGTCAAAGTAATGAAGAATGAGATTTTGAAGCTTTGTTCACCGTTGAATAAGTAGTTGCACTGACAACTACTTTTGCTAAACAAATTGATTATCCAAAGATTGGATCATCGACTCTGATTGTTCAAATCACATGACTAATAATAATTAAAGGTCAAAAAATGTTATTGATTACAAGGAAAGACATATGATGGTAACCTATGTTGCACGGACACGGATACGGACACAGAGATACGACACGGTAGGATACGGGGACACGACAAATTCTAAAAAACTAGGATACGGATACGACTAGGATACGTCTTGATAAAAAAAATAAAATAAAAAATAAAAATTATTAATTATAAATATTAGATATTTTAAAATAATTTAAAATTCTGTATTTTAAAATAATTTAAAAAAAATTTAAACCCTCTAACACCCCCCCTACCACCATTCCTTTACAGTTTCGATTTTCGAACTCTTCCCCCTCCCGATACAGATTCCAAAACCCCCCATTCCCTTTATAGAATTAGGTTACCTTAGGTATTGTCGGCTCCTCGGCGGTGTGCTCCTTTCCTCTCCGTTTTACGTAATGACAATTGATAACTATTTCTCGCAATTGGCTTGTCGACAATTTACTGTCGGCAGTGTGCTCATCAATTTGTTGGAGATGTAGGAGTAATATTTAATATATAGTGTATTTCCGACGTGTTAGAATCGTAAAAACGCGTTAGTTGGTAAACGACGCATCTGTAGGTAAACGACGTGTCTGTTGTTAACGACGACAAATTCGAACAACGCATCGGATATGTCTTTGACGCGTATCCGACTCGTGTCGTCGTGTCGACGTGTCGAATACGTGGACACGGCGACATGGCAGTTCCTAGGCGTATTCGTGCAACATAGATGGTAACTACCAATAACTCAAGATTGTCATTAGGCATTAGCCCACATTAGGCATGGAGAAAAAAAAGATGTTAGTGGCACAATTGACATCATCAGACCATAATGTATTGTTCAGTTCACATGATGTCAAGGTGTATCAAGATATAATCTCTAGCACACCAATAATATTGTTGGGGTAATTGTGCTTCCACGGTATTGAGATTAAAAAAAAATATCCGGTTCATTTAACCGTAGTGGGTTGGATCATGGAACGGGTCAGGCTCTGTTCCAAAAATTTCGGAACCTCCGTTATTGTGCTACTGCTGCATTCCCGGGCTTTTAATATTTCATTTCCTGCACTTACATGAAAATATTAAAACAGAAAAATATTTTGTTATACAAATAGATTATTAAATAAAAACAAATTACATACACAGCAAATATAAAGATGCAAGTTGGAGTCCATCTATGTAATGGCAGAAGAATATGCCTATGTGAACAAAACTTGAAAGAACGAGACTGTTCATCTATGTCATGCAAGGTTGGGGCATGTTGGATATCACAAGCTGAAAGTGATGATGAAGAAATCAATGCTCAAGGATGTATTAATCTTGAAGCTTGAGAAAGTACAATTTGTGCGGGTTGTCAATTCGGCAAGACACTTCAATTACCATTTGAAGTATCAAAGTTTAGAGCAAAAGTTTCACTAGAGCTAGTTCATTATGATCTATTTGGATATATCAAGCAATCATCAATTAGAGGAATGAGGTACATAGCCACATTTATAAATGACTTCACAAATAGAGCAACTCATGTCACCAACCTTCTTCCTTAACTAAGCTTGGGAGTTGGGATTCACTTTGCCATTTGAAAAAGTTGTGGGGTGTTAAACTTATAGTTGATCATTTTGAGTGGTTTGTTGTGTGTGCTATTGTTCATGCCAAATCACTTATGGAGCAAATTTCATAAAAAAGTAATTCGGTATATTTTTGTGGAATACGACAATCTAAGAAAGGGGTGGAAGTGTTTGATTCTAATAATGGTAAATATTATACATCATGACATGTGGTGTTTGATGAAATATCTTCATGGAGGAATTATCAGAATACAATCCAATCTTGAAGCTAATGAAAATTTGAATGATAGAGTAGATGATGGTGGGACAATGATTCCTTGGAATGCTAGTGTTTATCAAAGACAAGAATATGAAAGAGAACATGTTGAAGCAAATCAAAAAGATGTCTAGAGCCAACTATCTCAGTTCAAAAGGTCAAGTATAGTTATAACATATGAAAATGTGAAAGTGTCATCAACTTATAATGAAGCATTGCAAGATTTAAAGTGGTCGAATGTAATGAAAGAAGAAATTACCATATTGGAAGTTGGTGCCAAAACTAGAGGTGTCAAACTTCTGGCCCGGCCCATTTTTTTTTGAGCACGAGCTTGCCTTCGTGCCGGGCCCACTCGGGCCTGGCCTGGCCGTATGGTTCGGGCATCGTGGGACCGCGGGTCGGGTCCAATCAGATCCGACCCACGGTTCTTTTCGTGGGAGGGGCGATCGTGGGGTCGGGCTCGGGGGACACCCGACACGGGATGAACCCGTGCCGGTGTGCCGTGCCACGGGCCGAACCATGCCGGATCAGGCACGGCACAGCTCGTGCCTAACCCGGGCACGGGATTTTCCCATGTTGGGCCAGCCCAGGCACGGTTGAACCGTGCCGTGCCTCGTGCCGGGCCGGGACGGCCCGGCGGGGCTGACACCTCTAGCCAAAACCAAGAGATATGAAACAAATCTCTTGCAAATGAGTGTACAGAGTCAAGAATCACTCTGATGGGTTAATTGAAAGACACATAGCTTGTTTGGTAGTCCTAGGGTTATCTCAATAATATGAAGTAGACTATGATGAAATATTTATTCCAGTGATAAAAATTATTAATGTACGAATTCTTATGGCGCTTGCAGCCAACAGAGATTGAAAACTTTGGCAGATATATGTGAAGAATATTTTTCTACATGGAGAACTAGATCGATAGATTTTTTTTATCAATCAATTAAGAGACTTTAAAAGTATAACTCATCCTGAGTTCGTGTGCAAACTCAGAAACATTTTTTATGGATTAAAACAAGCAATAAGAGCACGATATGATAAGGTCACTAAATTTGTATTGCACATTGATTATTTTGTATAGAAGTTAAAAACTAGTAATAGTGTTGGTGTACATTGATGATTTAATTATCACTGGAGATGGAGGAGAAGTTCATCCAACAAAAAGAGAATTATCAGTTCGTTTCTGAATGAAGGAGCTTGAAGAACTCAAATATTTTTTGGGACTAGAAGTCGACTGCACAAAAAAAGGATGGTTCATCTGTCAACAAAAGTATGCTAGAGACTTGCTAGAGAAATTTAGAATGATTGACTGTAAACTAATTGGAGCAAATGTTGAGCTTTGTTCACATAAAGGCAAGAATTGGATATGTCTCTAAACTCTGTTCTGGAGCTATTTCTTGGTGCAGTAAAATACAGTTAACGGTTTCACTTTCAACCACTGAAGCAGAGTATTGAGCAGCAGTAATAGCAGCACAAGAGCGTGCATGGTTGCTATGTCTGATGGTAGATCTACATCAATCAATTGATCTTCTGATATCACTTCATTTGTGATGGTCGATGGGCAATATGTTTGAAAAAATCTAGAGTTTTATGTGAGAACCAAGCATGTGGAAATACACTATCGTTTTATTAAGGAAAAGGTTCTTCAAGAAAAAGTTGAGATGAAATATGTCAAGAAAAATGATCAAATTATAGACATATTTATGAAGGGGCTGAGCGTCAAGAAATTTGTAAATTTTTGTCACCAGCTTGGCATGATAAAACGAGAAAAGTTAGAGGTGTCAATCGGGCCGGGCTCGTGCCATGCCCGATCACGGCACAATCGTGCCGTGCCGTGCTGAGGCCAACCGGGCCTCGTGCTGTGCCTGGCCCAACACGGTATCGTGGCCCGTTGGCACGATACTGTGCAGAAACCAAATTTTTTTAAAAAATTAGGGTTATAGGGACGCCGAAACCCTACTTTTTTTTTTAAAAAAAATTAGGGTTTCAAGCATGCCGAAATCCTAATTTTTTTTTTTAATTTAGGGTTAGGCTTGACCGGGCCAAACCTGGAGGATCGTGCGGAGGGCTCGTGCCGGGCTGAACTCTATAAAACCATGTCGTGCCTGGCCTGGCACGAAAGCACAGTCAGGTCTGAAAAAATGGGCCGGGCCATCCCAGCTAGTCTCGTTTGACACCTCTAGAAAGAGTAGGTGGTGAGGGGAGCATTGAAAATTCAACACAAACACATATTTTTTTTATGCTTGAAGAATTTGTGTGGTTCATATGTAAAGTAAAATTCGTGTGGTTCTTATGTAAAGTAAAATTTTGTGTTGTCCTTATACAAAATAGAACTTTGTTTGGTCTTTACACAGAGTAAAACTTAGTGTGGTCCTTATACAAAATAGAATTTGTGTGATCATGAAGTGAAGTGTAATCCATGGTTGTTAATGTTATTACACTTGATCGACTGCAAATATTATCTCTTACTAGTTTTGTTGTTTTCAAGTGTGGTGTAGTAAAAATTATTGTTGTACTAATAATAATAGCTTTGCTATATTTTCATGAGTATTTTGATTTTACACGGCTCATAGTAATGTGCATGGTGATGCACCATTGACTGTGCAGTGGGCGTGTGATGGTGTAGTAATGTAGTGGACACGTGGCCGTGATGATTGTGCATTGGTTTAGTTGACACGTGATCGTGGTGCATGTGGTGTAGTAGGTGTGCGTGGTTGCACGAGCATGCAACTATGCAACAATGGGTGCAATTGTGATGCAATGCGTGCATGGCACAGAGGGGCAACTATGTGCAATGGGGGATGCATTGAGTGGCTACTTGGGTTTGTGTCGGTTGCATAGTTTTTTGTTTTTCTTGGTGAAAAACTATGGGTCATTTCAATGAGAACTTAATTGTAGGCCAAGGATATGTGAGACACTTATATTCACATTATTTTGTATTTTATATTTGTTGGAGAGTGATACACAATTTTGTGGATATGTATTCTTAGCGAGAAGGTACTCTTAGTTTTCTCAGAAATTTATTAAAGGGTAAATTTGACACTTATTATTATACTCAAATTTAGTTGAGTTAGGATGATCAGTCATATTATTATATTATTTTCATTATATGGTGATAATAAGATAGCTGGGAAGAGTGTTGCTAGAAGGTATAAGTTGATTATTACTTTTTTTTTTGTGGGATATTGAGGCACGCTTGAATTAGGTATTGAATTCTACATCATAAGTAATAAATGATGTTTTAGGTTTTAGAGTTTTTATAGTAGCCTGCTAGATATACTCGAATTAGATTATAGGTGTCATATGGGCCGTGTGACCTGGGCATGGCTCGCAGCTTGTCCCATTTTAGCAGTGCTAGTCTTGGCACGACACGGTCCAGAACGGTTCCTTGGGCTAGGCCTGACTGCCCCATGACACACTTTATGACACGCTGAGCCGGCATGTGCGTGCCAGGCTAGGCACGATCCGTGTGCCTAGCCCGACCGCACGGAAAACTGGCCCGAGTGACCGTCCGATGGGGTCCCCATCTGGCGGTCACCCGGGCGGTCCATTTATATAAAAATAATCGGCCTAGAGGTGCCAACTGGGCCGGGCCGGGCAAGCCCGGCACGGGAAAATTCCGTGCTCGAGCCCGTGCCGTGCCCGGGTTAGTCACGAGCCGTGCCGTGCCTGGCCCGGCACGGTTCGGCCCGTTGCATGGAACACCGGCACGGGTTCGTCCCGTGTCGGGTGTCCCTTGAGCCCGACCCCGCGATGGCCCCTCCCGCAAAAAAGACCGCGGATTGGGTCTGATTCGACCCGACCTGCGTTCCCCCGAATCCCGAACCGTACTGACAGGCCAGCCCGAGCGGGCCAGGCAAGGCATGGCACCGCCCGCCGTGCCTGCGGGCCGTGTCGGGCCCGGTTATTTTAAACCGTGCTGGGCCAGGCACGACACGGTACAGTAACCATGCCGGGCTTTGCCCGGCACTTAACCAGTATGACTCGTTCGACACCTCTAGACTAGATATTGTTCATGAATACCATTACGTCTCATTACACTTATTCCTAAGAAGTATTCTTGATTTCTTTTATTTAGGGTCAACAACTTCAATGGAGGTACTTGTATATTTATTGCTCTTTTTTTTGCAGATTTTTTGGTCCTAAATTTTGGGGTCAACATTCATGCCACGAATAATCATATTTTATTTTTTCCTTTTTGTTAAGTCTAGAGTCTTTAATATTGTTTTTTCTTGTGATATTGGTGTGCGGGCTAGAAGGTATGAGCATTACAATATTAATATCGGGCTTAACATATTTTTCTATATTTGAGTTTTATTTTAATTTATGTTAATTATTTTACTAAATAACAGAACTATAATATTTTGTTTTCTTTGCTTGATGTTTTTGTGCATGATTAATGTACCATCCTGATAATTCTTTTAGGATCGAGTGAAATGGATTATACTTGTTGTTCTCCATCCTCAAGAGCATCGCTAAATTTATTGATTACTTGATTTATTTGTTATAGATTATTAGCTTGGATATATATGCCGACCCAGCATGGCATGAACTGTGCCATTGGGTGGCACGACCTGGGACCAGACATGGTTCGGGACCATGCTATGTCAAGCTGGGCATGGCTGAACCAGGCTGTGCCCGGCCATCTTGCCTGGCTGACACTAGAGGTGCTGGCCCGGCACGAGGCACGGCACTATTCGGCCGTGCCTGGGCTAGCCCGGCACGGATATTTCTCGTGCCCGGGCTCGTGCCGTGCCGAGGCCAACCGGGTCTCGTGCCGTGACTGGCCCGGCATGGTACCGTGGTCCGTTGGCACAGCATCGTGCCGAAATTATTTTTTTTTTAAAATTAGGGTTATGAGGGTGCCGAAACCCTAATTTTTTTTAATTAGGGTTTTAGGCGCGTCGAAATCCTAATTTTTTTTAATTCAGGATTTTAGGCGCGCCGAAACCCTAATTTTTTTTTTCATTTAGGGTTCTGCCCGACTGGGCCGAACCCGGCGGATCGTGCTGCGGGCCCGTGCTGGGCTGGACCCCACAAAACCATGCCTGGACCGGCATGAAAGCAAGGTCGGCCTGAAAAAAATGGGCCGGGCCGGTCCCGCACGTCCCATTTGACACCACTAGCTGTGACACCTATAACCGGTAATAAATCGGTTTGGCACAGTCTCGAACCCATGACCTAACATCAAATCAGTGTGAGATCTGGAGCATAATACGCGACAATAATCATTTATTTAATAATAATAAATATAAAATTCTCATCATGATTTTTGCAAGTTTGTTTGTTTTACTAAGCCCACATTGTTTACTTCAGGAAGTTATCAATCAGAGTGAGTCGGTGGCAGTTGACAAAGTTGCAGATGATAATTCCCGGAGGAATTCAGGGTTCTCTCTTCCATCAGCGGCACTCGATGTTGTTGCTAAGCTTGCCAATGGAATATTTTCACGGAGCCCTAGAATCGTAAATTCAAATATGCCAGATTCCGCTGCCAAACATGAACCCCCCCGACCTTCAGCAACGATGCATGCTCCCGAGGAGGAAGATTCTTCGTGTGAAAATGGATTCCAATCTAGTGACAGCGGGGTTCTGTATGTTGCGGATGGAGAATCAGAAAATACTGCTAGAGCGGGTTTGGGCTCGCCCGTTACTGCAGAATCATTGTGCAATGTGACTAAGGAAAAATCCGATGCCGACACAAGTTCTGCGCGTTGTAGTTCTAAGTTCAAACATTTTGATATAGCCAATAGTCCGTCCGACCATCATTTTGTCTCTCCAAACAACAAGGTATTTCCCATTTTAGCTTGCACGATCCTTTTTTTTTTTTGTCATCTAGGCCGGGCTAGAGGTGTCAACCGGGCCGGCCCGGCACGGGAATTTCCCGTGCCCGGGCTCGTGCCGTGCCGTGCCGAGGCCAACCGGGCCTCGTGCCATGCCTCGCCCAGCACGGTACCGTGCCGAAATCAATTTTTTTAAAAAATTAGGGTTTTGGGCCGCCCAAATCCTAATTTTTTTTAAATTAGGGTTTCTGGCGCGCCCAATTCCTAATTTTTTTTAAAAATTAGGATTCGTGCCACGGCGCGTGCCGAAACCCTATTTTTTTTTTTTAATTTAGGGTTCGGCCCGACTGGGCCGAACTCAGCGAACCGTGCCTTGGGCCCGTGCCGGGCCAAACCCCCACAAAACCGTGCCGGGCCAGGCACTGCACGGTTACTGAACCGTGCCGTGCCTTGCCCGGCACAAAAGCATGGTCGGGCCTGAAAAAAATGGGCCCGGCCAGTCCGGCATGTCCCGTTTGACACCTCTAGGCCGGGTCATCGTGTTGGGTTGGTTTGGGCTAGTGGGAAACCCAGGACGACTTGGCCACTAAGGATGATTTGAACCCAGACTAGCCATTTTTGGTGTGCGAGAACTTGGCCACTAGGCATGGTTTGAACCCTGACTAGCCATTTTTGGTGTGCGAGAGCTTGTCCACTAGGCATGGTTTGAACCCGGACTAGCTATTTTTGGTGTGTGAATTTGTCCACTAGGCATGATTTGAACCCAGACTAACTATTTTTTAGGTATTAGAGAACTTGCCCACTAGGTGTGGATTGAACCCATACTGGTCATTTTTGGTGTGCGAGAACTCAGCCACAAGGGACAGTTTGAACCCAAATTAGCCATTTATAGTGTGTGAGAACTTGACCACTAGGCATGAATTGAACCTAGGCTAGCTATTTTTTGGTGCGTGAGAACTTGCTCACTAGGCGTGGATTGAACCTAGAGCAGTCATTTTTGGTGTGTGACAACTTGGCCACTAGGCATGATTTGAACCCAGACTAGCCATTTTTGGTGAGTGAGAACTTGGCCACTAGGTATGGTTTGAACTCAGAGTAGCTATTTTTGGTGTGTGTGAACTTGGTTGCTAGGCATGGTTTGAATCTAGACTAGCTATTTATGACGTGTGAGAACTTTGGCCGCTAGGCATGGTTTGAACCCAGACTAGCCATTTTTGTTGTGCGAGAACTTGGCCACTAGTCATGGTTTGCACCCAGACTAGCCATCAGGCATGACCTGGGCCGAGTTTATAGTGTTGCATGCTATTGGGTCGTGGGTTGACACTTGGGCCTGGCATGGCCAATGCAAATGGGCCATATCTTAGAGGTGCGAGTTTATTTTCCCAAACGAATTTTTTTTGAACCAATAGTATGATGGTAGGCCAATTGGCAGAGGGGCAAAAATGTCCAACTCGAGGGACACGGGTATGATCCCCAAGGATGTCAGATATACTTTATCTGGCATGTCTTTGCCAATTGCTTTACTCATCCAGCTGGGACATGGCTCTTGCCAGCTTCGACCCTGGGGCCCCAAGGCTCACATATGAGGGGCCGAGGGATAAAATGGGAATTACAATTTCAATCTGAGCCCCAAACTGGCCATTATAAAAAAATATGGATTTCGAAGCTTATTTTGAATTAACTCGCAGATGAACAACAAGAGGAAGTGGCTGAAGAAGGTCCACCAGGATTGGAATATTATGCAGGACAATCTTCCTGGTAAAAGACGCTTTAATACACACATCTTGTTGTCTGTCTGGATAAACTGTTTGGCAATGTTGCTGCTGCTGAACTCATCTTTTTTTTCTGCCAGTGGCGACTTGTTTTGGTAGTATAAGCCGCTGCTGGCCGTCCTCTGGGAAAATTACTTTAATGCCACCGTTTCAACAAACTGAGACATATCAGGATGATAGTTTACCTCTTAAAAAAAAAATACATTTTTGATTAGAATTTCCGACTAATCAACTTGTCCTATTTTGTAGATGGAATATATGCAAGAGTTTATGAAGATAGAATAGATCTCTTGAGGGCAGCAATAGTTGGGGCATGCGGAACGCCGTATCAGGATGGACTCTTCTTTTTCGACTTCCACCTCCCGCCAGAGTATCCTGCTGCCCCACCGGTGAGATACTAATCCTTGTTTGTTTAATCCTCCGTCTTGGTCCATATGTGAGCCGCGGCCCTTGGGGCTGGCCCCGGGGAGCATATCCAGTATCCCTAGGGTTCGGACTCATGACCTTAGGATAAGAATTAAAGGTGTCAACCGGGCCAGGCCACTAGACATGGCACATTAACCGTGTGCCATGCCGGGCCAAGCACGGCATGGCACATTAACCGTGTTGTGCCTAGCCCGACACGAAAGCACGGTCGGGCAGGCTAAAAATGGGTCGGGCCGGGCGGACACGCCCCTTTTGACACCTCTAGTAAGAATTAGTGGTGTCAAATGGATCATGCTTGGCCAGCACGACCCATTTTTTAGGCCCATCCTTGCCACCGTTCCATGCTGCTACAACTCTAAAAATAGGCAGCCTGGCAGTCTGGCACGACCCATTGGCCCGTCTTTTCCCCGGGTCATACTGAGTCATGCCATGTCGTGTTTAGACTCTCATGAGTTCATTTTAGGCTAGCCTGGTTTGGTCAGTTGGCTTGTGGGTTGAGGACCCTATGAACCAGGTTGTGCCGTGCTTCGTGCCATGCAGTTCTCTTGACACTTCTAGGTAAAAAAATTCATTCTCTTTGCCAATCAGACAATAATGATATTTTGGTTTAAGCATTTAAAATATAGTTAAATAATATTTATATAACATATATATACACACGTAGAGATTAGATGGAAAGTATTATATCATGTAATTAAAATAATTAATTAAAAATGCTAATTATTTATTTTTATATTTTTGTGCATGTGATATTAATCATTGTAATTGTCAAATAATGAGATCCACAAATTGATCTTTGATTGTTGGAATCGAGTTTGCCTTGTGGCGTTTGTGACTTGCTGCTTGCTGTGAGGCATAGAAAATTTCTGACAGTCATTTGCTGCTATTGTGCTGCTGCTGCTGTTGTTCTGCTGCTGCTGTTGTGCTGCTGCTGCTGCTGCTGTTGTGCTGCTGCTGCTGTTGTGCTGCTGCTGCTGTTGTGCTGCTGCTGCTGTTGTGCTGCTGCTGCTGTTGTGCTGCTGCTGCTGTTGTGCTGCTGCTGCTGTTGTGCTGCTGCTGCTGTTGTGCTGCTGCTGCTGTTGTGCTGCTGCTGCTACTGTGCTGCTGCTGCTATTGTGCTGCTGCTGCTGTTGTGCTGCTGCTGCTATTATGATGCTGCTGCTTCTACAGTTTGTACACTTTCGTTCAGGTGGGTGGCGAATAAACCCGAATTTGTACGAGGCTGGAACAGTGTGCCTCAGTCTGTTAAACACGTGGAATGGAAAAGGAAATGAAATCTGGGATCCCATGGCGTCGAGCATCCTTCAAGTCTTGGTTTCACTTCAAGGGCTGGTGTTGAATTCCAGGCCCTATTTTAATGAAGCTGGATATGATAGCCAGAACGGAACTGCAGAAGGAGAGAAGAACTCCGTGTCGTACAACGAGAACGTCTTCCTGCTCAACTGCAAGCTGATCATGTTTCTCATCAGGAAGCCCCCTCTGGTACGTCTGCTTTAACTGAGAGTTTTCGTCTGCTTCGTAACGCAGTGGAAGCTGCTGTTACCTCGTCGTCATCGTCGTCATCTTCCTCCGCGTCTCTGTCTAGGGTTTCGAAGAACTGGTTAGGGACCATTTCAGGAGACGCGGCTCTTACCTTCTCAAGGCCTGTGATGCTTACATGAAAGGAGATTTAATCGGCTCCCTCGATGAACATGCCTCCCCGACCCAAACCATAGATTCTGACCTAACTTCCGTAGGCTTCAAGCTCATGTTGGCCAAGATTCAGCCCAAACTTGAGTCTGCGCTGGATGAAATTGATGCTGTCGGCGAGGTCAGCGATCCCATGGAATCAGAAAATCAGGTTTGCTAAATTTGTTACACACACACACATATACATGTTTATATTGGCACACACACATTCAAATATGAGAGCGTTTCTCATGATTTATGAAGACTTGATACAATTATAATTCATTTTGTATTCAATTTTTTATTATATTTTAGATTTATACAACATATCGATGCGTGTATGTGTGTGTAACATGTCACATTGAGTTTGAGAAAGAAGACGGCGATATCATGATCTGGAATTGCAATTCGCCAATCTGTTGACACTTTTTAAGTAGATAAAACTAGCTGGAGATTCACACGAACTTACGATTCTTAGTTTACCTGCTAGTTGTTCCAGCAGCAACCATGGCGAATAACCAGAACTAAAACCTAGATTGAATGTCCGAGTTTGAGAGAGAGAGAGAGAGAGAGCGATAGAGAGATGAGTTATTGAGAGCAAAACGAAACCTGGAAAACAAGAAGCGCGAAATGTAGCAAAATCGAAAAGTGAAGCGAAACATCATCAGGCACCGTTTTTCATGATATGTTTCCGAGCCAAAAATCGAGCGATAGGAGGAGTAAGCGTGATCGTGATCGGCACTCTGACAGGAAACAGCGCCTTGTTACAGAGCAAAGCGAGTGCGAGCGCGCCGCCAGCAGACACAGCAGCCTCAGCCGTCTGATTTCTCTTCGTTTCCTCCGTCGTCACGATCGAATCTTTCTCCTCGTCGCCGATCTGTTCTGTTTTTGCTGTGAGATGAGACGGCGGCGATGATGACGATGATGAACTAGGTTCTCGTGTTTTCGTCGAGGCGCCGGGGATGTTCAGCCTGTTGATTAGCGACTCCACATCAACGTTGCTCTTGATTGCTATGTATAGGCCGGTGATTGTGGCTGCCGACACGGTTACGTGCACGCCTAAGGCTACTTTTCCGTATTTCTTAATGAATTCTCTGAAGCGACCACTCCCGAAAGACGCCATTGATGGACGCGGAGAGCAAATGATGAAATGGCGTTGCGGCGTTTTCACAAACAGTTTGTCTGCAAGACCAGTAGGCAATGGTTCCGTGATTCCCGACCCGACGAGGGAGATCAGTCCCGCAGCTCAATAGCTCGTTACTCGGTCTGCGGTCTGCTGTCTGCCGCCTGCTTCCTAACTCATCTGATATTGCTTCCCGAAAATTTTTATTATTTTTTTAAATTTTGTTATATATTTAATTAATTAATAAATTTACCCATCTCTAAAAATAATCCGAGAGGTGGTATATATTTAATATTTCAATTTAAATATATAAAAGAGCATTAATTAAATTATAAATTTAATATTTCAATTTAAAATGTTGCTCAGTATTGTAGTTAAATTCAAAATTTTGTTAACAATGTGAGAATAAAAATTACACTATAAAAAAACATAATTATACCTTATTAATTAAATAAATCATAGTAATTATTTAATTTTGTAATTATTGTATATATTTAATTTATTGATAATTTATCCCATCTCTAAAAATAATTGAAGTCAACGTTAATTAAATTATAAATTTAATATTTTTATTTTACATGATGCTCAATTTTATAGTTAAATTCAAAATTTTGTTAACAATCTTAGAATAAATAATACAAGTTAATAAAACATAATAATATTTAATTTTTTCTAATAATGATTTATATTTAATTTTTTATTAATTTATCCAAACACTAACAATAATTTAGTTTAATTCAAAATTAATTAAATTAAAAATTTAATATTTCAAATTAAAATGATACTCATTATTCTAGCTTTATTCACCATTCTGTTAACAATATGAGAATAAAAATACAAATTTTAAAAGATATAATTGTATTTAATTTATTAAATATATTATAATAATTGTTTTATTTTTTCTAATTATGTTACATATTTAATTTATTATTAATTTATCCCATCAATAAAAATTATCAAAGTCATCATTAATTAAATTAAAAATTTAATATTTCAAATTAAAATGATGCTCGTTATTCTAGCTTTATTCGACATTATGTTAACAATATGAGAATAAAAATACAAATATTAAAAAATATAATTGTAATTAATTAATTAATTAGATCATAATAATTGTTTTATTTTTTCTAATTATGTTACATATTTAATTTATTATTAATTTATCCCATCAATAAAAATTATCATAGTCATCATTAATTAAATTAAAAATTTAATATTTCAATTTAAAATGATGCTCGTTATTCTAGCTTTATTCGACATTCTGTTAACAATATGAGAATAAAAATACAAATTTTAAAAAATATAATTGTATTTAATTTATTAAATAAATCATAGTAATTGTTTTATTTTATTTTATTTTTTGTCCCCTTACACTTACGTGCACACAAATCTATCTTATATTACCCTCTGGCACATGATGAGTGATCTATCAAATACATTGGAAAATCACATCTGGCATCCCTTGGAATTAAACTATTGTCCCCAAAGTTAAGGTACTCATCCTCATTTTGTTGTTGTCATAATAATTATTTATAGCTTAAAACATTAATACTAATTATTGTATTTTTATATTATGAATATATTTTGCAAAATAGTTTATATCTAATGACATACTATATTAAAAATTATTTCAAAAGGATGACATCATTATTCATCATCCCTTCTTCAGTATTGCTCATAATTTGTCATTAATTCAAAAATTAGTATGTCGCTTGGTCATTAATTTGTCATTTAAAAGAACTTGGTTTAGGTATATAGATTATATATTTAGTAGTATGGTGCAAAATGTAAAGATGTTAAGACAAAAAAAATTATGTTTTGATATCACAAACTAATTTTTTTTATACTTTAGTGTACTAAACTTTAAAATATTTATATTTTAGTGGACTCAAATAGATCAATTTTATTTTGTCTCTCTTTGCCATGTTTGTTTTTTAAAAAATTAAAACTATTTTCTAATTTTCATTTCCATATTTACATATAAATAAATTATATACACGCACGCACGCACTCATGCACTCACGCATAATATATATATTCTATAAATATTATATATATATATATAGCATGTATAGATATCTATTGTGTGTGTGTGTATGTGTGTGTGTATACTATGTATGTATGTGTATATTGTATATATACTATCTAGAGTATATAGTGTGTGTGTGTGTGTGTGTGTGTGTGTGTGTATTATATATACATTGCCTATATATGTGATATATATGTATAAACGTGTGTGCATGTATGTAATATCAGGTCATACCTATGCAAAATTTTCATCTTTTTTAATCTATTAATTCATTTTATCAAGATATGCATTTTTGGGTTGGGATAATCACATAGTTTTCTCAAAAAAAAATTGATAATTATATTTTCACTTATAATATAGAGGTTATAATTCAAGATAATAGCAAAATAAATTATATAAATAATAAAAGATAAAACATCTTTTTCATGCCCATGGAAATATGTTCCATGGAAAACATTATGAAACAATTTTGCTTTAGTACTATTCTATGAAAATATAAAAAAAAAAATAGAATCCAAACTTTTTATATTTAAAAAAAATACATCAAAATGAAAATTATTTATGTTTTGCTCTCTCAAAGTGCAACTTAAAATTAAATAACACAAAAAAACAAAGCAAAATAATACTTTCGAACATTGTTTATATTTGTATGTGTTATATAAATGTATACACCCATATATATAACATCTATATAAATGCACAAATGTTCATATACATTTATAAACGGTTGAATGTATACAAATGTATATACATTTATAATTTTAACCTTATATAAATTATTATATATGTTTAACCATGTGTGTGTGTGTGTGTGTTTATATAAATGTATGTACATTCATAAATTTATATGTTTAACCTTATATAAATGTGTATGTTTTTATATGTTTATATAAATATAGATACGTTTATGCATCTAATAAACACATATACAAATATAAACAAATGTTCTAGGTTTAGGAACATGGATGCGTGTGTTTGTATGTGTGCATGTGTGATGATTTGGATGTGTAGTGTGTGTGTGTGATGACTTAGATATGTGTATGTGTTTACACACACACACACACACACACACACACGATGTTTATATATATATATATAAACAATATTCAAGGTTTATGCATTTAATAAACACAAATATATAAACATAGTAGTATAATTAACATATATTTCTATGTGTGTATATGTTTATATGTTTAAACACATGGTTAAATAAACATTTGTATGTTTTTAAACATATATTTATATAAATATATATTTATACTTTTATGTATGTTTTATATAAATGAATATATGTTTATATAAACATATTTTTATATTTTAAAAATATGTCTAATATGTTTATATAAATGTATCAATGATTTTATGTTTAAAAATATGTTTTATATAAAGATAGCTATGTTTGTATGCATTATATAAATGGGTATATATTTATATGTTTATGTAAACATATATATGTTTAAACATACGATTATATAAACTATATAAGCTTATACAAACGGTAACAGTAAGGGTTAGGTGAAACATCACTTAGCCCACATCAGAAATCATTTTTGAATTTCTAATTTTATTCTATAAAAGGAGGTTCCCCTCATTTGAAAAACATCTCAATCCCAATTCTTTTTTAGCTTATATTTCTTTTATTATATTGTTTATTTTATTGTCTCAGGGTTTAATTTTATATTTTTAAATTATTGTTGCGTGTTCTATTTTTTTAACAGTAGTATCAGAGTTGGGGTTTATTTAGTAACTTTTGTGGTTAATGTATGTCTAAGAAAGTTTTGTCAATAGGGCACTTCAAAAGAGATTATTGGTATTAAGAAAAAGAGTGGGGATGATGATTTATCAATTACTCAAGGGAGTGTTGCAAGTATTAATGATGATGGTAACATCTTATATAGTAAGTTGACAATAATAGGTGAAAGTAGAAAGTAGTTTGGCGATATGTGGTTGCTAGACACTTAAGAGTTTCATGGTACATGACATCTCGAAGAGATTGGTTTCACAAAAATGAACCAATCTTAGGAGGTTCTATGCATATGAGTGATAATCATGCTTTGAAGATTATTGGTATCGGTACTATCAAAATAAAAATATTTGATGGTTTGATTCGTAGTATTCAAGAGGTATGACATGTGATAGACTTGAAGAAAAATTTATTGTATCTTGAATAATTAGATAGTCTTGGATGTAAAATTTATATTGAGAATAAAATGATAAAGATTATCAGAGGTGTATTTGTTCTCAGGAAGGAAGAAAAGATCATGACAAATTTATTCATACTAAAATAAAAAATAGTACATGAAGATGATGCATGTATTGCATCAATTAGCAAAGGAGAAGAATCAACGATGATATGACATCTCAAACTAGGTCACATATCATAATAAGATTTAAAGTTTCTATATAACAAAAAGCTACTTCTAGGGCTCATAAATTTAATTTACCTTTTTTATGAGTATTATATTATAAATAAGCGAATTAGATTGATATTTAATAGATCAATTATAAAAAATAAATATATTCTAGACATTATACATTCTGATATATGAAAATCACCAGAAATGTCTAAAGGAGGAGCAAAATATTTTGTATTTTTTATTGATGATATCTTAATGAGATGTTGAGTATATCTAATCAAGAAGAAGTCAGATGTGTTTCTAAATTTTAATGACTTCAAAGCATGGGTAGAATTTGAATCCAAGAAAAAGATTAAGTATTTGTAGATAGATAATTGAAGAAAGTATATAGATGATGATTTTTTTGCTTTTTGTAAGCAAGAATGTATTAAATGATAGTTCATAGTCATATACATGTCATAAAAAATGGAGTAGCAGAATAATTGAATATATCTTTTATATAATAAATGAGAGCAATGTTGAGGACTACAAGTCTACCTAATTCTTTTTGGGTGTAAGTAGTCGGTACTATATGTTATGTGAATTATGATAAATCAAATTAACTGTGATTGATTTGAAGATGCCGATGGAAATGTGGACATGTAAGCAGGTAGATTATTCAACTTTAAACTTTTTTGGATGTAATACATATGTGCTGTACAATACCCAAGAAGCAATAAAATTGGATCCAAAATCCAAAAATTATATATTCTTATAGTATGTTAAATGAGTGAAAGGGTATCATCTGTGAGATCCCATTACCCACAAGATAATTATTAGTAGAGATGTAATCATTATAGAAAATCAAATATAAACAATTAATAATAATGATAACATACTGAAAGATGCTTTAGAATCTACTTACTGTGTAAATAGAAACTAATCAAATACAAGATAATTTTATATCTACGGAGGAATAACCAAAGCACGAAGTACAAGAGTAAGTCAAGTATAAGTCTCAAAAAGTTAGTCGGCTAACATGTGATAGAAAGTCTCCAACTTGGCTCTCGGAGTATGTTATGAAAAGCAATATTACATATTATCTTCTAACAGGGGATGAAGAATTTTCAACATTTCAGAAAACTTCAAATTGTTCTGATACATTTTTGTGGATGCATTTTTATACAAGAATAAGAATTGGAAGCTAACATCATTACCACTAGAAAAAAAAATTATCGGTAATAAATAAGTTTACAAGATCAACTAGAATAGGAATGATCAAGTTGACTTTGTGTGCTATATTTGATTTATATTTGGAGTAGTTAGATGTCAAAACTGTATTTATTCATATAAAATTGAAGAAGAAATTTATATGTTTCAACTAAAAAGATTTGCTGAAACATGTAAGAAGAACTTGGTTTGTAAATAAAATAAACTTTGATCAACTAAATGAGTTTGAAAATTAGTTTAACTAAAATTAAAATCAGTTTATTTTATTATTTTATTATTTTATTTAATTTATTTTAATTTAATTTGAGTGGTTTTAATTTACTAAATTAGTTTATTTTATTTTTATTTTTTGTTACTTCACATATTTGTTTTTGTGTAATTTATCATTTGGGTGCTTCAATTAAATAAGAGAATGAAAGTATGACAATAAAGAGCACAAATCTTAGAAGGATTTGAAAATATAATGGCTTACACATGAATTGTAGAGGATGGCATGGGGATCAAAGTGACAGAGGAGAAGAAAATAAGTAAAGGATATATGTAATTTAAATAGAAAATTATGTTATGGGTTAAAAATAAAAATATTTACATTTTGGTATCATTTTTTAAAAAACATACCCCAAAATATTAAATATTCAAATCTTGGGGTCCCAAAATTAGAAACCAAATTTTTTCTCAAGTTGACATTTGTTTTAAAATTTTTTTTCTTGGGTAGCTATCAAATTCGAAAAAGCACCCCAAAAATGTGAAAATGTTTTTTATTTTTAAAATCAATTTCAATTTATAAAAATTAAAAGGTGTGTGTGTGTGTGTGTGTGTGTGTGTTTATAGAGATATATATTTATATATATATATATATATATATTTATTTATTTATTTATTTATTTATTTATTTTTATTGATTTGTGTGTGTGTGTGTGTCTAGATTTATAAATGTATATAAACATGTGTGTGTGTGTGTGTGTTTATAGACACACACACACACGCACACACACACACACACAGATTTGTGTGTGTGTGTGTGTAACTTTTAATTTTACAAAATGAACTATTTTTCAAATTCAAAAAAAATATTTTGCATTTGCTCGGTGATTTTTGAATTCGAAAATTGGCCAAGAATTTTTTTTAAAAATGACATGTCAGTGCAGGGGAAAAATTGAGTTTCCGATTTTTGGGGTTCGAAAACATACATATTTTCATTTTGGAGTTCTAAAACATAATTTTCTTAAAAAAAAAAAGAAATTTGAGAATAAAAACATGAAAAAAGAGAAATTGATTTTCATGTCTTCCCTCATTTTTGTTTTATTTTATTTTTAGCTATAATTTTTATTTTATTTTTGGTTCCAAAAGATAAAACAAGAAGGGTTAGTGCCTTGTTCATGGTAAACTTATTCCCTCTCTTACTAGTTTTTAGATTTTTAAAAAGTGAAGGTATTGGATGGCCATATTTATTTGCCAAAACTTGTGGTAGAGTATTGGATTCAATTCTATTGAAATCAATAATGAATTTTGCTAAGATATATCTCTATCGAGATTTTAGATATTTATAATTTATAATTTATAATTTATTATACTTTATAATTTTGCTAAGACACACACACACATGACTAATAGATTATTGTTCATTATTCAAAGATATAATTCAAAAAAATCAAAAAAATAATTAAATGTGTTTTATTTTGAGCATATATTTCTTAGCTTCATATATTTCTTACCTTCAAATGTGACATGTATAGCAAATTTAACAAATTACATCATTTTTTTATTTTCCACTAAAAAAAACATTTCCTAGATAATGTATGAATGATTAGTTGATTTACATATTAATAATTAATTAATTAATTAATGAACTATTAAAAGAAAAGTTTGAATAATAATCAAAAGATGAGTTGCTTGAAAACATATATGATATGAATTAAATTATGTCCCCTCCATATGGTAATCTAGTTGACAAGAAAAAAATATGGAGAAGACATAATTTTATTTCATAAAATTTGTCGTTCAAATTCTAAACAATGAAGAGAGGAGAGAAGACTCGCCTCTACCAAGATTAGTACCATTTAGCCTGAGCATTTTTCAATATCGAAGAAAAAAATCAATTTTTTCTAACTTTTTATTTTTATTAATTCTCATCACTATTATCTTTTTTTCACTTTGATAATAGGCAAGTTGAAAATTAGCACACCAATAGAAAATCAAGCATGATCTTGTTGCAACCTACAATCCTTTGATTATGTTTAATTATATGTATCTGATTTAACAATAAGTCATCGCATACATGTATTGGAGATCATGCTTTGGAACAATAGCAAATATTTTCTTCCAATGGTGAAAGTGTTGGGTTCAAGGCTAATTAGACACCATCTCTATGTTTTTCAAAAATAAGATTGTTAAGATTTTAATCTCTTAAAGTCTTTGTGCTAAGTGGGAGCTTTGTGCATTGAGTATGACCTCTATTTTTTAAAAAAATTGGTTATACTTTTTTATTCAAACATTATATCTACATTTTTCTTATTTTTTTTATATGTTTTCTATTTGATGTATAAAAGTAATTATTAAATTTTTGAATAAGAGAAAATAATAATAATTTTTGTTTGTTCAAGAGTCTAAATTTCATAGTGGTATCAATGAAAGGGCATCTGCAAATATTTTGTTTATTGAGGAACCCACACTTTTCATGCAATCATTTTATGAATGCTCCAGCTTGATTTTCATTTAGTTGTCTACCAAAAAATTGCTTCTATCAGAGATAAATTATACCACTGATTATGAAGCATCTGACTGGAACATCATGTCAAAAAGTCATTTAAAATTTCTTGATTCTTTTGGAATTGTGTTCAAAATGCAAACAAGGAAATAAATTTTGAATGTTTATCTATTTATATCTTGGTCTCTTTAAAACACGAATGAGGTAATTATTAGTTTGATCTATGGGGAATACAACTTATTCAACATGGATGACAATTCTTGGCTAGTTGTTACTAATTATAGATGACAATGACACTCAACTCAAAAATAACTCTGATAGCTTGAAAAAATGAACTCTTTCACTGGATAAATACATATGAAAATTTGAAATTGTTCATGATAAAGTGGTAGATAATGAAAAACCACTCTCAAAAATGGATAAAGTGTTTCAAGGTTCAAAAGCACTTGGAAACAAATATGAAAGACTTCAAATTTTTGTTTTTTTAAAACCTCCCTATCCTACTTTTAATTAGTTTATCATGTCTTTACAAAATCATTAACATATTTATCTTATAAAATAAAAACCATCAATTGATCACAATTAGTATTTCTTCATATAATGAGGAATATGAAAGAAAAAAAATACACGTGGGGTAAGAGGAAGAGAATGTGGATAAGGTCCTAACTTTAAGTTATCCTTTCTTCAATAATTATAACAGCTAAATCTAAAAGTTAAGATTTTATTCAATGTTCAATAATGATTCAAAATAGAAAATAAATCAATAAAATAATGGTAGGGAAACTAGTCAAATTTGTTGTAGAAGTAATCATGTGGCTATAACATACTATTACATATATGGTTAAACCACATAAGTATAAAATAGATACAAGGAATTGACAACAATGAATTTTAATTGCTATTAATTATTCAAGATTTTATGTTGACTCATTAGTCATAGCTCACAAGACAAACTAAGTAAGATAGATTACAAATTACTTATTTTGGTAATGATCATATTCTTGTTGAATATGGACAAGCCCTGTCAATCACACATTTTGGTAATGCCTCTCTCAATTCTAGTAGTTCCTATGAAAAAAAAATTACAATTTCTCAATTAAATTATTGATGATTTTTTGTTTTCATTTGAATTTAACTCTTCCAATTTTATCATCAAGGACTACCAACAAAAAATAATATCAAAAAGTCTTAAGGGAAGCTTTTTGCAGTTGAAGATGGACATATTAAATCTTTTATAACCATCAATACACAACAAACATGTCTAGAAATTTGGCATTTTTAGACGATCTTAATTATGCCTTTTTAAATAATTTCAAAAATTAAAAGTTTTAAATGTTCCTAATTGGCTAGGCAAGAAAACTCCATGCACTTGCTATCAATGTGGAAATCATTATAAACTTACCTTCAAAAAAATGTAAAATAATTACACATTTTCCTCTTGAAAAAAAATCATAGTGATTAATGAGGTTCATCACCTTGACACTCATAATTGTAGCCACTAAAGCATATATATTGTATTTACACAGATGCTTTCTAAAATTTCAAGTATTCATTAAAAATATTTTTGATCGAAAAATTAAAACATCAAGTGTGATTTTAGATGTGAGTTTACTTCAAACTACTTCACAAACTATTCACTTTATTATGAAATAAAATAGTAAGTATCATGTCCTCATACCCCTGGATAGAATGGATTCATTGTAAAAAAATATTGACACATTTTGAAACATGTCTTACTCTTCTCTTTCATGATAGTGCTCATCTAGAATTTAGGGTAAATGATTTCTTAACTACTTCTTAACTTATTACTTCTATAACTATTGTGACTTTGTTATGTTGCCTAATTTTATTGATTAAGTAATATCCCAAAAGTTCATTCGCAGATTATCTAATTAATTGAGATCAACAAGTGTATAGGTCATACTAGTAGTAAAATATATTTTCATCCAAATATCGATCCCATTTGGATTATATCAACAATTCAGTTATTCAATAATAAGATAATTCTTTTTTATTAAAATAAACTTTTAGATTGTTAGACAATCTCAAGACTATGGTTTGTTCATTTAATTTATGTAATGATATTTAAGTTGAATTATATTATGTTTCACAGAGTAAATATTAGGGTATTGTGGAATGACTCCTTGCCATATGACATATAATATAGTTTTCACCATTAAGCTAGTCCCAATATTGGTCCTCTCATAGTTATCTACTTGGCACATCACTACCAAGATAATAATTCATTTATGCTCGAGAGTCATTCAAAATTTCATATCTTTTAAATAACTTCATATCATCTGCCCTTAATAGTTACTTCATATGCATATTTTTATTCTCTAGCCTCACATGTCATAAAGACGAAAGATTGACATAGTTTGTAAATATTTATGCTTTCAGTTTCATAAGTACCATACTTATATAATTAATATATGCTTCTATTAAGTTTCACTGATGGAAACCATAAAAGTAAAAAAAACTTGTAAGGGCTATCATCACCTTTCTAGTTATAACTTATTCAGCTATGTTCTGAGGATTTCTTGTCACCATCCTTTTTGGTGACGATATGATATTAACACTAAAGGTGAACCCTTTGAAATAGCATCCTATATAGTGTCCATCCTAATCAAAAATTAGTTCTTTTAAGATGTGTAAATAGATTGACATATAAAAGCATTCATATTTTAGGCTTCATAAGTATCATACTAATGATGATTAAAATACCTAAATTTTGGATTTCATGATATAAATTTTTCTTATGCATTATAGTTGGAAGGACTATTTCTTTCTTCTTATTATATGTGTAGCAAGCCTTATGGTTTACATTTAATTATTAATAATGACAATCTGGCACAAACTAACTAATACTCAAAATTCTATTTCAAGTTCTATTTTTAACCATCCATCAATAATCATAACATAAAATAAATCAAATATATGTATTCATTTATAAAAAATCAAAGTTATATCACATATCTTAATTTACACAAACCTTAGACCTATGCTATTTTGGTATAAATTCTCAAATCCATCCTAGAGAAGAGGAGTTTGAGATCTTCTCCCCCCAACTTTAGGGAATTTCATTAATTTTTCCTCTCATGCTTACTTGTGGAACCCTTAGGAAGTGTTAAATTTGTCTTTGAGTTTTGTAGTTGATGTGACTTTGCTTATTCAATGAGGGAGAATAATAGGAAAATGAGAAATCATTGGAATTTCTTCATCTTCTATATTTACACTCAGAGAAGCTTTTATTACACTAAGTAGATATTTGCAGCTTTCAAAACAAGGTCACAACTTTGACCTTCATCTCTTTGACTTGTGGTTGCAACTTTGAAAAATGACCATGACTCTGGTATGTATCTTAATCTTTTTATAGACAAAGTCATGACATTAGCAATGACTACCACTTGGGCCTAATGTCTATGTAACACAAAGTCATGGCACTATGAAGTGATAGTGGCTTCATGCAGTTGTCATCTTGTTATCCATAAAAGACCATAGTATTGTGACATGACCATAGAGTGAGAAACTGCCTCTCAATTTTTTATATAGTCATGACACTATGTAGCAGTAGAGGTATTTGGTTGCTATGATATAGAAATAATATCATAACCATTTAAATTTCACTTAGATAAGTATGGCTATAACTCAATGATAATATTATAGCCACCAAGAATAAGTTGCACAATGGAACGATTCTTTTAATGAATTGGTAGTGTAATAACATACAAAAATTGTCTTGACCAATTAGGTTGAGTTTCAACCAAGAATATATATCAAAATTATGTAAGACTCAATGTTCTATACCCTTTTCTAAGAACTTCCAAATAGCTATTAATTTAATACTATTTATCAAAACTTGCTAAAATTTCAAAATCATGAAATCAAGCTATACTATTTTTATTTTCATGTCTATACATCATCATAAACTACCAAAATACATAATAGTATTTATTATTTTAAACACCGAATAAACTCTAACACTAAAATAATTTCTTATCCCCAAGCAAAAACTTCCCCCTCCAAAAAATTATTTTTATAATCAATACGAATTGATATGATTAGGTTTGAGTATCCTACGGTTTAAAAATAGTGGAACAACTTCAGGGATATGTTAATAGTCATGGGGATTTGAGTTCCACAACTATACTTGTGGATCACTAGATATGTACATTTATTTATGTGACTAATATATGTTTTTATTACATCACACACACATAAAAAAATTATTTTGGGTTATCTCCCAAGCATTGCAACTTTTAATATCCATAGCTAGACTATCAAAATCTCTTTTTCTCCATCATAGATCTTTGATGTCCATGTTATCTTCTCAATATATTATTTTGTATTATTCTTGTTGGTTTCTTCCTTCAGTCTTGCTTCATCTATACTTGTTTCTTAGTATTTAATGAATGTTATGCTTCCTTATCTACCCCATTATCCCTTTTTATTTTGGATTCCCAAAGTCACATTTTTGAGTATTGCTGCAACTTTACCTTCTAGCCTTTCATTTTACTTGGATTTGTCAATTGAAGTTATGGATTTGTCTTGAAGCTTTTTCTTATATTTTTCTTCCTGTATCTCCAAAGTCGTGGTGTTGTTCATAGTTACATCATTTTCCTTAACTTCTAATGCACTAACTCATTATGTATCTCAAAGTCATGACTTTGGACATAACCATGTCTTTGTCTTCACATTTTACTTGGCTATTTTCATTCAATACTATCAAATTTGTGACACTATTCATAGCTACAACCATGTCTTTAATTTGTGCCTAATAATTTCTATCTTGGCCTTGTCTTTTTCTATTGATGCCTTAGGTTCATTAGAGCTATCAACATAAGTCTTCTCAGAGGTCATACATTTGAAGAATGTCATGACCTTATAGTAGTCATCTTCTTCTTTTTCTTCATTTTCACATCTCTAATAGAGATTTTTCATATTCTTCATCTTCATCACTATCATAATTCCAAACTTATTCTTCTATTTTATATTTTTTATCTTTATCTGGCTAGTAGTCTTCTATACAATCTTTCCACTAAAAATTCAATTTTTATTACATTGTAGAATAGAATAGATTATTAATTTTCCAACATCCTATTTCATTACTGTTTAGCCCCCACAAGTCATTATAAAGATTAAATTTTTCTTGTTCTTCACTCACACAAAGAGTGAACTCTCATATCTTGACATCGATAAAGCTTATTTCATGGCCAAAAATGGTCATACTATTATTATTAGTGCATATTTATTATTTTACATATCAAATACCATAAAATCTATTAGAAAAATAAATATACCCACCATGACCAATGTATTTTTGATGATTCCATATGGGTGCTTGATAGTCTAATTTACCATTTGTAGTTAGATAGATGTTAAATTGCACAATGCTTCCTAAAAAGTGTGATCTCCAATAGTGTAATATATAGTTAAAACTTTAAGAGTTTTTCTATTCCATTGAATGTTTTATTTGAATGATCATTTATACTTCTCAGTCAGTTTCATAGTCCCATAAGTATTCAACTTCTTTTTACTACTCATTTTGTCTTTCATAAAATTAATGTAGTTTAGTATCTTGGCTAGAAATTCAAATAATATGTTAACTGCTAACTTTCGGAACATGTTGAGAAACTTTTCAAAATATTTTTTTAATTTTCTCTTTCTAAATCATTGAGGAAATGGAAGTTTCATCAGAAACTTACCCTTAGCTTCAACATGGTCTATTTTTTTCTCTCTATGGCTTTGGGTAATCTTCATTCGCTCATATATACCCCATGTTTCTCTTTTTATCATCTTTTGATGAAACTTGGGTTTGCACCCCCCTTGGGGTCACAGCCTATTAGGTGCCGTGATATTATATTTTTCATAGTTCCAATTCTTTCCAGTCAAAGCCATGACTTCTTAAAGAATTTTATGCTAGACTATGACTTTTTAAAAAAGAATGGCCTTGCTACTCAGAAAAACTTTAGAATCCTCTTATTCAAAAACACACTCGTAGCTCTAGAGTTACATCTTTTTAGGAAAGTTACAATATTATCACTCCCAAACTTCTAGATTCATTTTGTTCAAAATACCTCGGTAGCTCCTCATTTCTAAGAAATATAATAGAGCAATTCTTTTGATTTATTTTCCAATTATTTGATAGTTCATTTACTCATCTTTCCTTTATTAATATTGCCAATTGATTGAGTAACACTCAATATTACCCATCAAGTCTTCATTGATCATGTTTCATTCATTCTGACTTAAAGTGCCCATATTCGAATGTCTTGGGCATCATCTTTCATATTTTTTTAATTTTGCCAGCACAGCTTGCATCCTTTCTTCTCTTTCTGATAGTAGAAAATTAAAACTTAAGCCTCCTTGATTAGTATAACTCACAACATTATTCTCAATATTTCTAGAGGATTGCCTAATATATTGTAGCCCACTCTTATAACTTTTATAAGCAAATTCTTGTGATTTTTTTTATTCAGATGGTAATGGGTTGGGACATTTTTGTTGGGTCAAAATATCTACCACTTTCTTTGCATTTGGTTGGATTCTTTTATTTGGTAAATGCAATCTGAGTCCACCATTTCATGTGGATGCAAAATGATAATCTCTCCTAATATTCTTTTCTTCTTAGGTATCAAGCTTCCTTAAAAGAGCTTGCATCTTCACTTCAATAGTGGTGAACTGGTGTAACTTCAATATTCTGGCTTATCTAATCCTAAATAAATGATTTGTTATAGTTTGATAGTTTCTTTTGCTCACTTCTCAAAAAATTGTATGCCTACTTTGGTAATTTATATATAATTTACTCTTCAAAGGATGCATTAATAATGCATCTTATGATATAGTTCAATCCATTGTAGAAGGTTTAGGCTTTGAACATAATTCAAATCCATGTTGAGAATATCTTCTCAACAACTTCTTAAAATAGTCCTAGGTATTTTATAAATTCTCATGATACTCTTACTAGAATTTTCCTATCTTGCTTTGTAGTTGAGATGTAATTTAAGGTGGGAAGAATTTAGTAAGAAAAACTCTTACCAAAATAAACATTGGAACCAACTCTATGTCTTACCACTTAATAAAAATGAAAATAAGTATAATTAACTCTATGTCTTACCATAATTCAAATTCATGTTAAGAATATCTTCTCAACAACTCCTAAAAATGGTCCTGAGTATTTTATAAATTCTCATGCTTCTCTTACTAGAATTAGCCTATCTTGCTCTATAGTTGAGATGTAATTTGAGGTAGAAAGAATTTAGTGAGAAAAACCCTTAATACAATAAATATTGGAACCAACTCTATGTCTTACCACTTGAAAATAAAAATAAGTATAACCTTATTGTGTTGGGGCTAATTTTATTCATCTTTATAGTATCGTATAACTTCAAAAATAGTGTAATGTGTTCATTAGGTTCCTCCAATGCCATTTTAGTATACTTGTAATGTTAAACCATAGTAATAAGACTCAACTATAACTCAAAGTAATTGACTTCAAAAAGTTACAAATGAATTCATAAATAATTATGCATCACACTAAGCATCCAATAATCCCTCAAGATATAGTAGTGGATGAGCTATTTGGATAGCCCATTACTATCTTGGCACTTTCAATTATTGTCAATGTCCTCCATAAGCTCTTTATAACTCTTTGTTTTCTAATAATTTTTCTAATTCTTTTGATTTCTAGATTCAAAGAGAATAAATAATCATACTACTTTGTCTCATAAAAGGGTACCAAAAAAAGATAAAAAAAGTAAAGAAAACAAACAAAATCAAAATACAACCATCCACATTTAAACAAAATAACAAGATTTAGCTTATAAATTCGGAAATATATATCAAATTAAATGTGAACTAAACTACTAAAAATGAATTATTATTTTACAAGAAGAATTATAATAACTTATATTAATTAACTAAACTAATAATTCCTAGCAATTACACTAAAAATTTATAGTGACTTTATTATACCACCTAATTTTATTTGCTAGGTGATGTCCCTAAAGCTTGTTAATGATAGTATCTCATCAACTAAGATTTATAAGTGTATAGGTTGTACAAATAGTAAAATTAACTTTGTATCAAATATTAATTATATAAGGATTGTATCAATATTTTTGTTATTCAATAATAAGGAAACTTACTTTAGTTAAATGAATATTCATATTGTTAGATAATCTTAGGTCCATAGTTTATTTATTTTAATTTATGTGATGATGTTTATATTCTTTGATATATATTATGTTAGACATAGAATGAATGTTGATATATTGTGCAATGACTCTTTGCCTTATGACATAAAGATAGTTGTCACCATTGAGTTTATCCTAAATGTGGTCCCCTTGTAGTTATTTCTCATGTACATCACTACTGAGATAATGATTCAATTCTACTCAAGAATCATTCATAATTTCTTATCTTTAGAAAACTTCATTAACTGTTCTTGATGATTACTTTATATATATACTATTATTCTTTGGTCCCAAATATCATAAAGACTAAAGATTAATATGGTTTATAAGTATTTTTACTTTTAACATCATAAGCATCATACTTACATAATTAATATATGCTATTCTCAAGCTTCACTAGTGGTAATAATATAAGTAAAAGTAACTCATAAAGGTTATCACCACCCTGCAAGTCACAACATAGTTGTGCATGTCTTGAGGATTACTTGTCACCATCCTCTTTGGTGATAATGCGACTAATGTATTGAAGGTAAATTCCTTGGAAGAATGTTATATATAACATCCATCTCAATTGAGAACTAGTTCTTTTAAGGCATATACAATGAATTGACATATAAAAGTATTTGTACTTTTGACTTCTTAAGTATCATATTCATAATAATTAATATACTCAAATTTCAGGTTTTAATGTATAGGTTATTTTATGTATCATAATTAGAAGGGATATCACTATTTTCTACATATTGAATGAGTGAGCTTCATCGTTTACTTTTCATCAACCACTATGATATTTTCATACAAATCTACCAATAGTCAAAATTTTAGTTCAAATTCTATTTAATCACTATCCGTTAATATCCATTTCATTAAATAAATCAAACATATTTATTCATTTATTAAATATCAAAGTCACATTACAAATCTCAATTTACACAAACTCTATACCAATGCTAGTTTGGTAAAAATTCTAAATCAACCCTAGAAAGATTTGAGAGTCATGCTCTCTAAGTCTAGAAATTATCATTAATCTTACATCCATTTCTTGCTTGTGGAACTATTGAGGAGTATAAAATTTTCTCATATGGTTTGATAGTTATCATGACTTTGCTTGTTATATTAGTGAGAAGAAGAGGATAATGAGAGATCCTTGGAAATTCTCTATATTTTATATTTATGCTTGGGTGACATTTCATTACGCTAAGAAGATGTAAATACTTTGAAAAAAAAGTTTGCATCTTCATTCTTTATCTCTTCGGCTTGAGATTGTGATTCTAGAAAATGGCAATAACTCTATCTACATATCAATCTTTTTATAATACAAAGTTATAATAATTAAATAATCATGACTCGACCCTAATATCTATATAACACAAAGTCATAATGATGTGATGTGGCCACAATTTCAAGACCGTGTCATCTTGTCATGCATAAAAAGCCATAATATTGGGATGTAGTCGTGGAGTTGTGAACGACTTCTCATTTTGTTATGTAATTTTCACATTGTGTAAAAGTTGTGTCATTGACTACTATCTTTCTTGAGTTTTATATTTTCATAGTACTAATAAATAGTCATTGTACTAAGAAGGTCTCTCGTGTGTTAGTCGTTGCAACGACTCTAGGAAATTGTCATGACACATAATTTTGCCTTCAAAGTTTTTAAGTGTCCACGACACTGTGTGTAGCCATAACATTGATATTCTCTTCTTTCATATATCATGTTGCCACTATAATATGGGTATATCACAACACTAACAATTAGCTTCAGCATATAAGTTATGACTATGTATTCCATTAAAGAGAAGTTCATTATCTTAGAAATGGTCGTACTTGAGTAATATCCTCTATGGCATATAGTGTCCCAAAAACCATGACTTTAAATAATTTCTATGGCTTTGGCCTGACAATTTGTGATAGTGTAATTTTATATAGCTAAAAATTCATGACTTTATAAAAAGACTGATTTTGATTTGAGATTATCGAGTCGTATTAAAGATAAAGTTATGGTGCATGGACTTGGCCATGACCTTGAGCACCAAAGGAGTATTTGGTTATTGTGATGTAGAATTAATATTACATTCATATAAATTTCTCAAGTTAAGTATGGTTGATTTAATATTAAAGATAAAAAGGTCATGACTAAGAATGTGTCATTTAATTGTAGAATTATGCTAACAAGTTAGTAAGTTTGTGTCATACAAGACTTATTCTAAATCAATTAGGTAAAGTTTTAGCCAAAAATATATATTAAAACTATGTGAGACTTAATTCTCTACCTATTCTACTAAATAACTCCAAAAAGCTATTAATTTCATGACTATTTATCAAAACTTGCCAAAATAACAAAATCATTAAATCAACTTATAATATCTCCATTTTTATATTTACACTCCATCATAAACTGCTAAAATATTTATTAGTTTGAACATTAAAAAATAACCTTGGTGTAATGACATTGTTTTATATCAATTCGATTTTTCATTTCTCAGCATTAAATTTTTAATGAGGAATACTTTCATTTAATAAAAAAATAAATGTTATCTCTCTCTCTCTCTCTCTTAATCTTTCAATTATAACTTTTCATAACATAGATTAATAGTTTTCTAAAACATTGAGAAAAAAATTAATGGCTTTTCAAGTTACAGATTCTTTACCTCATTAGTCATCAACTTTTTCTTTCATAAATTCTTATCGTATTAACCATGAGGATACTTCTTTGGATTCTATATTTTTTTGATCTCTAACATTTTCTTCTTCTTGAGCTCCAACACCTTTACTTGAACTCCCTTAACATCCCCTCATTTTAATCGGAGACCCTAATGTTATAGTCATTGATTTGTTTGCCTCCTCTAAACTTCAATAACCCCAACATGAAAATCAACCCCTTTCCATCTTCAAGATTATATTTGTCTCTCCACCACCTCTCATCATGATTCTCTAATCTCTAGTCTCCACTAAAAACTATAAAACTTTCAAAATAATATTTAATCTTCCCCATTGATCACTTATCATGCAAGAACTTTCTACTCTTCAAGCTAATTGTACTTGGACTTTAGTGCATAAATCTAATGTTGTTGGTAGATGTTTGGTGTTCAAACTAATGAATATTCTTATGTATTTTAATAGTTTATGATGATGTGTAGACATGAAAATAGAGATAATATGGGTTGATTTCATGAATTAGACATTTTGGAGAGTTTTGAAGAATAGTTATGAAATTAATATATTTTTGGAGGTATTTATCAAAGGGGGCAAATTATCGAGTCTCACAAGTTTTGACATTCATTCTTAGCTAAAACTCTACTTAATTGTAATTGATTGTTGTAATTCTTGTATGTCATGACCCTAGCAACTTGTTAGTAAAAATTTTTTACTATGTAACATATTCTTAGTTGTTACAATAATATTATGGAGTCGCAACCATACTTAGATCTAGAAATTTAAATGGCAATGGTATTAATTCTTCTTCATAGTAACCAAGTACATACTAACAATGATCAAGGTCGTAAAAAAATCTAATCAATATGACTTTATCTTTAATGTAATAAGATAGTCTCAAGTTATAGTCATGACCTTTTAACAAAGCTACATCTTTTGAGCTACAGAAAATTATAGTTACATTATTTATGCCAAAGCAATGACAATTATTCAAATCCACGACTTATGAAACACTAAATGTTAAATATAATATTACTCGAGTCTGACCATTTTAAAGGCTAAGACACTTGTCCTCAAAGGAAGGTATAACCACCACTTATATACTCAAGTTACTTTCCAATAGCATGATATCCTAGCAACACTACAACAAAATGATATATGAGAGAAGAAAATGCTAGTGTCGTAGCCAACCCACAGTGTCATGGAAACTCGAGATATATAAATCTTCTTAATGTTTCTACTATTTTATAGTGGCGTGGCCATATAAAACTAAAGAAATACTATTTTCAATGTCATGACTTCTACATAGTGTCATAGTTATATAAAAAATTGAGAAGTCATCACCATTTCATGGCTACTTTCTAGCACCACATCCCTTTATGGAATGCAAAAAGACAGTTATGAAGCCATGGCTATTTCATAGTACCATGACTTTGTGTTATAAAAATATTAAGCCTAAGTTGTGGTTGTTCCCTATAGAATGAATTTGTGTTATATAAAGACTATAATGCAGATCAGAGTCACAATAATTTTCTAAAGTCACAAACTCAAGTTGAAGAGATAAAAGACAAAGTTGTGACCTTCTAAAAGTTGTGGCTTTGTACTTAGAGTAATGCATTGTCATTCAAATATAAAAGTAAAAAAATAGATAAATTTCACAAAAGCTCTAATTTCCTTTTCTTCTTCCTCAAGCACAAGAAAAGATATGATAACTACCAAATCCCAGAAGTAAATTTTGTACTCTATAGGGGTTTTATAAGCAAGAAAGGGATGTAAATATAATATTAATCTCTAGAGTTGGGAGCATGAATTTCAAACCTCTCTTTTCTAGGGATGAATTTAGGAATTTGTACCAAATTAGCATGAGTCTAAGATTTGTGTAAATTGAGATATGTGGTGTGATTTTATTTTTTTTATTAATAAATGAATGTGTTTGATATATTTTATGTTATGAATATTAATTGATTTATTATTAAATAGAACTTGAACTAGAGTTTTGATTATTGATTAATTTGTACAAGATTGTTATGGTGAACAGTGATTGGTAATCATGAGGCTCACTCATACATATAGTAGGAAAGAAGTGAGCTATTTTGATAATGATGCAAAACATAAATCTATATGTTGAAACCTAAAATTTGGGTATGTTAATCATAGTGATTATGATACTTAAAAAGCTAAAAGTACGAACAGATTTTCATGGCAATCTATTATATACATCTTAAAAGAATTAGTTCTAAACTAGGATGGATGCTATATAGAATAAATTTTCAAGAGAATCACATTTAGTGTGAGAGTCGTATTATCATTGAGAATGATACTGATAGGTAATCCTTGGGATATGCATGAGTATGTTGTAACTCATAAGGTGATGATAACCCTTATAGGTTATTTTTATTTGTATGGTTCCAATCGGTGAAACTCAGGGGTAGCATATTTTAAGTATAGTATTTATGAAGCTAAAAGTCTAAATGATTAAAAAAATATCACAATCTTTAATCTTTATAATATTTGATGTGTGAAAATAAGAGAATACATATAAAGCAACCATCAATGATAGTGAATGAAGTTATCGAAGAGATATGAAATTATGAATAACTTAGCTAAATAAATTATTGTCTTAGTGGTGACATACTGAACATACAACTAGGAGGGGACCACCATTGAGACATGAATCAATATTAACAACCACCTTATATGTCATTATGACAAGGAGTTATTGCATATTATCCAAACCTTCATTCTATGTTCAACATAATATAAGTCGAGCAACTTAAATATTATTACATAAATTAAGTGAATAAATAATGGACCTAAGATTGTCTTACAATCTGAGTATCTAATTTATTAAACATGAGTTATCTCATTGTTGAATAACCAAAATGTCAATATAATTCATATGGAATCAATATCTAGAAAAAAATTTATTTTACTACCTGTATGACTCATGCACTGACTGATCTCAATTAATGAGATACTCTTGTTAACTAGCTTTTAAGACACCATCTAACAAATAAAATTATAGGACATAACAAAGTCTAAATAAGTTTGTGGTATCATTGCCAAGGACTGGTTAGTTGTATTAATCAACATGAGTCAATATAATTATTCTTATAAAAAATAACTCATTTTTAGAAATTTAGATAGAATTGATTTTTATAAATATCTCTAAATCTAAAAGCTAAAGCTTATTATTTGATTACAGATGGGTATTTTTAGTTTTGTTTGTTTTCTTATATTTTGTTTCATTTTCTTAGCGCCCTTTTATGAGCTAAAGATATGAGACTAAGTTAATCCCTCTGAACCTAAAAATTAAAAGAACTAGAATAACTCTTTGCAAAAAAAGATCTAATAAAGAACTTATGGAGGGTATCAATAGTAATAAAAAGATATAAGATAGTAATATTCAAGTTGTCCAATAGCTCATTCACTATTGTAACTTGGAAGATTATTGAAAGCCCATAGTAATGAAAATTTATGCAAAACTAGTTAAAATAAATTACTTTGACTTGAAGATGATATTAATTGAGAAGTATAGTATGATTATTCAAAGAAAACTTTCAAAGAAATTGAAAGACTACGAAGGCTTTAATATACCTTGCACTATTTGAGATCATATCTAAATGAAAGTCTATTTTACTACTTGTATGAGCCGTGTACTAGTGGATCTAGTTGATGATACACTCTCATTAACAAAAATTTGGGATATCACCTAATTAATAAAATTAGATGGTGTAGCATAGTTGCAATAAAAGTAAATATGCCTATTGAACAAAATTCAATAAGATGAAAATATTGATTACTTCAAAGCTTGTATAGTTGCTATGAGTTTTACTAAAAATCCTAGCCTTAACTTTGGTGAAACCTTTAGCACCATTTTCAAGGCCACCACGACCATCTTATTCTCTCACTCACTTTGTATTTTTTTGGTAGTATCTCAAACAACTTGATATCAAGAATATATATTTTAATGGTGATCTATGTGAGATTAATTTTAAAAAAAACCTCTTAATCCCGTAAGTTCAACTTGTCCCCATCATGTTTTCCTTCTACACAAGTTAATGTATGGCTTTAAGTAGGCACATCATTTCTGGGTTGCTAAACTCTCTTCTAGTCTCATTTTTTTTAGCTTAACATGTGATCAAGCAAATAATTCATTATTCATTTATCACACTTGTACTCAATTCATTATGTTACATATTTGTGTTGATTATGCAATCCTCATTGACAATGATCTCTCCTTCATTCTCATCTCTCCACTCGACTCAACAATGAGTTGTCTTTAAAAGTTCTAGGCAACCTCAATTATTTTTTAGGCATAAAGGTCAAGAATTTTTCCCAAGACATTCTCCTCACTCAAACCAAATATGATGATAATCTTTTATCCCAAAGACCCAACACACATATTTGATGTTACCAATACAGAATTTGTCCCATCTCTTACAATTCTAATCTACTTTTAGATGATGATCATCTTATTAATCCTACCATATATTGATAACCCTGTGGGTCACTTTATTATCTTTCATTTACTCATCTTGATTTTAAATATGTTGTGGACTAGCTTGTCAATACTTGTAAGTTCCAGCCATGAAGGATTTTGGTGTGGTCAAACACATTCATTATTATATCAGAACTTTTAACCATGGTTTGTGACATTTATCATATAGTTCACTAACACTTAAAGCCTTTTGTGCTGTAGATTGTTTAAATGTTTTCATAACTCAATGGAACACCTCCAAGTTTTGCATCCTCCTTGGTTTCAATTGCATCAACTAGGCCTCCAAAAAACAAGCCAAAATCACATGTTTTATCGTTGAGATAGAGTATCTTGTATGAGTCACTTTTGTCATAGATCTTATGTGGCTCCAATATATTTTCTATGTTAATCATATTTTTTACCCAGAGGTATCAACCAGGTCATGTCAAGCTGACAAGGCTGTATTTTGGTGGCCCAATAAGGCCATCAAGTTGTGCCTGACACAATATGAATTAGGTACCCATGCCGCTATGGTAGTGGCTAGTGGGCGCTAGGTAGTGCCATTATGGCCTTTAATCCATGTCTGTGCCCTTTGGATGGTACTATTTAGTCAAACGGTGTCATGTGGCTCGTGCTACTATTTCATGCTAGCATGTTAGGCACATGGCCCATGATCCATGGCCCATATGGTTCCATCACCACATAAGGCAGTCCATTACTATATAACTATATTTGTTTGTTAAAATTTTCACAAATTGAAAATAAAACAAATTTTCACAAATTGAATAATATTAACAATTCTTTATTAAATTTCCTCAAAATAATATGTCATAGCTGAGTTTTTGCTCAATCATTATTTTGTTATATTCTTAATGTATTTTTTTATAAGCTTCTTCTTTTTTTGAAACTATTTATCATCCATACTTTAAAAAAGGACAAATAACTACTCCTATTAAACTTCTCTATTTAATATAATCTAAAACAAATTGTGTTATAAGAATTTGTTAATGACAAGGTTATATAATGTTAAAGATAATTATACAAGCTTTCAGAATTGTTTTTTTTTTTTTTATTATTCTCAGTTGAATAGCAAGTCATTGTTCTTTAAACCATATACATGACACTCCAACTTTTAGATAGTGAATTGCATTTTTTTGGTTATCCAGGTGATTAGGCTTTGTCTAACTAGACTCTATTGGTGATGGGTCTCTCTCTTGATTCCCATCTAGGTAAGTTCATTGTGAAAGACACTCCCATTATAATAAGCTAGGGTACAATCTCAAAACCTCATAGTGTTAAATCATATTTCTTTAAACCTTTCCAATTCAACTATATCATAGGAGCAATAAATAATGGTTGATTGTTATTGCCAACCTCCAAAAAATATAAGTAAACATAGCAATGAATTACAGTACGATCATTCACACCATCTAAAAGAATATTGACATTTATTGGACAAAAATATCCCATTGGCCTAATTTGAAAACAGAAAGCATTGAGTGTAAAACATATTGATTTTTTGTTTTGATTTTGAGAGAAGAATAATATTGGGTTTACTATCCCAAAAGAGTTGAATGAGAAACTCTTAACATCATACTTCAAGTGAAGTTGGCATTAAGTCGTAGTTATTGTTGTTGCTGTTCTACGACGATTGGAATTCTCTGAGAATTTATTCACATCAACTCCTTCCTTTCGTGTATTTTTGCTCAACTCTAAAAGATAACCCTTCAAAAAATCTACTTGAATCACTTTTTCATGCTTCTTCTGCTAACAACAAAAAGAAAAGAGAGAGAAAAAAAAAGAAATTGATCATTACCCATTAAACATGAATGCTTGATATAATAATAAATAGATCATTCATTACTATTATATGTATCTGTGTTTGTGTGTCATAGCAATACTTTGTTAAAGAGAATTGTCATTTAGACATAGCTAGCTTATTCCTGAATTTTTTTTTGTTCCTATTGTTATCATGTTATGCTAAATGTCAATCTATATGAATTCATTCAAACCACTTTTATCTAATTCTATAAGTTGATTACTCTTTTTTACATGTTTGTGTGAAGGGGGTGAGTGCTTGTTCGTGCATGTGTGTGTGTGTCTGAGAGAGAGAGAGAGAGAGAGAGTATTATGCAAAATTTTGATAGATATGAAGAAATTTATGTAAAATGAAAGGTTTAATTAGACTTGAAAGCTCTTAATTACCTCCACAGTGAGAATATTAGACACAAGACCCCTTGAGCTAGCAACATTCACACTAGTGATTTCAAAGCCAAGAGAATGAAGCGCTTCTACCAATCTTGCAAATCCACCAGGTTGGTGCTCACAGAATACCTTAATGAAGAAATGATCATTTCCATTCATTTCGGCCACTTCTACTTGCACCTATATATAACATTAATTTGACCCAATTTTGATCACTCAACAAGTAGTCTATAATCAAAGATTTATATGAGAGAAGAAAACTCCGTGCATCTGATATAAGAGTACCACCACACACACACACACACACACACACACACACAACACACACACACACGTATGTATATGTATGTATATGTACCTCCATTTGTTGCCCCATTTGATCATGACCTATTTCAAAATCTCGATTGCTCCCAATTGCAGAAAGTAATTCACAATTAGGATCTTGATTTTGATCATTTTGGTTCAAACTTTCTTGATGGGCATTGCTTTTTTTGCCATTCTCATCATCCGAGTTCTTTTCTAACTCATTTTGCAGTTTTGTAGCTTGGTTTTGGAGTTCTTTGACAAATTCAATCGCATCTACTAGGACGGAAGCCTTATCCAACTGAAATTCAATGTAAAATAACTCATATAAAGAACTTGAGTGTGTGTGTGTGTTTGTGGGTGTGTTTTTCCTGTTATGTATACATATATATGTGTGCAAATGTGAGTGAGTGTGTTTGTGCGTGTGGGTGTGTTTGTATTCATATGAAATAATGGTTTCTTAATGAAGCATTGGTTGTTATTTTCAGTCTTTGTTCTCCTCTTTCTACCATCAACGTGAAATTATAAAGTTAGGATTTTTGTGTTCTAATCGCAAGTGATGTAATATGAAAACGCCCCATCGTCAAAAAAAATAATAAATTTTTGGTTCTACGGAACAATAGCCGACTGAAAACCTTGGAAATGTTGGGAACTAGAGTGCGTAGGGCAAGGATCCGATCATTAAGCTTCTTCCTTCTCCTCCTCTCTGCAAACAGATTTTTCGCCTGCGGCCCCTTCCTACTCCTCCTGCACCTTCCATCATCTTCATCATCAACATGATCGCTACAATCCGAAAATGAATCTGACCGTCCAATGTCATTCCTTCCTTGCTCCTTGTAAATGTTTCCCTGCACACACTCCATGAACCTAAACCGAGAGCTACCCTGACGGCGAATTCTATCGACTGAGATATCGTGCGGCACACTCACATTCGAGAAAGCATCTCCCGGGGGGGAAAATGACGACATGAAGGGATCTTGGCAGTCGATTTGTTCCTGCGTTTCGATGTTCATTGGTGCAATGGTGCTTCTTTCTTGACCCATCATGAGATTGCAACCACTAATTATGAAATTAATGAGTTGCTCATCTTCTGCTACCTGACACGATGAAAACCATAAAATGTTATCTGCATTTTTTGTTCGTATCATAAGAAAATCACGTTTTCTCTGAGATAAATTCAAATTGTCTGTTTGAAATAAAGAACAATTGGTTACTTGTTCTGTCACAAACAGCTCTACTAGCGATCCTACTGCTACTGGTATCAAAACCATAGTTCCAGCCATCATTGTATCCTGTATTTATATATGCGCCATTACCATAAAATTTTATCGCTAGATGTATTTATATTATATACATTGCGTATTATATATAAAGGTCACGTGATTGTCCCATTATGATCATGCATATTTCCTAGTCTTTTGATAGTTTCATTAATTGTCTGGGCCACGAAGAAATGCGTATAGTTTCAGTGCTTGTAGGTTAGTCGATATGTAGCAGAGAGGAAGAGTATTCATCTTATGGAGATTGGAGTTATGACTCGCTTGAAGAAGAGGAACCATATCTGAATTGTGGGCGAAGTTCAACCATTTGTGTGAATTCAATATCAAAGTTTCTGCATGGATCCTACAGGAAAGAAGAATGGCGGAAACATTAATTCATTTCGCTCGTTCCTTCCCGTTCACGTAAAGAAGATGGAATCGCACGGTGAAGAACTTAAGTATGCTCACCCAGAATTTGATGGAATGGAGAAAGGCAGTTGCGCGATGAGATAGCAAGATTTAGTTGGTGGGTGATGAACTGCGACGTCTCTGCAAGAAAACGCCGAAGAAACAGCAAGATGGTGAAGCTGTTCTTGACCATTTTCCGTGCTCTCTGTTCCGGCACAGCAGCAATCTACCCACTCGATGTGCCTGAAAGGAAGAACAAAACTAAAACACGCACACAGTGATGTCTGGATAAGTTTAAGTGCCCACAGGCACAGTCGGCCGAACCTCTGATCCTCATTTAATTTCCAGAGAACGCAGTAGTCCCAGCCCCTGGAACCCACAAGAGGCCTCCATTTCTCCATGAGGCCCTCAAACCACATTAGTGATCATCTTAACAGGAATTGCGCCATGTTATATAAATTAAAACATCCGGAAACCAGCTCCGAGCTAGGTTTTAAAGACTGGATATTTACGTAACACAATTTATTAAATGAAATTAGACAAATAAATGTTACATAAACAAGTATCACTAACACTATTTTTTTATTTTTTATTTTTTTCACATATCAAATTTCCAAGAAAGAATTAAAATTTTTAATTAGTATTAAAGTTAGAAGATTAATTATAGTATTAAAAATTTACTTGAAAATAGTGATATATATATATATCTCATTGTTTTTGCCTAAGTTTTTCAACTATATTGTATGTATAATAGTTTATATTAATTATATTGTATAATAGTTGATATATATATATATATATATATATATATATATATATATATATATATATATATATATATATATATATATATATATATATATATATATATCTCATAGTTTTTTAATTAATATCAACTATATTGTATAATAGTTGATATTATATAGTGATATGTATGTATGTATATATATATATATATATATATCACTATATCATTATGAATTAGATTTGAATAATTATTGTTAATATTATACAAATCTAATTTATAAATTTCATACACAAATTATTGTGCTAGTCTTTCAAAACTCATCTTTGTCAACTATAATATCTCTTGGGGGCATTATCCAAGCTAATTAGTAAATAATCTTTTTTTTTTCTTTAGGAGATGGGATCACATAAAAAATCTTGTGGGTTTTTTCAATTATATATATATTTTTAAAAAAAGAATTTTTTTTTTGGGAAAATTATGAAAATTAGGCTTCCCATTTTAGGTTAGTAGCATATTGACAAAATATCTTATATTTTGTGAACAAAATTCACATATTTATGGTGTTGTATGGGCTTATATTGATTATTTGATCTTAAGGGAACATGAGGTACCCTTTGGGCCCATAATATTCTTCTATTCTATGTGACTTAATTTATAAATTCGATATTTTTTTGGCACAAAATTTTAAACCACACCATTAATTAAGCACAACAATTTGAGTTAGGTTAATTTAGCATAAGAAAAAATTAGTTTTATATTTTTATTGAATTTAACGTAGGATTTTGTATGTTAGAAATTAAAGACATCTCTTGTCTTGAGTGTTATAATTTCCATTATTGCATTGCAAAGGATCTGCTTGGCCTAATGATTTTTCTTAGTGTAAGGTGGCCCAATATTGCACATGACCCATTACTATCCTCACTAAAATGTTGGGCTTGACATTTTTGACCCTCTCAAGAAGAGTCATTTTCTCAAGCCCATGGTAACTCATGCAACCCAAGTTTCTAGATTAATGTTGGTTCATCTAGCCTAGCCCAATTGCATGTTATGACTAGGTCATGGTGGGCATGATCTAGACACCACAGATGGGCCATGGGCAATGCAAAGTGACCTAGTTTGAATTGCTAACTACAAATGTTTTATATTTGCTTGAAAGTGACACTTTGTTCATCATTGTTTAGTTCCTTACACAAGCTAGCAAGATGAAACTCATTAATTAAATTATGAGATGTTTAATCAACTTAGACATAATAATAGTTACACTATCCATCTTGTAACTTACTAAAATGTAATAAAAAATCACTAAAAAGCTAAAAAAAGATTATGGAACTTAGTAAAAAGTGAGAAAATCTTGTGAAGACTAGCAATGGCAGAGGATCAAAAAAGTAGTTTTTGATCTTTGGAACAAATTTCAAACTTGATGTCCTTAGTTTGAATCATACATTTTATCAACTTAGACTTGCGGGTGGGTCTGGGTCTGGGCCTGGGTCTGGGCCTGGGTCTGGCTGGAGAAATTCTCTTCTCCTTATGGGAATGATCCAGGTGTCTAATTTATCTCGAGGATGCCAATAATAAAACACAGAGTGCACAGGAACATTAACAATTTTTTTCCACCATTATGTGTTCTATAATCTTTTACTTTCTTTCATCCCTGTTAGTCTTTTTCTTATGTCATATGTATCAAAGTTGTGAGATCGAACAGAAAGTAATTATCAATGTACATAAATTTATTAGATTATATTTAAGGCTTCTAGTAGGAATCATAATTTAGAGTTAGTATCAGAAACTTATTTATGCCATAAAAAAATATGATTCATAGTATAGTGTGACTGTATTGAGTTGGAGCAATCGGCTTACATGAGCTAGTTTTTAGATTCAATTAGACACTAGCCTATTTTTAATATAATATCATATCCAATTACAAGTCACTCACATATGTTTATTATATTATAAAATTCATGCTCCAGATGTGAGTTATGGGTCTGCATTAGAAACCCATATTAGAGATTGTAGTTAATTTTTCAATATATATATATATATATATTACATCTTAAGACCCATATATGAGCCTTGAAACCATAAGATTTCACTAGGTAATATCTTCATCCTAGTAGCAAAGAGCCTATTTCAATCAGAACGTACTCGTGACACCCTTATATGAGCACATCTAGCATTCCTAACAATCAAACTTGTGACCAGGGGTTCTAGTCTCTGGCCAAATATACTACTATGTTGTTGGTAATATATATACATATATACATATATATATATATATATATATATATATGTATGTATGTATGTATGTGTATAGAGAGAGAGAGAGAGAGAAAGAAAGATGACTAATTATACTCAATGAATTAAGTTTTTCATTCAATTAAAACATTGTTTTTAGAGAGAGAGAGAGAGAGAGAGAGAGTTTGACTAATTAGAATCAATGAATTAACTATTTTATTGAATTAAAAATTGTTTTTGGAGAGAGAGAGAGAGAGAGGGAGAGGGAGGGAGAGAGAGAAGTGAAATTGTATTTTAAAGAAGGTATATATAAGTGCTATTTTTAATGAGATATGTTAATTTTAAATTACTCATTCACGTGATGCTATGTGAAATCCGTATGGATAATGGGAGGACCATATTGCATGATCGACGGTATCGTTCAAACAACCCTAACCGCCGGGTTAAGAATTTCATTCGTTTGGGATTAGTTCTTTTTCGTGTCCCAACTACCCCCCACTTGTTTAGAACGGAAATGAATCTCTTCTAGAGAGTCTAAACTGATGAACTGAAACTATGACAGCAAGACACATATTTTAGGGTTCCCCTGGAACCCTAATCAGAAGTACATATTTGAGGGGAGTGTTTTAGTGCACTCCCCACAAAACAATTGAAAAAATATTACCCAAATTTTAATATTTGAAAAATAATTACACCAAACCCCCAACAAACCGAAATTTATTATACTCGAACATATATATCTTAAAATATCTTTTATTTATTTTCACTACCCCTCTCTACTTGCCCCTCATCCTCTCCCCTTGTCCTTTCCATCGAGGTGGAGAAGCTCACTGGGGGTCCAACAAGCTCCATGCATGTGGGTGGAGTTCCATCATGGGTCTATGTGAATTTTTTAAAATTTTTGATTTTGAAAATTTTATTAATTTAAAATTTTATAAATCATTTATATTATAAACGATATATATATATATATATATAGTATTTGTGTGTGTGTGAAAAATGTCTCAAATCTTTTTTTTTTTGTTTTTGAAAATTTAATTAAACTAAAATATTATAAATCATTTTTTTTAAAAACAAACATATATATGCACACATTAATATATATGTATATGTGTGTGTGTGAGTGTGTTTATGTGTGTGTAAATATAATTAAAACTTATTGATTTTGAAAATTTATTTATAATAAAATATTGTAAATTGTTTATTTTAAAAACACACATATATGTATATTTACGTATATACATGTATGTACATACAAGTGTGTGTGAAAAAGTAATTAAAAATGTTTGATTTTGAATATTTATTTAAAATAAATTATTGTAAATTGTTTATTTTAAAAACAAATATATATGTATATTTATATATATACATACATACATACATACATGTGTGTGTGCGTGTACAAGTAAACATTACATAATAATTACTTAAACCAATAATTAATTTACATTCACGTAATTAAATACATGTGCATGTATCTGTACACTATTATCAATGCATCAATATATACATAAGTATTGTTCAAAATACATCATTATACTCATGTATATATAAAAATGCACATAATATACACATGTACATATATATGTATATACATATATACATACATACCACTAAAAGAAATAAACCATTTAGAAATGAAAAATAGAAATGAAAAATAGAAATGCCCAAATCCATTTCAAAAATTAGGAATGAATTTGAAATGGATTAGAAATAGAATAAACAAAACTAGGCAAAAACTGAAACGGACAAAATATCTATCGCTATTTTCGAGTTCTTTTAAATAAGCAATTTAGTGTACATATTTATATGTACATGTATATTTATATTTATTTTTAATATAACCAATTTACAACAATTTATTTTAAATAAGTTTTCAAAATCATAAAGTTTTAAATACATTTACACATAGAAATATAGACACACACACACACACACACATACACACATACATATATATATATATATATATGTGTGTGTGTGTGTGTGTGTGTATGTGTATATGTATATACATATGTACACACACACATATTTGTTTCTAATATAAACAATTTACAATAATTTATTTTAAATAAATATTAAAAATCAAAAAGTTTTAATTACACACTCACACATATATACATATATATGTCTATACATACATATGTACATATATATATATTCATAAATATACATACATACATACATATATATATATATTTATTTATTTATTTAAAATAAACTATTTACAATATTTTATTTTAAATAAATTTTCAAAATCAAAAAATTTTAATTATATTTACACACACACACACACACGTGTGTGTGTGTGTACATATATATATATATGTGTTTATATATACACACATTTTAATATATATGTTATATTTGTTTATACACACACACACACACGTTCGTGCTTGGTCTGCTCAGTCTAGTGCATTCTTTGATTGGTTTATCATTGTCGTTGTTTTGCCTTTGATGATGCCTCAGATGCCATTCATGTTCTTAGGTAGAGATAGCCTACATTCCTTAGGTTGAAAGATTCCAATTCTTCTCCTCCCCCTTTTTGAATCTTGACATAACTATTGGCAGACTTAATTTTGCTTGCTGGATAATGGTTTGTATTTGTTGAAAGAACACATTTGTTGTTGTTGTTGTTGTTGTTATTGTTGTGATGAAGCTGACCTTAAACCCAACTCACACAATCCCTTGCATGATAAAATATGAATCTCAAGGAGCATATATGGCATTCATGGAGATCGAACTCTTGGCCCTATTCCTATATAATAAGAGTATGTATCTATTTTATTTGTTAACTAGACTATTATATTGTTTATGACTTGTGCTGCCAGGAGATGAATGGAATAGAGGCATACAAGATTACAAAAGTCGACCATGAAGAGTTTGTTTAGTTTTTTCAAAATTGTTTTTTGGTATTATGTTTAAATGTGTCTGAGTGTGTGTGTGTGTTGTAGTAGTAGTAGTAGTAGTAGTAGTAGTGTGCATGTAGTTTTTGTGTGTGTAGTGTGTGCCTATATATACATGTGTATATATGAAATCACATGCATGCGCGCGCGCACGCGCACGCGCACACACAATATGCTCCATGGATCTCCACCAAGGAACTAGATGGAGCTCATCAAGCTCCATCGAGCTCTACTAAGGAGCTCGACGGAGATCATCGAGCTCCACGAAGCTCCATCAAATTCCATTGAGGAGCTTCGATGGAGCTCATCGAGCATTCGAGCTCCACAGAGGAGCTCCAGGGAGTTCGTGGAGCTGCACGAAGGAGGTCGAGGAGCTCTAGTGAGCTCCTCCACCTCGATGGAGAGGACAAGATAAGAGGGAGAGGGCGAGGAGTGGGGCATGAGAATGAGGGGCGAGGGGCAAGGGGTGAGGGGCACGAGAAGAGAGTGGGGGGCGAGGAGCAAGGGAAGAGGGTGAAGGAAGAGGGCAAGGAGAAAAGGCAAGCGAAGGGCGAGTTACATGATAGAGGGTGATGGGTGAGTTTTATAGGGAAGGGGCAAGTGGAGAGGGGGAATAAAAATTAATTAATAGTATTTTATGATTTATATGTGCCACAAGTTTCAATTTGTTAAAGTTTGGTACTATTTTTTTCAAATATTAAAAATCGTGTTATATTTTTTTCAATTATTTTGTGGGGTGTACAAGAAAACATAATTCCCCCAACAATACATATATACTTAATTTTTTTTCTGAAATGAGATAACTTTGACATTCTTTAATTTTAAAAGTCAATCAACTAAAATTTATAAGAATATTAATTATTATTTAATGGGCATTAATTCTAAAATATTTATTTTATATAGATTTTGTTTGAAAAGAAAAAAAAATCTAAAATTATTTACACACACACGTGCGTGCACGCATGCACGCATGCAAGCACGCACGCACGCACACGCACGCACACACACATATTAAAATTAGAAAGAATAATTAATAATGAGTTCATAATTTGAGATTATTTTGTGTTCTTAACTTAATACGAAGGCGAACTTTTTTTTATTCCTTTATTAAAATATAAATTTATCTAAGAAAAAATAAAAGAAAAAATTGTTTTCAATGTAAATTTGATCAAAATATTTTAGCAAGTATTAGAATTATATTAATTACCACAAACTATTTTATCAAATCAATATTTTAAATAATCCTATCTTGTTATTATAATCATTAACAAGAAATATTTTGCTATAATATGATGATAATTATTTTTAAAGTAACAATATTGAATTTTTAAATTTTTATCAAATATTTTATTCATTTTCACATCTCAAGTTAATAATAATAAAAAATGGCATTTATAGAGCATATGCTTGTTATTTCATCTTCCCCCCAACATTTTGTTATCAATAATATTATCACTCACCATACAAAAAATAAAATAGGAAAGTGATAATTTTTAAAAAAAAAAGTCCCTTGAGTTAAATATAATATTTTTATGGGAAACAAAACTACACTTTTTTTTTTTTTAAGAAAGCTCGTTTTATTATTAATAACCCTCTCTTTTGGCGGAGGAATACCGTTTGTACATGCTAAATCTACCCATTTCCCTTTTACACCCGAATACTAAAGCTAGAAATATGTAACAATCTAGTCTTTAAATAACTCATAAACTTTCCTGACTTTTATATTTAAAGACATGTTTCTTCTTCTTTATTTGTGCATCCTTATAATTATACATCTCTTTATTCTTAAAAGATCTTGTTATGAAGGATGCTTCCAGTATTGTTCTTTGTATAGATCTTTCCCGTTCTGTATTTTGAGCTTTAAATCTTTGTAGATGACTTGTTCAATCAGCTCCAACCACCCTGCTCCCTTGTAGCTTAACAATCCAGAATCGGCTGTCCAGAATCTACATTTCAAATCTCTTGTCCATGCACATTCTTTATCATTTGAGTGTGTCTTTTTCATACTATATTTATGCATTTCCACTTGTGATATAACTGTTATCCTGCAAGAAAAATGAGTATCATGTTCTTTCGAAAAGAAGGACCTTTACTTACCTTCATTATGCTCATTACAACGAGGAGACTCTATCTCCTTGTAGCCTCCTCTTGATTAGAAGTAATCCCAGGTATCTTCCCTTTGATGATTTCCGAATGATGCTTTCATTGAATATCTAACAAAGACTTATCTAACAAGTACAGACTTCCAGCAAAACCACCAAGTATCTGTAAAAGTGTAAACAAACATCACAAACCAGCAGATTTAATACTCATATTTCTTACCATTTTGTCTCCTTTAATTATTCACTTCAGTTTCGGTTAATCACCCTTCAGAACCAGGGTGAATTTTAAGAAACAAGCCTCTTATCTTTCCTTCTACTTCGAGCTGAATTACATGGATCTGTATGTTTTGCTTCTTCCCGCATAAAATTCCCTGTAAATAAAACTTCACACTGCACAATAATAAACCTATTTCTCTCTATTCTTTCTTATTCTTAGGCAAGGGAATGCAATTTTATCTAATCTTGCTATTCCTTTCAGTTTTATCGGTAAAGATTCCTCATCATATTCCGCAGCTCCTTCTAGCAATCCTATTTTTGCAAGTTTGTCTGCCAATACATTTGCTTCCCTGTATACATGTGAAATTGATGCATTTACTTCTTTGGCAAGATTAATTATTATTTCTATCTCCTCCTCATGCCGCCACAATACTAGCCTTTTATTAAATAACTCAACCAATAATGTCGAGTCTACCTGTATTTGCAAATTTCTATATCCTAGCCTTTTGCAGACCTTTAATCCTTCCATTAGAGCTCTGATTTCCGAATGCAGTACAGAGTGGGATTTCCCAACAAGAGTGAATGCATTCCTAACTCTGCCTTCAAAGTCTCTTATTACTCCTCCTCCCCCTGCAATTCCTAAATCCCTATTAAAACTACCATCCGTATTCAACGATAACTTCCCTTCTGGGGGCCTATTCCAGCTTAAACTTTTAACCCAATGACTCCTTATGATTATAGTGGAGAGCTTAAACAAAACTACTCTTATCTCTCATCTAATTATCAATTGTGATATCATAAAATATCGATTGTGATAGCCTTGATTTCAAATTTTTTTTTAAATTTTCATAAGTCTAATATCAATCATAATATTTTCAACCAAAAATATATTTAAATTACAAAAAAAATAATTACAAGAAACTCAAACCGTGATTTAAGTGCATAATAAACTTATATATCATGGTATATGGGTGATAATTAAAGCAAAATCCAGTGATAAGTGATCTATCATACAACTTACAATTATGGGTTTGACTTGAGTTTTTATCAGCCTCTTGATATAAAAATAGGCCCCAACAAAAAAAAGGGGAATCATAAAATTTTCAATTGTGTTGTAAATGAAAAGAAAATGACTTATTAAATAAGCAATTAAGCATTACAATGTTGTGGTTACAACAAATATCAATGAATAAATCACTCGTAAAATAGCTAAGTGAAAGTTACAATATAAAATAATAAGGTATCTTCTACTATTAACTTCTCCATTATGAACAAAATTTTCAATAATAATAACTTTTCAAATACTGGCAACTTTTTTACATAAAGAATAATCTCTCTATTAAAAAAGTAAAAAAAAAAGAATAATCTCTCTATTAATCAACATTATGGTAGGTAGACTAAAAAATAAAGGGGCAAAATTGCCTAACTTTGGGGACATGGGTTTGATCCTTATGAATGCTAGATATGCTTCCTCAATATATATTTACCAATCACTCTACTCATACTATTGTGAAAATGATATTACCTATTTTGACCTTGGGCCCTAAGGCCCATATGGCATATATGGGAACCTGAGAGATAATATGAGATGAGTTTAGAGATGGAGGAGCGACAAAAAACAATAATTTTTCCATTCAACACCCTTTCAAAACTAATATATGCAAAATTCAATTCTAAGAATAAACTTCAACACTTTGCAGGAAGTCACAATTTAATGATCATAATCTTCCATCCATGCTAACCTTATTCTACTTTGTTGAAGTTGAAAAGTTTTCTCTACTAATTGATTTTTATTGGAGTAGTATGTTTCTCGTTGTTGTTAGTCATGTTGTGGAAATTTAATATTAGTTGATAGGGTTAGTTGCATTTACTTTTTTTTTCTTTCTAGTCAATATCTATAGGTATTTACTACAACCAAGGACTATTTTTAGTCCAGTTATGTGTTTTATTTACAAATAAACAAGCATATGTGCATGTACAATGTACTCATGACCAACACAATATTTTTTAGAGGTGTCAAATAGGGTGTGTTATGTTGGCACGACCTGTTTGAGTGTGGCACGACCATGCCATCGTGTCATGCCGGACACAGCATGATATGACTCGCATAGTGTAGGGATGTGCTGGATAATGCCGGACCATCCTTATTAGAATTTCACTACATGAAAATGCAATTGGTAACTAGCTTACATGGTATGCCAATTACAATCGACCACATAAGTAAGATTTGACTTATGTGGTTTAATTTTTTAAATAACCTACTCTATCAAGCTGTCACCCCCAACGAGACTTGACTTGTGACCCATAGTCGGTCCTGGGACCCCAAGCCGGTGGGCTATGCCACTAGACTAGACATGTGGGTTATGCCTAGACCAGAATGATGCATGGCTCATACCGACCTAGCATGAGCATGACACAAGTCGTGCCACAGGACGGCATGGTCCAAGACCAAGTATCATTCTGGACCATGCCGGGCTAGTTGACACCTCTACATTTCTTATGAACTCTCATGTTTTCACCATATTTAGAATTGCTTGGTTATTTCTCTTTTAGATTCCATTTTATTGGGGTGAGATTAAGAAGGGTCCTATTAATCAATTCTAAATGTCATGCTAGTAATAGAAACATCAGATCCTTCTAAGCATAATTCCCTAGCAAGATATGTATGAAGAGTTTTGATGGGGTTTTCCATTTCATTTTTAGCATATACTTATTAGAGTATGCCCTAAAAGCCAATTATTAGATGATTCTTTTGGGACATTTGTATGATATCTTATATGTAAAAAGATATTATTTAATGATAATTATATTTATTTAGATCTGTGCAAATATTAAATGAATATAATAATACCATATAGTGATATATTATATGAAATACTACTCTAAATTGTACCTAGCCAAGTATTAATATTCAAGGGCAATATTAATACATTAAGACTAGCACGTATGCTAACTAATATGAGATATTAAGTTAGCACGTGAGTATATCTTGGAGAACATATTCTGAACTGATTCACTATAGAGAATGTTGCAGGGATTATTATATAACTGTCATACACATTCTCACAGTAACTATTAGTATGAATTATCATTTGATCTGAAGTCACTATGATTCCCTACACAAGGAGTTATATACTTTAGATTCATCAAATGCCACCTGTAACAAGGATGATTATAGGGGTGTTTACTAGGTATGCAATAAATTGTGTAGAAGAATGTGGTTGATGTAGATAGAATTTGTCCCTTCTATATAATGGAAGTGATATCAGTTGACCCATTGATTGGGTATGACTACTAAAATGTATGACCATGCTCAAATAAGTCAATATGAGATATTTAGCTTATTTGTTTAAGTTAGTCTACTCAAATATCAAGAAACATATAGATTGATGTGAGGATGACACGATTTGTGCCTCATAATAAATTAATCTATATATCACGGACAAAAGGAATAAGTCGTATAATAAAACAAGTCACAAAATTAGGTTAAGTCGAAACTATTATATTTTTGTCACTTGGGTAGTAATGATGTATTGCTAAATACTGCTAATTGCTTGTTTCTTTAAAATGGGATTTTAATATCATTGCCAATGTTACGAGAACCTAATGGGTCACACATATAAAAATAAATATATATCTGGAGTTCATTTTATTTTACTTAGACTAAAATAAACTAGGCCTAATCTTAAGTTTGAAATTCATTTCAATCTTAAGCTAATTGTATCAAAAAGTTTGGTCCAATTAGTAGATATTTGGACCTTTAAAACAGACACAAACTTAAATCTCACGTTTCTCTTTTTTAGTTAATGACATATCCTTTTAGAAAGATTTGTCAATAATGACACATTCTTATAGTTAGTGACATATCCTTTTAGAAAGGTATGTGAAAAACCAAAAGATTTTAATAAAATGAGAGCGATAGAAAATAGATAACATAATGAAGATACATTTGTGTGGATATCGCTAGAGGCACGGATACTTGACTGTGCTAGGATTTAACCAAACCATTTGGAATCAAACGTTTATTTGCACTATAAGCGGTAACATCATTGTCCAACGTTTAATTATATTCACTTGGATCATTGGTGGGTTTCTAGTCCGCTGTGAAATTCTAATGTTAAATTTACCAATAACCCGACAATACCTTGGATCTTTTAAATTTTCACTGGTTTCTGATTTTAAAAAAATCAACAGTGTGACAATGACTGCCGTTCATAACGAAGAGCATTGTCGTGTTTATAGATGTACTAATTTGAGCATATTTTTGAAACCAGCCTTAAAATTTAGATTTTTTATTTAAAATGCATTATTTTTGTACAAAACTTAACATGATTTGATTCGAATTTAGTGAATTTGCCGGACGCCATTAGTCATATTGTTGATATCTAGCCCTAATTGCCCTATCGACTTTTGATAATCGCAGCATCAATCATCAATCAATTGTTTGGAAAACCTGGTTTGAAAGGAAACGCAAATAGGAAACTATGGATCCGGAGAGGAAAGTGCATCGAGATTGCAGAAATGCGTCCAATCCCTACCACGAGTGCGCTGAATACTGTTTCAAAGTAATTGCAGAAGCTATGTCACGGCATGGTAGAAAAGTGACAGGTATTTTGTTTCATGCGCCTTCCTTATACTCGTTTTTCCATTCATCGTGTGTTTGTTAATACGATGTGATGTTCATTTACAAGGCGGTGTGTTCGATGGTTCATTGGCAGTTTTTCAAATCATGGTTCATTGACTTGCTGATAGTTTTTGTTTGGAAAAATTATTGAAAGCTGTTCGACAGATATAGAATAGGAAATACTACCTTTATTAGCACAACCATAATAATGATTTTTGGAACACAATTTGTATCAGCCATTTTAAACTGCAGATTCTGTCCTAAAGGTAGCTATAATGAAAATTTTGCAAATACAAAACATATTCTCATGCATTTACATGTTCTTCCTGTTGCACTAGATGATGATTTTGAGGCTTAAATTATGCTGGAATTTGTGTGCTGTACACATTATGAAAAGCAGATTTTATGCTTTATTTATATTTCAAAGCTGGTGTTCAATTATGAAAAGTCGTATGGAAGTCAGGTGTCAGGATGATCCTCATCAAAGATGACGCAAATATGAAATTGTTAAAGAAAAACCAACATAATTCATTTCACCAAAAAAATGAATAAAAGTCATATATGAGAAAATATTAGTTGCTTATGCTCATGTTTTCTGAAAGAAATTATAAATTTTGATTCTTTACATATCTAATAATTTAAATAATTATATTCATATGGATATGTTTGAGAGAATCTAAGGAATATTTAATTATATTGATAATTATTTGATAATTAATTCATAGTTGTGAAAGACATGCTTAATTTGTGATTAGGCACAAGCATTGGTGATGCGCATCCATGGTGCCTTGCCCGAGATGGGGCATTGCCATTCACAAAGGCATGGGCATGATATGAGTCAAGTACAAAGTCATGCGACCATGAGTCCAATCCATGAGCATGACATGAGTCATGTAATAAAAGTCTTAATTTATATTTTTTAATTATCATTGTGTTGTAGTTGATTTCTTTCAAAGATAAAAGAAGGAAGGAAGAATGGATTCAAATGGTAATGAAAACATGACTATACAGCTACTTGTGTAATTGAAAGAAAAGATTTAGGATGAAAATATACTAAGTTACCTAGTGAAAAATATTTGACTACAATTATTTGTATTTTTTTATGATAAGGTAATCAAGGGAGATATTTATAGACATAAATAACATCTATTGGTGAACATAGAAGCTAAAAAATGTATAGAATACTCAATTCATGCCAGACAAGAGATGAAATATTATATGAATGAGAAAAAAAATTAAAAGGATTAATTGAAAATGAGAAATGCAGATTTATATGAAAATTTTGATGATTTTGATGAATAAGTTGAAAGTAGAAGAGTTACTTTTGATATTTCATTTAGAGGAAGCAATATGAGTAGAAGTAGTGTGAAAAGATTAAGGAATAAAGGCTTGTTTAATCATTTTTTCACCTCTAATGAAGAAATATTAGTTCAAAACAGGAATATGAAAATGACTCAAATCACTATAAATTTTGCATACAAGAAGAAAGCAAAAGTGCTTGTTCTCTTATTGCAAGGTGGTTGTATGATGATGTTATTTTATTTAATGTGATTATATATCTATGTTTCCAACCTACGATTTAAGGTATTGGTCAATATGGTGTAGGGATTAAGCGACTAAGTATTTACTATGTAAGGGTTACTCACCTTATGAAATAATTGAAGTTTACAAAAGTGTCCATTATCATAAAATTGAATAGAAAAAGAATGGATTCTTTATTATGTTTGATAGATGGATTGATAGGAAAGATAAACTTTTGTGAACTTTTTAATGAATTAGTTTTAGGGATTTATGTTTATAAAATTCATTAATGCTTCATCAATGATTAAGAAAAGAGTTGGGGTTTGTGAACTATTTGACAAATGAGTGGATTAAATTGGTGAAGAAAATACTATTTAAGATATCATAAATAGTCACTCAATCTATAAGATGAAATATAATACTTATTATTTTTAGGACTTGAATAAGTAAAATTTTATTTATTTAATATTTGAATGATGTATTTTAATGTATTATATAATGTAGGGAGGATGTTTCAAAAAAAAAAACTTAATTTGTATTTGATATCATGTGTTGCATATTCCATTGACTCGATGTTAAATTACATTGGAAAGCTACAAACCATCAATAAGATTTTGAAGAGATACATATCACTAAATGGATACATTGATAACCATTTATGGTTGCTCAAAATGATGAAGTATTTATTGGAAAAAGGGAACTACTTAGGTCTGCTAAGACATGATTTACCTCTGCTTTTATTATATTATCTTATTTACTTGAGCAAAAAAATTATTTGCAAAAGATGTTTATAAGTGTATAATAGTCAAAAAATAAATGGGCTAAGGAATAAAAGGGAAAAAATATAGATAAGATTGTCATAATATTTTTTTTTTGGAATATTATTATATTTTGTTTAGGCTTTTAAGTCATATTGTCTGCGTGTTTTGCTTGGTTGATTGTGAAAAAAAAATATTTATGAGATACATAACTGAAGTTGTGATTATAATTAAGGAAATAAGTGCGAAAAGTTTTCTTAGTTTTGAAGAGAAACGAAAATATTAGAAACTATTTATACATGTTGGAAGATTCAATTTTATCAACCTTTGCATGTGGTTGAATATTTCTTGAACCCATAAATTTTTAATGATAAATTAAAGTTGGAGCATGAAGTCATTATTAGATAATTATATGAATACATTGAAAGATTGATAAATGATGTTGATTCACAAGAGAAAATTATGGACAAATTGAATATATAAATATATATGCTCAAGGGGTATTTGGAATGGATTCAACTTATAGACAAAGAAAGATAACAATGGGTTAGTTATTGTATCTAATTTATTATATTATAATTTTGATATTAAAAAAATATGCGAATTATGTTCGATTTCATCACTCAATTATTTTACATCTATTATGTATATTATAATTGAATGATAGACTTTATTTAGGGCTTTAGCTCTAAATTTGAAAAAGTTTGTCATGAAAGATCTTTGTTTAATATGTAATGAATTAGTTTGTGAAAGAATTTGAAGTATCTTTGAAAACATAAATAATATTATGTGCTTTAAAAACATTAAAAAAATAATGAAGTTTAATAATATCAAATATGAGTAATAATATTTGTATGTATTTATAAAATTTATAGATCCATAACAGGTGGATGAATATATTAGAGTATTATAATTTGAAAGACTTGATGTACATCAAGTATAATTGAGCTTTATAGAAAAAAATATGATGAACATAATATCATTGATCTAATTTTTGAAAGAAATTAATGAGAATAATGAATAGTTTATTTGAAAAATGACTTATGAAGATTCTCATTATCATGTAGGTACACGAGATAATTTAGTGTTTGATGATGATGACTTGATAGTAGAGCTATAGATCTGATAGTAGAGCTCAAGCATGTTGCCCTCATCAAGGGAGAATAATTGAACTTTAAGCTATAGAATCATGTCATTTCTTTTATTAATAGTTGAATATGAAAAAATAAATTATTGGGGGAAATGAGAAGGTTGATGATCATTATCTGGTTGTTAAGGATGAATTAGTTATTTTAAACTATTTATTGATAAATTAATATTTTAAATATATTTTATTTGAATGATTTATGAATTTGTATAAATGATAAGTTCTACTGATAATTTCTATAGATTTTAAAAAATTTTAGAGATAAAATTTATTAGATTTATTGATATAATTAATAAATTTTTATGCTTAGAGATATTTCATATATATATATATATATTATTGATTGAATTGATTTTATTGATGATATTTAACGATAACTAAGTATATTAGATTTTTGTTTTTAAAAATATATTGGTAAAATGGGATGCACCTTACATAAAAAGCCTGTGTGTTTTAAAAAAATACATCAATAAAATTGAAAATAAATACACTTAAATGATAAAATACAAGACATGATAAATAAGATAATTTGTAATCATTATAATTTTTGTCAGTAGTTTAGTTTGAATTGTCATGTTTGATTGTAATGTTAGTGGTAGTGCTAATTATAGTCTTAATATCTTTAATGACATTGTATAAGTTATTATTAATTATCATCTCTTTTATTTTCTCCTGAATTTTTATTTTTGAATCTTCTTAGTACTTAAAACATGAAAATATTTTTATGATATTTCAATCGTAATCTTGATTTTTTATTTGAAATAATATTTATAATTATATAAAAAATAGATTTTAATACTATGTTAGATATTAGAGAAGTCAATAGATTATGTATCATCTTAGATATTTTAAAATATATGAATTTATATGATTTTTATCAATTTAATATATTAAAATTATTAATGTTATTATATGAAATAATGAAGTAATTAGTAGTATCTAAGTATCAAGATCGCTTATTCTTATTTAATAAATTATCTCACTATTTATCCCCTGGTAACTAAATAGAAACGATATTATTTCTGATTACATTGTCTATGTTTGTACTTGAAGTTTTATTACAAGTATCATAACTAGTATCATAAAATATAAATAAGTGATTAAATTTTCATAAATCAAATTTTTAGGTTTCTCTGTCGAGTTGATATGTATTTTAATATATTTTTTATTTATTTTATTTTAATCTTAAACTTCATACATGCAGTCAAGTAATAAATAAATATATTGAATGATCAATATTTTAAATACTTGATTTTTATCTCAAAAGTCATTGTGATAGATCCAGGATGTCTTCAATACTTGTGAAACATACTATTATTGTTATATATATATATATATTGAAGTGTAATGTTAGTGGGGAGAGTGTACACAGATGAATATATGTTTGTTGTATCATAAAATTTTTTTAGAAATTTTAATAATAATTTTTTTTATAATTTGAATTGTTAATAATAAGTTTATAAATTTTATTATTGATATAGTTTGATATTATATGTTGTTAGTTGGTATTTGATTCTAATATTTGATAGGTATAATTTTATGATGTCTTATATTCTTTTGAAATTTTATTATTTTTAAGTTTGGTGATAAATATAGTGTGAAACTCATGTTATATGTTTATATTTTGAGATATTTTAATAAGTTTTTTATTTATTTTTTTATGAAAATAATATATTTTATTTTTAATGGTATTATTAGGTTAATTATGTGACATATATATTTAACATAATAAATATTAACTAATGGCTCATCTCTAATTATTTTGATAAAAATATTAATAGTAATTATATTATTTAAAATATTATTAAATATGGTATTACAAATATTATTTTAAATATTGTATTCTATAGATATTTTAGTGAGTGATGATGCACAGAAATGATGTCTTATCACGATTAGTCTTGATTTCAGGCATCATGAATATTAATTCAAAATATTTAATAAGTTAGTTAACTATTATTTTTTTTAATTTTAAATATTTTTTTGTCATTTATGCTTATATGTTTAGGAATTTTATGATAAATAAACTAGAAATTATTCTGCATAATATTGTTTATTTTAGAATTATTTAAAAATTTAATTAGAAAATTTATCATAATAATCAATTTATCAATGTATTCTCTTTCAAATTTATTATGATAAATAAAGAGAATTATTGATCTTGAATTTGATTTAATTTTAAAGAATTCAATCATTAAGTTAGGTTTGTTTGAGATCTAATATATTTTATTTTTTAGTATATTAATTGATGTCTCTTAAGATAAGCAGTATCACCAAAACTGTTATATGTATATATATTTTTTATCACATATATATTATATTAATTTTATTCGACATTCACTATTTTTTTTAATATGTTAAAATATGTTCAAACTATTGAAATTTATCTTTTTTTTGTTGACTTTATAAACAAATGTGTTGAGATTTTGGAATAAAATCTAACTTTGGTTTCAGTTTCGGACTTTTTATTAGGTTATCATTATTATTAATATTTAAGTTAATTTATTTTTTATTAAATTTATTTAATATTATATTTAATATTATAGATTTGGCATGACCATGGTTTAGATGCTGATTTGGACATTGCTGTGATGGGCCTGTATGATTTTTTTTGGCCGTGCCTCGTGTCATGTTCATGCTGCCCAACTAACTTGATACCTCTGGGTACTAAGAGATGTCTTGTCACTCTTTTCAAGATGAATCATGATTTAGTAAGGTGCTAAGAGATATCTCATCACTATTCTAAAGATCCATCACGATTCAATGTGATGCTAGGAAATGCCTCACCACTCTTTTTAAGATTAATTGTGGTTCTAGTATTAGATGCAAAAATCTTTTTAGTAACTTTAGTTGTTATGTTGTCAGGGATAACTATTGGAAATGATAAATGCTTTATAATTATAATATCTAAAGTTGTGATTTCTTAGATTGACATGAGATACGATATAAAATGTTTGATTATGATATTTATTTGATAAAAAATTAGTAGTTAATATTATTTTTCTTTAAAAATATTTAAGAATACTTATATATATTAAAAATATCTTAATTATTATTTAATTATCCTATTCTATAATGGATTTTTAATATAAGATATTTGATGAATCATCTTATATTTTTCAAAAAACTAGAATATTAATGTAAAGTATAATAAAAAAATATTATTATTAATAAACTTATAATGTTATATTTGAACTATATTTTCTAAATTTGATAAAAATTTACAAAAATGAAAAAAATTTGATATGTTTCTTTGAAAATAAATAATAATGTATATCAAGGATAATTATTAATAAGTATAATAAAATATCTCAAATTATCATGCATAATAATTCTACAAGATTTCTAAACATCCAAATAGTATAAAATAGAATGAGTTTTAATTATGACGCATCAGATAGAGAGTTTTTATATATTTTTTTAATTGATATTTATCACAATTAATAGAAATTATTTTTCTTTGTAATTATTTTCATAATATTTAGTTTTTTTAATAATTGATGTCCAAGTTGAAAATGTATAACAAGTGAGTCAATAATAATCAAGTATTTAGAGTGGATTATGTGGGTGGATAAAAATGAGTACATTTTATCTTGTTCCATCTTTAGATAAGTCTTTTTCATTGTCAGTCAATTATGTATATAAATGTCAATAAATAAAAAAAATAATGTAAAAATAGACTTAATATTGATATTTTCATGTCTGTTATTTTATATAATCACTGTTATTAAAATCATACGATTTATAATTTGATTCATGATTCAGAGGGTAAACGATCTGATTTTAAAAAAAAACAAAAATATTCATGAATTAAAGAATGAATTGTCGAATCACGAATTAATTTATATAAATCGATTTAGTACTGATTTTTAAGGGACAAAGATAATCTAAGAGTTACAAAAATAAAAACTAAAATACCAAAAAAAAAATACCAGCTATAAGAATTATTTAATATGGAAAAATGTAACTCTAATATTTGATATTATGAATTTAATGTGAAGAGATCATAAAATATCAAAAAAGTCATAAAAATAAAAATTAAAATACCAAAAAAAAATACAAGCTGTAGGAAATATAAATTAATAAACGTGAAAAAAAATTACAAAAAATTTGATTCGCGGTTCAATTTCATTCTTAATTTTTAATTTATTAATCAAATATTCTGATTCTCAATTCAAATTTCGATTAAATAACTATACATACAATGATGTTTTAGAATATAAAAATATCAAAGACTCTAGATTAAATAAAAAAGTAAAGTAGAGTTTAAGTATTTGTATCACAAGTTACGAGTATTGTGTTTAGAGTATGTGGTCTAAGGGTTTCAGAGTGAGTCGAAGAGGAAACTGAGTAATCGAAGAACCTTTAGTAAAAGTATTTCTACTGTATTGATAGTTCTCAAAGAAAGAAAGTTGAAATATTATTCTCAAATAAGTGTGATGAGGCTGATAGGTATACATATATAAGGTACAACTAGAGTCTATTGTATAATTTTAAATTTTAAAATATTTTTCACAACTTAGGATATAAAGACCAACACATCTTCTATGTGTCTCAGGATCTCACATAAAAAAAAAAAAAAACTTGACACACTTGGTTTCTCTCCTCTATAATCACTCTTCCTCGCTCTCTCACAGTAATCCCATAGAAAAGAAATTATAGTAGTCTGATTTATCATCTTAATTTTATTAGATATGGGTGTAGTGATGGATGTATGAATTATCTCTGATAAATATATTAAAAAAATTAAGAGTACAATTTCACTAAGGGTATGTGTCAAAAAATTGTTCTACCACTATTCCAATTGCTACTGTGAATATGATTACTCAATTATCAAAGTGCAGCTAAATCTTTTTATATATGTATTATCTTGTCAATTCTATTACATAATTATGTGCATGATGCATATTGGGCAGGCTCATCATGATTAGCTAATATCAGAGTAATACTATCATATATGTGAAATATGCTTGAAAAATGTACTAAGACTGATAATTCTCAAATATTTTTGCATGTATGGTGAAAGTTAGATATACTGATAATACTTGAATAAATTGACGGTCACAACTGAACAAGTAATTGTTCATTGATCATCATCCATTCATTTGATGCAATCTCATGTGAATCATCTAATAAGTATTATGTATTATATATTTCTTTGACCTAAAAAATAAATTCTCATAGAAGTTACTCAAAACAAATACATATTTTACTACTTTGATGCTAATAGTGAGTTGACATTGTTACAGTGTCGTCGACACAATGTCGCCGCACCCATACATACTTTCAGTGGTTTCAATGCAATACAACTCTCTACACACACACACACACACACACACACACATGTTGATTATGATGTCAACCTCCCTCTTATACCATGTTGAAGAAAAAATAAAAAAAAATTATTTCATCACAAATAGAGTAAAAATTCATATATATATATATATATATATATAATTAGGGTTGAGACATCTTAATTGTGTGATCTCATCCTAGTGAATAAAAAATAGAGATTAAATCAACAAAATCAAAAATAAAAAAAATAAAAAAATAAAAAAATAAAAAAATAAAAAATAAATAAAAAATAAAAAAAAATAAAAAAATAAAAAAAATATATAATAAATCTCAACAGAAATATTAGGTTTTCTCTGATTCTATTCCTAAATTTCATTAAAGAAATGCCCACCAATATTTGAATTAATGTAAAAAATATAGTCGATACTGATGTTAACATCGATAAACCATGTTTATCCATTTGTTCTCATCCTAATTTTATATATATATATATATATATATATATAAAATATAAAATTAGGGGTTTTCTGCTTGAGGTTATGTTTTGTTTTTGTGCCTAAGATGTAGTGCAAGATCAACCGTGCTGCAACCAGGTTTCCTGTTCTTCTGCACAAGGTGGTGACCAACAGACCAACGGCGAGCCAAACAGTGAACAACAATCTGATGATGATGCCAACTGTTCCACGAAGGAAAATGTGGAAGGAGATGTCACAAAGCTTACTGGGAAGCAGAAAAAGTTGTTTGAACTAAGGCTTAAGATGGTGAGAACAAACGTATTGCTAAATATATGCATGTTGTTTATGCGACCTTTCTTATATGTTCACATACATGTATATGCATATTGTTCGGTATAATTTTTGTAAATAAATACAAAAGAAAAGTAAATAAATAAATACAATTTTTATTCTAATATATCTACACGGTACGATGGCAAGTGTCTTTTCCAAGGGATGGTAGATTTCGGGTCTCTATGCCAAGGGATGGTAGATTTCGGGTCTCTATGCCAAGGGATGGTAGATTTCGGGTCTCTATGCCAAGGGATGGTAGATTTCGGGTCTCTATGCCAAGGGATGGTAGATTTCGGGTCTCTATGCCAAGGGATGGTAGATTTCGGGTCTCTATGCCAAGGGATGGTAGATTTCGGGTCTCTATGCCAAGGGATGATAGATGTGTCAAATGGGCCGTGGCATGCCATACTCTGCACGAGTGCCAGTCGGCCAGCCTGGCATGGCACGGGAACTAGCCGACTGGCCTGGCACGGCATGGTTGGCTCGCATAGTGTTGGGTCGTGCCGGACCTGCACTTGGCTAATCTATCGCTATCCCTGTCAGAAGCATGTTGTGTGAGAATGCAATCTCTGGCCGAATTACATGGCCGACCAATTGCAATCCGCCACGTAAGCAATATCCTTCTTACGTGGCTGATTTTTTTTAAACCCTACTTTATCTATGTCGGACTATCCCGGTCATTTGCGGTCACTGTTATTTTGCCTTAATAATTAATTGATTATTTTTTCATGCTCCTTGATTTAACAGTCGTTGAAAAATTTTAATTACACTAATTATATTTTCGCCATCAAACCTATTTAGATAATATTTAATTTTATTAAATTTTATCAAAATTTATTGTATAATGTTAATTTTCATCTATTTTTTTTTTTTAAAAAAAAAAACCTATTTAGAAAAACAATGTTAATTGATTAATTACACATGTGATCAATCATTTCAGTATTATTTTCGTTCTTACATTTTTGATCTTGAAGTTCTTATGAGATCCAGCATGTTGGTGTTTGTCTAATTGCAAGCCTTTATTGTATGCATGCGACATCATATAAAAAATTTTGTAATTTATATGTTGTCGATAACAGGGCAATTTACAATTTTTTTTTTTTTTTGTTTTGTTTTTGTTTTTGTTTTTTGACGTTGCTTGTCGTTCAATGTAGAATGAGGCAAGAAAGGCCAATCAGTCTGCAATGGTGTATGAGAGAAAGAAAATGGATGCCCCCGTAGAGACTAGGGGCGTTTCTAAACAAAAATGGCTAGAGGATAGGAAGAAGAAGATAGGGAAACTTTTGGATGCAAATGGGCTGGACATGGCAAGAGCATACATGCTGGATACTCAGGCGGTCGCAGAGACGAAGTACAAGAAATGGGGAAAAGATGCTGCTCCATCTGGTTGGGACGGTGAGCTAGAGTTTCTTGTTGATTTCCTGCTTCCTATTTGTTTTCATGGCTTGATTGTTGAACTCGCAGTTGCCTGTAGATACATACAGCCAGTGCGTAGCATACTTGTGTAAGTATTTGTGCGTGTGCCTACGTAGCTAGCTTCTGATACGAGGCTGTTTTGATCTGTGCCACAGTTTTCAATCAGAAGACTCTGTATAATGCATATAAAAAGAGAACAAAAAACATTGAGGTCGACTTGGACGAATACAACAAAACAAAAGAAGGTGACCCAGAGTTCTACCGGGGAGCATCGAGCCTCTTGTATGGAAAGGTATTAGTCTTGACAGTTTTACCCCTGACATTCAAAGAGGCTGTATCTGATAAGTCTCGAACTCAATGCTTTATCGTCATTAGACGTATATACTTTCATCGTACAGATACATGACCTCCAACATATGCATGCGACACAAAAACTCTATACCTGATTGATAATTATAATATTATTTTTTGTCTAATTACTTTTATATTCAAAATTCTCATGAGATTTGATCTGTGTTGGTATTTGTGTAAGTATATGTTAGTTATGGGAGGTCATGCCCACTGCACGAGACTCTTGTGTTGGTATTAGTCTTGTTTAATATTTTGACAGTTTTACCCCTGACAAACAATGATATTACATTTGATAAGCCTCAAACGTGAGGCCTTATGATTATTGGACGGATACACTTACCATCGCATCGATACATGCTTTTTAACATATGCATGCAACACAAGAACTCTCTAAGTGATCAATTATCTTCATGCTATTTCTTATTATTCAATCATATTTAATTTTATAATTCTTATGAGATTTTATATGTTAGTTCTTGTGTAAGTATATATTAGTTATGATTATTCTAAGAAGAACAATCTAATGAAATTGTGCTTTTGCTTTGTGTGTATGTAAAGGAAGCTTCCTGGTGATGTGAATTTGGAGGTGTGAGTTTTTTTCTCTCTTGCCGAATTATGCAGGCGCCAAAAATCTCTGAAGAAAAGATTGATAAAATGGTGAAGGAGCTCAAACAATTGGAAGAAAGAAGAAATTCATTTAGTAGGAGGCGGAGGTTCCGTGATGAGAAGGATATCGACTCGATCAATGATCGCAATGAGCATTTTAACAAAAAGATTGAACGAGCCTTTGGAAAATACACGTTAGAAATCAAAAACAATCTAGAGAGGGGAACTGCCTTGCCCGATTAGCTCCTACTGTGAGGTATGCGCTTGTTGTCTTGCCCTATTTTATCCTTTCCTTTCTATTTCATTTCACATCGTCTGATAGCTCATATGGCATGTTCGTTAATGTTTAGCGTGAGTAGAAATTCATGCTCCTTTCTATTTTGGGAAGTAAAGAATGTGATGGGGGGCTTTAATGTGGTCCCTTTTGGGCCTAAAGGGTATCTTACGTGCCTAGAGAGGTATCAAATGGGATGTGCCGTGCTGGCATGACCCAATTTTATAGGCCTAAAGGGTATCTTACCTGCCTAGAGGTATCAAATGGGATGTGCAGTGCCGACATCCCCCAATTTTATAGGCCCCAAGGGTATCCTACGTGCCTGGAGGTATCTAATGGGATGTGCTGTGCTGACATGGCCCAATTTTATAGGCCTTAAGGGTATCTTACGTGCCTGGAGGTATCAAATGGGATGTGCTGTGCTGGCATGACTCAATTTTATAGGCCAACAAGGCATGGTTTTCATCATGGGCCATGTTGTACTGGCATGACTCTAAAAATGTGCAACACATCATGCCTTTTTCCTAGGTCATGCTATGTTTTGCCAAGTTGGGTCAAGCCTGACTAGGCTTGCCTTGTTCATTACAGGCTAGCTTGGTTCATTCTATGCTATTCTGGTTCATTCCAAGTTAGCCCGGTTCATTCTAGCTTAGCCCAGTTCAATCCAGGCTAGCCTATTTGGAGAGCTAGGCTGAAATAAGCCTGCACGAGCTATCATGTTGGACTGTGCCATGCCATGCCGTTTATACTAGGAATTTTGGCTCTGCACGGATGAATCATGCTATGCCTCATGCGGTCATGTCATGCTTGGGCAGCCCAACCCACTTGATACCTCTATGCTTGTCACCTGTGCGTGCAACATGGCACATCTCGTGCCCAACATGAGTTGTGCTTGGGTCATGTGTTTTTTTTTTTTTTTTTGGGACTAAGCCCATAATGCAGGTGGAAATAAACTATTTGTAGGTTGGGTTGGGTTGGGATGGGTGGCGTGATCCATCACCCTAAATTTATTATCTATAAATATAATTTAGATAAATTTATGTTTTTATAAATCTTCTTTATATTGATATTCAATTTTTTAGTAGTCTACATAAATTAAATTTTCATTATATATATTTCATTATATTTTCAAAATTATATATTTCAAAATTATATATTTTCATTATTTTGTGGTGTAACATAAATTATATTTTTGAAGCTTGTTTCAATTAGTAGTCTACGTTATTCCATAAAATAAAAATATATTTTTTATTTGTTTAATTTGTTTCTTTTAGTCTTTCTCCTATAATTCTAGTTTGATGTTGGTCAACATATTTTATGGTAAAATTTAAAATAAAGTATAGTCAGCTAAATGAAAGTGACTTTAATATTTATAAGGATTTAAAATTAAAATTCAGTAAGATTATATTATATTGAAATATTCGTTATTTATTATCAATAAGATTATTTTTTGATAAATTGTGAGTGATCTTGATCGATTTTATTTTTTTTTTATCTATAATTAATTTTCATCTTTAATTTGGGAAAAAACATATTTTAATTTTTGAATACGCATAGATTATTAATCATGACTTTATTTCATTAAATATTTAAAATATTATAAATATATCACATGTATTTGAAAACTTGTTTAAAGGTAGATAACTATATATATGATTTTAGAGAATAAATTTAGATTTATATTAGGTAGGGCTACTATGGAGTCAATCGATCTATTTAGTTAGATAATTAATTTATAAATACAATAAAAATATAAAAAAAATCTTTTGCATGATATTTATCAATTTTTTTAAAAAAATAATGATATATTTAATTTGATAGGTATTATGAAAGAAAGAAGTACCAAGCATACACACTGAACTAATTAAAGGTATATACGAGAAAATATTAATTGGAGTAAAATTGATTCAAAGTATCACTCATGAGTTTTCAATAGCTGTGACAGATTATTAATTATAATTATTTAGTCATTATATTTTTGTATTAATTATGATTATTTTAATAGGAGATGTTAAAGAAGATATTTCCTTATGTATATTATTTGTAGAGTGTATTATGTTAGTCTATGAAAAAAAAAAGACTTATTATATTTTGTCTTGTTAAGATTATAATCAACTCTAACAAGAAAAATAATTTTATTAAAAATAAAAATTAAAAAAAAATTAAAAAAAAATTAAAAATGAAAATAAAAACAAGGTTGTATCTTATAAGATTAAAATTTAGATATATCAAATTGAGAACAATATCAATTTTTTTTTTTTGTGATAGATGAATACTAAATATATTAAATTGAAAAACAAATGTTTAGGTTAGTTTTTAATTTTATTATTCTTCATCTCAGACAAAATTAATTAATGGGCAAAATAGATCATGAAGTAATCCTTATTTTTTTGCTCTAAAATAAAAAAAAAAGGAAAAATAAGGTTGCGAAGTAAACACAAGTTGAAATTGTTACGATGCGAGTTACTGTTAACCCATTTATTCTCTCATTTTTTTTGTATGTTTTTGCTTTTCTAGTGTACAATTACCTTAATATTAACATACTAGATCGTATAAGAACTTTCAACTTTTCTTAGGCGTGATTGCTTTTTAGTGTGTCTGTGCAAAAATAGATCATTGTGATGTATGCATATATTAGAGGTAATGTTTTATTGAAGATTTTTTTATTTTTATTTTTTTATTATTTTTTATTGTTTATTATTTTTTTTATTTTTTTATTATTATTTTTATTTTATTTTTTTATTATTATTTTTATTTTATTTTTATTATTTTTTTTTTATTTTTTTTATTTTTTATTAGTTTTATTATTTCTTATTATTTTTTATTATTTTTTATTATTTTTTATTATTTATTATTATTTATTATTATTTTTTATTATTTTTTATTATTTTTTTTTATAGTTTTTTTGAAGGTTATGCTTTAATATGATGACAATTACATTCGTCTAAGAGTGGTATGTGTATCATGTTCGAGACTTATTAGTCATAACTTCCTTAACTTTTAGGGTAAGACCCTTGGGGCACCAACCTCTCCTAGATCGGGTTTTAGAATGAGAACTTGTAGTTGTATACCATGGAGATGAGCTCAAGTCTAGAAGGCTACAACAAAATGAGCACTTAGAGTTAACTTTGAACACAAACATGATTGGCAGTGCTTGATTAAATGGTGGCCCTGGCTTGGTTATCCTCAATAGTTGCTTATTTGCTTACACCCTCCCACACACGCGCACATGGTACATATATATTAAATGATATATATATATATATATATATTATTTATACATGATAAATATCACACACACACACACACAGACACATACCCACACACATGCATATGTGATGAATAATTTATGCTTTGCCAGGAGGTTTATTTGGGAACACTAACACAAAAATGATGAATAGTGATGGAATGGGTGAACATTAAATGCTGCTACATATTTTTGTTACAAAATCAAAGTGTGTATATGTGTGTGTGTGTGTGTGTGTGTGTGTGTGTGTGTGTGTGTGTGTGTGTGTGTGTGTGTGTGGTTAAATGTTATTATATTCGAACAAACATGTATGTTGTATTGTATCTAATAATTTGTAGAATTAGTTTTGAATTAGTCAGTATTTGTAATTTTATGTTAGTAAATATTTGTGTAATTATAAATTTTCTTTTTTGAGCATTAAATTTGTTTATTGAGTTTCCTCCATTACCATGCAGTTTATTTTTGCCCCCCCATCCTGGAGGTTACCTACCCTTCGAATGAAAATTAATATTTAATTTTGGGGAAATTATGTGAAGATGGGTATGATTTGAAAATATTAAAAAAAAAAAAGGAACTCAACTTTTCAAGTTTAGAAAAAAAATATATACTAAAATTTTAAAAATTAATTTTTTGTGTAATCCCAAAATTACCCTTTTTATGCCACATCAGTGTTTCTAGTCACATTATGTGTGTGTGTGTGTGTGTGTCCTTTTACGTGTCATACAAAATTATATATATATTTTTTATATGACATGCCTTGCTAACGCGGTGAAAGGTAGGTATCTTTGGATTTACATATTCAAATGCACCAAAAATTAAATATTTTTGGTTTTTGTGCACTTATTTTTAAAAATTATATATTTTGTGCACTTTTTTTTTTTAAATTTTTGTGTGTTTTCTTTACATCTTTTTTAATATTTTTGTGCACTCTCTTGGCAAAATATTTTTACATAAATGTAAATTTTTACGATTAAAGTTCTCATAATTCTTTGTCCAATAATTTTATATAAGTATTTATCTTGTTCACAAAATTTTTTTTTGAATCAATTTTTTTTTATAATTATATATCTTCTATAAAATAAGTTATTACAAATAGCATGGTGGTATATTGGTCATAAAATGTAAAATAAAATTTTGAAATAAAATAATTTGATAGACATAATTATTCAATTTATATGTTTGTGTTGAAACTTGAACCATTATAAATTGCTATTGTACTTAAATGTTTTTTGTTCAAATCTATTTTGTGTTCAAATTTCTTCTAAAATATGATAAATTATAATTTTAAAACTATATCTTTAATGTTATTCATATTGCATAAAAAAGTATTATAGATTATTATTATTCCAAATTCCAAGGGTAATATTTTTTTTAGCTAAAAATCAATTCATTGTAAATATGATAAATAATCTTATAAAACTTTATCTAACTAAAAAAAATGTACTCTTAAGCATAAGGCTATCACTATAGGCTCATTTTCGATTAAATATTATCGCTACTGATAATTTTATTCCATCAAAAATTTGAAAAAAAATGTAAATTTTCTTTTAAGCTCTTTTAGATTGTTAATCTAATATCCAATTATATGCAACTTTTTTTTTTTTTTTATCTCCGATATAAATGATATATATTGTTTTTAAGAGAAAATAGAGAATTTATGTTTGGGTATATTAAAAGAAAAATATTTTTCTTTTGGAATTTTTGTTTTACTTTTTTAGTACACCAGATCCAACATTATATAAGTATTAGTACACTCAAATACGTAATCCCCACCTTACCCTTAGCTCCACCACATCGTCAAAACCTTTTGGGCAGTGACTTGTGTATGGCATGACCTAAATAGTTTGCTAGATTATGACCCGGATAAAGATTCATTGACCCCACTTTTAAAAAGTTCTAGGAAGATTCTAGAATATCCCAAAATATCCAAGGCAAGTCCAAGAATATTATGAAGCCCATTTTCTTTTTGTTTCCTTTGATGTTAGATCATGCTGCTTGGTATGATCTTGTCTGCTAATACAGTAGAGTTTTCTATATATGGAGAGTCTCCTCTTATTTGTATTTATAAAAAAGTTTCTTAAATTGTTTATGATATTATTTTGTACTCCCTAAAGTTTTCTCTATTGTGTTACTAGCACGTGTGATTCTCTTGTGTGAGAGAAGAGTAGGCTTGGGTAGACATAGAAATGGGGATAATTTGTAACATAAGGGCATACTTGACCAAACTAAATATTACGTTCCTCAACAAGTAGCTGTATCATAGGTGGGATTGCTATGATATCAATTTCAAAATTTTATTAATGTTGCTTTTGATATTTCTGAGGCAAAGAGATTTTTCTAGGGCAAAGGGAAGCATGGATAAGACTTTTTCAAAGGATATTAAGTCTTCCATTGAATCTCATTTAGCTAGAGTGGAGATGACTATTGTAAAAATATGAGATAGATTTGAAGATATCGAAAATATCATAGAAGGTTTGATTGCAATGAAAGATAAAATCAAGAGTGAGATGCAAGGATGGCATTGCCTTTGAAACCATCACAGGTATCTATGCAATGAGAGATGAAGGAGTTGAGAAGAGAAATTCTCAACATATAAGAGGATAAAAGAAAATGGAGAGTTTGCTGTAACACATGTACCTTGTTTTGATGTTCCCAAACCAAAAAGAGTTTAAGGGTAAATGTTCAAGTATTCTCAAAATTTACGCTCCAAATCTTTGATTTAGGAGAAAAATAGACATTTTTCTCTTTTATTGATGGTCTCAGACCTTGAGCAAAAGAACAGCTCTAAAGAAGAGATTTTCAAAATCTCAATTGGGCTGTGCTTATAGTCGAGTCCTTGGTGAAATTTAAGAAGCTAAAAAAGATTAGAACCTTCTAGAAGTAAAGATAAAAGTAGAGAGATAAAAAGATCAAGAGAAACAATGACAAATATATTCCATATAGAGATGTATTTGGGTGAAATGAGAAAAATAAAAGAGGGACACTAATATATATCCTAAGTAATTGATCGCACCTAATGTGTGCTTATCGAAGCTCAAAAAAACTCTCTGTAATTATGTTGATATTTTGAATGGTGTCGGGTAACTTTGAAAGTTCATGCAAATGCATTTGGTCAATAAATATTATAGAGGTGAGATGAGTATCATCTCTACTTGGATTGAATATGTGCTAAAATAAATGTAAAATGAACTCATTTTAATTAACTATAAAAGTATTTAAATCAAGTAGTAGACTATATAAAATAACTCTAAGATAAAAATCATATTCTAGAAATTAATAAAAAACAACAATTAAAGAACTAAAGGGTTAAGAAAATAACAAAAGAAACTTAAAATTTAACATATATTTTTTTCTAAATCTAACTTACTCTAATAAATCTTCTTCTAGATGAAATATATTTTCAAATTAAACTAGTAATATGAATACATATCAAAACACTAGTTTTTTGTGTTCTGCAAAGAAAAAAAATATATTCTTATATTAGTTAGAAATCGATAATCTAAACCTTTCTAGAATTAAGATTATTAATAAAATATCAACAAGCTTTGATGAAAGTAAAACTTAACAATAAAAATAATGGGAAAAACAAAGATATTTTTAAATATATTAATTTTAAAATTTCACATAACTTAATGTTTACACTAATTTTAGCATAAATAAATTCAGCTCATATCTAAATTAATGTTATCACATAGTTTATTTTATCCATTCTTTAACAAAATTGGAAAAATTAAGACAAATATAAAATGGCAGAAGAAAAAATTAGGAATCTTAGTAATTTGAGATTGTTTTTTGGCATTTGCTCCTTCGACAAATTTGCCCAAGTCTCTCTTTATTTATGTGGCAAACTATTTTCTTGATTCCCTTTTACATCGTTTCAATTTGTTTTATGTTCTGTTTTCTTCTTCTCATTTTCAATTATGTTCCTTCAAGTTTGTGTGTTAATGTTTTTATTTCTTATTTTTTTTTTTCATGTTCTTCATTCTCTTGTGTATTTGTATCTTTGATAACAAAAAAAAACTCTTATGTCTATAATTTTTTCTTCTTTCAGTGCTACTTTCATGTATATGTATGTAACTTTCTCCATTCATGTGTCATTTCTTTTCATTTTTCTAACTACCTCTTTGTTTCGTCTTTTGAATTTGACCCATATAAAAAACTGCTATCTCCTTTCATAATTTATATTTATGTGTTATATATATATATATATATATATATCGACTTCCCATTCTTTTCTTTTCGCATTTCTTGATTTTGTGACTCAAATTTTTTTTGTTTCTTTCTTCTGCCTTTACACACACACACACACACACACAATTGTTGGATCACCACAAGTTATCTTTAATCTTATCAATATAATTCTTCCATTTCTACACAAAATTAATCTAAATAAAATGTTGTCCTAACAAATTGAGTCAAAACTAAAAATAAGTAAAGTTTATATATATATATATATACACTCTAAAAAAATAAAATTTTTATTTTTTTAGTAAAATTAAGATAACAAGAGAAGAGAATCACTTTTGTTTGTTAGAGTTATGACTCCCTCAAATTTAAATCACTACATGCCCTTGAATAAAAAATAAATAAATAGTAGGTCATACACAAGTGAAAATAATTTCATAATCACAGTCAATTAGTAGCAGCAATACTAAATCCTTTACACTCAAAGTTACTTCTATCCATGTAACATTTAATTTTTCATTTATAGTTAACTTATTTTTAGATGTAACTCTTCCTTAATGTGTGTGTGTTGACTATAACTAAAAACTTTTTATTCACCCAAGTTACATTAAACCAAGGTCATCAAATATAATTAACGATCCCATAGGCTACTTTATCAAAACTTTAAAATTGAACTATTTAAACTCTAGTTATCAGCTATAATCATTGTGATACCAAATGTTAAATCCAATTGTCCCAAATACTTAGCTTTAATACCAAAAATTAAAACATAATCACCTCAAATATGTTATGATGCTTAATGTTAGATCTTTTGTACCTCACCAATATACTTTGATATCTTGCTAATGCAGAAATTAGAAGGTTGATTATACTACTATGGAATTGCCTCACATACAAATGAAATGTTATGATTTTTCATTTGACCTCTCTTCGATAGCAAACCATGATCAATGTAGGGATTCAATTATGTTGGTTTAAGGTATTGAGAAGGGAGAGAATCAATCTCTCATAGAAGAAACATGCCATAACGTGAGAGAGAAGATGATGAAATTCACAAAATAAAAAGGAAAACCCTGCACTACTATTCATTCTATGCGACATAGCAACATTCAACATTTCACTTCTTGCTTTTTTATATTTCATTTATAAGCCTTTATATATAAAGTAAAAATTTCTTATACATAAGGCATACGTTATGATAACACATAATATGCCAAGATTTCATTCATGTCATGACACCACGGGACATAGTCGTGACACTACAAGATATGATTTTTACTTGAATCTTTAAGTCATTCAGTCATAACAACATAAAATATATTATGACAACAATAATATTGCAACACTACAAAACATATCTTAAATTCAATCATGACCTCACAATATATTTTGTGACTCCAAAGCTTATGTTACAACTTACAATGAGTGCTTAATAATATAAGTTGCAAATCCAAAATAAAGTTCTCCAATTACAACCACACAAAATAGGTCACGACATTGTTTATGTCGCAACTCTATGATCTAGGTCACGACACCACAAAATATGGTATGAATTATTCTCATACATTTCTGGTGAGTTTTTAACTTATGCAAAAATCCTTAATGTAGAAGCTATCTCTACTATATCAGCCTTATCATATTTATTAAATACTATCTGCTCCTCTTCATCAAAAGATTCTATTTCATCATTGGAATAAAATTGTAACCCTAAATTTTTCTATCATGACTATAGACCCGCTATTTGTTCTTTTGTCATGACCCTAAATCCCCCATGACTAGTTTGGACTTCTATTACAACCTCAAATTATCCGTCACGATACCATATTTCTCATGGGCTATCTGTTCTCTTATCATGACTCCAAACTTTTCATGGAGAGTTTGGACTTTTGTCGCAACCTCAAACTATTATTATAAAAACCTTAATGTCTTCTTGTCATAGCTCTATATCTAGTCATGATACGAAGTTGCTCTTGACCGGCATGATCTTGTATTCTTGTCATGACTTTGAAATTTTGTATCACAACATCAAACTTCTATTTTCTCCAAGTCTTCTTGTTCTTCTATCATGACTCTATGTCTCCTAGCCACAACACTAAACTACTATTCTTGAGTTGTTTTTCTAGGCTTGTTTGTTCTTTTATTATGATTTTGAGTCTCCATGTCACAACCCCATGTTCTCCATGTCTTGTTTGATTTTTTGTTGAGACTTTGTATCTTCTCATCTTAACACTTAGTTTCCCATGGCAAGCTTGATTTTTTGTCACAACACCATATCTTCCTGTCACATCACCAACTTTTTTATGTCATGCTTGATTTTTTGTTGTGACTCTGATTTCTATATTGCAACTCTTGTAGGACTCCATTAGCTTTGCAATTCCTCCTCTTATTCTTCCACATGATTCCATGTCATGATATTGTGTTTCTACATCATGTCTCCATGTTACCAAGTCTCAACTCTAGATTATATTGTGATGTCATATATTAATTGATAGTCACTATTTCATGCATTGCCTATTCTTTATGCATTCTTTTTCTCATAAATTAAGGATTCATTATCAGAGTCAGATGGTTGTTACCAACAATTTGTATATGGTTGCACACCTTATTCCTCAAGCAATTATTATTGCTCCATGCATCATATTAAAATCCTTGTCATTACAAGAAAATGTCACGTTATCGTCCATATTGTACTCAATGAAACGCAAACTAGGAATGTGCATTATCCTCGAAAGGTTTTTGATCATCCCATAATGCATCATCATCTTCACCTTCTCGAGGTCAGCTTCCTTCTAGTATTTTCTGATACTCTTCCTCATTGAATCCTTTGATAGTAAAGTTGTAACCACTATCTCATAGGATATATCAATTATACCACTACCAATGGTCATAATTAAATTATACCATGATTTAGGATGTGAATAGAGGAGATTAATCACTTTGTCATCTTCACTATGCTTATAGTGAATAGGGGACAATTGGTTGATTAGTATATAAAATTCATGTAAATACGAATAGAAAGAATTAACTTCCTCTATGTGAAACTTATACAGCTTCTTCCTTAAGAATAAATGGTTCACCAATGACTTGCTTTGATAAAATACCTCTAGCTTTTTCTAAAGATTTATTGAGGTTCTCTCAACACAAATATTTATGAAGACTTTGTCTATCAGATATAGTCAGATCAAGCCTTGTGTTATCTAATTCAACTTATACCAATTGATTTTCTCCATAGAATTTAACCTTGATTTCTAATCACCTATCATTTACTTTGGTTATTTAATAACATAGTAATAATCTTGATCAACAGGCAAGTCTCTCATCTTTAATTTTCTCTATTCAAAACTCTTCCTCATGAATTTTTTGATCTCAATCATAGCTATCATCCTACTCACCATTCAAATAATTATCTTTCTACAAATCTAGTAAATCATAGATCTGAGTTCAAAACTAAGTACTATGATTGAACCTAAGCTATGATACCAAATATTTAAACTCTTGGCAATAGAAACAATTGTTCTAATATTTATCATTCTTATTAGATGTCACCATACTTGTCATCCTCATGGAATCCATGTACTTTGGCAATATTATTTCATATTTTGTTGATGCACAAATCAAGAGGTCAAATTATACTACTTCACATCATCCTCCTATACAAAGGGAATCTTAGAATTCTCTGCAAGATCTCCCTCTGATACTAAACTAGGAACCAATACAGGAATTCCATGATATTGATTTATTGTTTCAAGAAGAGAGAGAATTAGTCTCTCCTAAGAGAAGTATACCATCACACAAGAGGGAGAAGAAAATGAAACACATCGAATAGATGTGAAAATATTTCATGACTATTCATAGTTGTGGTAGAGCAACATGCAACTTCTCAATTTCTCTTTTTTTATATTTCATTTACAACCTCATATATAGTAAAGTATAAAACCTCTTACATTTAAGTCACACCTTATAACAACACATAACATGCTGATGCTTAAATCAAGTTGTGACACCATAGTATATAGCCATGACTTAAATCCTTAAATTGGTTAGTCACAACAAAACAAAATATGTAATGATAATAATGATATCGTGACACTACAAAATATAGTTGCAAGACCATAACATATGTTATAGCTTAAGTTGACTTGTGAATTTACAATATAAATTACAACTCCAAAGCACATGTTATAACTTAAGATGAGTTACAACTTTACAATATAAGTCATGTCATGGCTTGGAACTCCAAGATCCATGTCATGGCTTGGAACACTAATAGTTATTCTAGCTTTAGTCTAGTTGTGATATCAAAAAATAAGATCACAACTCCTTAATAAATATTCTAGCTTTAATCTATGCACGAAAACATAGTATAGGGTTGTGATTGCATATTTTAGGTATGAGTTTCAGAAAAATTATGACCCAATCCTAATACATAACTCCATATTTCATTATCCATACATGCTAATTATGAGCTACTCCATAGTAGATATTCTAGTTTTAGTCTAGTCATAAGACCACATCACATGGTCGTGACTCCATAGCTTACTTACTTACTTACTTACTTTATATACTCATATTTTATGTTATTTATTTGAATCAAAAGTACACATAATGTTCATGCATACTACTAGTTACTAGGTAATAATCTAAGACAATGAAGTACTATTTTTTGAAGATTTCTTCCTCAAAGTCATTCATGCCTTTTGACTTTATTACCATTATTTGTGATGAAGAGACATATTTGCTTAGTATAATCACAAATTATAGTTATTTTGCATAATCAAACCTCATGTTGCTATTTGATGCAAAAGTACACATGAAGCTATGCTTACTTCTAGTTACTAACCAATAATCTAAGGTAGCAGAATACTTCTCTCTTTTTTTTTTTACATATAACCCTCTCAACCTAAATCTTTTATTGCATGTCAAATTATTCTCCTATACTTTTTATTATTTAGTTTCTTAATTTTATATTAGAGTTTAATAAAAGAATTTTAAAATTTTAAATCTCTCTCCATATTAAAAATCTCAAGATTTATTAAAAGAATTCAATTATAAATTAATATATATTTTATATACAAATTTAAAAAATGAGTCAGCCTAAATTAATATTTTAATAGTTTAGCAATATCTCAATTGAGCATCATTTAATCAGTACTAGCTACTACTACTAAATCAATCTCATAAAATTAAGATTAAATTGAATTTATAGAAAGTATAAACGAATAAAGAAACTCCTCTCTAAGTTGTTCATATTTATCTTCTTAATTATTAGATTTTATAGCTTTCTTATTCTTTGATTTCTACTCCTCCAAATCTCCTCAAGGAATTAAATAAAGATTGTCACTAATTTCGAAAATCCCATTTGTATCATCTTTTAGCCAACTTAACAATTGTTAACAAAAAAGGTAGTACAAAAAAAAAATTTTTATAAAAAGAAACTTTGTAGAACTTTAAAACTATGAGTTGCCACTCATAAAGAACTTGGCTTATAGTCATCAGCAAGACATCCTCAAAACAATGAGAAACAACTTTTCTTTTACACAAGCACTGAAGAGTATTTTTTCCTTATTGGCCACCCTCCTCTCCAAGTTGGTTAAAAGATATCACCTTCATGATTCAATTGTTATAATTCCCATTTATATTTGAGTCCAAAATCATGATGGCTAATCATTCTGCATTCATCGGCCTCATCTAGATAATGCAGGGTATTGAACACATTGAAGATCATTTGTTGATCATTGACACTCATGATAAGCTCCTCTTTTTATTCATCAATTAAAGTTCTCCAAATAATAAGGAATGATTGCCTCAAAATGAAAGGTACATATTTATCACCTTCCCATTCTAACACAATAAGATTTATAGGAAAGATAAATGTTTGCATTCCAACATATCTTAAAACTTTTGTTCAGGATAAGCAAAAGATTTATTATTAAACTGAAAAGTAACTATGATTTATATTTCTTCTCTAATTTCTAGCTATTTGAAGATGGATATTAACACCAAATTGACATATGATCCCAAATCACATAGATTTTTTTCATAGTATATATTACCAATAAAATATGAGATTATAAAATTTTCAGGTTTCACTTGGCTAGAAATTTGTGTGGTAAAATTGAGTTGCATTAATTCACAAATGCCATCATTTTAAACTAATAATTTCTTCTCTTCATGGAGAAATCATCTTTCATAAATTTAGTATAGTTGGGCATTTATCCAAGGCTTCCATAAGTGATATATTAACATGCAACTACATTAGAATATCTAGAAATTTACTAGGGTAAAATTGTATTTTCCAATATATATAATTATTTTCTATACTCATCCTAATCCTCATCCCACAACAAAAAAAGCAATATTGCAACCACAAAATGTGGTCATGTAGTGGTTGCTATAATTGTATAGCAACCTCTAAGTAATTAGATCATGTGGTCTTATAAAATCTCATCACAAACACAAATCAGTAACTAAGTGGTTACAAATCATGATAAAAAAATGAGATCATTAAAACTGAATGACAAAAATAATGTGGTCATAAATACTAAGTGCAATTAATGTGGCCATTGAATAGAGTAACCACAACTAAGTGGTCATAGATAATGACCAAAAGATATGTATTCACAAAAGTAATATCTTTAAAAGTTTATGACTACTCTTGTCATCTTCAAGTGATCACTACATATATACCATTAAATAGTTACTTTGTCAGTGATGATATTAGTAGTCTTTATTTTTGTGACCACATCTTGTAGTCACACAATTCATATATAATATTTTATTAATATTTCATACAAATTAATTATTATTTATGCATTAATAAGTTAAGATTTTGTGTGTGTGTGTATGTGTGTATTAAGTATAAATATATTTATCAATTAAATTTTTAAACGCAAAGTATTAAACTTTAAAAATAAACATTGAGGTACAAATATTATATAACAAAAAGTATTAAACATTAAAAAAAATATGATAAACACAAGAATGGGAGATAGTGGAATTTGTACTCCAATGATAAAATTCTTAAGTCAATACTACCTTTTTGTTCCCAGCACAACAACTTTTTGTACTAGACAAAAACGCACAAGCCCCGACCATTCCCAGTAGCATAACTTTCCTAGTGCCATGATATTATATTCTAAATGATAGTTATTTGAGTTTCAACATTCATTGTCACCATGACTTTCTTACTATAGAAAAGATTCAATAAGATAATGAAGTCGCGACCTCAAGCCAATACTATGAGTTCCTACCCACATAATCACATTGACCCAAAAAAATATAAAAGAAATACTTAGAAGATTTCATGGAAAAGAGAGGAAAAAAGGAGATAGTGGAATTGAATTTCAAGCTAAGAGTACCAAACCCTAGGCTGTGTGAGTTCCAAACCCATTTAGAGGCAAATCCAAGGTGAACGTGAACAATAATTATTTGAGTTTAGATTTTAAGACTTAGATCCTCTCTTTAGTTTTTCTTGGGAATTATCGATTCCATGAGATACTAATGAAAATATATCACCAGAATTTTTCTTTAATGTTAAGCTAAATTAAGAAATGTGGTTAGTTTTTATATACTTGTGTATGAATGTCATGATATTATAATATTTATATCCATTATAATTTTGGTTTGGATGTTGATGGATATGATTAATATTTAGAATTTAAATTTAAACTTATCTCAATATCATGAGTTTATTCATGTTGACTATTGTAGGCGATGACATGTATGTCATGGGACGTACTCATATAGTATGATAAGATCGAAATGATAATTCTTAAAATTATATTGTGTGAGATAAACCTATATGTGAAAATTAAAGATTGAAGAGTATAAATTTTGTGAGAATGACCCTTACAAAGCCAAAAACAAAAATATAATTAAGACTAATCCATTGTGCATAGTCTAGAAGAACTAATCTCTTAGTGATATATAGGTTAAGTAGAATGTTTAACCTAAGAGTTTCATCATAATATCAGAGTTGTGTGTTGACTGTGGTGTGGATGGTGACATGTATATTATGTTACACATACAAGTGGAGGTTTATCATATGATGATGACAACCCTATTAGTCATTTCTTCTTGTATGACTTCATATGTAAGATTCAAGAAAAGACATATATTAATAATCATGAGTATAGTATTTATGAAGCTATAAGCATTAACATATTTAGTACCAAATCATTTTATATATGTAAGATATTAGTAGTCGAAGAATACAAATACATACTTGAGGTAGTCATCTGTAGTAGTTGAAATATTACTTAAAAAAAATAGACATGTACATGATTCATAAATGGAATGATACATAATTTTAGTGGTGATATATGAAAGACACAATCATCCTTGATAGTGATAGTCTAAGAATGATAATCACCTTGTATGTCAATAGGGCACAATAATATTTTCATACTAATCTATCCCTCATATGATAGATGAAGACAATATTTTCCAAAAATACTAAAGAAATATCATTATACACAAGCAAATGAACTAATCCTAAAATCTAAGTATTCTTTTGAAAATCTACGTCTATCTATTAAACTCGAGCAATAGTTAGATTACTATCTATTTGTTAGACTATTTACATAATTCTCATGAGATTGATTTCTGGACTTTAGTCAACTTTACTTATTGTACAATTATTAAACTTAGAGAAATTTCATTGGATGAGAGATAATCTTCCAACCAAACTTTTAGACTGTATCACAGATGATAAGTTTTGACATCATAACTAAGTCATAATATTTGGTACTATTATTAAGGTCTAAGGATTATTTAATATGATTAGTTAACATGAATTGATGTAACTATTCTTATAAATAGATAAATTCGTTTTTAGTTATTTGAATAATAATTATTACTTAGTGTTTGTGTTATATTACTGTTTTTATGTTTATTTATTTATTTTTGTTATGTAGCTACTTCACTTATATGCCTACAAATTCTAACACAAAATTACCATCACTACATCTAGAAATTAAGAGAAAAATGTGAGTATTTTTGAGATAGAAAGCTAAGAGAAAGACTATGAAAATAATTGCCATCAACAAAGACCTACCAAGGTGGTGAAGGAAAAGTTATCAAATAATCCAATCCTCACCATACACTGAGTTGAAATTTTGTCTAATTATAATGGTGAAAAAATATCACTATAGTAGATAAATTTTAGAAGACCAAATAACCAAGTCACAACTTTCTTGAAACTACACGATATGGTGAAGGTGGCTCGGATGCTATAAGTTATTACCTTTTTTTTTCTTTGAGAGACAATGCCTAGACCTAGTTCCATGCCTTATCTAAAGACTTAATTGAAAGTTGAGATGAATTTATGCAATACAACCTCACCAATTTTTTTCCACCTTAATTCACCTATCAACTAGAGGAGAGACAAGTCAATTTTGATAAGAGAAGCATGAAATTTTATATGTTTTTAGGAACAATTCAAAGAACTCTTGAAAAAATGCTTATAATATAGATTTTAATTGTAGTTCAAAGCTTAAACCTTTTAAAATAAGCAAAATTACATAATGAGGTAGACTATTGATGTGACCTTGGGTGGTTATATTATGAACAAGTCACCTAAATAAGCACACTTCATATTTGAAGAACTAGCAAAGAATATCCATAAAACTCCAAATAACCAAGCATATAGAAGAAAGCAAGCTAGTGCATTGGAGTTGGATGCATTGATGGCATTGAAAGCCAAGATAGATGCATTTTTATTAGATTTTAACCTAAAATTATATGCAACCAAGTGTGGGTGAAATCTATGCATTGTAATAGTAGAAAATGGTAGATTTTGATTCATTATATCAAGTGGAAGTTGCCTAAGTTTTATAGAATAATTGGTATATCTTTCTAGCCAATAATAACATTCTCACACACTATCAATTGAATATGAGAAATCAAAAAAGTCGGTCATATGGAAGCCATGTGAAAGTGCAACAAAACTTGAGGTATTTCTAGAAATATTTTAGCAAACACTCAATGAGATATCAAATGTAAGGATTCTCGAAGCTCTATCCACAAATACCCAAGGGGAGTATTAATTATATCACTAAAAGATAGCATACTTGTCTTACTCATGAAGACAAAAATATAATCATCAGTAGGAGAACTAGATAAAATGGATTGAAATGAGGATAGATCATACAAATATGAAAATGAAGTTTATTTTGAAGCAACCTGGCTAACTAGCACTATCAATAAAAGAGAAGAGCATAAATAGATCATCAAGTAATACCAAGGAAAATCTAAATAAGTGTTTATCTATCACAATACACTTAGACGTAGCAAAGAGTTAGAGGAGTAATAAGTAGAAGTAAAGGTGAGAATTGACACTAAAATAAAGGAGGAAGCTATGACTAATGAAGTTGCCACTTTTTTGAAAGTCATAACGCCCATTACTACAATATCTTTTGAAGTCATGGCATTCAACAAAGTCATAGCATCCACAAAACTAACTGTCTAACTCATGCTTATTGTCGTGATACATGAGGAAGTAGAGAAAGAGGAGGAAATATAGATTATCCAAAAATATGAATAGAAGCTTGTATAGAAGAATGAATATATAAATAATAAACTAAATTTCCCACCTAAACTCTATTTTTCATAGCATTTAAAAAAAAGGGAAGTTTGACAAACAAAATAAAAAGTTTTTCAATATCTTTTAGAAGTTGGAAGTTAATATTTCATTTTTTGAAACTATCTAATTACATGAAGTTCATGAATGATGATATGAGTAGCAAGAGAAAGTTGGAAACATAAAATTATTAACATGACCAAGAAGTGTAGCATAATCATTTAATATGAACTATCAAGAAGGGTGAAAGATCTGAGGAGTTTTATGATTATATACATTATTGGTGAGCACACTTTTTAAAAGATACAATGTGGCTTGGGATCAAGTATACATTTGATATCATTTTTCATAATGTAGAGGTCGAACCTTGGTTAAATTACTTTGCCCTCTCTCCCACTTCAAATGATCAACCAATCAATATAATTTACAAGGGGTATTATTGAAGATGTATTGGTAAAATTTAAACAATTTATTTTTCCTATATGTGCTTGATATGAAAAAGATAATATGCTCCATTGATCTTGAGATATTAATTTTTAGTTGCTGTATAGCCATTGATAGATGTTAAAAAGGGAGAATTCATGTTTTGTGTGGCAAAGAGAAAGTGAAGTTCAACCTACACAAACTCCTACAAATTCAAGATGATGGTGAGAAAGATTACTATAGAATATAAGGTTTTCCATGCACAACAATGAGATAGAACATAGACTTTAGATGGAAAGACTTCATACATGATTGTTGGCCCAAAGAAGACAAAGAAGAAGATGTGGTATAAGTACTTGGAGCGAAGAAAATATTATAAGTGATAATGAAGAAGACAACTATGAAGTTGCATCATTCTTCAAAGTCAAGACTTTTGAAGGATCCAAGTTAAACTACACTGAAGATTCAAAGGAAGAGGTTGAATTGGTGAAATTTCTAATTCAAAAAAATTGAGAAATTATCGAAAGAATTTTAGAAATTATAAAAGAAGTACCAATGAAGAAAAATATACAACTAATGATTGATTTTTTGGAAGAGAAAAATAAGATAGAGACAATAATCATTGAGCATCCAAATCAAAATGAAGAAATAATAGTTATAATAATAAAAGTCATGATTTCTAAAGAAGTCAACTTTAATTGATAAAGAAATGAAGAAAGTCATGGCAGGAGAAAAAGTCATGATAATGGAGGAATAAACACTTAAAGGAGTCATGATTTTTTTCAAAGTTGCAACAAAATAGACTCGAAAAGAAATACATGGTGTCACAACTTCATATCAAGTTGCAGCCTTATTAAAGATGATCATGGGTAATGATGCTATGACTTCTCACAAATTGTGCTATCTATTAACGAATACCCCAAAGAAGAGACTCTTAAAGATGATTTAATGTTGAAGGAGAATTTGATAAGATAATTAAGTAGAAGAGAAAGACTATACTAAGAAGCTTGATTAGACCTAGTGGTGAAAATAAGACTAGACAGCCCAAGCATGAAATGAGGCATGACACAAAAATACCATGCCTAATAAGGTCTAGAACCATGCTTGAATCATTGCCAAGTTGGCTCACAACACTTGGGCTAGAGTTTCTAGCCCATGTGTTGTGAGAGATAGATCATGGCATACCCTAGCATGGATGGCCCATGTAGATTTGTTTATGCTCAAATAGTCAAACTAGGCTAGCTTGGTCAGGCCTAACTTGACTTGGCATGACCCAGTATAATTGAACATGATCCAACATGATTGAGCATGACACATGCTAGAAAGCATGTCATGCCATGCATAACATGGTGGCTAGGCTAGGCCTAAAATTGGGTGTGTCAACACGACATGGTCTGTTTGACACCTATATTTGGATGACTAAAATTATTGATTAAATTAGAGATTTAATGTTGAAATAGCTAAGGATGTTAAATATAAAAACCAAGTAGGTAGCTTTAGTTTGATGAATAAACTTGTTGTACCCGTGATTTATACGCAACAACAAATTTCTAGATTCAAGATTTTATTTCCAAAAAAAAAGACTATCACGAAATTCAAATCTTGTCTTGGTAATACTTTGAAGTAGATTGCATTATTTCTTTATTTTGTTATCGATGATGAGTCAAACATAGAAAGACATTTATTATTTGAGAATGAACAATACTTTTATTATGAGAGTTTATTTGATACTCACCTTACTAACTTTTTTTGGGTCATTCGACATGTATTTATTGATATGTTTGTATGTAATTGAGTGTTAATTGGAGAGATTTTACTAAATATTTGTTTTGAAAGAATTTGATGAAAATTAGTAAAATTTGAGTATTTTAGGTAAAATTGGTCAGCTTGTAGAGTGATGACTTAGAGGGGAGAAAAATGATGAAGAGACATGATATTTTTAATGTCATAACTTAGTTACACTATCCACAATTATATCGAATAGTTATAATATTATTTCTTGGTTGCAACTCTAAAAACTAATCATGATATTTTTTTTTGTATTGCATGATTCAAGTACCTAGTTTACATAATTTTTTAATTATGCAATATATTCTTTCAGACCATAATATTATCTTGGAGTGATTGATGCACTATTTCTAAAATACCATAATATCTACAAACTTATTTTTACTTTGTAGTAGCCAAGTACTCAACTAGTGCAATAAGTTATAGTATTTATATACATATAGGCTTAATTGATACATAGGTAAAACATCAAGTAAAATTAGTCACGATAATATTTTATGTCATGAATATTTGCTCCATAGATTATTACTGTAGCCATAGCATTTTTAGCGATCATGAATTTTTTTGTGGCACTACTTAAATCCAATGAAATTTACTGCAACACATATTTTTGAAAATCAAAGTTAAAATAAAGGATGAAATATTAATTTTAGAGATTAGGGTGAAGAGAGAAGACTAAGATGAGTCCCAAGGCTAAAGGAAAGCAATAGAAGCAGGCCACCTGTCACTGAGATTTCCTCCCAAATTATGGCTTTCGAACCAACATTTTTTAACAAAAATTGAGAAAAGATGGATGACATTTACGCTAGCTAAGAAGAACTTTTTGGGGTAGCTAGGATTCAAAGAAGTAATCTCATCTTTGCAACAAATAATAGAAAGAAAGCATTAGCATAAATTTTACACTCATATGAAAAGGGGCAACACAATATAGTTAGGAAGTTTTACTCTAATCTTGAAGACATGCAAGATAAGCAATGCTATATATTAGTAATTTGTGTATATTTTAATATAGACCTTATTGAATAAGTATTTGGATTGCATGAGACTATGGATGGTATGACCGAAATCCTAAAAATATAACTAAAACTATAAGGCAATCACTAAGACATTGACAGATAGCAAGGGCAATTTTAGAGTTTTATCAAATAGTACCTGAGGATACTTAATGAGGATAGAATTAATAAAAGAGAACAAGATTTGGTTATACTTTTTGTACACTGTTTTGTATCCAAGTCTTTGCCTCTTCACCATCATTCAAGATATATTGCTTTATGTTTTAGTGAGAGATTACAAGATCCATGTGTGAAAGATATTTGGAGAAGTCAATTCTAAACTTTCAATGAGGAGAAATTCTTATTGTGACTTTGTGAGTGTGATCTTATTGTCGATTGACATGATCCCAAAATCTCTTTTGGAAATTATTTATTGTCCAATGTAGTCCATCAAATATAAGAATTGTATAAGTAGTAAAATTGATATAAATTTATATATCAGTCTCATAGGCATTGAGTTGAAATTTTGAGAAATCATTAGTGAATCAACTACTACTTGAGTTGAGTTGATAAATTTGCATTTTCAACAAGATACTTAGATTCTAGGGCTGGCTCACTTCATTATGTATGAGAATATTTCTTTAGTATTTAGTTAATATTATGTTTGATTGTTGAACTAATGATAGATTAGTGTGAAAATACCCTAAGTGTCCTCTTGACATATAAGGTGTCTCTCATACTTGAACTATTACAATGAAGGATAATTTCCTCGTAGTTATCCCCTTAGTATTTTACCACTGAAGCAACATGTTGTCCTATTTATTAGTTACCCACATGTCTACTACTTATAGGCAAATCTTTAGTTTTCTTCATACAATTGCTTCAAATATGAATTCTTATTCTCTATCCTATGATATATGGAAGATACAAGATAAGATGGTAATAAATATATATGTTCTTTCAACTTCATAAGTATCATACTCATACTAATAACATATGTCTTCCTATGAATCTAATATATGAAAATTATATAAAAAAATTTGAATTATATAGTGTTGTCACCACTATATGGGTCATCTCTTGCATGTACCCCGTAACTCATATGTTGACATCCACCAAAACTAACACATAACTCCCATATTATGGTGAAACTTATAGGTTACATATTTTACTCCTCCATATTACTCAAGGTTGGTTCTTCTATAATATACAAAAAAGATTGATCATAATTATGTTCATGCCATATGGCATACCCCATGACTTGCGTGTACCCCATGACTTCGTGAGCATCATACTTACAATGATTAACCTTACTTCGATCTTAGATTTTCACACATAAATTTATTCTATATTTTAAAGTTAGAAGAATTGTCACTTCCTTCTTATCATATTATGTGAGTGTGCCATATGGCATAACTATTACAATTCACCATGTATGATATGCATAAAACTATGATATGATAAAATCCTAAATTTTAGTTCATTAACAAATCCATATTTATTAGTATACCATAATAGAAAATTAACACAAACATTCAATAATATAATAACAACATATTCTGTACCTATCATACATAAGTATATAATTTAATCCGAGATATCAATTTAGTTTAACATTGAAAAAGATTTCTCATTAGATATGTTGAGAGGTTTCACATATGAATCAAAAGTTCTCACTACAAGTCCAAATATTAATCTAAGCATCAACACATAAAACTCATTCAAATATTAATACATTTACTTAAATTAGACCCTAAGTGAAGGTTGGAGTGGCAATACATAGGGTCGTTGGTGGCTCTTGGCTCAAAATATTATTCTCCTCTCTTCTTTTTTTTTTTGATTTATTCTGTGTTGTTTAAATATTTTGGGACATCATGCAAAGCTTTTAGTTGAAAGTCATGACACTAGCTTGAAGTCATGCCTTTTGTGTCTTATCAGATCTTCTATGGAGTACCAAAATCATGGTGACAATGAGTGATATGACCTCGGTAACTTATCTCTAGAACATAATGTCATGAGTTTATGACATTAAGAATGACCATGATTGATATAATTTCTATATGGAATAAAAATTTGATACTGGGATTGCCTGTCATTGATATAAATATCACTGGGCATTCCCAGTGCCATGACTTTTGGATTATGATATTGGAAATGAGTTGCCTTTATCAAAGTCTTGATATTGTAAATGGTCGCATCTTTAGTTATTTTTCTTTAGATCATAATATTATAACAGTTAAAAATATCATGACTAGTGTAATTACTCACTTGAACTAATTGTCCCGGCAGAAAATAATTTTATTACTTAAAATACTTAGTTTTTTTTTGCTATGTAATGAATAAGTCGTGATGCTGGAATTTGCCGTGACTAATTGTACTAGTAGATTACTTTGATGTCCGTGATAAAAATAATATCACAACCATTAAATATTTTATACATAATGCATCTATGGTTCTAAAATGATTATTTTTGTGATTTACAAATGTCAGAAAGATGTGGGGGTTTTTTTGAGAGAGATTTCAGTTGGAGGTGGTACCACAGGGGAATGAGATATGCCATTAAGGATTACTAGTGGTGGAGGTGGTATAGAAAGATCATGAAATGTTTAGGATACTATATATTCTATTTTTTTTTTCAAAATTAACGAATGATATGGTATCGGTCTAAGGGCATTGTAGGCAAAGTCGAGCCTAAAATGAAGCATGCGACCCATGTCTTCAAAAAATGGGCTCTTGATCGAGTAGCATTGGATATATTTTAATAGTTAAAAGAAAAAAAATTCTTTCAATATGATATTAGCCAAATTTTATATTATTTCATTATCTAGTATTACAAGTCGATGATATATTTTATAAACAATGATAAGATACATTCTAGTGAACTAAACGAAAATCAACAAAATTCTAAATGCAATACATCACAATGTTGATCATATAATCAAAATCAACAAGAAATACATGGTATTTATATATGAAATCTAATATATAGAAAAGAATAAATATTGGATAAGTCACTTTTGCACACTCTTTCAAATTATATAATCCATTCATTCTTATAAGATAATTTTCAAAAATATAATTTTGACTCAGTTTGAACATAAAACATTGAATTTAACATGTAATTTCATTCACTGGGTTTTCATATGATTCTATAATTATTTGATTGAAAAAAAGAATTTGTTTTTCTCTTTGAAAATATAAATATACATAAACTTTACATTACTTTTTTTTTTAATTCAATGGATTTAAAACTAATAGTAATAAACTACAATTTTATTCATCAAGAATAATCATTGAATTAAAAAATCATTTATTTAAATTTATTTATTTTTAAATTTTTAAATTCTAGTGGCGAGTTAGTGACCACTTTATTAATGGTTATTGAACAATGACCCTAGTCACTTTATTATGCACACTGACAATATACACATGAGTATTGAATAATGACATTGGCCACATAAATACTGCTCGCTGCAAAGTGATAGCAAGAAATGTGATCACTCTCCTCTCACCTACCTACGACTAATTATATTTATGATTATTATTCATCAATCATCCGCATCATTATTTTAAGATGTGTTTAAACAAACCATCATTAATGCACTGGATCTCATAAGAATTTCAAAATTAAATGTACTTCGTAGCAATCATTATTGATACGATTGATCAGTGTGAAAGTTTGTCATATATATCTATCATTTGATTGATAAGGGGGGGATTGGGAGGAGGGTGAAAAAATAATAAAATCAAATAATGTTGTCACTTATTAGCATCTATATATTGACACAATATTGTCTCTAAAACTTAGTTATGGTCACAATGTGGCCACAATATGATCTCCATGTGGTTGCAAATTAGTTGTAATGTGGCTGCTAAGTTTCACCCTTATTGTGGTCATAAATTGTGGTTTCAATTTTGATGTTTTTTTTTTTTGAAGTGTGCTCCTCTCATTCCGAAAGGAATTACTTTGCAAAAAAGAAAAAAAAAAGGTAGAATTAACAGTTTCATTCTTTTTCAACCAGCTTTGGGGTGGAAGTGGAAGACAAGAAAAGATGGTGCCACTCTTTTTCAGTGGTGGAGGATGAGTGGCATCCAACGCCCGACCTTCTCCCATTGGCCATGGGGCCCGAGCCATGGGGCCCTAGCCATGTGCCACCAAAAGTTAGTTGGATGACATGTGTGCAAATTGCGATGCAGGGTTGAGAGAGCTTAGTTAAGTTCTATTAGCCTTTCATTGCCCAATTTGCCTGTCAAAAGACTGGACCTCAGCCCTGGCAGTGGGTCATCTGCCAGATGCTGATGGGACTTGCCCTGCAGTTATTGGCTTATATTATATTTGATGAATAAAGAAAAAAAGCAAAAAATGACTACGGGAAGAAATGAGGGGCCGGTTAGGATAAAATTGGAAATATATTATATTTTTAGGGTCCCATAAGTGGGAATAAATTTTGTGATTAAAAAGATGTGATTTTGCATGGGAGAGTCCAAAGAGACGAAGTTTATGACCAAAGTCATCAAATCAAGCGGTTCGTTCGCACAAGCAAAGAAGATAAATATGAGCAATTTAAGGGTCTGGTATCCTTCAACTGGAGGGGTCCCCGTGCCCGCGGAAAGATCCCAAAGCTTTGATAGCTGCTGCCCTTAGGATATATTGGTGGTATGCTGCTGCTGCAACTGCCCCGAGGAATGGCCCAGCCCAGAAAATCCACTGCCCAAATAAAATAATATTATTTAGTTCATATTTTTATTAAATCCAAATATTATCCCAACCACCAAAAAAACTCCCCATTAGCTTGTATCATACTATCATTCATTTCTTCAATATTCCATTATCAAATATAAATATATATATATATATATATATGTGTGTGTGTGTTTGCAAAGACACACACACACACACACACATATGTCATAATATAACACACACACACACACACACATATGTCATAATAAAAAAAAAACACACACACACACACATATATATGTGTGTGTGTGTGTGTGCACATATATACACACATATGTCATAATAAAATACACACACACACACACACACATATGTCATAATAAAATACACGCGCGCGCGTGCATGCACACACAGACACACCTATATGTGTGTGTGCGCGCACGTGTGTGTGCAAATATACACACACACACGTATGTCATAATAAAATACACACACACACACACATCATATCATATATACTTGGGAATATGGAATTATAAAGAAGTAATAGAAAATAAACTGAAGGGAATAAAAGAATGAGATACATGATCGTCCCATATTTTTTCATTGTTGTAGATGACAGCAGCACCAAAGCTGCGGGCAGGATTGATGCCCGTGCCAGTAATGGGGATCGTGGCCAAATGTACCATGAAGACTGCAAACCCAATTGGAAGAGGAGCCAGTACCTGCACCAAACCAGGAACAAATCACGGCCTTAATTAAGCTTAAGGATTTAAAAATGAAGGCCGTGTTTGGTGACGCCGGGGGGGGGGGGGGGGGGGGGGGGGGGGGGGGGGGCGAGAGAAAAGTAGGGCATGAAAGAAACTCGTGTTAATAGAACCATGGATCGAGGAAGAAGAGGAAACGCGGCGCATACAGGGACGTGAGAGTCACGAGCGTTTCTTTTTGGGTCAGTCGCAGAGAAAACAGTGTAGACGAGAACGAAAGTTCCAAGGATCTCAGCTCCCAAAGCTGTGCCTTTGCTATATCCATGAGCCACCACGTTGGCGCCTCCACCAAGAGAGTCGTAGTATGGCTTCATGAAGGCCTTCACCAAGCCAACCCCACAAGTGGCACCCAAACACTGAACCACCATGTAAGACGCTGCCCGGATCAGAGACACCTTCCGCGCCAAGAACAACCCCAGAGTCACCGCCGGGTTAATATGGCCGCCTGAAACCAAAACCCGACCCATGAAAACCACAAACTAGCACGTCGCAAGCGCAACTGATCCATTGTCGCATTCCTTCGACTAAGCCTAGTGAATCCGTGGTGAATTTTACGAATGACGTGGCGATGCTAACTGGGGGGGGGGGGGGGGGGGGGGAGGCGATGGGAGGGGGAGCCTTACCAGAGACTCCAGCAGTGCAGTAGACAAGCACGAAGATCATGCCGCCGAAGGACCAAGCAATGCCCAGGAGCCCGACTCCGTCGCATTGCCCAGCCTGCTTCTTATGGCCAATCACGGTGGCGACGGTGACGTAGAGGAAGAGGAGGGTGGCCACGAACTCGGCTATGAGAGCTCTGTAGAAGGACCAGAGTCTGAGCTCGGCCGGGTCGATTAGCAGTGCTGGTGGCGGATCTACGTAGTCCTTTCCATGCTGGTGGACCTGACCTTCCTCTCTTGCTTGCTTAGAATTAGGCATATTTCCTGCTGATTTTCCCGGGGGTTTCTTTTTCTATCTCGAAAGCATCATCCTACTTCTTGAGAGCTTGATTATGAGCTGTTTATCTTATGGATGTTAGGGTTGCAGTTGGGTTAGACCCGTCCTTTTCAAGTGTCGATGAAGTAAAAATAATATACTCACTCCCCTATTTCTTCCCCTTGTTATTTTTTTTTAATTATCCCCAAAAAAAAAAAAAAAAAAAAATCATTTTGTGACTTTGGGTATGCATGCACCATGCACGCACGCATTAAATCCCCATAAAATATATTTGCAAAACTACCCTTGCTAATTTCTCTCAGGCTTTTTTTTTTTAAATTTTTAAATCCACCGCATGACAAATTATATAATTTTATGGATATTCAATCTATAACTATTTTATAATTAAATAATTAACAAACTTTTAAAAAATATTCTATTTTATTTTTTCGATAAAAAAAAAGAAAAGAAAGATAAAAGCACCCGAAATTTGTCCATCATGTCATGCACGAGGAATTAAATGAGTGGTCGAAACTTGATGTTTCATGTGAAAAGATCGAGTGGCATTGAGGATAGAGTTTTCTCTACTTTCCGGGATTCTCAATGTTTTAGGCAATATGCGTATTTAAGGTCACATTTTCGAGGTGAACATGCAAAAATTGAGGACAAAAAACATTTTATTTTATGGCATTTTATTACCACGTCAAATTTACACGTGGCATAATCTTGACCTTCAAATATCCCCAGTTTGGGCAGTATATATTATATAATTGATATTTGCTTGTGATTTTTTTTTTATTTTTTTCTTATTTTTTTATACGATCTCTCGGTTATAATTTTAGAGTTCCATATATATATATATATATATATATTATTGTGTTTATATTTTAGGGACAAAAATATAATTTAAGTGTGACAAATAATATAAGAAATAATTTTTTTTTGTTTGAAAAATTTTAAAATAAGTCTGAATTAAAATGGATTAAATTGAAAGATTATCACCCACTTTTAAATTAAAATAAAACAGAATTTTAATTTAACCCAACATAAATTATTATTTTGAAAGTTGAAAATATAAAGAATTCTACTATATTTCTATGGCTCAAAATATAATTTAAATTATTTAATCGCAATAAAACCAACTAATTCATTATCAGACCAATAAATAGTCCTAATTAAAATCATTCCTTTTTATTCACTAAAAATTTTAAATTTTATTTGTAATTTATTTTTTTATTTAATTAGCTACCCCTGTGATGCTTGCACGTGCTCCTAATTTTTCACACACGTAGATGTGCATGTGCGTGTGAAAAGCATATGTACGAGAGAGAGAGAATTTAATGTGACATAAATTTTTTTAAAAATATCGGGGGCTAATTTAAGAATAAGTTTTAATAAATTGATTGGATAAATTTAAATGGAAATAAAAAGGGCGAAGGGTGGACGCAATAAAGTAAAGGGTAGAGCAGAAGATGCCACGGGAAGGGGAGGATGGACCATGTGACAGCGAATCATAAAAATTCTCGTGAGCGGTTTCTGAAAGTAGGGTAGGTAGGTATGGTAGGGCTCAACGGGAGGGTCCGCCTGGTGGCCTACGCCAAAAGATACCCTTCCCCGAGGACACCCCTTTCTCCTCTCAGTATTCAATCCCTTTCCTTGTCAAGCCTTCGTGTGTAATTACGACTGTACCCCTGCCTGCCCCGGACCCCGTCACGCTTATTCTTATTTCGTATTTAAGGACCCTCCCTTGCCACCTTCCCTTCGGCCTCAGATGGTACCCTCTGGCGTTGCGCTAGAGGAAGGCGAATCATCATCAGGCAGACTTTACGCCTCTCCTCGCTCCCGCCAATCATCGTTTCTCGTAGCCGTGTAGTTGTTGCAGTTAGAAATCTGACACGGATGTAACTTCACACATGCTTTAATCTGGGCTGGGCCTTGGGTGGGAAATTACTATTATATTTTTCCAAATTTTGCTTTTTTTTTAAAAAAAATATAAATTTATATTTATTAATTACTGCAACTATCATTCTGAACTAAAATTGAGACTAGATGTACCAAATGAGTTGTACATTGACACAAAAATATCATACCTTACATTACATGGTTTAGTTGAGAATCATGGATGGACTAGCCTTGTGCTGGCTCATGGCACGGCTCGAGCCGTGTCTAGCCAAGGATTTCTAGACTTCATGTCATGTAAGACACATCACAACACAGCCCAGCATGACCCCCAAAGTGGGCTGATTTTAGCCCAAATGATCAAACTAGCCTGGCCTGACATAGTCCAGGCTAGCTTGGAATGAACTAGGCTTGTCTGAAATGAATCCAAACTAGCTCGTGCCCTAACCTAGGCTAGATTAATCAGGCTTGACCCAGCATGACCAGGGGAAATAGTGAGTCACCAAGTGACAAAAAAAAAAAAAAAAATTTACTAGGAACATTATTCCATGATTTGGCTAAAAGCTTAAACTTTGTTCTATGTAACATAAAACCACTATCTTAAATATCATCAATTTTTACTTATTAGATAGCTGATCATTGCTCAATCATATTAGTAAGAGATTTAATATTTATCCCATTCATAAATATCCAAAATATATAAAGTTTGATAGGAATAAAAATATAATCAATTTATTAAATTAAGGATATTTGAGAAAATTAAGTAACATGACATTTAAAAGTAAAAAAAAATTGAGCTTTATGAATAATAAATTCCTTGTTTGGCACAAATACGTCGTAGTACAGCAAACTCAAAATTATTTGATTATAAGTGTAATATTTTGTTATTTCTCATAAAATATCCTTAAATGCACCACAAAACATAAGAAAAATAAAAACCATAGAAAAATAAAATCAAGAAAAATCAAAAAAATCAATTTTTTTTAAATAAAAAAAAAACAAAAAACAAAAAACAAAACATTTATATATTAAATGCTGGGGGTAGGACGTTTGTAATGTGATTTATTCAAAACCATAAAATACTAAGTAATGAAATTATAGAAGTCAAAATAATGAAAAATAAATTATTGGTTAATAAAATAATGAAAGTAATAAATTCAACAATTCAAAAATAAAGAAACTTCAATATTATAATTCTGAAAAATCCAACACCAATGAAAAATAAAGTCAAAATTATAGAAGTGTTGGATTTAACAATATGTACTAAATACTTCTTCACACATACAAAAAGTACGTAAAGCACGCAAAGTCCAAAATTATGTCTTAGACTAAAATATATTTTCTAGGATTTATAATCACAGAAATCTAAAATCCAGTACAAATACATAAACATAAGATTTTGTGGTGGATGTTCTAGATCTCTTTTCGTGTTATTCTTTAGAGGATAGCACCGGTTTATTAGATTTATGGCTCGAAATCAACAATATAGTTACATCTCAATTGCTGAATCACAGAGGAGATTTCATCCACAAATTTCAAATCTTCAAATTTTGTCTAAATCTAATTTCTCATGCCACTCAATCCTAGGAGAAGACTAGACTGCACTGAAGAAAAGTTCAAAGCTTCTAAAAGTTTTTATAACTCAGAAGAAAAAAGAAATAAAGCACAGTAACCTCACAAAAAATACAAATCAAAAAAAAAAAAAAAGAATAAAAGCATCACATTTTTTTTCTTACATTTTGTTTTTTTAAAACACAACCAAATGGGGACACTCACCCATCCAAGAGGGCATCACGAGTTCCTTATTTGCGAAAGCATCAACATTCCTTTTTTTTTTTTTTGCAACTTTTAAAATTTCATTTATTTATTTTTTAAATCAGAATGTGAGATTTTATGATTTTATCTCACGTTCTTGGTCTATGTACACTAGCTTAAAATAACAAAAAAAAAAAAAAGAACTGGTCTTCCCAACTTAATTAGACCCTTAGTAATGCATGTATATATATAATTGTTTAAATTAAAATAATCAATTCTATTTTGTACTTCCAATCTCACAATATGTCTCGAAGTGATGTCAGAAAATATTATGAATATTCATTATAACAAAAATATTTGAGTTGAAAAAATCAGATTTAATTCTGTTTATGTTTATATTTAACTTATTTACTTTTAAAATCATAAGTGAATTTGTAATGAGTAGATTTGCAATAAAAAATAATGTGCATATATTTTTTATATTATATAGTATATGATTTGGTGCATAGAATGGTTTGGCTTACGCACATAAAATCAAATCATCAGTTCTTTTAAGTTTGACATACCAATGATAAGATTGCAACACAAATTCTTAGTATATTTGTCTTAGACTACTGAGAATGATAAAATTCTAACTTTTTATGTTAGTACACTTATGTGTATTGAACGGGACCATCATAGTATGATTATTTTATACTAACATGTAAAATAAAAAGACCCCATCGTTATTATAAACACTATTACTCTTAATCTTGAAATGATTAATAAGCACATATACTTATTAATAGTTATTTTGATTCATAAAGAGTAAGATTTATAAATAGATTAATAAATTCAATGAGTAGGATAACCTTTTCAATTATATGAAAAATATTAATTATTGATGGAATTCATGTCATATCAAATAGATTTATGATACCCCCTCAAGAATACTTTTAAAGGTATATATTATCAAACCATGCATGTTGATTTTGATTCGACATATAAAATAAGTTAAGTTAATGTCTCAAGAAAAAAAAAATAAGAGTTGATGAAATTTAATTTAATCGATGGGTTTCTCTAATTTTAAAATGTCCAGTTTAATAAATATTAAATAATAATAATCTTGAATTATTTTGAATATGTAAAAGAGTACAATTATAATTTATAGTGGAATAAATTATAATTACTGTAAATGGCACAACATAATTTATATTTAAAACCTAAAATCTTATTTTAATTAGGGTCTCTTCCATAGCATTATCTAGTACCATAAGAAATATTTTTTAAAATTAAAATTAAAGATTTTATTTATTTGTTTAGATTATAAAATATAAAATCATAATAATTGATGATTAAAATCAAATTAATTGATTTTATTAAAATTATATTAATTATTTGATTAAATAAATATATATATAATATATAAAAATAATCTCTAAAAATAATTTAAAGATAAAAAGAAAATATCACATCACCTTTTAAAAGGTAAATGTGACACGTTTTCATTTTTCATGTTTATGGTTTTAAAATGGCAAAGTAAGAAGAACACCCACTTGTTCTTCTTCCTCATGTGATTTGGAGCAGGTATATGTGAGAATATCTCTATTACAAACAGAGCTTACAATTAAGGTATATTTTGTACATTGATATCTTAATATTTATCCCAAAAATACAAATGATTCTAATATATATGCATTATCATTAGATTCAAATTCCTAATAGGTAGTTCCATCCTCTTGTTGATTTTCTTTGCATCTTGTTTGTCTAGTAATAAAATTACAAAAAAAAAAAAAAAAAAAGATCTATTGACCATTTTAGCTATGCAAAGACCACCAGAGTACATTCCTATGGATGGCCACAAGTTTTTATGTAATTATGCATAAATGAGTTTTATACGTTTATGCATAACATGTTTACATGCATATGTTTTTGCGTAGATGCAAAAAATTATCCATGCAACATGAGTTTTTATGCATACCAAACTTAAAAACTCAATTTTTATGCATAAATGAGTTAATGCATAAATGCATAATAAACCCATCATGCATAAACTCATTTTTATGCAAGTTCATGCATAAACAAATAAATGAGTTTATGCATATCTCAATATGCATAAAAATTCATTTCTGCATAAAGTGGTCATGCATAAAAATGAGTTTATGCAAAACTCATATGTAGAAAAAGGAGTTTCGCATTACTCGGTATGCGAGTTTATGCAAAATGTCCATGCATACATGTATGCATATGCATCACATTATTTTTTATTTTTGTAGTAATGCAAGGGTAATTAAGGATATGGCAATGTGGATGCTGAAAAAGGTACCCACACCATGAATATTTTTGATTTTGATTGCCAAACATTAAATTAAAACAACAAGGGTCCCAAAACATAATTATTTTTATTTTGATACAACTTTACATAATTATCCAAAGAAAAAAAAAACAAAATGAGGATGTTTTTTCTAGATAATTTCTCATTTTATTCATCAATTATATGACGAATATGAATGAAAAATTTCATCCATTCAAGCTTACAAAATGAATTCCTCACATAAAAAAAAAAACTCAAAACAATATCCAACGTATTCTCATAAGATCTTAGGTTTATATTTTTATTCTGGATATTTTGATTCATATGATTTTATATTCTACAAAATTAATATTAGTTCAAAATGTAATTTTTGAGCATTTTATGTTTTTATGATTTTTTAGTTCATGTAAATAATTCATTTAATATATATTATTTTCAAATGCATATTGGATTTGAATGTTTTCAATTGCATATTGGATTTTTTGATTTTGTTTCATTTTGAAATAAATATATTTTGAATTTTAGAATATTTGGAATGCTTCTAAAAAAATTCAAAATTTGAATTCAATTGCTTTAATAAAATAACATTTTTATTGAATTTTATTTTATTAAAAGTTGGCATTTCCAAATCAAAATTTAATCTCATTTAGTTGTAAATTAAAAAGTTATGCTTTATTTTATTTTATTTTCAAAAAATTTTAGCAATTTTGGAACATGATTTCCATAGATATATGTTATCGATGATGAGTTCAAACATAGAGAGACATTTATTATTTGAGAATGAGCACAACTTTTATTATGAGAGTTTGTTCGATACTCAACTTACTAATTTTTTTGGGTTATTCGACATGTATTTATTGATGTGTTTGTATTTATAAGTATTTATACTTTTAGTTTTATAACTATCATACTTATACAATTAATGTATGCTTTCCTCAAAGTTAATCGGTAGGAACTATAATATATAATTTTTATTGTTATCTATTTTTTTAACTCTCTATTTTGTTTCTCCATTTTATTATAGGTGTCAAGTACTAATATGTTGAGAGATTAGCATTAAGATATAATGGGGGTCTTGCTGCTTGGTTAGTGAGCAAGGAGAATTTTTGGAGCATGACCTAGTCCACTTTGAAGATCCAACTCATTTCTATTTTATGTAGAACACTAATTGTTATATATATATATATGTTGTATTCATAATCACTAATATATGTTCTATTCTTCTTCTTCTCTCTTTCTCAATAATGTACTGAAATATTTTGGGTTAATAAATCAGCAAGTGCTACATACTTTTCTGGTAGACATAACTAGTCATATTGAATAACTAGTGAACAACATTAAAACTGGTGTTTATTATGATTGTGTTATATTATTTTTGTTCCTCGTGATGTTGTGTTATATTTTACACAATTCATTTAAATTATATTCAGCGTAATCACTATATATACACAGATAGAAAATTCTAATTATTAGTATCACATGAGGTTATGTTATATTTTATGTAACATTGATGAATTTCTGGTTCTATTACTAGTATTATTATTTAGATTTTGCAAACTATGAATTTTGTTGAAATATCTAGAACATTGAACAAAACTATTGAGAAATTCAATGGCAGGAATGGTTTTAGTTTGTGGCAAATAAAGATGTAGGCACATCTAAATAACTTTTATATATGGAGCCATCTAGTCAATGGTTGTGGTAGTTTTGTTGCAGCTGCTATTTGGATAATAGAGGCCAAGATACAAAGACATGAAGAGAAGGCTCACTCTATGATTCTCTTAAGCCTAGCTGATGAGGTGATAACTAACGTAGCAAATGAGAAAACTACTACAGGCTTGTGGCTCAAGTTGGAGTTGTTATATATGGCACAGTCACTTATGAATAAACTTCTATTAAAAATGAGACTCATCAAATTTAGGACGTAGGAAGGGACTCTATTAAAGAAGTACTTGGATGATTTGAACAGGATCCTTATGGATCTGAAGCATGTATAGGCCAAGGTGGAAGATGAGGATGCTGGACTTCTGCTACTGGTCTCGCTACCAGCTTCATATGAAAACTTTATGGAATCATTGGTATTGGATAAATATGAAATTACTATAGAGGATGTTTGGTTTGCTCTTTACTTCAAAGAGATGAGGTAGAAGGTAGCAGTTGAATGTTTTGAGTAATAGCCTACTAGATTGGTGGTAATGAACAGGAGGCCCCAACTAGCTTCATTCAAGAAAAAAAAGAAATAAATTTTAGGAAAGGTCAAAGGAGGGTGACACATGGCATTACTACAAATAGAAAGGGCACAAGAAAATTAAATGCCCAAAAAAAAAGATGAGGCCGAATTAGTCTGGTCAACCTATTCCCCTACCTACTACTATTATAGCATGTGATGCCATGGATGAAGATGACATTGTGCTGGTCACATCAACTACTATTAAAAGTCCAACTCTTAGATCCTAGATAGTGCTCCTTTCTTTCACATTAGTACATATCTGGAATAGTTTAGTAGAAATAATATGAAGGAAGCTAGTCATGATGTTGTGGGCAATAACCAACCATGTAAAGCTATTAGGGTCAACATAGTCAGGATGAGGTATATGATTGCATGAACATCTCTCAATCAGATGTAAGGAACATTCTGATGATGACTATGAATTTGATTTTTCTCATCATTATGAATGATCAAGGATGTATCTTTAGTGATAGTGAGAGAATACTAAAGATTCACCGAGGAGACGACATCATACTAAAGAGGTAGAATAGTAGAATGCTAAATACACTGATGAGTTTCACGGTGACAGGGTAGTTGCTGTCACATTCGAAGAGCTCCCATCTGAAACCAAAGATGATCTTACTAGATTATGATACATGCAACTCACTTATATAGGTGAGAAAGGTATGAAAATTTTTTCTAATCATAATATTCTTCTTGGTCATTAAATTAGTAAACTAAATTTTTGTGATCATTGTGTTGTTGATGAGAAACATAGAACTAGGTTTGGAAAAACTATACACAACACAAAACACACTTTGGATCATATCCATGTTGACTATTGGTGCCCTTCTAGGGTCCCATCTCTTGGTATTGCCCAATTATATTTATGTCTAGTAGATGACTACTTTAGGATATCCTAGGTATTCATGATTAAACATAAATATGAAATGTTAGGAAAGTTTAGGTAGTAGGTAAGCTTAGTAGAAAACCAAACACTCAAGAATGTTAAACTACTATGAATAAATAATTGTTTAGAATTTAGTTCTTCTGAATTTGAGGAATACTACAAGGACAAAAATATAGCTAGACATAAAATAGTTAAGGACACTCCTCGGCAAAATGATATTGCTGAAAGAATAAACTAGAGGTGTCAAACGGGCTGGGCCAGCATGTCCCATTTTTTTTGAGCACGGGCATGCTTTCGTGCCGGGCCAGGCTCGGCACGTCCTGTCGGTAAGGCGAGCCGTGCCGTGTCGTGCCTGGCTCGCTCGGGCCTGGCCTGGCCGTACGGGCCAAGTAAACTTTTTTTTTATAATTTATTGTTTTAATTTTTATTTTAATTATATAAATTATTAAATTATATATAAAATTATAGATAATGTATAATATTATATATTGATAATATGAAAATTGTTAAAATTTATTTAAATTACAAAGTTAATTTTTTTTATAATGTAATATAAAATTAATTTAAAAATAATTAGAATTATATAATAGAGTTATAAATTTTTAAATGAAAAATTAAAACAAAAAAAAATAAATAAATAAATAATGTTAAAAAAAATTAAAAAGTAAAAAAAACATAAGCAAACCAAATGAAAAATGACCAATTAGCCATTAGATACCGAAAGTCCGAACCAAACAAATTAAAGTTTCAAGGTAACGTATAAATAAAGCATACAATCAATAAAATACAAAACATCGAAATCAAAAAATAGTAGATCATCATCAATCGTCAATCGACATATCATGAGCATCATCAGTCGCAACATCAAGATCAGTATCATATGGATCATCATCATCAGCAATCAACTCCTTCACTATAGCAGTGGATGCGGATGTAGTCATTGTCCTAGTCCCAGCTCTATCATGATCATGTATGCTAAACCTCAAATCCTCTCAATCCTTCAAACAAGCCAAGACCTCAATAATATCTAGACGTAATCTTGATCTCCTATCCGAAATCATGTTCGCTACAACAGAAAAAGCAGACTCCGATGCTACGCTCGACACCGGAGGAGTTAGTAGATCCCGTGCCATCCTAGATAGCACGGGAAAGGTGAACTCATATGATTTCCAGCACTGTAATATATCAAGATTCTTAGTATCAGAATGTGATAGGATTGAGCAGTAATCAGAATCTAAGTACCGAGAAAGCTCGCTCCTATGTGATGGTCCACCCCGACGTTTCCCTCTCGCTAGCCGAATGAAAAAATCATCATCTCCGAACAAGGTATTCATGTCCGTAATCACAGTCTCACTACCACCACCACCATACTTAGTATCATAGTATGTGAACAGGTCACTCAACTTCTCATGAATGAACCCTTCGGGTGGGTATTCCAAGTTCAAGCACGAGGAAATGTAAGTCAGAGTGATTTCTACCCCTTCCACCTTAACCTAGGGTCCATGCCTACAGCGAGGTAATAAAGAGATGTAACGGTGGACCAGTAATTTAAGTACTTGGTTTCCATCTCTACAACCATATGACTAAGTGTCGGGTCAGCTCGATACTTCCTAAATATGCTACTAATGTTGCATATGCACCTGAGTACAATGTAAGTCATGAGCGTATAAACCGACCAACACATGTTTGTCATGTCATTAAAAATCTTCAGGAATTTCATAAATGAAAGTCCTAAAGCCCAGTCAGTGTCATCAATAATAAGTTCGTCACTCTTACTTTTGACATAGTCGGATATCACGTGTTCATATCCAACAGATGATTCCAACATCAGGTAAGTGTAATTCCAACAACATCTCACATTCGATTGGAATTTATTCTTCTTAAGATTCGCAAACAAACAGATACTACCAAACTCTTGTTGTCTACGAGGAGTGCGAATATATTTTAGTGTATTACGTATATTATCCAACGCGGGGGAACACACCTTCATACCCGCTTGAACAATCAGGTTAATCACGTGACACATGCATCTGACATGAAAAATCTCTCCCAATGCTGCGTCTCTAATATTCCTAACAAACATGTTAATTGCTACTCCATTATTAGATACGTTAATGAATGTGACACTAAAAATTTTATTTTGAATTTTATATTCTCTAATGATTTTCATCATACACTCAAAAATGATCGGGCCATCATGAGGATGAAGAATCTCAGAGAATTCTAAAATTTTTTAATTCATAGTCCAGCTAGAATCTACATAGTGACTGGTGAGACATGCATAAGATGATTCATCATGACTTGTCCATATATCGGACGTCACGGATACCACTCCACTATATGCCAGAAATTTATTAATTATTTTTTGTTCTTCTAACTTATATATTTTTAGTATGTCATTCCTAGATGTAGATCTAGGAATCCTATGATAAGCAGGATGAAAATATGTCTGCATGATGCGCACTACCCTTGGATCTTCCGAAAATCTGATCGGAAGACCCATCAATGTGATAAGTCTGGCCATGCCGTCCCTACCCAACTCGTTGGAGTATATGAAGGGAGTAAACTTTGAGACTGAACTCGATCCAGTCTCAAAAAATGCAGGCCAAGTTGGGTTTGACTAGGATCTAATGGACCATGTTTTTTGGTGCATAATTCGGCATGCCTCTTAAGGTGTCCAGTCCCAAACGAACTCTTACATGTTAAAAGTCTCATACAATAATTACACTGTCATTTCTTCTTCTTCACCCCTAACATTTTTTTTATTATATTAAAATGAGTCCAAACTACAGAAATCCTCCTAGTTTTTTGTTTTTTAGAAGTTTGGGTTGAGACGACTGGAGAAACCAAAGTTTCAGTAGTCTTAGACCATTGTGTAATATTTTCATTTTCTAAATTTAAATATGTTTCGTTAGTATTTGTCATTTTTTAGGATTTTTGTTAATCAGAATTGTTATTTACAGACTAGATGACTGATTTTAAAATTTTCTATTTTTAGTCTAGAGAGAGAGAGAGAGAGAAAGTAAAAAAACTTAAAATAAATTACCCTGTAAAAGCAGTGAGGTTGATCACGTGCACGGTGCACCATAGTCAAGCTCAAAATTCAAAACTCAAGTTTAGGTTCCTGAAAATCCAAGCCGAATGCCGAAATCCCGAGTCCCGGGAGAGAGGAGAAAGATTTTGAGAGAGAAAATGTGAGATTTGAGAGAAAAAATGTCTATGAAAAACATAAATGTTATAGAGAGGAGGGTGGAATTTATAGATTAAATAAAATATTTTTTTTTTAAAAAAGTCATTTTTTGATTTTTTTTTTTTTAATTTATTTTAATTTTTTAGGGGGCAGAATCATGAGGGCCATTGGATTCTGCCCCATAGCCGTTGGAGGCGAGATCCAATGGCTCGGGTCCAATCAGACCTGACCCGCGGTCTTTTTTGCGTGAGGGGCAAAGCGAGGGGGACACGGGATGAACCCATGCCGGTGTGCCGTGCCACGGGCACCAAACTTTGCCAGGTCAGGCATAGCACGACACGACTAGTGCCTTACATGAGCACGAGATTTTCCCATGCCGAGCCGGCCAAGGCACGGCCGAACCGTGCCGTGCCTTGTGCATGGCCGGGCCGACCCGGCCCGGTTAACACCTCTAGAATAAACTAAACTTTTTGGAGAGAACTAGGTGTATGCTTTCTCAATTATGCTTAGGCAAAGTGTTTTGGGCTGAAACAACTAACACGGTATGTCATATGATAAATAATATAGATCACCAAATAGTGGAAGTGAATTCAAAATTCCATTTTAAGTATGTTTTAGTAAATTTGTAGATTATTCCAGTCTAAAAGTATTCAATTGTGTTGCATACTATCATGTAAATGATGGTAAGCTTGAAGTGTGAGCAAGAAAAAAAATATTTCTAGGATATGATGATGGAGACAAGATATTCTATGTTTGGTCACCATCTAAAATGAGAGTGATCCTCTCTAGGAGTATTACCTTTGATGAAAGTATAATTCTAAAACATGAACTTAGTCCATTCCAATTATCTGAAGTTCCTCAATATAAACTTAATGTGGAGCTAAAATTTGATTAAGTAGCTCGAAGAAGGATGTCTGAATTTGTTTCTAGAAAATTAAAAGCTGATCATAAATATGATCTTGAGTCTATTTTTGAATTTGTACTTGAAGTGTATGTTCTGTATAGTATTAAAAGGGATAGACATATGAATATAAAAATAGGCCCTCTTTTGAGATTTAGATTTGATAAATTTATAGGATTTTCCCTACAAGTTGCCAAAAAATTGATATTCCTGAATAATCCTCCTTTAGGATTGCCGTTAAATGTCCTAAATATAATACTTGGTTAGTTGTCATGAATAAAGAGATTGAATCCTTTCATATGATTGGTTTCTGGATTATTGTACCAAAACCAAAGAAAAAAAAGATATTTTTTTGAAAATGAGTTTTGGAGAAGAAAAAAGATATCATAGTTGCTAGTGGTGTAAAATTTAATGCATCTCTAGTTGCAAGAGGTTTAAGTCAGAAAGAAGATATTGATTTTAGTTAGATATTCTCTTCCATAGTCATACATATCTCAATAAAAGTGCTTATAGTATTAGTGACATATCAGAATCTTGAACTTGTGCAACTAGATGTCAAAACTACTTTCATTCATGGAGATCTAGATGAAAAAATTTACATGAGCCAACATAAGGGTTTTGATGTATTAGGTAAAAAATCTATGTGTGCAAGCTTATGAAGTCCCTCTGTGGACATAAATAGTTTTCTGATCAATGGTACACAAAATTTAACTATTTCATGACTAGTCATGAATACAGTAGGTGTGACCATGACTACTATGTTTATTTTAGAAGTATAAAGGTTAAGTTATATATCTACTTACTATTGTATATAGATGATATACTTATCACTGCCAGAAATAAATCTAATATTCTGAAGAATCTCCTCAGTTCTAAATTTAATATAAAAAATCTAGGAGGGACAAAGAATTCTATGCATCGAAATATTCAGAGATAGAATTAAAACAAATATTTTTATCATAGAAAGAATATATTCATAAATTTTTATCTAGATTTGAAATGGCTTTCTGTAAGCTGTCCACACCATATGCTTTCAACCTTCATGTGTCATTGAGTTCAGTCCTCAATCTGAACTTGATAAGATTCTTTATTCTAGTGTTGTTGGAGCCTCATGTATCTCATAGTGTGCACCTGACCTGATATTGCTCATGTAGTGAGTGTAGTGAGCAAGTTTATGATAACTCTGGATCAAGATCATTGGAAAGCTATAAAGAAGATACTTAGGGACTTCATGGGGAACATCTAATGTAGGTCTGAATGAATTTGAACTCATGCTAGCTAGATATTCTAATTCTGACTATGCAAAAGATATTGATAGTAGATAGTCTATTATTGGCTATGTTTTCACTATATGTGGCTCTATAGATAGTGATTACCTTTTTTTGTATAGACTAAAGCATTCTCCTTTGATACTATCTCATAGAGATCATAATTGGATTTAGTCTTTGAAACTACGAGTGCTCAGGTCATATAAGTAGTAAAAATTTGATATAAGTCTAGATTTCATTCCCATGGAGATTAGCAAGAATTGAATTGTCAACTACCCAAACTACCAAAGATTCATACTATTTTAACCATTAAATAGGATGTTTCTAGATTCTCACTAAAAGATGATGAAAATTAAAGAACTAAACTCTAAACAAATATTCAAATGAAATCCACCAAAATAAATTGGAATGGATCAATTTTCTTGCTAAAGTTGGCACTGACATAAAGTGTTGTAGTATGATCAATTCCTATAGACTTATCTATCATGACTTATTCCTTGAAAAAACTTGAAATCTATCAAGCACCATTGTTGTGTAGATTTGGATTTCTTTCTGTAGCTACACCTTTCATGCTTAGATTACATTACTTTTATACAAGTTTAAGATCTAAGTGATTACTAGTAGTTTGAGTCATTTCATGAGAATTGGGTAATTTTAGTTCTCATTACTTCATACCCATTCTGATGGTTGCATGACTCTTGCTTCCTAAGACATGAGTATTGCAAGTCTCTACAAAAGAGCGGTGTGGCTGGTGCCCTATTCTTTAAATCTTAGAGAGTTTACTCTTTCCTTGATTGGATCTAAAGTCTAAACCAACACTGGGACATCAATAGCTCGAAAGATTTAGGTGATGTCACTAGTAATTTATCTTGAGAATCACTCTACTTTCTCATCTCTAAGTAAAATGACCACTTTTCTACATAATTGGTAGAGTTCCCTTATTCACCCCTATTAATAGAATATTTCTCTTTAATAGATTATTCACTGTCACTTAAGATTTTGCCTTCTCTATCTCACTCAGATGGTCTCCCATAAATAAGGGCATGATATAACAAATTATATGCATTTGATACTAACATAGAGAACAAGTAATTAAAGTGTACACTAGTCCATTATATTTGACCTTCTATTTCTAAGAAACTCTCGCCAATTCCTATTGAAAAAAAAATGCTCAACAACTAAATCAATTTAGCAAATATTTTTCTTAGATATTGTTAGATTACAATCACCTCTAGACTATATATAACAAAGAACAAGGTAATTACAATTGGTTGAATTATTAGATTTCATGCAATTTGTTCTTATTTCAAAAAAAATATAATCGTTGCATCATAAATTTAAACAACACTTGTTCAGATTCACACTTATGACAAGAAAAGTTCCAGACCCAAAACAAACAACTCAAATCAAAGATAATCTACTCTAAATCTACCCTAAAAAAAGAAATGAAACATCAAGCAAAGCCATCAGCTACCAGTGACCTAAGTCTCCTCCCTACTCCTCTTGAACCCCTCTTCATAAAAAAGAGTGCATTTTTATACAATCTATGATAACCCTAATTTTAAGGGTTATTTTTGTAAAATCCCGAATGATTGGCCCAACCTTAAATTCTCTGTCACAAAATACAAATCTTTTTTTTCTTTTTGTTTCTTTGTCATGACAAAATGCTAATATCACAACCAATTATACTGTCATGACCAAGTTCTGTTATCATAACTAATTTTGTTGTCACGACCAATTCTGATGTCATGATCAAGTTCTAATGTCATGATCATAATTTAGTGTCATGACTAATTCTTCTATCAAGACTAAATTATGATGTCATGACCAAGTTTTGATGTCAGGACAAAGTTCTGATGACATGACCATATTCTGCTATCATTATCAAGTCTAATGTCACAACCAAGTTCTAATATCATGACCAAGTTATGATGTCACGATTGAGTTATGATGTCACGATTGAGTTATGATATCATCACCAAGTTATGATTTCATGACCAAGTTTTACTGTCAAACCAATTATGCTTGTTGGGATTCTTTGTTAAAAGACTTCTTTATTGAGACAATGATTTTTTTATCATGACATTGCCTAAGTCATTCTTTCTTGGCACCTAAAAAACATATTGCGACCAACTTTGGCTTTCTTTCTTCCAAATGTTAGCCGTGATATCATTCACTAGTTATGACTTAATTTTTAGTTCTTTAGATTTTTGTTGCAATAAAGCTGATTTTGTTGTGACATAATTAACTTAACCTATTTATTGGATTTTTTTGGTCATTTTTCTTCTTCTAGCTAAAAATCTATAAAACTAAGAGAAAAGTGAATTTTTATTTTTCAACCATGAAATTTAATTCCTAAAATATGAAAAACATGCCAAGAAAATGAATTAAAACATAGACGACTTTTTAACTCATATATTATCAAGATTTAGGTTAAAACAGAATCCATAATAAACAAATAAAACACAATGTAATTTGTAAATAAACCATCATATCATTTAATTAATTGAACTTGTTGACTTTTATTATGGTTTGGGTATGTTTGGAAGAGAATGAGAAATTTGGGATGTTCTTGAAAGTTCATTTTCTTATTTTGGGAGGTAGTTTCGATATTATGTCATGAGGTTCAGAGTCCAAAGTGGAATAGTTGTGATCCTTCCACTCCTACTCTTATTGATTTAAAACTTTCTCGCATTATTTCTCTATTCTTTTGAGCTTTGTCTTCCAACTATATTTTCTTGAGATTATGATTGATTTCCCACTTCATTTTTTATTCTTTCATATCCTTGTTCATGGAGATCAAATTCTCCCTAATTTCTGAGGTTTTCACCATTCTTGATTATTCAACTATCTTTAGCTTGAGTATTCTATGGTTTCATTTCATAAATGAAAAGTCATGTCATTTGGAGGTTACCACGAATTTTAGCACAAATGAGGCACTCAATTATTGTAATATAAAATTAATATCATAGTCATGAGATGTTGTTTGAGTTTGTTTGACTATGATTACGATAAATCTTCACAAACAAAAGAATATGTTGTATAGTGAAATGATTATCTAAAGGTAACAAGGTATTAGAACCATGATAATAAAAGATCATTATGACTCTATGTGTATAGAGTTTTGACCAATAATGAATGCCAAAACTAATCTATAAGTATACAAAGATTTAATTAAGTTGTAGCATGTCAGATGCTATGACTTGTATGATTTTTGCTCCCTTTCTAGTCAACAACTCCACCAAGCCACACATTTCATAATAAATACTAACAATTTCATAATTATTCATCAAAATCCTCAAAAACTATATTTATAAGAATTCAATATTAATAAATCTCTTTTCAAGCAAAACTCATCATAAAATTATACCAAATAATCAATATAAATTTGGTATTTAGCATACAAAAAAAAACTTGCACATTAAAATTACTACTCATCATTGAGTAAAACATCCCCCACTCACAAAAAATATATATAGACTTCCATCCTTCTAAATAAATTATTGTTATGACTGAGTTAGAGTATCATAATGTACTAAAATGGTGAAGTTATTTCTTTTTGTACTTAGTTAAAAAGTTATGGTGGGCTTTCACCTTCATGATGTATTCTAAAGATAAATAAATAGTGAACTTTATTTTGTGTGGCTACCTACATATTATTATTATATCACATACTGAAAAAAAAATTCTTATGTTATCTCACAAGTAGTACTACATTTAACATAACTAGACCATCAGTGAGTTCCCTCCCAAGACTCTCATCAAGCTTCAATCTTCATGCCATCAATAAAGGTATCAAGTTGGCACTTGATCTTAAATCACAAAGTGCCTCCCAAAATGCACACTCATTAAACATATATGGTATAGTAAAACTTATTGTATTTTTTAATTTTCTTTGTATGTTTAATTGAATGAGTATACTATATTTCATTTACTACTCATGATATCATTCATGAATTTTATATAGTTGGGTATTTAGTATTTAAATTATAGAATATTCTTATATATTTTGATTATTTATAATAATGAGTAGGCATAAAAATGGAATAATATATATCAATTTCATGATTTAGGAATTTTAGAAAATTTTGAAGAATAGTCGTGAAATTAATAGGGTTTTGGAGGTATTTTGTTGAAAGTTAGTATGTGTCACATAGTTTTAATATCAATTCTTAGCCAAAATTCTATATAATTGGTCAAGATAACTTTTGTATGTCACAACCCTAACAACTCATTTATTCCAATATGTAATATATTCTTTTTGACTATAATATTAATATGAAGTCATTACCATACTTATGTCATAAAATTTAAAAGGCTATGATATTAATATTATGTCATATCAACCAAATATTTCATAGGTGCTAAAAGGCACTACCATGTCCTAGTGCCAAGACTTTAATTTTAATATGGCTTGATAGTCTTACGTCAAAGCTATAGACTTTTTATAAAGTTGTGGATTTTGAGCAACAAAAATTTATAGACCCAAAGCAACCCATGCTAAAGCATTGATAATTATTCAATGCCTATATGTTTGGGACGTGAAATGTTATAAAAGCCACTACTTGAGTATGCACATTCTTGAAAGCCGAGACCATTGTCCTCAAATAATTGTAAAATCATAACTTTTATGTTTGACTTTATTGTTGGTTCCATGTTATCTTTGTAGTGCTATGATTATATGATTTATGAGAGGCATGAAAGGCCAGTCAATGTCACTCACAATACTATGGACACTTGAGGCACATGAAAAGCCAATTTTTGTGTCGTTACTATTTCTCAATACTTTGACCATATGATACACACGATATGCCTTCTCAACTTCATGGCTATTTCTTAGTAATAGAACTATATAATGTTCAAAAGACACCAATACCAATGATATAATCATTACCTAACACCACAACCATATTATGATATGAGAGTTCATTCACAATGTCATGGTCAATCCCAGTGTCGTGGGCCTATATGAAGAATAAAAAAGATAAAATGCACAAAGTTATAGCTACTTCATGGTGTCATGATCTTGTGTTATAAAGATATTAGACTCAAGTCATAGTCATTTCCCAATATCATGACTTTGTATTATAGAAAAAATGAGATATATTCTAGAGTTTTGATCAATTTCTAGAGTGACGAGCTCAAGCTTAAGAGATGAAGGTCAAAGCTATGGCCTTCTTTTAAAGGCCACAATGACCTTCAACTTAAAGTAATTCAAAACCACTCAAGTATAAAATAAAAAGAGAGAAATTTGAAGTAGCTCACTATTTTATTCTTCTTCATTAATGCAACAAGAAAAATCTTAGTGTAACTATCAAATCCTAGGGGTGAATTTTACACATCCTTGAAACTCTATAAGCAAGCAAAAGATATAAAACTTAATGTGAATTCCTAGAGTTGGAGGTGTGTCTCTCAAACCCCCCTCTTTATAGTAGATTTGGAAAAGTCTACCAAAATAACATGTGGTCTAGGGTTTATATAACTTGGCATATATGATGTGATAATTCTTTTACATTAATGGATGTGTTTTGATTTATATTCAATTATAAATATCATGTACAAGCGATTATATATAACTTGAACTAGTATTTTGACTATTAGTTTATTTTTACAAGATTGTCATGGTGGACGGTGATAGGTAAATTATGATATTCACTCACGCATATGATAGGAAGAAAGTGACAGCTCTTTTGACTATGATGCATGAGATAAACCTACATGTTAAATCCCAAAATTTAGGTATGTTAATTATTGTGAGTATATCACTTATGAAGTTGAAATATGAATAAATTTAAACACCAATCCATAGTATTAAGGATTTCACCATTAGTATGGAAGTCCAATCATTATCTAAGAGAATGGTAGTAGTCAATTCTTGGGACATGCACAAATATGTGTTGACTTATAAGGTGGTGATAACTCTTGTGAGTTACTTAAACTTGTATGTTTTTCACTAGTAAAACTTGAGGAATATATATATATATTAATTATGTGAGTATGATACTTACGAAGATAAAAGTATATATATTAACATACCATATCAATTCTTAATCTTTATTATATTTAAGCTAGAGAATAAGAGTGTATTAGATTTTGAATGACTCTTGAGTTAAGATAATTTATTGTCTTATTAGGGATGTATCAAGGGGACAACAATTAGTATACAACTATTGAGATAAGCTCAATGATGATAATCATCTTGTTTATCATTAGGACAATGAGTTATTTCACAATACCTAACCATTATTTCATGTTCAAACATAATATAATTATAGCTCATTTAAAGATACATCATGCAAATTAAATAAACAATCCATTGATCTAAGATTAATTTTACAATCCAAAAATTTATTTTACTAGAATTAATTTGTCTTATTGTTGAATAAATGAACTACTGATACAATCCATGTGGGGTTGATATATATATGAAAATCTTTTTTACTATTTATATGATTTCGTACTTATGGATCTATATTGATGAGATATTATTCGCAATAAGATTTTAGGAAACTACCAATCTAACAAAATTTGATGGCATAAGAAAGTCAGAACATTGACTATTTGGGATAATACTTTGGAAAATAGAATGTTAACATTTGACTTCTGCAAAATATTGAGAAATCTCTCAAAATATTATTCCATCTTCACTTTCTAAATCTTTGTGAAAAAGGTAGAATAAAAGAAAGGTTACATTTAGCATTATTCTCTATCACATGTTTTTTTCCACTCCTTCAAATAGTCTTCATTCGCTTCCCAACGTTATATTCTCCATCAATCATAGCTAGAGATATGAGTTGGGCATTCTGTCTAGTAGATTCTGCTGCTCCAAGAAATGCCATAACATTGAGCTTTATGATTTTTAAATTAGCAATGGCGGGAGCATAACCTTTGATAATGTCACAACATTATCAGTCATAGCTCCATTTGTTTTAAGCATTCAACTTACTCCGCATGTTGCCCCTCAAGTGCTTTTTTGCTTCAAAGTACTATGAATAAACATTTTTCCAGGTCGCCTACATATCACAAGGTAGCTCATTCATGCTCTTCCCTTTCAATGATAATGATAGTTATTCAATCTAATTTTTTATACTCTACATTGATGCATTTGTAATTTTCAACTTAGTCTCAAACTTCTCCTTTTGGTATTATTGACTATCATTTTTTTTTACTTCATCTAAGTTAATAGTGCCAAGTACTTATGAAAATATCATGAGAAACACCCCAGGGGCCCATAATTCTTCTTGATTTTACAACTAGTGAAAAATATCTAATGTACCACCCATTTCTCCATATCTTCTAAGCTTTACCAATTGAGATAATAATAACACATTTCGTCTAATCTATTCACAAACATCAACCAAATTCACACATAATTGCTTCCTATATCCATTTATATTCTTCTTTTTTCCTACCGTATTATTTTGTAATAGTTTCTTGCTCATTATTTCTCCTATTATTTTATTTTATTTTCTATCAAAACAAAAACTACCACAAAAAGGATAAGTACATCAATAAAAATCAAATATCACGAGGAGCATCAAAAAGGCTAAAGAAAATAGTATTTTGAGTTGGCTATTTTCTAAATCACATTCCCACATATCAAAATAAGACTAAGGAGCATCATATGTCTTGTAGATAATTTTCTAAATTATTGGCATTTATCACAAGTTCTATATTTGGTATTGAAAACTTTGCATAGACGTGGCTAACAAAATAACATATGTAAAATTAATAGGCTTGCTTTTTGAGTTGCGAAATGACATTTACATTCATAAGTGTAGAGATTAGGAAAATAGCTTGTTTCTCTTCCTTCAAAACATACTTCCATAAAATTTGATATGGATAATATTTACAAAAGACCCTTTGTAATAGCTTACAATATTTTCTCAATTTTTCATTTTTTTTTGGTTGCCTGACCACTTTTTTAGATTCTACTTGTGATATTGGTTGTTCTAGTTATCTCACTTCTAAGGATATTTAGAAATTATAGATGTGCAGATTGATCATTTTCAATGTGTCTAAAATTTGAAATATTAGATTCTATTGCAAAAATTTTAATCTTATACTCATTGAATTCTCTTATTCATTTTTATGATGCTTCACTTCGTTTATAGTTTTCTTTCCTCCATTTTCAGATTGTGATTAAGATATCAATTAATTCATTTGTCTTCCACTCCTCAAAGTCATAATAGTAGCACTTCATCAATTTAGCTATTTTCACTTGAACTTCACACGAGAACACTCATTAGGTTTTAAGAGGTTGAGCTAAGAATTTTATTTTTTCTTGTATTGATAACACATTAAATCTCAAATTATAATGTAATATATTTTCAATCTCTTGAGAAAAATAATTTTTCCAACTACCATCTCCCTTTTGAGAATATTCTCCATGTTATCTACCTTTTGATCGGATTGTATATTGATTAACTCTCGCTTCCTCATAAAATTTCCCATTACTATGCTTAAGTTCATTATTATTTCTTTCAACTGATGCTGATTGTTGTGTATCTTTTACATTAGAAGATAATTGAGCTTGATTATGTCTTAATGAAAAGTTTAAGTCATTCCTTCAATTAGAATTGCATGTATTTGCCTATGAAAAATTTTGGAGTTGTTTGAACCTCCCAAAACTATTGTTTTGATCAAGGAACATCTACTTCTTCGAATAAATAGAAAAGTACTCTTCAACCACATGTCCACCCAATTGAAAAGTGGAGCATTGTTCTGAAAACCTACTCACTATTTTTGCATCTTTAAACCTCCTAATTTCCAAGACCTCCTACCTTCTAGGAAAAGAAAGTATCTTGCTACAAATCTTAGGGCCTGCTTGTTTTTTGGGCTGAACACTGTAATTTACTTTCAATGTTTAGCTGTTTATTTTTCTAAAAATTTATGACTTAATGCTAACTTTTATTAAAAAAGTTTTGAATAGAAAAAGTTAAAATATTTGACATTTTCTATTCAAAAAAAATTATTTTCCACCAAAACAAGAAAATATTCATTATTATCTAATAAGGAGGAGGGCTAATAACACTCACTATTACGGATGATAATGGGGGGTTTGAAATAGGACTACCTCATCTCGACTTGGCTCATTTATTTTTTTTTTTAATTTCACTTCGTTATCCTCCCTACTCATTACCTATCGTTAAAAAATAAATAACTTAATACTTAATACTATTAAGTATCATTCAGCATTAATTTAAAAAAAAGTTCTATTCAGTATTAAGTAAAAAAAATAGACACCATCTTAGTCTTCATTTAAGTTAAGCATACATATCCTTCACTTGCTTGTTGTGAATAATTACTCACTATTTAAACTTAAATAAATTCACTAGAAATCAGTTCATCGCAATTTTTTTTCTATCGACAAAATTGCTCAAAAAATTAAAAAACATCATCTGGATTTTAGTTTAAAAATAACCACCACATACAATTTCTAATATTTTCTTCATTGACGGTTACAACTCCTCATAAAAATACATTACAAGCATATAAGCATCAAATCCAAGGTATGGGTGAGAAGATACGTGTTTCACTTGTCTCCTTATGCTCAAAGAAAACATCTCATTCTCCATAGTTGTAAAATTTGTGACTTTCCCCCTCATCTCACTTTTATGATGGGATGAAAAAATATTTTCTAAATTTTTATCTGTAGATCACTTCATGTCTGGATACTTTTCAGTCTTGACTAACTAAACAAAGTCTTCAACCTAACATTCAAAATTATGAGAAAAAGCATCAATTACATCAAATCAATTGAAGATTCTCCTTATAAGGTTTAACACGCCGCCTTGATATCTATCAAGAGTAAGTAATGATTATCATCTATCACTCAATGAAATAAAGAAAGAAATTGCAAAAAAAAAAAAAAAATGTGGTGGATAGTCATATGTTCGATGTGTTAAACCAATACATGAATATGTACTTGCTCTCAAAAATCAAAATGGTGCACATAATCTCTTACAGTATGATAAAATTGACACTTAACTCATAATACTTATTATGAACTTGTTCATCTTCTTCACAAGAATTAATCATTTTGGATCATTTAGGTTTTAGAAACAATTGAGCCACTTTTCTCCAATTTTCATAAAAAAGTTGTTGGTTGAAGATATCACACAAAGTCAAAATCTAAATATCACCACAATACAAAAAATGTATCTCTAATACCTCAACATAATCCCTAGCAATAAAAAGAATGCATCATATATATTAGGGCTTGAAACAGAAGATTTGGATGAGTATTCAACAAGTTAGAATATCAAACAATTCTTAAAACAAGATTATCAATGAAAGAGATTGAAGGTTTTCTGAATTAACTATGTGAAAACATGATCTACAATTGGACGTTCGTAACCCTAACTAGTATAAATCTTGCATCTCATGTCTTTCTTCACTTGGAGAAATGAAAGATCTAGTCATAGACCTCTTAGAATATCACCTCCCAAGGATGGGCAGCAAGGATACTAAGGATGTTTGATGGAGATAGAGAGAGAG